>CM052718.1:52890509-53015022 GCA_028551405.1 Uromys caudimaculatus | reverse complement strand
CCAATGGGCCTGACCCCCCCCCATCTCGGTCATCCTGAAGTTTGAACCACCAACCAAAGAATACACATCTATGGACCCATGGTTCGGACCACATATGAGGCAGAGGACGACCTCGATGGCCATCAGGGAGAGAGGAGAGGCCCTTGGGCCTGAGGGTGTTAGAGGCCCCAGTAAAGGGGAATGTCAAGGTAGGAGTAGGGTGATGGGTGGGCGGGTGGGTGGGAGGTGGAATTCCCTCATAGAGGTAGGGATGGGGAGGGGATAGGGGGCTTCCAAAGAGGCGACCCAGAAAAGGGGAAACATTGGAAATGTAAATAAAGTATCAAAAATAAAAAAATAAATAAATAAAATAAATAAAATAAAAATACAAAAAAAAAAAAAAAAAGAAAAATGTTTTGGCAGCATGTTGGCAGCTCTGCTTGCCTGCCCATCCTCCTTTCATGGGCACAGGATCACATAGTGCTATGTCCCACAGCAAATCAACTACAGAGTTGTTTTGCTAACCAGCAAGCCTGGAGTAGGGACACTTTAGGAGCAGAGGCCATGGTCTGGTCACCTCTGTGAAACCACTTAGGGTAGTGAGATGAGTGCAGGACTGAGAAAGGCTAATGATATCCAGAGACATGAGCTTGACTGCAGCTTGGGTTTTTGCCCTCAGTACCAACTTGTCCCAGGGGACTGAAAGTTTCCTTGGCTTCCGTTTCCTCTTATGTTAGCGAACAGTTTTATCAGAGGCACATCCAACTCTGAAAGTCTAAGTTCTAAGAATACAAAGCAGAAAATGTCACTTCTACCCACCCCATAATCCTTCTCCTTTCTATATTAATCATTTCCTCTATTTCTAGCTCAAATGATGGTGAATATTTTCAATAGACTGCAAAAACCACAGTGAATGTCAAATTTCTTCCAAAGGAAAGGATTGATTCTGTTATTAGAGGCAAAGACATTATCGTGTGTGTGTGTGTGTGTGTGTGTGTGTGTGTGTGTGTGTGTGTGTGTGTAACATCTCTGTGGTAACTCATGTTCTACTTTCAAAAAAGTTTATTAAAATTATGTTGATGGAAAAAAAAAATGGGGAACAGAGCTAAACAGAGAATTCTCAACTGAGGAAATTCGCAGGGCTTAGAAGCACCTAAAGAAATGCTCAACATCCTTAGTCATCAGGGAAACGCAAATCAAAACAAGTCTGAGATTCCACCTCACGCCAGTCAGAATGGCTAAGATCAAAAACTCAAGTGACAGCAGATGCTGGCGAGGATGTGGAGAAAGAGGAACACTCCTCCATTGTTGCTGGGATTACAAGTTGGTACAACCACTCTGGAAATCAGTTTGGTGGACCCTCAGAAAAATGGACATAATGCTACCTGAGGACCCAGCTATACCACTCCTGGGCATATACCCAGAAGATGCTCCAACATGTAATAAAGACACCTCTTCTTAAAACTGTAAGTCAGCTGCCCCTAGAGGCATTGCAGGTGAGGATGCTATGTCACATGTGTGTCGGTAGGTGGCAGAGAGGAGAGAGGCTATGTCTACACTCAGTATTCTGACCTATGAACATTTAAATGATTAGTGGCCTAACAATTCCTGGGGTGTGGGGGTTGATGACCATCAACATCAATCCTGGTCCAGGAGGCCAACACAGGGAGCTAGCCTGAGATAACCATCATTCTGACACTTGCAGGCCAGAACAGGCTCCTAGTATGGGGTCTAGAGACCCCCAAGCTGGAGACTAGAACCCCACCTGGGATCACTCACCCTGGGTGGGAGTGAGCCCATGACAGATGGCCCTCACATGGGGGGCCGCTCGGGTAGGCCTAGAGAGGATAGAGCCCAAGACAATCATCAGGCTGGCACCATGGGGCCCTGGGAAGGGAACTAATCTGAGATGACCACCAGCCTGGTGCCATTAAGGCCTGAGGGGGCAGACCATGGCTGAGAAGACTCCTGCTCTGTTCAATAATGCTTTGCTCCTAAGAGCACGCCTGACATGATACCAGACACTCAGAGATCTTGGACCCTATTAAGAGGAGCAAATAAGTACTGGAGAAATGGAAGAGAAAGAGAAAGGATGGGGGAACAGTGAAGAGGGGCAGAACTGGAGACTTGAGGGCAGTGAGGAACAGCCTGATGTGAGTAGCTGGCATTGCCACCTGGGATCATGAGGGGGTCCTAGCCTGTGCTCCCACTGAAGGTCATGTCTGGGTCCATGGCCCTGCAGAAGCAGGGGTCTATTACCACCAAAGATCATGCAAGCATGTCTCTGGTACATGTACATGTTTTAGGGCTGTGCAGAACTAGCCCCATTTCTGACCTGGGCATTATGGGAGAATTGGCCTTGGGGGCTTGAAAACAGGAGAACTGACCCAGCCCCTAGCCAGCCAGTACTCAGGAGAGCAGCCCCCTCACATCATGACAGTTATGGGTAAGCACCCCCCTCCCCACAGGATAGTATGGGAGAGCTGACCCTACCACTTGTCTCCTATGCAGTAGTGTGGACAAGAAAGAAATAACCTTTCTCCTCCTCACGTGTCACCTCCCAAGGCAGGCACCAGACCTGGCCCTGGGGTCATGAGAGGAGAAGAGCTAGCTTTACCCCTCACTAGCTACAGCACTCTAGAGAGCGGGTCCTACGCTGGCCTGGGCAGCACAGTACAGCTGCCCCTCATGGCTGAGGCATGGGCAAACCAGTCTAGAGGGCATGAATGTGGGAGAGCTGGCCCGGTCACTTGCCCCCATAGCAGTGACGACATGGGCAAGAGAGAGATGTCCCCCGCCACCTAAAGCAGGTAGGAGAGCTGGCCCCGAGGTCATAACAGCCAGTGCAATACTCAGTCAGGAGAGTGGTCTCTGCATCTTGCCTGGGCAGCAGGATAGAGCTGGCCCAGGTTGCAGGGGGTGGGGTGGTAAGGTGGTTGCTGGTGAGATGGCCCCAAGGGCAGGAAAGCGGGAGAGCTAGTCTGTGGGCTGATACCTCTCAGGCCCAGAATCCCGGGCTTTGAATTGGCCCACCCCAACATCTACCCCATTGATGAACTGGAGAGTGCATGAAAGGGGCTTGTCCTCCAGATTTAAAACAACAGGATCTCTCCAAGACACAGGGCAACACCAGGGTAGTTCCAGTGAGGGTCCAGTATTGATAGAGGATCCCAAGACAGAGGCCTCAAATCAGACCAACAAGTCATTGCAATGAGCATTTGCCAGCACAGACGGGTGGGCAAAGGGGTGTGCTGCAGGACACACTGTGACACAGGACAGCTTCCACAATGAGATTTTTTTTTTCTCTGCTGTGAGGAGGTTAGAAGGACGGAGGGTAGTAAGAGGGGAGGAGGAGATGAGTAGGAGTGGGGTACATGATGTGACATTCACAGGGGACTAATAAAAAGTAAATAAAACAAATCAAAATGGACACATCCTTAAGCCCCTTGGTATCAGATATTTGGTTGCAGAAAACAAACCAACAAACACAAATACAAACTGATTACTTTAGAGTTCTGAATGTCAGAAGTCTGAAGCCAAGTCTGACAGTACTAAGGTCAAACTATTTGTAAGGCAGCATATTTGTGAGGCTATGGGGGACATTCTTATTCTTTCTTTTCCTTGTTTTTCTTTCTTTCTTTTTTTTCTTTGCCTTTGCAGCTGCCACGGGTTTCATGCATTCACGACTCACAGGCTCTCTCCTTGTGGAAGCCAGCCAGCAACGGCTGAGTTTTCTCCGTGCTATACAATACCTTTATACTTTAGTGCCTTTGGATGACATGGGGATTCCCAGACAATGTTTCTACTTTAAGGTTAGCATATTAATAACCTTAATTCCCTCTTCAGTCTGTTATTTTACTTTTTTGTTCCTTTAGATATTTATTTTACTAGAACATCAGTACAACAGTGAATATATCCCAAACTAATGGATCCTAGGATTCTTATTATGATTCTTATTACTTTTTGTCGTATAGAATGGGGAAAATAAGCTAAGTAACATAATTTTAAGAATTTTCTCTCTCAACGCATTATTTCTCTGTTGACGAAACAAACTAATGATATAAACACACAGCAATCTCTTTTAATGTGGTTTTAAATACAATTCTTGGAGAAAATTGGGGGAAGTGATTTTCCTTACTTTCACTCAATCAGCCATGAATATGTCTGGCAAAATTGAAACTCCCTGTTGATTAAAATCAGAGTTTTTCACCAAACCAATTATCTTTGGTGCTTTATTATCATGAGTCAACTAGAATGTCTAAGTCTACCTCAGTCCAGAATTTGGGTGTTGTGTTTTCATGTTATTGCTAGGCCTTAGATTAATGCTTATTAATACCAAGAGTACACAATTCTTAAGGGACAGATGGTTGCCTCACTCCTCACCCTCTCTTCAGGGAGTCAACCCTTCTGAATCATGCTTTCAAAGTCCTACCAGGGAGGCAAAGAGAGCTGCTGCTAGTTCTATCTCTACCAGAGAACTTCAGTCATGTAATAAATAAATAAATAAATAAATAAATAAATAAATAAATAAAAAATCCATCATTGCTTTTGTCTTCACAGTAGGCAGACTTGGCAAATAGGTCCCAGACTTTCCTGCTCTGTAAATGACTCATGAACACAGAGCTTATTAGGGCGTTTAGATGACTTAAACCTTTGAACACAAGGTGTACAGGCAAGTAAGCAAGTGCTTTTAGGCTGAGACTAAACAAAGATTGTAATAATACCTTAAGGAAAATACATCCAGAGAACTTATTTTTAAAAAGAAAGAAAGATTGTCAGACAGGAAGAAAGAGAAGAAAAAGAAAAGAAAGGGAAGAAGGAGAAAGGGGCCCACAAAGTTCATCCCTACTGCAGAGCTATTGCTGAATGCTGTTGGAAGAGAGAGAGTGAGGGTCCTTCAGTGACATGGCCCCCAAAGGTCTACACATGCTCCAGGGATGGTCCTACACTCTTGTATGTACATGAAACACTAAATGGACTCCATAGGTTAAAAAAGAGAGAGAACACATAAAGGTGAAAGGAAAAATGGTGGTCGTGAGGGGCACATGTAGGAGGAACTGGAAGGGACAGAAATGCAAGAAGATTTGATCAAAGCATGTCATGTGCATGGATGAAAATAAAATGGAGCCCAGAGTTGGAGGACAGAGTCAAAAATCTACAAATGAGAGGCCAGTAAGAGAGCTGAGCAGGTAAAGGCTCCGTGTCACACCTGAGAAGCTGACTTTGATCCTGTGGCTCACATGGTGAGAGAACTGACTTCCATTAACCTACGCAAGACGTCTTAACTGTCATGTACTCCTCTTCTTCAGGAAATGTTTAAGCAATTTAACAACAAAGCAAACAAGCACACATACGCCTACAGATGAGCCACTGAAAGCAAGCTGTTCAGCAACAGCTGAACTTTTCATGGTTTCAAGCCATAATAACCTTTCAAAGCCTAACTGGAAACTATCCCACAGCTGGAGTCATGGCTCCTTCAGAGAGCAGGGGAAGTCATAAAAAAAGGAATTCATTTAGAAGCAATTCAAAAATCAGTGTTCACGAAAATCGCAATGGAAATTAACCTATCCTACCATGTGTGAGATAACATCATACGCTTCTAAAATCAGAAATGAAGTTTTCCCACTGGTTTGAGAACATTTACCCATTTCCCAAAGCCCTTGTCCTTGAAGATACTGAATTTTGACAACTGCAAGAAAAGTCACAAACACCAAAAGAAAAGCTGTTGTTGAGACCCAACTGTGTGCCCCAAGCCCTGTCTATTATGCTAGAGTCCTAAAACAGAGATGAAATCATCTCCATCAGAATTACAAAAGCATTAACATATCTTAAGACAGCCCAGTGCTACACTCCAGGACCTCCGGTTCTTACCAAGGAAGGAAAACACTGATAAGCTGCGGTTTGTACAAAGCAGACCTGAAAAGTGGCTGGGTCCATCAGAGCAGAGATTACCTTGGTTCAAATCAAGGCTTCACCACTTACTGGCTGTGTAGCTCAGACCAGCTACTTCATGTTTCTTTAAGGTTGGTATAAAAATAGGAATAATGTCTAAAATGTCCTAAATAGTGGCTGGTTCAAAGTAAGGCTCTAGATGTATTTGCTCTAGCAGCCTTCCAAAGCACAAATTTCAACCTACCACTAAACAGCAAGTTTAAGGTGTGTCCCATTCATCTTTCTTCAAGATCTCAAGAGATTTTGCTATTGTTTCTAAAAGGAGAATTCTGATTTTACTGGGAGTAGGTTTTTCAAAGGAATTTTTTTTTTTTTTTTTTTGGTTTTTCGAGACAGGGTTTCTCTGTGTAGCCCTGGCTGTCCTGGAACTCACTCTGTAGACCAGGCTGGCCTCGACCTCAGAAATCCACCTGCCTCTGCCTCCCGAGTGCTGGGATTAAAGGCGTGCGCCACCACTGCCTGGCTCTCAAAGGAATTTAAGAATGGAGTTTTGGATAGAGAAAGGCATAGTTGTTATTATATTTCCTCTGCAATTTTCTCTAATCCTAAAAGCACGATTAAAGAGAAACGTGCACAGCATTTCATTTCATGGTTTCCTTTGCCACCCACTCTCGCTGATATTGCTTATCTCTTTTTGCTTTGACTGTCTCTGCCATTATTCTGCCATTTCTCAGGAGCTCTTGCAAACACCTTGACCCTGGGCTTCATGCTGAACTAATTCATCCCTCCAGTTTCCCTGCTGTTCACATACTTATATAAAATATTTTTTTTTTAAAAATTTAAACCCTTAAAACCATTTTTTTTTCTTTTTTTACAATGATAGAGAACAAACCTGGGTCCTTGAACTTGTTAGACAAACACTGACTGCTGAGCTGCACAACTGGAGTTGAATGTTTTCAAGTGTCAATTTATTCTCTGTAGATCTTAGTTCCTTCAGTTCTTTGTCTTTAAAACCCAGTATTTAAGGCCCTATCCAATTTGGCCATAACTCAATATTCCAAACTTATCTTTTGGTATTCCCCTCTCATAAGTTCTATATTTTATCACAGTAGTCTATCATGAATACATTTGTCTCCCAAACACCTTTGACTATTTTCATTGCCAAAGAGTAGATTCAGAATCACACAGGAGACAAAATCTTTATGTGCCTTTGGGAGTTTCCAAAGATGGGTGACTGAAGACAGAGGATCCACATTTAAATATGCAGAGAAAAGCAGAAAAGGAGAAAGCCAGATGAGTACCAAGATTCCCATCTGTTCCCTGGTCCATCCCAATGTGAGCACCCTTCTGCTCCCGCTCCTGAGGTTCTCTACAATAACAGTCTGTATCTCCTGATCTACAGCAAGAAACCTGTCCTCCTTCAGTTCCTTCTTGTCCCAGTGAGGAGAAAAGTAATTATATAACCAGATTGCTATTGCAAAAGAGAGATGCTGCTGTGGTGAACATGGTTCATGGGTTTGTGGAATTAATGTTGAAGAGTTTGGAGCTGTGGTCTAGACAGGCCCTAGAATGTTGGTAAGATAGGGCCATCTTGGGGGTCCAGAAGACTGCAATACCAATTGAAATGCAGGGAGTTACTGGGGTGAGAAGGGTACAGATTCTTATAGGGGCTCATCATGGTCTATCATTCAAGCTCTCAAGAGGAACAAGATCCATATATATATGAATCAAGATGAATATACATAGCAGAATCTATTAAATAAGCTTTTAAATAGTAATGATAGCCAAGTAACATCCCAGATGCCAAGAATAGGGCAGCTGGTCCTTGAGGCTGGGTACCTCAACAGTCAGAATAGTCCCAGAATAGTTCTCTCACTAGGGGATAGTGACCAGTAGTTAGTCTATATAGAACAGTGTCTCAGTAGTCCCAGTCTGGTCCTGGGTGACTAGGAAGTTTCTGGAGAGCCACTGGTCACTAGTCCAGGATGAAAGCTTCAAATGCTGATTCTGCTTTCAGCAAAGGAACAACAAGAGAGCAAATCACCTCGGCCAGCAATCGGGAAAGGCAAGTGAGCAAACAGCCAACAAGATACACTTCCTTCTGCAATGCCCTTTCCTATGTGGTTGGCTAGCTGAAGGAGACTGCCTTCCCACACCAAGTTAGTTCTTCAGTTGGGGCTCCCGATGGAGGTGACTGTACACTGTGACAAGTTGACATTAAAACCAATCATTACAACAAAACTTTTATCTGTTCACTGTAACATTGAATGAGGGTAAATTCAAAAGTAAAGGACTACATTGCTTTACAGAAGAGATTTCAAGACAACTTAACATCCAGGTAGTAGCACGGTTATTGCTTACCACATTACGGATTTACAGTGGAAGAAAATGGAAGTAGGTTTATAGTCTAAGAGAGGGAAGCAGAGTTGAGTATGTGGAAAAAGGATCAAGGAGAGCAGCCTTAATCTGAACAAAATCATGGACAGAGATATGCACAATAGCCAGGAAGGGAGCTGGAGTCTGGTTAAAGTTAAGGAAAACTTCAGAAGTTACCTATAGGTAACTTCTACAGAAGGCTAGCAATCCACCAAAGTATTACAAAAATATTCATTCTCTCTTTTTAGATTAAAGAAGCCTCCAACATATGGCATTTGGGGAGCTTTTTAATAGATGAATATGTTTTGGCTTCAACAAAAATACATCTAGAGATTTAGGAACTATATGGCAGGAAAAGGAATATGTGAACAACATATATTTTAATTGTGCAGCTTATTGTATGTTAATCACTTCAAATGATAACACAAAAGTTAAAAAAATAAAGAATCCCTTTAGTGAAGAAGAGGGATCTTAGGAATGACAATTCAGAAGACAGATTCAGGGATTTGGGTAGGTGTCAACCACTATTCCATGAAAGACAGAAAAGTGGGACACTTAAGGCTGAGAAAGAACAGAAAACATAGGACACAACAGAGAAAGAACACATGAAGAGAATGGCAATGCCTGTAAGTCAAGTCTGGTGACGTCTCAAGCCTCTGGGCACAGTACAATCGAAGGTTCCAATGGCTGTGGTGAGAGTGGAGGTGACCATATTCCAGGCAGCAGCTGTGACTGCACATAAGTGTAGTTTAATGGCTTCCATTTTGAAAAGCATTGTTTTCTTATTTCCCTGACCCAACCCTCTGGTTTTTCAAGACAGATACAGGGATTCGGGTAGCTGTCAATCAGTGTTCCAAGGAAGACATAAAAAGTAGAGTTCTGGCTGTCCTGGACTCTGTAATCCAGGGTTGCCCTGAACTCAGAGATCCACCTACCTCTGCCTCCCAAGTGCTGGGATTAAAGGCATGCACCACCGCCACCCATCAAAAAGCTTTGTTTCTTGAATTACATTTTTTTTTGAATCTCAGTTAACTGTTTAGTAACACTGTTAAATCGTTTTAAGTTAGATATTAAAATTTATCAAAATTCTCCAATCAATCTTATTTTGTTAAATTTCCATTTTTACTAACTTTTCTTATAACGCAATGGCTTCTCAATATACTTTTCTTGTATTTTGAGCATCCTTTACATGGGAAGCCATACTATCATTTCTAATTCCATGTATTTGTATGTGACTGGATCCGTTCTTGGCATCAGTACAGAGAACATCACTAAAAATAAGCCAGTGGGTACCATGCAAAATGCAAAATCCATGATGACCATGATTTACTCAACTGGGCACTTGACCCACTTAGGGTCACAGTAAGCATTTGCTGTAATCTTTCCAACAAAAATTTATTGGATGTGACAGTGATGGGTTTTAAAGATTTGTATTATTTGTCACTGAAGTAATGAAAAAACTTTTAAAAAGATATAGCTAACTGAGAAATGGAGCTCAGTGATTATAAGAGAAAACGGGCCCTGATGATGTCATCTACTACCACCTACCAGTGCTCAGCTCTGTTTCTGGACTTCCTGGTGATGTGAATGACTATGCTTCTTTTTGCTCAAGTCAGTTTAGGCCAGGTTTTCTATCTTCTTAAAAGAGGCCTAACTTCATGTGTGTGTGTGTGTGTGTGTGTGTGTGTGTGTGTGTGTGTCTATACTCTCCATACTTTGTTCTGTTTCTCAGTTTATGAATAAGATTTTTTAAACCCATTCCCAAATATACTCCTCAAAGATAGATACATACAGATATAAAATGAAAGCACCTTCTGTGACACTAAGAGTGTCACAGAAAGTAAAGTTGGCAGAACCTTTAATCTTGAAAATGATCACAATTTCCCTACAGCCAAACTATACATCTTTATTCTAAATGAGGAGGATTGTTCTAAACTAATATTATGCCATTTAAATTTCTCACTGCAAACTGCATTCTCACAAACAGCTGAATTATTTACTCAGTTTATAATACTGGACATCAACACACAGAGCTTTCAACTCTGTTGAAAGAATCCAGACGAGACACACAAAATACAGTGTAGAAGACAGGCTGAGTTTATTACAAGACAAAAAGAGCCACTCTGGAGGGTAAGAAGAGCAAGGGCCAAAGCACTGGGAAGGTGGGAGGTGTTGAAGGTGAAAGTGGGCAATGGTCTCTCTAGACTGTTGTACTGCCCTGAGTGGTTAGGCATATTTTATACTATTTCTTTAAGTCCCTAGAAGAGAGGGCTTCCTGGACCCCGCCCCCCACCAGGTGACTGAAAGGCTCATTTGGATTAACTCTTAAGGGAAGAAGAGGTTGTAGCTCCTTTGTTCTTTATTAGAAACCCCACAGATGGTAATCTTGGGATCTTTTAAGCCATTCCACTGAGATCTCCAATCCCATTCTTGAGACTACTAATCAGAGTTCTACAGTTTGTGTTCCTCATTGAATAGGCTGATTATAAAGGGAGGGACCGTGCTCAGTGATCTATACTGGTAGATAACAGCTCAACCACTAAGCTAGTAGAACTTCGAAGTGGATTTTCTTTTTCTTACTCTTTTGTGGGAACCAATGCAAGAACTCACACATACTAAAATTAAAATTTAGTAAAATTATATTGAAACTGGGTGTTCTGGTTCATGAACATTAGAAGGCTAAGAAGGTAAGAAAAAGATAACAAGGAATTCCAGGCCAGCCTGGGCTAGGTAATGAGAACTGTCTCCAAAAAGTGAACCTAGCCAAAACAGTACCAACAGAGATAAATTTAAGTCAGTCAGACCTAACTAAAATTAACCAGTCAAATACTGGCTAAATTTGTGTGTGTGTGTGTGTGTGTGTGTGTGTGTGTGTGTATCACATACATATCTATGTATGTATACTGTATGTATATGAGTCTATAAGCATATATGTATGCATGCATGTGAAGGCCAAATATTGACATCAAGTGCTTTGCTCATTATGCACCTTCTTTGGTGAGATGGGTTCTCACAGAACGTGGAGCTCACTGATTCCAATAAACTGTGTGGCCAGCAATGATCCCTCTATGTCTTTGCCTCAGTGCTGTGATTACAGATGCATAGAGCTATGCCCACTTGTTTTTCTTTCCTTTCCTTTTTTATGTATTCATATTTAATGTGGGTGACAGGGATCTAAATTCGGGTCCTTATGCATATGTGGCAAGCATTTTACCAGCAGAGCTATCTTCCCAGACCAAATACTTGTTTAACCTAATTCAGTCAAGTCTTCGTTTCAGACAGGAAAATCCCACCTCACGACACATACTGTCCACCATACAATCCTTTATCTCTACTTTCTGCCTCTTGAGTTCTTGAGAACTTTACTAAAACATGAGTTCTAATGGTAATATGAAAATAAATACAGAACAATCCACATGGATACAAATTGAAAGAAGTTTGAAGAGTAAGTCTGAACCACAGATATTTGTGGAGAAAACACAGATGTGTAACTAGAATAAACTGTTGGAAAAATAAGGGGAACTTAGTGAGACAAATGCATTAAAATCTATCCTGTGTGACTGTCTCATCCAGGGCTCTAATGTGTCACAGACCTGCTGTCTGTTTAGACTTGACCATGTGATTCATTGTGTCCCTATTTTTAGCAAAAATGAGAAATCAAGCTCTGGCAAACGCTGGCACCCTGGTTTGCTCTAGAATGTACTCTGTAGCACGGCAGGAAGCAGACTTTAGACTACTAGAAGACAGGGACACTCAAGACGACTGTAAAAACCCAGAAACTTAAGTTGCTTTTGTTTTGAGACAAAGTCTTGCTATATGGCTCAGGCTGGCCTTAATCTGGTAACTCTCCAGCTTTAGTTTCTTATGTGCTGGAATAAACTCTTAAACACCTGAGTTTTGTGGAACTTTGCTATGCAATAATGGAAAATGTATAACCTTTTCCAATATGGTAGAGCAAATACATAAATAAATTGCTGCTTACTATGAAACAAAGTTTGTAAGCAAATATTGTCAAAACTGTTCTATTCTTACAACTCTATGCAGACTCACAGCAATTCTATATGTAGGCTTCAGCCCATTAAAACATTTTTATAATACTCAGGATTTTACTACTACCCAAACATTCTACATAATGACTGTACCAATCTAAACAATGAGCTAAGTACATGATAAATATTTTTATTTTTAAACACTGAATTGTACATGTTTCATATAAAAGATGAGATTCAATCCTCAGGTTTTAAAAAATAACTATATTTGCCAATATCTCCATATTTTTACAGAAGCCCGTGTTCTCTTAACCTGTAGCTTCATCTATCCCACAGCTTTTACAGATTCATAATCTATTGAATGCATTTCCAGTATCCTTCTAAAATAAAACTTCATAAAAGATATTCTTATTCAACATGCTAAAACTGATCAAGCTACCCCTCCAGGTGCCACGGACAGCTTTTAGCCAGATGCTGGAGGATTAATTCTCTGCATTTACTTTTATTAAAAAGAGGTTTTTGGTAGTGAGAACAAATAATCTCTCATTGGTGGCCTGAAAGCCTAAAATAGGATCATTGGTTTCTAGGCTTGCGACCTGCTGCTTAGCAACCTGCCCCACATGCCTGCCTTCCTTCCTGTTGTACAGCACAGTGGACATGGGCGTGGGCTGCCGATAGATGAATACTCGCCGGAGGCACTCACAAAGGGCTGCATACGAGTAGTTCGGAGCACACGCAAAAAATTTCTTGTCTCTCTTTGATGCCTGGACGTAACCTGCCAAAAACACAAGAAAAAAAAAAAAAACCTGTCAAACTGAAGAGAGAAAAATCATGATTTAACACTTAATATCCCACGGTATCCATCACAAATTTAAAGACATATACCGTCAACAGTCAACAATGGATGAATTCAGCACCATCAAGTGAGCCACGGTTTCTTCTAAGAGATATAACAATACAACTTTAATTCCTAAGGCACAAGCAATGCTCCTGCTCTTCAACAAAAGCACAATATACTTCTGTTTAATTTCTGAGAAATAAAATAGTAATAATCTAAAGTCTTAAATACCAAATACATAAAAGCTTTAATGCCTAGTTTAAAAAAAAATGAAAAAATAACCCTAGGAATACAATGACATCTTAAAAGAATAAAAACAAACAAACAAACAAAAACAACAAACCAAACCAAAACAAAAACAAATGAAGAAAGCACTAGATTATACAAAGGCCTCCCTCCTATGCCCATGGATATACAGAATCAGTATTATAAAAATAGCCTTATTAGTGAAAGTAGTTTGGAGATGTAAAACAACATCCTCATAGAAATTCTAATGACGTTCTTTAGAGAAATGGATAATACAATCCTGAAATTCATATGGAAACACAAAAGACCCTAAACAGCCAAGGAAATTCTAAGCAGAAAGCAATGGCTAGAGATTATTTTGGTAGTTACTGACATCAAGCCATACTACAGAGCCACAAGAACAAAGGCAGCATAGTACAGACACAAAAACGGACATACAGACAAACAGAATGGTGTGAAGTGGAATTTCTCAACCGGTGGTGTGGGTCAGACACCTTTGGGAGTGGAGTGACCCTTTCACAGGGGTCAGCTGAGAGCATGAGCAAACAGAAACACTGTCACTAACACACATTAGAAATCCCACAGCCTTTGTAACGAGTCCCACTGGGAAACAGGATATTCACATGGAGAGGAATCAATTCAAAGTCGATCGCAAACTTTTAAGAGCTGAAATACTGAAACTAGTAGAGAAAAACAAGTGGTAACAATTGACAAGCCAAAGAAGGACTTTCTGGGAACGGCTCCAGCAGCTCAAGGAATAAACCAAACTGGCATACCAGCTAGTGCAATGTGGGAATGAAAGGTAACACACAGCAAGGAAACAAGGAATGCTGAGAAAGCAGCCTACAGAATGGCAGACTATCTTTGCTCTCCGGGTTTCTGAGGGATCATTTGTACCCAGAATATATAAAGAACTCACTGAACTACACCAAACCAAACAATCCAGTGTGTAAATGGGTGATGAATGAACAGGTAGCTCTCAAGATGAAGCACAAATGTCTCATACATATAGAAAAAATGTTTAGAATGTTTAATGTGAAAATTCAAATTAGATCTACATTGAGATTCTACCTGAGGTAATAAAGATGGCTGCTACTGAGAAAACAAAGGACAATAAATGTTGAGAAGAATGCGGGGAAAGAAGAGCGCTCACTCGGTGCTGACGGGAGTGTTCACTGGTACAGACAAGACGGAAATCAGCACAACAGGAAAAGCACAACACCATCTGATCCAGTTTTACCTGGTCATATAATGGAAGAAAGCAGAGATGCTTGCATCCAGCACAGCACTATTTACAGAAGTAAAGACTGAGAATTAGCTTAGATACCCATCAACAGATGGATACAGAGAGGAAATGTGATTCACACTCGCATATTCACCTGTGAAGAACAAAATCATACACCTGTACGGGAGTGGATGGGAGTGGACCATACCATGCTAAGTGCGATCAGCCAGACTCAAATACTTCATGTCTTCTTCTACATACAGACTCCAGATTTAAACACACACACACACACACACACACACACGCATGTGTGTAAGCACAGAGATACAGAGAGATATAAAAAGGTGATTAAAAGATAGATGACATTGTAGGGAGAGGAAGAATAAGGAAGGAGAAAACAAATCAGTGTTTTATTATGCAAACTAGATTTAAATATATACATGAATATTTATATATTTTGCATATGTGTTTATATATCCTCTATAAAGTGAGCAAAGTCATGAGGCACAAGCAGGTCAACACTGCTTTTAACATATTAGGTGGAGATAGAGGGATCTATTTGAGTAGATGAACATTAACTGTTCAGGAAACTCCAACAATAATCCAAGTACCAGCTAATATAAAATTGATTTAACGTAGGATGAAACACGGCGGTCCATTTGAAAGACTGCTTTAACATGGGATTGAAGACTCAGCATCTAAAAGCAACCTGGAAGAACTTTCCTCTTTCTTAAGGCAAGAAGATAATTACAAAATCGGAATTACAGCAGAGGCCAGAAAATGTATGGTTGATCAATCCATCAAACTTCTTAGTATTTCATTTTATAGACATCCACTTAGAGTCTGACTGAGGCAGTTTAGCAATAAGCGCTAAGTGACAAATTTTCTCATCAATTAGAGTTGTACATATACAGCCTTTAAAACTCACAATTCTACATTCTGCTGCCAGTTTAAAATAAGCTTTAATTAAAGCAATAACTGTAGCTAATTCACCTAACACAATTCCCACACAATATTACATAAAATCAATGATGGCACAGTCTATAGCTATATACTTTAAAATTTTTTTCAAGGTGTAGTTTCAAAACAAGTATTTTCCTCTTTAACAAATAAATTCAATTTGTGCTTGTCCTTTTCATGACTGTTTCACTACCTTGGCGTCTTGTTGTCACGGTGGCTTGGACTTTGAGTCAGACTCTTGCTGTATTAACTCTGGCTAGCCTCAGACTTATGCCTCCTGCCTCGTCACTCAGGCAGTGGGAATGCAGCTGTGCCCCTCATGCTTTGCTTCCTTGGCACTTAAGTTCAATGAAGTATGTCTTCCACAAAAATGGGCATTACTGTACAGTAATTGCATGAGTTTTGAAGATTACTTTGAAGAGAGTTAAATACAAGTTGCATGTATGGCAATGCCAAAGCTCCTGCTAATACTGATTTTTAAAAAAGGCCAACTAATTAGAAATATTCAATTGTTTATCTTGTCACTTCCACGTCTACCCTGTGTTATCTTCTGTACAACTGTAAGAACAGGTTCATCTTTCTAGTCTAACAATTTAACAGAACACAGAAGACCAAACCGCAGCATGAACCAATCAATCTAACAATCAATATAAGTAATGGAATCAATGGAGGGCTGGAATTAAAAAGCACAGTTTTAAGATGATGGCGGCTTGGGCAGACTATTAAT
The DNA here is from genome assembly GCA_028551405.1 of Uromys caudimaculatus. Taxonomy (NCBI): domain Eukaryota; kingdom Metazoa; phylum Chordata; class Mammalia; order Rodentia; family Muridae; genus Uromys; species Uromys caudimaculatus. The sequence goes on along the minus strand of CM052718.1, from coordinate 52,998,790 downwards.
GCTACTGCGGAGAATGCTGTCTACCTAGGGCATTGAAGGTCGCAATGTGCTCCCACATGTCATCCTGTTTGCTGCCGTGTGGTTGCCAGAGGAGCGCGTCGACGTCATGGCGTAGACAGAAGCACGGCATTTCTTTAGGATCCACAAGGACTGAGAATAGGTATTGGTTGCTGCCAAGATTCACCTAAAGTGACAAAATAAATTTAGTCAAAAGTTAGTAATAAATGAAAAAAGCTGACATACAACATCATCTCCAATTGTTTTAAACTTAACTTTTCTTTCCTAGTATACAGTTCAAGCCAGCTGTGTACTTAGCAATTCTCCTGTCTCAGCCTAGAATTTCACACATGTACCAGCCACCATGTCTTCTTTGCTCTACACTTTGAGAACGTAACTGGGTTGATTCTTCATAGAACTCCTGAAAGGGATGTGTTTCTGTTTACATTCATTTTAAAGCTCAGGTAAGCAATGGTGCACTGGGACTTAGCTTGTCCAAAGTGCGGGTGGTCATAAATTGCAGACATAAAAATCACTGTTCGAAACCAATGTCATCTACCACTCAAGGTGAGTAGTTAAACATGATGTGAAAGTATCAAAAGGACAAAAAGAATAGTTTTAAATCACAAATACAAACATTAAACTTAATAATGTTAACTTGTAAATATTACCAAGAATACATAACAGCTACTACAGCTTATGGGCATATTCTGTATATCAGGCATGTGCTAAGTACTAATCTCCACAGTTCATGACAAGCTGTTATCTTCATGTAACAGCTGAAAGTACAGCCTTGAGAGACTGAGTAATTGGTTCTAGCCTATAAGGAAAAATCACAATATTAGATAAAGTCTCAGCTCTACTTACCAATTACTCCACTGTGCTCCTAAATTACAGTATTGATATCGATAATAATATTGTTAGCAGCTGTTATGGCAATATGATGCTTGAGGAACTCATTTCACTACAAAGTCACCATTTGAGACTCATAGTTGGATCCCACTTACAGGGAAGTTGCATTAGTAGTGATAGGCTCCAGCCATATTCTTTATCAGCTATCTGATTATTAGAGCTTTCAATACCAACAGAATTAACATCAAATGTAGGTGCTAGGTTTGGGGTTAGAACTTGGGGGGGCCAGTGTGAGAAATGCTGACTTGATTCTATAAACTTCACAGTACAACACGGAACAAAATGTTGGCTGAGAATCTGAGACCTGCTTGTACTCTGTAAGGAAAGTCCTGAAAGGCTGCAGTGTGAGGATTTGTTGGTTCTCCAAGGCAACCCAGGCTCTCAGACTCCAAAGGCAAAGCTTCCCACCTCATGAGAATAACACAGGGAAGCAGGGCGTTTAGGGAGGCCCAAAGCACACTGCCTGCAGCAAGGATGGGCTGCCTGCAGCAAGGATGGGCTGCCTGCAGCAAGGATGGGCTGCCTGCAGCAAGGATGGGCTGCCTGCAGCAAGGATGGGCTGCCTGCAGCAAGGATGGGCTGCCTGCAGCAAGGATGGGCTGCCTGCAGCAAGGATGGGCTGGCATGTTCTCACCACAGCTCATTTCTTCTTTCCCTTGCTCTGGCCTGCCAATGGCCAAGTAAGACTTATTTTCCAAGTATTTCTAGCAAGTGGGCCTGTTAAGAAAGCCTCAGTGGATCCAGCCCTGCCTGTTTCAGTTCCTGCTCATCACTGCTGTTTTCCTCTGGATTACTGAAGGCTTTCCCCAGAAGGACAAACCCAGCTAAGGTAATGCACAGGAGGACTGCAAGCAGATTTTCATAAAATGTGCCTACTTTCATGAGCGAAGTGAGAATTAGCATTACTAATGCCTAGCTAACTCATCCACTAGCCTCCTATGCATGACTGGACCACAGTGGGAAAGGAACAAATCAGCATAAACCATCAACCGAAGGCTTAACCAAGAGAGAGCTCAGCCATGCAAATAAGAGTGAGTGTGGAGGTCTCTTGGCATAAGCCTCTGCTCTGATTAGACTTTCTCTTCTGCTACTTACTGATCCATACATATGTTACACAGTACGTCAACAGAGTACTGATCACAAGCCAAGAAGCCACACTGTGCCTTTACTGACTCCTGCCCTCTTCCACACTCTGCTTATTCCCTAAGACAGGCCAAACATCACCTGTAACTGGAATACTTATTCTCATGATCCTTGAAGATGCAGAACTCTAAAATTTCTTTATTTCATGTCTATTATTTCTAATAAAATATACTACTAGATTAGATTGTTGTTGGGTGTGTAGACCACCTATGGTAGGCCAAATACTGTCACTCAGAACACCCACACTGTAGGTCTCTGGAACTTCTGAACACTTCTTTAGATAATAAAAAGGTGTATTTGGGATTTTCAGATGGCATGATTACCCTGGATTATTTGAGTGAATTCAATGTATTCTTAAATTTCCTTGTAAGAGGGAGGAGAGAAAGTCACAAACATAAAGGACAACAGGAGAACAGAAGCACAGAGGAGGGTGACTACAGGATAGCACACTGCTGGTCATGTGGCTACGGGATGAGACTAAGAGCCAAGTAATGCAAGCAAGGCAAGGAAGGAATTCTCCCCCAGAACTCCACAAAGCAATACAGACAGACCTAACAACCAATTTCAGGACTTCTAACATTCAATGACACTGGAATGATTTTTTTTTGGGGGGGGTCACTAATTCAGGTCATGTTTCCACAGTAACAGTAACCCAAGATAGTTACCATGTCAGTAAATATCTTGAGAGCCAAACGTTTGTCTTGTCTCTATATTCTAGGTGTTTATTGAATGTTTGTTTTAAAACTATTTCACCAAGGGTCTACACGTAGATATGAGAATACTATAGTCCACTGTACAGTTAGAAAAACTAGAAGATGTGAAATATCTTAACAAGCAGGCTCTTGAATGCTGCTGGCGGGCTCCAGGGGCACTGGTGCGCACAGGTTCCTGTACTGTCTGTTCTAATCTCCACATTCTACCACCCACCGCCTTCCCACGTCACCCTGGCTGTCAGCGTCTGGGACAATGTCCATATACTCCTTTCTAATACATCTACAGGAAGCTCTTCAGAGGAATGGCTCCATCTCATTTTCTCTGTACTTTCAGCACTACAACAAACATTCCATGGGCTCTCTTAACTGGTGGAGAAAATCATCTCTATAATTTACTTTCTGCTTTGACTATAGTTTGTTCTTTTCTTCATATGGAAGCTTAAGTAATATGACATGTGATGATGTAAATTTTCCTTTCTGAAGGGCTGTCCCTACCTGTGCTGGATGTCATCTATACTCAATACAAAATTCTTCTATGGATCATGAGCAACTGGGAAATGTATTCCTTAGTTTCAACATATCTTGGCATTACTTACTTATGGCCTGATCCTGCTAGCCAGAGAACGTTTTATATATATTCTCGCAGACTTGTTTTTGTTTGGTCTTGAATAGTTCTATTCTGTTGAGTGTTCTATGGTTCTTTTCAGACTCTATTTAGTTATATGTACACAGCCCTTGCATATGTTCTATAAAAACAAATAGCAAACCCGAAACACTCCCTCCTGCCAGACACTGTTGTGAACAGAACCTATGATGTGAAGAGAGAGCTTCAGTGATGGTCACTTTTAACACTCCCCCTTCAAGGTCACTCACTTTGTTGTTTTGGTGACACACTGTGTATACAGTGAAACTCTTTTTGTGTTGCTGTCTTTTTTTAATTCTTAATTTTATTCGTTTGCAATTTTTATCTGTAATGTGTAGCACAATCTTTTCTACTATGTCTTTGCTCTAACAGCAGTTAGATTACATTATTTCTGACAATTCCTTGCTTCTTGACAATGAAATATTTTTACTATTTGTGTCTAGTTACTGCTGTATAAAAATGCCTGGCATAAACAGCTTGCGGGAGGAAGACTTTGGTTCCCTATTTCAGTCACCACAGTGGGGGAACTAGAACAGAGTAGCATACATTATGGTTGTGGTAAGGGGCAGGGTCTGGAGTGAGGAATATGCCTGTGCCAACTGGTTTTCTCTTTTCCTATCTTCATACAATCCGGGACCTTAGCCTATGAGGTGGCACCTTTCATATTCAAGGCAGGTCTTTCCACCTTAGTCACTCCCCTCTGGAAAAGCCTACACATAACATTCCTGAAATGCACTTAACTCATCTACATGCTTCTCAATCCATTCAAAATGACAGCCAAGATTATGTGTCTAACAAACTAAGCTGCGTAACTACCCTGATAAGCGAATGAAATGAAGTGAGATAACTAAAAACACAATTTTTATTTGTGTAAGCTCCTGAAGAGACTGAAACAGCCGTAATAAAGCAGGGTGTTACTTTTAAGGATAAAGCCATCAAGTTAAAGAAGACAAAACACAGAAGTTAGATGTCAACCATTATCTGCCATGGATGACTGTCCACGAAAAACAAGAACAGATGTTTAAAGGGCTCCAGAGTTCTAAACATTAGCACGAGAACTATTGAGTGTGGTTTACTGATAGAGCATTTGTGTAAAAAGCTCTGGTCTCAATGCCTAGATATTTCTTTATCGTTAGTCAGGAACAGGAAGCATAAATCGGTTTTCAACAGAAAACTCTATATCCTGTTCTAAATAAAATCTCATGGACTTTGTAACTGTAGACAAAAGTAAACTGGGAGTCTAACAAAAAAAGATGACAGCAGTGGGCAGATATATTGTCAACAAGAGGCAACAATCAATAATTTATTAGTACAAAGAATACAGCAAACCAACTGCAATGAGAGAAAGCATTTGAAGAGTAGGCTAACGCAACCTACTATAGAAGCAATAAATGCCAATTACCTCAAATGCCTCTATGGGCATCTATAGAAATAGACAATATGGTAACTACATTGTCGCTATGCAGAGATCAATAGAAAGCTACGTTCTTCAGGATGCTCTGTAGACAACATTGGGCAAATAAAAGAGTTGAGTAAGATTATTGACATGGCTTTGAATATAGGTTGTATATTAGATGTGAAAAAATTACTCTAGACAACTTCATAGAAACTCATTCCTTGTTAGTACCAAAGATGTATCTTATTGCCTAAATTGAATAAATCTTTTGTCCAATAAGATAAAATTTCACATTATCTGTAATTTCACATTCACTGTAGATAAGGTTGAATTTAATGCTGAAGTACCAATGAAGACTATAATTAGAGTAAAATATTTTCAAGAAAATGTGAAGTAGTCAGCTGATAGTCTTCTTAGGAACACCCAGCAATTAGACTTCTGAAGATTTCATGTCAGAGTGAAGAAATTCAAAGAATCCTCAATTACTGTTACTAGCAAACTAAACTGAAAACTACTACTGAGAAAAGGATTTTTATTTATCTATTCAAGAATAAAGTCTTCATTGGGAAACCAGATCAAAACTTGAATTTTCAATTCATACTCAGCACACAGATGAAATCTATAAAATACTCAGAAGATCGTTATTCTTCACTTTATTTGGTCTTCATTATCTACGAATTAAAAATACTATCCACTTCATAAATGAAGAAATTCAAATTTAAGAAGCAGAGATATATGTTAAGGAGGTAATAAATACTGGCTATAATTTAAATATGGATGTGTTTCCAAACTCGTATTCTTCATTACCAAATTGTATTCTCTTCAACAAGCCACGTTATAGTAACTATGAGGCAAGTACCCTAGTTTCCCTATGTGCTACTAGTACAGATATGGTAATCCACATACCGTGACTTCTGTGAGTTTTGTTATACAGTAAGTTGTTCATGCTTTTATATCTTAAACTGAAAATAGAAGTTTTACAAAATCCTCTTTCATTTTGTTTGAGCACTCATTTATTTAATTACCTTTATATAATTGATTTTTTTCCCCATGACTACAAGCTAGGATGATATAGTTATCTAAGTGATATAAAATGCAAAAGATAGAAATAAACTTTTAAAATTTTATACAAATCCCTAAGATAATAATTTCTACTTAGAAATATAAAGAAAAAGACCATAATTTTTCCAATTTCAAAACTGATCACATTTGATGCTTAGTGATATAAATCATAATTGTCACTGAATTGCATCAAACTATTCTAAGAGAAATGTAAGAATGTACTGAATTCAATGTCAAAAATGTTTTGTTTTGTTTTAATTTCAACCACCAATGGTGTTTTATTCTGGAAGTTTCTATGTATTACATAGGTATTAACACCCTTCTTACCTCTACCCCCTTCAAATCCAGAAAGAGTAAAAAAAAAAAACAAAACAAAACAAAAAAACCAAAGACATCATGCATAAAAACCTCTTACCTATTTTCTCTAAAGCCCTAAGATGTGACACTTCCTGTGGAGGTCCTTGAAGGCCTGGTCTTGTGCTCACTAGACCCCCACTGCCTCCCGGGGGGGGGGGGGCAATGCATCTGTTTCCCCTCAGAGATTCATTGCCCAATCATTCATTACCCATTATCATCCCCACTTGACCCCTTCTTAGCAACTTGACTGTTGGATGCATTTTTCATTTGGCAACAATTCAACATGGCTTTGCGCGGGATGTTTAGTGTCAGAAGCAGCAGTGTTGATGCTCCGGCTCTGAGAGGGAAGAGAGAGAGAGCTGTGCATATTTCTGGAAGAACTCACGCTGGAGGCTGAACCGGGCTGAGCAGCTAGCGCGCTCATCAATGTGGCCTGCTTTTCAAGTCTGTGACTGTCGGCCAGAATACAAATGTTCCCAGAGACAACCTCTCTGCTTCAGATTAGGTATGAATGATGCTGAATCACGTGGCACCCTATGTCATCCGGAAAGCAGTTCGCTAGGACCTTGGTGTGCCCGAGACAGCATCCTATCTACCCGGAAGGGTATGCCTTAAGGATCTTCACGTCATTCACAGGACGGTCCTGGGAGTTTGTTTCCACCATGCCCACTCGATTCACCATCCCTATACCCTGGCACACTCGGCCAAAATTGGTATGTTTGCCATTCAGTCATTGCGTGGGGGCCAGGCTACTGCTGGTCCTGCATTGGCCATTGTGAGAATCCCAGCCCCAGTGAACTTCAGGTCTGGATGAAGTTCATCTTCAAACTGTTTGCCATAAATAGATGCACCACCTCGACCTGTGCCTGTGGGGTCACCGCCCTGGATCATGAAGTCCTTGATGATCCTGTGGAACTTGGTGCCACTGTAGTAGCCTCGATGAGCCAGCTCCACAGAGTTCTCGCAGGTCTTGGGAGCCTGCTTCCAGTACAGCTCCAGAATGCTGATTCCCAAGCTAGTCTCCAGGTAGACGTTGGGCGGCTGCCAGGTGTCTGGGGGAATCGCCGCCATTCTGAGCGAAGGTATCCTCCAGCAATCACACTTCCAGTGGAGTTCACTGGGGCGTCAAAAATGTTTTATACTTGGCTGTTCTAAAGTAAAGGAGAATAAACTACCAGCTACTCTTTCCTTGAAAACACTGCTCTCATCTGCAGAGCGTTTTCTATCATCCACACTGTATTCTGAATCTTGTTTGAATTCTCTCAATGGAGAGCACAAGGACCTAGGAGTCACATGAATCTAGACTGAGCACTCAACGATGACAAGAATAAAAAAATAAAAAAAAATAAATCGGTTTTCTAACTTCTCCTAAGATTAAAAATACAAATAAAACAAAAAATAAGAAGGAACATCAACAAAATTTGCAAAATAAAAAAGAATGAAACTAGATTATTTTACTAAGTTAATTAAAATGATCAATTTCTAGCCAGAATGATCAAGAAATATTACATATAAAAGAGAGACTCTTGCTACAGATTCTGTAAGCATCAAAGGGATTATTCACAAAAACTTTCCCCAGTATATATTTTTTAAAAAGTCTGGATAGGATCAATAAATGACAACCATGGTTTCTCATTTGAGTCACAATCACTGAAATCCTATTTTTCCATGGAATGTCATTTTATTTGAAGCAACTGACAAATTGTAATTTTTAAGAACTGTATGTCTGACACCAACCCAGAAGGTGCAGGTAACACATAATGAGGCAGACAAGGACAGACAGCATTGCTATGAGACTGAATGGCAGAAGCCACTTTCAGTTTCAAGAGCCTGTTACAACTAATTTGACTTTTGAAATTCTTCATTAATGATTTCTGAATATAAAAACAACTTCATATAACAAAAGATGTTACAAAATGGTAGCATAAAGCACAGTCGTTTGGTTATGGGTACTAGAAGATCGGCTCAGCACTCAGGAGCACTTGCTGCGTAGTCATGAGCAGCAGAGTTTGGATGCCAGTACCATATAACCAACCAGGCATCCTGCAAACGCTGTAATTTCAGCTTTCAATCTTATCCCCTCTGCTGACCTCCGTCTGAACGTTCATACACACATGTGGGCACTCATGCACACACACGTACACAAGTACACACACACACACTCATTCACACACATAAACAAATATCATTTTAAAGTTATTAATAACAAGAGAAGATGCTTACTTCTCAATGCTCAGTGTCAGAAACAGCTATGAAGGAAGTTATTACATATAATAGATTCGCAACTGTATATAAAAAGTAAGCAGAAGAAAAAGCCTGAAATGTCAGTATAAGACAGAACTCAAACAATACGCCTGTATTTTACTGAATACGGTAGTATGGAAAGGAGGCCACTTTGTAGAGTGCTAAGATTTATCACAGGAGTAACTTTTAATCAAACAATTTTGCAAAACATATATTTCATTCAATTTTCATCTGCCAAATTTCTTATTATCTACATTTTAGAACTCCTATTACCAAGAACTTACCACATGAGTTGTTTTTAATGTATTGCTGTCAAATCTGCATAAACTGGAGCTCTCTTCAAAGAAAATATCACATTCTTCTAATTCTTGAGCATTACATGGAGGTTTTTCTTTATCTGGATTTGGATTCTTAAGCCAAAAAACAAAAAAGTATGTACTATATCAAACAATAAGAAATAATTTATTCATCCTTAAAAATATTGTCAAAATGACAGATTTAGTCAGAAAGGACATTATAACAGTTGGACATACTGATTCAAGCCTGTGAATCCAGAACTCAAATGTTTGAGGCAGAAGGACCATCATGACTTCAAAGCCAGCCTAGGGTACATAGATTGTGTCCAGTCTGGACTAGAGTTCTGTTCCAAGACACTAAAGCCAGCTAACTGGTCAACTAGTCAGCAACAAGCCCTTAGATATTATAAAAATGTTATATATACTTAAAGATGAAAAAAAAGTTGAAGATGTTCTGATACAGAAGACAGAAAAAAGAACCTAAATGAACTTCTAGATATAAATATGCAAAAAAATATGAGATAACTAGGTAATTAACCAATGCAGGTATAAGGGTAGAACAAACCGAACACTACAGAGCATCACAAATTGGCATATGTTTTAAAAATTAGAGTATAGCAAGTCACAGTAATGAGATTGCTAAAAAGTAGTAATAAAGAGAAAATACTAAAAGCAGTCAGGAGAAAATATTTTGCATGCCTGACAAGGGATACAAATAACTGACTTCTCAAACAAACTATGCCAGCCAAGTAAAACACAGCATTTCTGAAACAGAAACAAAAACTGCTACCACTGAATTATATTCCTGACCAAAGAAACTGAAAAAAGGAAAACAACAAAAACACATGTACTAACAAAAGCTGGGAGAACTAATCACCAGCATAAGTCTACACTACAGTGTGAGACACTCAGGAAATTCTTCAAGGAGGGTAAAGATGAAACAGACTGCTGATTCAATACATATGTAAACCAGGGGGAAGGGGGCAGGGACATGTGTGAAAGGACCTGTTTTTCACTTTGCTCTTCTTCAAAAAACTGATTAAGGCAAAAAAAAAAAAAAAAATAACGAGGCATAACAGACAGGAATAATAAAATATATGCCAATAATACAAAGAGAAAGGAATGGATATATCACACAGTTCTTAAGTTGTAATTGAAATAATACTTTTTAACAGGGAAATAATATTAGAGACAGCCACCTAATGTGTGTGTGTGTGTATATATATACATATATATGTGTGTGTGTATATATGTATATATATGTATATATGTATATATATATACACACACACATATATATGTATATATATACATACATTCACCCAAACAAAAATAAGTGCACACATTAAGTAAGATAATTATTTTAAAAACTGTCTAAACTACCTCCAAAGGCAGAGAAAGAAACAAACTTAGCTCAAAGTAAACAAAAGGGAGAGATACAGTAATTAAGAAGGTAAAAAGCTGAAAGTCAATAGAAACTGATACTTAATATAACACTCCATGTATTAAATTGAATAGTTAAAAACTTCCAAAAAAAGCAACTGAAAGCTCAAATGCTAAAACATAATAGTAATATTATATATATAATCTCTTCCATGATGGAGGAAGACTTTCCTCGTCATTTTATGATGTAAGCATTATCTAGATTTCAAAAGTGGATAGACGTTTTCCAAAAGTTGAGAAATAGAGCAATTTACTAGGTCTCATTCCTCAAGTTCACTGTCATCAGGTGTAGAAGACAAGGTCACATTTCTGTATTTTTTAAAACAAAAAAGACTGAGGCATAAGTAACTTTCCTGTAAATATCAATGTTCCTTTGAAGCCATCAAACATAAAAGGAGTTCAGCTTAATTATCTACAATCTGTTCTAGTGTCACAATTATTATATATTCAACAAAGCTGGACATATTAAAATCCGCCAAATGAACGAGCCTAGGGAATAAGGCTTTTTAAAGGGGGCTATGAAATCACACTTGCAAGCCTGGCACATGAACCCAATAATTCCTGAAATTGTTAACAACTGTTGACAAAGATGAAACTTGTGTTTTCTATTTGGACTATAATTCTCTTTGCAAAAAAAATTCACTTTCAATATTTTAACCTCTCTTTTCTAGCTTAGGACGCACCTTATTCCTGCAGCGTACATAATTTTTCAGAATCTTCTTTATCACTATTACTCAACATAGCGGTAAGGCAGACAATTACATCAGTTATTAAATGACCATATAACGAACGTTTTAGGGATTTATTGCTGAATGTTTTCAAAATTTCAATAGGCTCTTGCCAGTCACTAACATGGTGGTATGTTCTACCTTATAGAAAAAAGTACTGTCAGGTCATTGCAGTCATTATAAGGAAATATTTCATCCATTAGGAATAACTACTGCACTAGAAGCTGGTGGGGAAGGAACAAACAGCGATCTTCCACATCCCCACAAATCTTAACTCAAGACTGGACTTGAGAAAGAATTGGGGTAGGGAAAGGCAAAGGACAGCAACAGATGCAGACCTGAGACGATAAAGTCAAGAACACGGAATGTTAGACTTTAAATCCACAAGATGACAAAGGGAACGCAGGGACACTCAGTGACACTGTAAATGAGAGACATATTTACCAATGCTGTCATTTTTATTTTACTTATATCTTACTTTCTGCTTTTAAATACTCTCATATATGTAATGCTTAGGTTTTACACTGGCTAGGTACTGACTCTTCTATTCAGAAGGATAGGGGGAAAAGGGCACTTAGAAACTTCCCCAGGATTGGGAGGTGGTATAGTTCAGACATATGATAATTTTACTTTTAGTGAGTAAGCCCCATAGTGATTTCTACACTGGTTAGATATGTACTGCAAAGACACCTGTACATGTATGTATTATAGCACTATTTATAATCGTTACGTAATAGAATCAGCCTAGGTTATTAGCACATAAATGGCGTAACTGTAGTTTGTTTCTATCGGCATTGGTTGATTCTTCTAAAGAATGTCAAGATACATATCTACATATATAAACCATGCAAAATACACCTTCACATTTTTGTATGCATTCAGAGTAAACTATATAAATATTAGGACTTCAATCTATATTAAAGCATTAGTTAGGTAGATAATTACTGGTCTGTGTCATTTATATTAAGAAAGGCAAACTGATGTTTGGCTTGGCATAATCTTCATATAAGATACTCTGGATTCTAGGGAAGTGCCTTACCATGGTAACGGCTTACCAGTTCATCAGAGGTCAGGTGCATCAAGCGTTCTGCCAGTGCAGCACACTGGGCAGGGTCTCTTAGAAGTTCACCTTGTTTATCACCAACCACCAGCTCAGGCCACGTCAGTCCTTCGTTCTTCTTAATCAAAGAAATCTCCAAGCTAAAACATTAAATGAGAAACATGGTGTTACATTAAACATTGAACATGTAAACCAGAGGTGGTATTACATTCCCACTCAGTATGCTCAGACAAGAAAGAATCAAGTGTTCAAGGCCACTAGAGGCTGTGTAGTGAGAACACATATCAAAATGAAAAGGGGGAGTGAAGACTAGAAAGGAAGGGGGGCAGAAAGGAAGGGGGGCAGAAAGGAAGGGGGGCAGAAAGGAAGGTAGATATTCACATATCTGCTATCTAGAGAATGTTTTACCAAAAATCGTATTCATTTTTGGCTTTATACATGATGGAAAAATCTGTAAGCCAATGATAAATCACCTAAACTTCATGAGTAAACATGAAAGTCACTGGAAATGGAGCATCAGATAGTTTGAGGACAGACTGGTGAGTGCTTGGGGAGACAGCATGTATTGGAGTGCAGGTGTTCAGTGAGCTACTGCAGCTAAGCAATACAAGTGCCCACGGCATGGACCTCTGGGCTGAGCAGTGGAACACATACAACAGGAACACGTCCTGCAACTAAAGAGCTCTTACTCAACAACCATAAACTACCATAAACTAACAGTCATAAATATAATTTTAATCAAAGACAGGGCAAGTTAGAGTGATGTTAATGTTAATTTTTAAAATGTGGATTTTTAAAGAACTGAAAACAAATGTAGAAATTTCAAAAAATTACTTTGTAATACAGAAAAAACGTTAATGTAGTCTGTATAACTTGTTTTAAATCTAATTCTATGCATCTAAGCTGTTAAGCAGAAACTCCAAATGTACTAAGCAGAGCCTGCCAGAGACTCAAAGATCAAGAGCTTTGTTGCACGAAAAGGGTGTGCTGAGTCAGAGCAGACCATGGGCAGAAGAGGAAGCAGCTGGCCCGTGTTCTCTGGATCAGAAAGGACACTCAGGTGGTAGGCCTTCTGTGTCATTTTCACAGGAAGGAATCCTTTCCACAAGCTATGTCTGATAAATGTACACCATACTAACTCACACCCTGGAACGCAACTTCAAGCGAACAATTCCTAGAGTACAATAAAAACCATTATTGCAATTATCAAAGAGAACATGCAAAATTATAAACTATTCTTTTATAAGGCAGTTATTATCACAAATTGTAACATAATTATAGCATTTAGAAAATTTCTGCAACTATTTAAGAGACTATACAAAATAATATCAGTTATATAATAAGAGTTCTTATCATTAACAATAAAAATTACCACTACAGTCAATGATGCCCAGACTTAGTTATATTCTATAAGGAGTAGACTAATCTGATGAAAATGATAATAAAAATAATATTAGCTCATACTTGTCTAATTCTTTACCATATTCTAGGGGCTAGCTCAGACACTTGATATATCTCATTTATTGCTTAACACAACCAAATAAAGTTCTATCTTTATGTTCCAAGTACAAGTGAAAAAACTCATACTTAAGACATTAAGTAACCTGACCAAGCCACAAGCTAGAAAAGCACTCCATTCAACAGTATGTTCTAGCTGCCAATTTTAAATGCTATCCTCAAGACATTTATATACACATAAACATGATAAAGAGATGAGGAACGACAAAGCAGTTTTAAAGAACTACAAAGATAATTGTTTTCATATATTACAACAACCATAAAAAAAAAAAATCAGTAAATTTGTATATGGTAAGCAAGCCCTGTACCAACTGAATATACCCTAAGGCCCTAGGTTATCTTAGGAATTTATAGGGCGTTCAAGCATTGAAAAGGTAAAGTCTTTTATATAAGTATTTTCTTAACTGTTCATGTCTTACTTTTATTATCTATCTATCTATCTATCTATCTATCTATCTATCTATCTATCTATCTATCTGTCTATCTATCTACTTTTACTATAGCTCTGTAGAAGAGCTTAAAATCATGGATGGTGATACCTCCAGAAGTTCTTTTATTGTTTTAGATATTCTGGGCTTTTTGTTTTTCTATATGAAGCTAGGTATTTTTTTTTCAAGGTCTGTAAAGAATTGGGTTGGAATTTTAATGGGGATTGTGCTGAATCAATAGATTAATTATTAATCCTACTGACAACCCATGAGCATCTTTTCGTCTTCTGGTATCTTCTCTTTAAAAAATATATCTATATATGTTTTTAGATGAGCATTAAATTTCAATTTTTCAAAACTGATCTTGACTTTTGGAGACAGGGTCTCATGTAATCCTGATTGACTTCAGACTCAAAAAAGCACAGCCTGAGCTTGAATTCCCAATTCTCCTACCTCAGTTTTGCCATCATTGGGATACCAGGCATGCACCACTACATTTGACTTAACGTTTCGATTCTGAAGAGCAGGAACATTTTAGATGGAGCTCAGTTATCTTGTACTTCTTTTATGGTTTAATTTTTTTGTGTGTTGTAAACACAGACTACAAAAAAGAGCTATAAATGATCAATTTATATTGAAGTAAAGTTTGTCTCTCAAAATTCTGAAAGAAATATTAATTTTACACATGCAGGAATTTATCTTTCTATATATGCAAAACATTGATAATTATTCACTGCAGCAAAAAATATTGGAAACATTCTAAATGTTCAACAGCAGAAGTCTAACTGTTTTAAATGACTTTACCAAGTCAGAATAAAGTGCTGAAAATAATCAGATATCCTTATATAAAATTTACTGTTACAAATGCAAAAACAAGATGTATAGCCACATATATAGTATATAGCAGAATTTTTTTCCTTGAAAACAAAATAGAGTATTTAGTGAGTAAACAGGAAATGCCTCTGGAAGGAAGCTAGTAACAGCAGCTAGAGGGGAGGCACACCCGAGACTGGAGGGACCAGTTGGAGGGGACTTTCTGATGCCATAACCTTTTATAGACCTTAAATACATTTAGACAATGG
This sequence comes from Uromys caudimaculatus, assembly GCA_028551405.1. NCBI lineage: Eukaryota > Metazoa > Chordata > Mammalia > Rodentia > Muridae > Uromys > Uromys caudimaculatus. Next base: position 52,983,768 of record CM052718.1, on the reverse strand, counting down.
GATTGTATTATATCATAAGCAAATTCAACTTGAAATTATTTCTACTACAATGTTTTAAGAGTACAAATTAAAATAAGCCAGTAGTTTCACCTTTTATTACCTCCATTTCTACAGCTAGTAATGAAAAGCAGGCAAGTGCAGCAACATCTTTAATCTTAACTACAATTACATTTTAATATAGTTTCAGCATCTTTATCTGAAAAATTATCAACATAGATGGAAATATTATATTTACCTTCAACGTACCTACTTGGAGAGAGATAAAAAAGAAAATGTGAAGTCATAAGAAATAAAATTTCAAAAGTAAAACTACAAAGATACCTATCATTCTCTTTAATTGTCCATGTGCTGCCTTCGTGATCAATAGACGAATAGAGTTTTCCTTCCAAAACCTGGATATCCTTCAGCTTAATGTTGATGTTATCAGGCAAAAACTGTATTTGAATATCTTCCTTAGTACTGCTTTCTGGAAGCCTTACCGTTACTGTCAAATCATCCTCAGTTTGTTGCCAGTAATACAGAGGTTCTACTGAGAACAGGAAAAGGCATTATATAGTAATAAAAATTAGACACAACATACAATATTGTATCCTAGACCTCTGAGAGAACACCTATCTAAATCAATGTTGTCTACAGATCATCTCTCTCACATATACAAAACCTATAAACATGCAGACTTCAAGGAATTTGACACAAGGAACTGTAACAAATGCACTATTTTCCTCTTCCAGGTTCACACAATGCATTGAGAGCCTGGCCCTCAAAAATACTGACAGTAATCTCTTCCTTTGTTACTTCACTTTCTGCCTCTCTCTACCCCTTCATCTCCCTCTTATTTACAACACACACACACACACACGCACACACACGCACGCACACACACACGCACACACACGCACACACACACGCACACAGTCTCCCTGAAATGTGAACATATCAGTTTATTTATTATGTTCACATAATGGATAACTTCTGATGGACAACAAGGATGAGAGAAACCTGTAAACTGAATGTGTTTTAGTGAAAGCAGATTAAAGAAAATCTAGTATTTCTTAATCCCCTCAGCACAGAAAGTACATTAACACTTACATTTTCCCCTGTTTTCGTATTGGGGAGGGTTAAACCTGGAGCTTTGCATATGCAAGGCAAGCCCCCCAGCACGAGGCTGCCTCAGAACATTCTGACTGTGGGTATCTAAGGTATAACCTTTTTTTATTCACTCAACATCCAGAATGGCAGTGATTCTGCCTTCAAGGAACTGTCAGTTTAGTATGAAGGTAAGAATATGCATATTAGACCTTATTTTGAAAGAATATTATCACATTGACTTGCCCAGTGCTAATATAACCATTATTTAGTAAGTATTAAACAGGGAACCGTGTTTAAGCCAACTGCAATTTCTAACATACCAAATAATTACAAAATTATGAAGGCAAACCAGGCCACATCATTCAGATGTGAATGCATCCTCCAGAGAACGTGTGCGGGTTGTGGGAATGAAAGGGAACTAAGAGAAAGTGGCTACTGTTCCCTCCCGGAACCCATAACATATCCTGGAGGGGGACAAAGCAGGAAGACGTGTATATGTTCATAAGCTCACAGGAGCTCCCCCACGGGTTCATTACCTTTGATTTTCTCCGACCTGTCTTCATCCATACTCTCCTCGAGACCCTGGTCTACAGAAATAACCTTGAAGGACTTGTAAGATACAATCATTAGGCCGTTTCCACTAGGCTCAATAGCAGCATAATGTGGCACCGACTTTCCACGGAGAACATGATGCTTTGTAATTTCATACTTTTTACTATCTGTAGAAAAATAAATATTATGAAAAGCTACGTTTTAACGAATCTTCTGGCATGAATAAAAAACTGACAACTTAGGCCCCCAGACAGCTCAGTGCGTAAGAGCCCTTGCCACCAAGCCTGATGACACATTCCAAACCCCAAGACCAACATGATAGAGAACCAACTCCCGTAGTTGTCCTCTGGCACACACACACACACACACACACACACACACACAGAGGGGAGGTAGTTTGAAAATTATTTTAAAAGAACATTCTATTAGTAATTGGGGAAAAAAAGATACTAACAAGAGCAAAGAAAGACAGAATCTTTAGAAAATTGCTGAGTTCCTCAAAAAGACGCCTAGGAGAAAAAGGAAGGGAAATCTAAGAGTGCTTGCTCCACTGCGGAGGGGCTGACAAGGAGGGGCTGTGACGGCAGGACTGCAGTGGATGTCTACAGGCGAACATCTACTACGTCCCATGGATTGACTGCAACTACAGCGCCACGTTCTTGAGGACAGGGAGAAGGAAAGTGCACTATGACTTCTCCTCTTAAGAATCATACTCCACCCTGTCTCGAAAAACCAAAAAAAAAAAAAAAATTCATACTCCATAAAAAATACTTCTACTGTTTCCTTAAGTAGCAGTCTTCAATCTACAACAGGATCCAAAGCCAAGTCTCTATCTGTATTCATACAGCTTAAGAGTCAAGCATGACTTTGTATTTTAAACAGTAGAGAAACAAGCAAAAGAATAAATAGCTGTAACAATTCTTAGTACATAAGCGTCAATGTCCCTAAGTATTTTAGAGCCTAGCTTACCCATTCACTCCTAAGCTGTTGGTTGCTGTTTTTATGCCATAACGGACAGCACAGCTAAATAGCTGTGACACAGGCTGTCTGGTTACAGTTAAACAGTTCCCCCCACCCCCAACTCCTAACATATAGTTTCTGCATTACTATAGAGATGGAAATAAATACTGGGAACAACAAAAGAATTCAAGCAATTTCCATGTCCATATAGACGTTTCTTACAGTGGTTATTCCTTCTAGGATACAAGTATTAATGCCTGTATCTTAGATGTAAATTAGCAGTAAGGTAAAGAATGTGTTTCGCTTTGGTTTGGTGGTTTGCAGTGATGAAGAATTTCAGTTACTTTAATTTACTGCTAAGTGAACAAGGAAGAGCAGTGGGACAATGTTAAAATGGAAAACACAAAACAAACAAACAAAGAAAAAGGCAAACTCCCTTAGCTTCCAATTAGAGGCACAGAAAGAGTGACAGAGAGGAGGAGCAGATACATCTCTTAAACTAAGCAGAGTCTTCCGGAGCACGAAGTCCCCACTACGGAATCTCAGTAGTACACAAGAAGCTACTTTTTAAAGTCATGCTGGAAGTCTGACAGGTTCAAACTGAACAAGTTTTAAGACTTTATTACTGTCTTAGTCAGGTTTTCTATTCCTGCACAAACATCATGACCAAGAAGCAAGTTGGGGAGGAAAGGGTTTATTGAGCTTACACTTCCATGCTGCTGTTCATCACAAAAGAAGTCAGGACTGGAACTCAAGCAGGTCAAGGAGCAGGAGCTGATGCAGAGGCCATGGAGGAATGCTGCTTACTGCTTGCTTGCTTCTCCTGGCTTGCTCAGCTGGCTTTCTTATAGAGCCCAAGACTACCAGCCCACAGATGGTACCACTCACAAGGGGCCCTCCCCCCTTGATCACTAATTGAGAAAATGCCTTACCGCTGGATCTCATGGAGGCATTTTCTCAACTGAAACTCCTTTTTCTGTGATAACTCCAGCTTGTGTCAAGCTGACACACAAAACTAGCCAGTACAGTTACACACATGAATAAGAAAAGTTTTATGAAGATAGACGCAAAAGACAAAGTTAAACAAAATAAAGGAACCCACTCCATCTTCCAGTTCTTATTTATATTCAAATTACATTAAAACTTACTATTTCTGTTAAGTGGCTATTTCCTGCATACTGAAACATCCTTATTTAGAATGAAGAGAGGTTCACTTGACTCAGGTGAATGAAACAAGGTTCAGGAAACTCCTGAAAGTTACAAAACTCAAAGGCCCCTCCCAGGGTTATAGAAAGTATAACAGGGAGTAGACTCTCCTGGGAATGCCGAGGGTTGGGCACAGCTCCCAGAAGAAAGTTTTGTGAGTGTGTTACCACTGTGGGACGGGCTTTTTAGTGCTGAACCACCCAGGCTCCTGCAAGTAACACACTGTTTGTGTTCTTGTATACAGCCCCAATAACGTCAATGCCTCCTGAAGCTATACATGGTTTTTACTTTGGTCTGTTGTCCATGCTATGTCTAGTGTGAATAAAATTTATTCATGATTCACAGAAAGAAAATTATACAACACCGTGGATTGCTGTCTATTCTCAGGTGAGGGCAGGTGAAAGAGTAGGCTAGAGCCTATGATTTGCCAGTGGAAAAGGAAGGCAGGCTGAGAGTTTTAGAGATGGCACAGAAAGAGAGACCAAGAGACAGAGAAGAGACAGGGATGAGAGAAGATGGAGGAAGAAGACAAACCGGATCCACGTGGCTTGAACTAGCACAGGTAGCTATCACAGAAGGACGATAGAATAATATAGTGCAATTTGCCCCATCTAAGAGTGCAGCTTATGTTTATATCAGTTGAGCTTTGAGTTCTTTGTATGGAGGTTGAGAATTTACTGATATAAATCTGGCTGATAAATTACCAGCCTCTAGAGTTTTCTTTATGTGAGACTTGCAGTTTAGAGCAAGTTGTGGCAGACTAGCAGCAGGGGACAGATAACTAGGAAAACAGCAATTCAGCAGCAAGTGAGCTGCAGTACCACATGGAGATAACCATGGGGGCAGGCAGACCACCATGGTCGGAGAGTAGCCCGCGATAGCATAGGTTGATTTTAAACAAAATGCACAGTTAGTCGTGGAAGCATATTATAGCCCTTAAGTAGCATAATTTATAACACTGTTCAAGAAGCAAGCAGGAAATACTACATTCAGAGCCCCACCAGTGAAGGCAAGTTAGAGGTTCAGAATCCTGCCTACTTTACCTTCTTTCTTCTTACTGACAATGACCCACTCCAAAGAAACATAGAAACCACTTCCTTTCATGTCCAGTTCCTCCTTCTCTATTCGAAGAAGCAGGATAGCCACTGAATGTTCTTCAGCTTTCAGCAATGAGATACTGTGAATTATAATAAAAGGATTCCCAAGCTCTTCATTAAACATAATCTATAGGAAATAAAAATCACAAATTTTAAATGCATGGTTTATAAAACAGAAATATGATCAGCACTCTTAATAAAACAAACAAACAAACAAACAAACAAACAAACAAAACAAAGAAAAAGCAGGACATTTGAACAGAATGAACACGAGAGAGAGAACTGAAGCAATCCCCCAGAATCACAAAGGAAAAGAAAGGCACTTAACAGAGCACATAACACAGGTTGGTAAATGGCTCCTGCGTCTAATTTATATATACCTTCTGGACTCCTCACAAGGCTTACAAAGAACAGCAAAGAAAACCAACTCACCTCCCATTTTTCAGGACTGTTTCCACGGTCACCTGTTCCAATGACATACAGTCTTCCAGTTCCATCTGACAAGGTAACCCAGGAAGGGGCTGTGAAATGGATAGATGCACAAAGACGATTGTCATATGCTGTCACATCTGTAGGAAGGCGGAACACCTCTCGTGGCTTTCCTAATGCAGTATCCTAGAAAAAAACCAAAGATTATAAACAAATCCCTTCCTAATCCTGATCCATACAAACGCAAAATAAATACCTACAGTATGGCCAATTCTTTTGTATTCAAAACCTTGGCCCATTTCCCTTCCTTTGAGTATAAACTGTACTGACTCTCTTCTAATAAATAAAATACATTAAATGGGACAGGTGACAAGCTACACAAAATCCTTTATATCACTATCCTTGCTTTCTTAGGTTACATGCTGTAAAAAGGCTAGCAGCCACACTGTGATGATGATTAGACTGGGAAGTAACCAGAGACCCGCAAGGCAAAGAACTGAGGGCTTCCAACAGTAACAGCATACTGAGTGAGCCATGTTCAAATGGCAACTTCCCCTGAGAAACCATCAGGGAGAATGCCCCTTATGCCCCTTTGTGATTCCAGTAAGTTATAAACAGATACATAATAGTGCTTAATATCAGAAAGGGAAATAAGATTGGAACATGACTAGGGGCTGAGAGAATCGGGATAAAGGCAAATTTTGCCCTTTAGCTTCAAATATGTCGCTATTTTTGTTCTGCACCAAATAATTTATCTAACATTTATAAATTAAAAAAATATTAATAAGGCAAAGTAAAATAAAATTTCACCAAGCAAATGTTTCAAATCAAAGCTGTCATTTTACTGCATGGCCCTCCAGACTTCCTCAAGTGAAGAAGGAAGGCTAAACTAGACAATCCCTGTTCAATCATATACAAGTAAGTGGTTTGGGCCATTTTCATTTAAAAAAAAATGGCTAGACATGACTGAAGTTAATAGAAGTATAATTACCAGATAAATTTGTGCAATATCTAATAGAATAATTAAGACACTTGAGTACATAAATGTGAAGCCAAAATTAACTAACTTAAACCACACAGTGTCTGCCTCACATGGATTAAATGATAAAATGAAAACAAGAACACTGCTGATTTAGAATTTCATTCCATTTTAAAATGTCTGCATAGTAACACCTTACCCAATGACATTTCCAGTCCCAGGTTCTACCCACTTTCCCTCTCCTCACAGAAAGTAAGGCAACCATGTTGAAGGATGTTAGGAAATTCCTGAGAGGCAGGAATTCACTCCTGATTTGCAGCACTGAAGCTGTGTTGGCAAACTTACTAGTCAATGAGGGACTACAGTATGAAGCATCTTTAACTTTCACTGTCTCATGTAGACATCACCAAACCTATGAGGCTGCAATCACTAACCCAGTTTAAGAAGAGAGCTTCAAATGGATAAGTCTGACGAAAACTTCACTGCCATGAGGCCAAGATTCCAGACCCACTTAAGGCTGTGTATGGCTAATATATTTTCCCTTTATATCTTCTAGAAAAAGAAACTATTTTCTTCATTTTTCTAAAGAAGTAATATTTCAAATCTCAATGCAATTTCCAAATACTACGTCCTAAAACATTCTCTTTGATTGCAATTACTACATTCAGTTTTTCATTAGACAAACATATCATAATTTCAATTAAGACCACTATATCAATAAGGTGTAATACAGGTCATAATGTTGATATATTACAGATTGATGACATTATAAATAAATAGCCAATAAGCACTAAATGGACATATTTATTAAATTAGATTTGGGGGTTCTTATAATTGCAGCTGAAAACAGAAGCTTTGAATGAATAAAGCATTTGTTGTTTATAGGAAAATTCAAGGATAAAAACACACTCAAGGAGAACCTATGAAGGGTGACTGACAGCCATCAGTACTGTTAGACTGGCATTAAAACTCTATTCCTGGGAAAGGAAGCAAAAAAGGCATCCCTACTGTTAAGCATTAACTTCATTTCTTAATCTTTTCCCATTTCTATTGGTATAAAGCTTAAGAACAGATGTTTATAATTAATTTAGCTTGATCAATGTCTAAGTAAATGAACCTTTTTTTTTATTTTCAAATTTTACACCCCTTTTACCTTCTTCTTTCACCTTAAATAACTAGGTTCCCATTACCTTCCTTACAAACTGTTATAGATAAGCTGAGCTTCAGGCCGAGAGACAGTCTGCTAGCACCCAAGGATCTGGATTAAAGGTAGTTATAACTTGTTTCTTTAAGGCATGACCACACAATACATGTTTAAAAATGAAACCCAAGAACTACTGCCCAAATTTTAAGGACACTACAGAGAACGGTGTTCTTGTTATTGGAGAAAACAAGAGAAGTTTTCAAGTAAACTGGGGTTTGTTATGATAGAGATATTCTAAATACTGAGAAACAACAAACTTCCTTAAATTGAGCAGTAGCAGCAAGTAAAATGAATGGCTCTCCTACCCACCCATCCGTCCCCATGGCATTTTTTAACGCCCTAGGCATATTTTTCTCAAAGTTTAAATATTGCAAAAGTCCACAGTTCAACCTGCTTGGAATGGATACCTATGTAGAGCAGCAATGAACTGCTGCCATCTGCTGGCTCCTAACAGTTAGAGAAAGGTGCAGTGTGTGAACCTCCAACCTCAGAGCTCCACAGCCCATGCTATGATTTTGCAGATTGAACAGGGTACTGGTTTTTTGGCAGCCATAGGAAAAAAGCTGGTGTCTAGTTAGCGGTTGGCATTCTTTATATGTTCTCAACACAGCGGTTCAGAGAAATGACTGATTTATATTGTTGCTGATGAGAAAAATCTTAATGGTATTCTGTTTCCCAATGCCCAGCTTCTCAAGATTTAGTCATCACCACCACCCCAGTAAAACCACCTACAGTGTTGGATAAAATTTTAAATTTCTAGGCCACTGTCAGTCATATCACACTGAACTTTGGAAATGGAATCCTGAAATTAGTTCTTATGCTGACCTGTGATTATGAGGTAAAATGGAGTTTGAAAATCAAAGAAAGAAGCAGAATTATAGTGAAAAAGAAAAAAAAAAAAAAAAAAAAAGGAAAGAAAGAACCCAAACCTGACTCTTTATAGTATAATGTATATTGTTATAATAATAGTATAATTCTCAAACTTGATTGAGTGAACAGAGGAAAATTACAAAAAAGAGAAGGGGCAATAAATAACTAAAAAAGTAGAACCACTTTCTCTAACTTGCCCATAAAGAAGATAAACTAGGTCAGAATAATGAATTTTAAAAGTATTGATATTTATCCCAATTTCATGTCAAATAATTTGTTTGGGTATAATCATAGTAACTTACTTTCTGTTAAAGTTTTCCAACAGAGAAAAATACATGGACCAGCCCACAGTGTTTGTATAGATTCCTGGTGCAATTAAGTTTTTACTTTAGATTTCTAATCAAGTATTTGAGATTCAAGTTAGTCATGGTTCTCCAATACCTGGTCATCAGCGATGACAACTGATAAACATGCTGTGGCCCTGTCTGTGGACACAGTCTCCATAGGGAGCCATTATGCCTTAACTTTGTCATATGTGCTTGTATGCTGCCACAATACCCATCATCAATCTAAAAGACAAGGTTTGTTTTCTCTCTCTCTTTCTCTTTCTCTGTCTCTCTCTGTCTCTGTCTCTGTCTCTCTCTCTCTCTCTCTCTCTCTCTCTCTCTCTCTCTTTCCTTTGTTTAGACAGTTTTTATATGGGCCAGTTTGCCCCTGACTTGTGATTGTACTGCTTCTACTTTCGGGGTGACGTGAATACAGGTGTACATCAACACACCCAGCTCCTGCATGGCAAATTCTCATCCATCCTTCAAATCTCTGTTGAGGCGACCTTTCCACGCAGGTGAAAACTCAGGAAACCCTGAACTGTACCCCATCCATCTGTCCTTCCTCCCTGCCGCTCTGCACCTTACTGATGCCCTTCACCCCGCCATGCTATAAATGTGTTTCTGACTACTAACCATGTAGAATCAGTCGATGTTTGAAGAAAGGTACTTCTTTACTCAGGAAATTAATTCATCTCAAAAACTAATGATTCATAGGAATATGTATATGTGTGGGTTTTTTTTTCATACTGAATGGTAAAAAATTAGTAAGAGAATAAAAAGGGTTATCAATGAGCCTTTTAGAAAGTGCTAATGAAACTTTCCCCTTGAAGGAGAACCACTAGATTTTACTGAAAATATCCCTTGCAGAGCAATCTGTGTCTATTTTACTGAGAAAATTTTTGAGATAAAAGAGAACAAAGAAATATGATTTTTACCGATGAATAACTGTAGAAAGTTTTGAAGCATATACACATGTTAAAAGTAGGCCAAATTGATCCTCAGCACATAATACAAGTACCTTAGAGACACTATTCAAAAGACAAAGATCAAAAGAGGCAGTCTGATTTAAGTAGTCTGCATCTTTTTACAGAGAGAAAGGATGTGAGAGACAGGGCAATCACAATGCCTCCGCTAACCACCCACACTTCTTCCCTTAGGTTTGTTAGAGGCTCACACTGTTCACCTTACTCACTGAAGTAAAGTCAGTAACCATGGCGTCTAAATTAGGTTTGTTAAATAATGTATAGACAGTAAGTAAGTATTTCAGAAATACAATCTCATCTGTAGATCACACAGGCCTGTGGCTTTAGCTGGTAAGTTTCCTTGCCAGCAGATTCAACAGCTGGAATTAAGGGGAGTTAAAACAATGCCGTCTGTTGGATGGCACATTAAGCTTTATGTAAAAATAAAACCAAGTTCTAGACTTGGTTTCATATATCATCCTAGCTGATTACTATCCTGGATGCCTGATTTGGGCGGGAACTTCTACCAACAAAAAAAACCAACGACACAAATCATATGGAGCAGATGAAAACAGCGCGCTGCACCTGGAGCCGCAGTGAGGAACGCAAACGCTGGGAACGAATAGGAGACAGGATCCTTATCTACTACTGGTGTCAGTGTGGTCACCATGGAAACCAGTGTGTGGCTTCTCAAAACACTAGCCACAGGACTAACATGTGAGCCAGCTAGACCCCTTCTGGACATAACACAAAAGCCAGAGGTACTTGCAAATCCATTGTTAACACTGTCACATTAGCAAGGAAATGGGGTCAGGCTACATGTCCACCAGATGAATGGATAATGGAAATGTGGAACACATATACAATGCTATTTATAAAAGTATGGATAGAGCTGGAAAATACTACATCACAAGATAACCCAGGCGCAGACGAACATATCCTAGACTCCAAGTGCTAGTATGTGTTTCCAGATGGGAGTAGATATGGGCAAAGGCAGGCAACTAGAAAGAGATGGATGTGACTAGAGAAGAAAGGCTGCAAGGGGCTGGAGAGTGGGAAGGCTGGGGAAATGCCAGGGGCTAATGGGCGCAGCAGGGAGGGGGCGGAGAGAGCAAGAAGAGTAAAGCAGGAAGGAGAAGCAATCAAAACAAAATTATATGGAAATCCATTACTCTGCTAAGTTAATTTAAAAGTAAAAATAAATTACTAATATAAAAGTTAGTATTAGCACATATAGTAATGTAGTGAAGAGGATGTTTCACAGAAATGTATTAAGTCTAGTCCAGAGGTTAGCTAGCAATACTGCATCAGCCATTTTTAGCTCACTTTCTGCGCTTATACATAAAGTTTTATTGGAAGACAGTTATACTTGTATTTTTACACAATTACTGCAACCTTCCCAAGGAAAGCAAAAAGTAAGTAGCTGTAACAAAAGCCTATTAAGATTAAAATCTCTAGCTCCATGCAGAAAGTTTGCCAGCCTCTGGTAAAGGAGTTTGTAGTCTGCCTGTCTGAACACTGATGGTGTGAATACTGCTGAGCAGCAGAGGAAAGATGCAGAGCTTCTCAGATGCGATGATTTACTGTGACTTATATGAAGACTCAGAAGCAGCCTGACAGAAGGGTAAGAGCCAAGTGGATGTGACCAGATAAAAAAATCCCGCAGGTAACGAACGGATGGCTTTCCGGACTGCGCCAGTTTAGTATTGCTGGACTATAATGCACAGTGGTGAAAGACAAGATGGGAGAGGGTACTACTCCATGACCAAAGCTACATTTTTAAGAACATGTGTGCATGCTCACCTTGCTCTAAATAAATGAAGAAATATGCACAAGAAATGATTGTGCATATTGGTGAGGACAGAGCAGAAATATGGTTAAGAAGACGTTGCTAAGTTCCTTTGCAGTTTTTTTAAATCACAAAAACACCTTTCCTGTTCTAAAGTTACACCATGCCTTAACATGAAGTAACTGCTAAATAGATTTAAATGAGACAGCCAATTAAACAGACAACCCTGTAGGGGCACTGTTCAGGAGGCAGAAGCAGTAAGGGAGCCATTAACATTCGACTTGGTGGCTGTTTAATACCCTAACATGAGGCATTTATAGGAAGAAACATATGGCACGAATAGACCAAAAGATGAGAGAAGCAAAAGTGATTGCATTATATAGTTTTTATGACAGAAGTAGAATCGCCCATGGAGGGTATGCACCATGATTTCTATACACTAACCAATATAAATAATAATGCCACCATGTTTGGGCATAAAACAAGAAATCCAAATAAAAATTTAGGGAAAAGTAGGGACTGAGCAAATGTGCTCAGTTGATTCTTTAGTACCTATGTAAAAGCCTGGGACCGAGGTGACTCTAATACCAGTACTGGGAAACAGCAACAGAGAGATCTGGGGGGCTCTCCGACCATTCATTTTGGCCAAAACGTTGACCTCAGGTTCCCTGAGAGACCCTGTGTCAGTAAGGTGGGAGAATGACGGAGGAGTACCACTTCCCTTTTCTGAGTCAGGGCCTCTCTATAAGGCCCTGGCTGCTCTGAAACTCACTATGTAGACCAGGCTGGCCTTGAGCTTACAAATATCCACCTGCTTCCATTTTCCAAGTTCTGAGATTAAACGCATGAGGCACCAAAGCTGGTGGAGGAGCAGCATTGTGACATCAACCTGTGGTCTGAACATGGGCCTGCAGAGAGAAGCACGCCCTCATACATATGTACACACATGCACGCTTTTTTAAAAAAGAAATGGGTAAATGAAAAACATTGAGTAAGCTTCTTAGGCTTGCTTTCCTTTAAGAGGTAAAAGAGAAACACTAAAGAACAAGGAATCAGGGTATAAATTGGGAGGACAACATAAACTCAAGATAATTTAATATGAATGAACTAAGCCATCGAACTGAAAGATTGCCAAAGTGGTTAAAAAGACTCAAAAACTAGCTAATTTTTTAAATATTCACTTATTTTTCCTTTTATTGAAAATAGTTTTTTTTCTCACATAGTATACTTAATTATGGTTTCTGCTCCCTCTTCTCCTCCTTGGTCCTCCCTGCCTCCCTTCCTATCCAGATCTACTCCCCTTCTGTCTCTCATTAAAAGGAAACAGACTTTAAGGGATAATAATAAAATAAACATAGTAAGATGAAACAAACACACACTAAACAAAACAAACAAAAGGTAAAAAGCCCAAAAGAAGGCACAAGAAACAGAGACCCTCTTGTTTGCACACTCAGGAATCTCATAGAAACACTACACTGGAAGCCATTAGAAGGACCTGATGCAGACCTGTGCAGGTCCTGGCTATGCTGCCTCAGTGGCTATGACATCACATGAGGTTTGCTCATGCTGATTGAGACCCTTCTGTTCTGTGTCCTCCACGCCCTCTGCTCTTATGCTCTTCCAGCTTCCTTCTCCTAAGCATTGAGGGGGAGGATTTGATGGAGATATCTCTTTCAGGGCTGTGTATTCCAAGATCTCTCTTTCTGTGTAATACATAGCTGTAGGTCTTTGTGTTTCTTCCCATACGCTACAAGAGGAAGCTTCTCTGATGATGGCTGAGCAAGGCACTGATCTATGATAGCAGAATGTCATTAGCAGTCATATTATGATTACATATTTTTTATTTTTTAGGACAGCAGTATTTGATTTTATCCAAGGTCCCTGGGTTAAGGCTATCTAGTCTCACATTTGTAGTCACCCAAGCAATATCAAATATAGGCTCCATCATGTGGCGTGGGCCGTAAGTCAAATCAGACATTGTGATTTGACTTTGTGTCACCTCTGCATAGCATATTGTACAGGCAGAACATCATTGTAATCAAAGGGTTTGTGGCTAGATTAGTATTATGTTTCTCATTTGGCAGCATGCAAAATATCTTCCTGTACAAAAGATATTAATATTAGCACATAGGGGTAGACTGTAGTTGGGCACTAGCTCGACTTCTCCATGTTCAATGAGTTCTATAGGTATTGTTTTTAGCAATGGGGACTTTCTGTCAGTTTGTAGAGAGCAATCTATAGTCTTGGCAACAGCCTGGGTTATTTGGGGATTCCCTCAGGACCCCTTTAGCCCACAACTCAATTAGATATAACCCAATTCCAGTACTAGAAGCATCACTTGGTGACAAGAGATGGCCAGTTTGGGGCTTTGTCTCCCCCCTTATTTGGTGATTTCAGTTAGAGCATCTCCATGGATGTATATAGTTTAAGAAGCTTCTACTGTATTGTTACCTTACTACCCCTCAAATGCCCTTCATTTTAGCTGTCTATCCTGTCTTCCTTCCCTCATGCCTCTCTCTTCCCACCTTGATCCTCCCATCCCAGACCCTACCATCCATATGTAACTATCCATTCTACTCTCTTTCCCATTTCTGAGGAGATCTATCTGTCCCTCTTAGTCCCTTACTCTATCCTAACCTCTATGGTTCTATGGATTGTAGTTTGGTTAACAGCCATCTGCACACAAGCAAATACATACCATATTTTTCTTTCTCAATCTGGAATACCTCCCTCAGAATGATTTTTTTTTTTCCTAGTTTCATCCATTTACCTATGAAACTAATGATTCCATTATTTAATGGCTGTGTAATACTCCATTATGTAAATGCACATTTTGTTTATCCATTCTGTTGAGAGACATCTAAGTTGTTTCCCATTCATGGCTATTATGAACAGAGCAGCAATGAGCATGGTTGCGAATGTCCTTGCAGAAGGATGAAGCATCATTTGGGTACATGGACATTGCAGAAGGATGAAGCATCATTTGGGTACATGGACAAGAGTATGTAGTTATAGCTAGATCTCAAGGTAGACAGACTCCCATCTTCCTGACGAACTGCCACACTGACTTTCCTAGTGGTTGTACACGTTTGCATTCCCATCAGCAAGGGATGAGTGTTTCCCTCACTCCACATTCTCACCAGCATGAACTGTCATTTTTATTGATCTTGGCCATTCTGCTGGGTGTAAAGATGAAATCTCAAAGTAGTAGGATTTGCATCTTCCTGATGGTGAAGGATGTTGAACATTTCTTTAAACATTTCTCAGCCATTTGAGTTTCTACTTTTAAGAACTCTTTTTGGATCTGTATCCCATTGATAATTGGGTTATTTGTTGTCTTGATATCTAGTTTCTTTAGCTCTTTATATATTTTGAAATATTAGCCTTGGTCCTAGTTAGGGTTATTATTGCTGGAATAAAACACCATAACCAAAGTAACTTGGGAAAGAAAGGGTTTATTGGCCTTATGCTTCCCCTCCACAGTTTATCATCAAAGGAAATCAGGACAGGAACTCAAGCAGAGCAGGAACCTGGAGGCAGGAGGCCAAACTGATGAAGAGGCCAAAGAGGAATGCTGCCTACTAGCCTGCTAATCCTGATTAGAATAATTATAGAATTCAGGACTACCAGCCCAGGGATGGCAACATATACAATGGGCTGGACCATCTCCAATTAAATCACTAAGAAAACGTACTACAAGCTTGCTACAATTTGATTTTATGGAGACATTTTTTTTTAAATTGAGGTCCCCTCCTCTCTGCTGACTTTAGTTTATGTCAAGTTTTAACATAAAACTATCCAGCACAGCCCTCTATCAAATGTATAGTTGGCAAAAATCTTTTCCCATTGCATATGCTGCCACTTTGTTCCAAAGGACAATGTCCTTTATAGTGCATAAACTATTCAGTTTCATGAGGTCCCATATATTAATTGTTGATCTTAGTGCCTATGTTAATTGTGTTCTCTTTGGAAAATCTTTTCCTGTCCCAAAGAGTTCAAGGCTATTCCCCTACCTTCTCTTCTAATGTATCTGGTTTTATGTTGAGGTCTTTGGAGTTTTGTACAGGATGATAAATATGAACCTATTTGGATTCTTCTACATGCAGCCATTCAGTTTGACCAGCGCCATTTGGTATCTTCAGCAAATGCTGTTTTCCAGTGGTTTTGGCTTCTTTGTATTAAAAGAGAAAATCAGGTGTCCATATGTGTGTGTGTGTGTGTGTGTGTTTATGTCTGTGTCTTCGATTCTAATCTATTGGTGTCTGTTTTGTGCCAATACCATGCAGTTTTTATTACTATAGTTCTGTAGTACAGTTTGAAATCAGGGATGATGATACCTCCTGCATTTCTTTTATTGTTAAGGATTGTTTTGGTTATCCTGGGGTTTGGTGTGTGTGTGTGTGTATGTGTGTGTGTGTGTGTGTGTGTGTGTGTGTTTCCATATGAAGTTAAAAACTGTCCTTTTAAGATCTGTGAAGAATTGTGTTGGAATTTTGGTGTAGATTGCATAGAGTATATAGATTGCTTTTGGCAGGATGGCCATTTTTACTATATTCCTCCTACTGATCCAGGAGCATAGGAGATCTTTCCATCTTCTGATATCCTCCTCAATTTCTTTCTTCAAAAACATGAAGCTTTTATCATACAAGACTTTTACTTGTTAGTTATGCCAAGATATTTTATATTATTTGAGGCTACTATAAAAGGTACCTGATTTCTTTCTTAATCTGTTTATCATTTGTATACAGGAGGGCTACTGGTTTTTGTGATTTAATTTTGTATTTACTTTGTTGAATGTGTTTATCAGTTATAGGAGTTTCTTGATGGAATTCTTATAATCACTTATGTATGATAATATCATCTACAAATAAAGATATTTTCCATCTTTCCTTCCTAATTTTATCCCTTTGATCTCCTTCAGTTTTATTATTGAACTAGCTAAGACTTCAAGTACTACACTGAATATGTGTGGCGCATGGACAACCTTGCCTTATTCCTGGTTTTAGTGAAATTGCTTTAAGTTTCTCTCCATTCAATTTCATGTTAGCTATGAGATTCCTATAAACTACCTTTCTTATATTGAAGTATATCCCTAGTATTCCTAAGCACTTCAGAACTTTTACATGAAGGGGTGTTAGATTTTGTCAAAGACCTTTTCTTTATCTAAGGAGATGATGTGTAGTTTGTTGTCTTTCAGTTTCTTTATTTGGTGGATTACATTCATCAATTCAATTATGTTCAACCATCCCTGCATCTCTGGGATAAAGCCTACTTGATCATGGTGGATGATGTTTTTGATATGTTCTTGGATTCAGTTTGAAAGTATTTTATTAAATATTTTTGTATCTATGTTCATATAATTTTCTTTCTTTGTTGGGTCTTTATGTAGTTTGGGTATCAGGATAACTCTGACCTGTGGCCTTGTGTGGTGGTTTGAATATGCTTGGCCCATGGGAAGTGGCACTATTAGGAGGTGTGGCCTTGTTGGAGGAAATATGTCACTATGAAGGCGGGCTCTGAGAGATCTTAGTCTCAAGTTCCACCCAGTGTGGAAGAGACAGAGTAGTCTTCTCCTGGCTGTCTTATCAAGAGGTAGAACTCTCTGCTCCTCCAGCACGATGTCTGCCTGGATACTGTCATCTTCCCACCAGCATGAGATGGACTGAACCTCTGAAACTATAAGGCAGCCCTACCAAATAGATGTTTAACTTTATACAAGTTATCTCGGTCATGGCGTCTCTTCAAAACAATGGAAACCCTAACTAAGATACCTCATAAAATAAACCGGACAATATTCCTTCTGTTTCTATGTTGTGGAATAATTTGAGGAGTGTTGGCATTAATTCTTTTTTGAAGTCTGTGCTAATACCATCTAGTCCTGGTTTTTGGCTTTTTTCTTTTTTTTTTTAGTTGGGAGCTTTTAATCACTGCTTCTATTTCACTAGAAGTTGTAGGTCTGTTTAAATTGTTTATCTGTCTTGATTTAACTTTTGGTAATTGGTATGTATTGAGAAAATTATCTATTTCTTCTAGATTTTCCAATTTGGTGGAGTAGAGATTTTTAAAGTATATTCTTAGGATTCTTTGGATTTCTTCGGTATCTGTTGTTATGTTCCTCTTTTCATTTCTAATTTTGTAAATTTAGCTAAATAAATATACAACATACTCAAACTTATGGAACCCAATGAAGGCATTTCAAAGAGTCAAATTCTTAGCACTAAGTGCCTACATTAAAAAAAAAAAAAATTAGAGGGGTTGGAGAGATGGCTCAGCAGTTAAGAGCACTGACTGCTCTTCCAGAGGTCCTGAGTTCAATTCCCAGCAACCACATGATGGCTCATAACCATCTGTAATGGGATCCAATGCCCTCTTCTGGAGTGTCTGAAGACAGCTACAGTGTACTCACATACATTAAATAAATATATCTTTTTGTAAAAAAACTTTTTAATTATTTATTTATTTTTTGATACTTTATTTACATTTCCAATGTTTCCCCCTTTCCAGGTCTCTTCTTTGGAAACCCCCTATCCCCTCCCCCTCCACCGCCTCTATGAGGGTATTCCACCTCACATCCACCCACCCGCCCACCTTGACAGTCCCCTTTACTGGGGCCTCTAACACCCTCAGGCCCAAGGGCCTTTCCTAAAAAATTAGAGAAATCTAATACTAGAAACTGAATAACACACCTAAAAGCTCTATAACAAATAAAAGAAATCACACAGAATTCATTATCAATAATCAATTACTGAAATCAGGAAAACAGAAACAAACACAAGCAGAACAAAACAACAACAAAAACAATACACAGAGTCAATGAAACAAAGAGTTATTTTGTGAGAAAAATCAAGATAGACAAACCATTATCCAAATTAACTACTAGCTATTTAAGAGATACACTTTAATCCTTTTAAAGTAAAAACAATATTGATACATTCAAAGAAAAAAAAGAGAGAAAAAGATGAGCACTTTGTGTGTGTTCCTTTGCACGTGCATGTACACGTACGCATGTTTGTATGTACATGGAAGCTAGAGGTCAACCTCTGGTGGTGTTCTTCTGACACTGTCCACCACTGCAATCTCCAGAGATGTGCTTATTTCTGATATCTCAGGGCTGAGATTACATGTGAGTGCTACCACAGCAGAGCTTGAGATATAGACTCTAGATACAGAACTCAGATCCTTATGAGATTTTAGCATAGACTTTCAAAGAAGAATTAATGCCAACGTTCCTCAAATTATTCCATAACACAGAAATAGAAGGAATATTATTGACTGAGATTTCTCCCTAGCCTGAATATACGTTTTTAAGTCAGCTATGACTTATTAATATAAGACAAACAAGATTCGAAGGCAAAATTATTCCCAAGCCCTACAAAAAGAAAAAGGAGTATTTCATAATGCAAAAGGGATCAACTCAAACCTAAATGTTAACATAGTTTAAATTACATAATGTAAACACTAACTAAATGGAAAAAAAAGAAATCCATGATTATATTGAGGATATACCACACAGGTGGAAATGGATGGGTACAGGGGATTACAAAAAACAAGACGAGTAGAAGCTGTACCTGAGGTAAGCAGAAGGGGACCCTTACACAGTTTGATGCAGGTTCCACACTCCAAAGGTATGTGCACCCTGACGGCCTGGACATCAGACCAGAGATTAAAGAATAAGAAAAACGGCATGAGCTCTGTCTTTAGACTCTGCATGTGTTTCTTACCAGCATCACTGTTAAATTCATAATTCTTCCAAGGTTATCAATGTAGTAGACACTGTCTTGATACCAGGCATCACAGTGCAGATAATTATACATTCCAAAAGCATGCATGTGTTCCAATGTATACTGGTCATCCCGAAGTTTTACTTCTGCCACAGCTGAAAGACAAATATATATATTTGACATAAATATGATGTGTATATTTTTACATATATCTGTAATGTATAAATATAAACATAATCATTAAAGCTTGCATCTGAGATCATTCCTTTCTGCAGAATGCCTGCCTACAGGGCACAGAAACCAGTCAGTGCCAGCTACAGAGGCTACAACAGGCAGGACTTTTATAGCACAATCTTTTTCTTTTATGTACCTCTACAATTTTGAAGTACAATAATAGACATCTCATGGGCAAACAAGTGCCCATTGATAAAGTGTTTTTATGCTTTTTAAACATTCATCTTTATCACACATAAAGAAAGTGACAGTGTTTTTATTATATGATTATACAGTTAGAAAATTGTGTGTAAACACAAACAGTGACTTCAGCATCACATTCCATTTTTTTCAATTACACGGAATAAAACCATATCATAGTTAGGACACACACAAACTTTTCTATGTACAGAATAGCACTCTCGCAACTAAAGCGTTAGCTGCGTTGCTAATTCTGAACTGACAAAATATGGTCTTTCCCTCACACCCCTGCCTAGCGGTGCAGTTCCAAAGTCCTGCAGCTCATGGCTGCTCATGCTGTAACAAGAAATATTAAGTAAGTGTCACTGAGCCTGCATGTTACCTTAATGTAAAACTGTCTTTAATTCTATTCTCCCTGCAACAATTTTCTTCTTTCTCCATTGCTTTAGTTTGCTTTCTGTTGCTCTTCCAAACACAGTAACTAAAGCAACCTCAGAGAGGGAGGGGCTAATTCCAGCTTTGGCATCCAGGTCACAGTTCATCACTGAGGGTAGGTAGGACAGGAACTCAAGCAGAAACTGAAGTAGAAATCAAGGAGGAATGTTTCTGCTTACTGGCTTGCTTCCTCTGACCTGTGCTCCATCAGCCTTTGTGTACATATACCTTTAAACATCTGCTCAGAGGTGGCCCTGTCCATAGTAGGCTGGGTCTTCCCACATCAATCACCAATAAAGACAATTCTTCACATACAGGGCCAATATAAGATGGACAATACTTCAATTGAGATGCCCTCATCTGGATAACTCTTAATTATGTCAAGCTGACAATAAAACCCACAAAGGACATCATACCACTGTTATTTTCTTTTTCATTTTTATTGTGTATATGTGTTTGTGTGCATGAATGTATGGCTACCACTTGCATGTCTGGTGCCTGTGGCCAGAAAAGGCATCTGATCCTTTAGACAGTGGTTACAGATGCTTGCAGGTCACCATTCAGGTTCCTGGCACTGAACTCCGTGCTAGAGCAACACATGTACTTATCTGCTGAGCTGTTTCTTCAGATTCACTTTTCCTATTTTCAATGCCTGCAGTCCTAGCTTACATATTTATTCACCCATTTATTTAGCAAGTTTTTTAGTAAGCACCAATCACACCAGGGATACACAAAGAAAACATACTCTACCTTCTAATAACTTAGGATCTGGTAAGAAAAAGGATCACGTGCCAGGTATGATGGCGCACACCTTTAACCCCCGCACTTGGGAGCAGAGGCACATGGAACTCTATGAGTTAGAGGCCAGCGAGTTCTGTGTCTCTAAAGAATAAATAAATAACCACGCCCCTGAAGCAGAGCAAAGGGGCACTAGTCACGCAGTCACATTGTAAAATAAATTTTACATAATTAAACTGTTATATAGAAAAATACAAATACCACAAGGTATACAAAAGAGAACTTACCTACTCAAGAAATTAACAAAAGCTTTCCAGGACAAAGAGAAAAAAGTAATTAAGAAATACAACTTTCCATAATTCCCCTTCTAAGCAAAAACAGGAGAAAACTGGAAATAAATAAATAAAAAAAAAAGCATAGCTGTCCTAGTTTTCTTTCCTGTTGCTCTGATAAAACCCTGACAAAAGCAAGTTTGGGAAGAAAGAGTATTTATTTGTATCACAATTCCAGGTCATCATTCATCACTACTAGGGAAGTCAATGCAGAAATATGAAGCCACTATGGTCAGAAACACAGAGAATGAAGACACACTTGATGCTAAATTCATCTATCCCTGACACTCAAGCCCGGGCTCAACCCATTAAATGGTGCCACCATATTCAAGGTATGCCTTCCCATCACAGTGAACTGAACCACAATAAATAAATACATAAATAAATAAAAAGTCTCACAACCATACTCACTGGTCAATTTATGCAATCTATTCCTATTGTGACTTCCTTCTCAGGTGACTCCAGATTGCATCAAATTGACAATTAGAACTAACCACCACTAGTTTGCAAAGTACAAAGACTATGTACCAAGAATAGTTGCAAATGAATGCAGCTGGGAAATTAGCACAGAAATTGATCCTAAGAGACTTTATGTTCATTTCTTCCTTTATAAAGGAAGTAAGTACGAATTCATTGGTTTCTAAACAGGGCAGTAAGATTCAGTATTGAGTCCTGAGACAGTATGTAAAAGGCATGATCTGGAAAATGGATTGCAGCAGAAAAGGGGCAAATCTATTAAGGTCACTCAAATGAGGGGAGCAGAGGTCATCCAAATGAGAGGTGGCTGACACCTGGAAACATTTCATATGTCAAAAGTAAAATGTTAAGTTTATGAGAACATTGATTGGGGCTGTGGAAACATCTCCTTTAGTTTAAGTAAATATTTATTTTGTAACTGATGGTTAGAAATATATACTCCACTAAGTAAGAGAGAAACAGTAACCAACTGCTGGTTTTCTAGCACCACTGTGTGGATGAAACTTAATAATGCAGGAAGCATGTCTGAACATAATAACCCAAAGCAGTAGTGATATTAGACAATAATAAGCCAAGTATGGCTTTTGTCATCTTTTGGATAAAGAACCCTAGGCAGCCCTAAGCAAACCAGAAGTTTCTTAACCTTTTCCCTATTAGAACATCACCCCTTTAAAAAGTAAATAAATAAATCAAGGAAGATGTAAGATGATGAAAACACCATCCATGATCATGGGCTAGATGGATTAGTATTGTAAGAATGGCTATATTACCAAAATTATTCTACATATTCACTGCAATCCTCTTCAATATTCCCATAGCAATCTTCATAAAAGTAGAAGAAAGAATCCAAAAATTCACATGGAAGGAAATGCATAAGACCACAAATAATCAAAGCAATTCTAAGCAGCAACATTACTGCAGGTATCAAATACCTGACCATATTCTATAGACATAACAACAGAGACAGTGTGACATCAGCATGAAGGCACACAGTGAGACTACATGAACAGGTGAGAAACCAAAAATCAATTCATGCAGCTATAACCACCTAATTTTTCAAAGGTGTCAAAGGTGTAACTGGAAAAAAGACAGCTCGTTTAACAAATGCTACTGATAAACTTGTGACCTACAAGAAGAATGTAATCAAACCTGTCTTGGCTTTTGTTGTTTGTTTGGTTTTTTTTTGGGGGGGGGGGGGAGTAGGTCTTGTGTACTGTACACTCAGAAGCTGATTTCTGTGCCCAGAGAGCACAGACACTGGCATTGTGTCCAGACACGGGCATTGTCATGATTATTGAACCCTCTCTTCTATCAATCTTCTATAAAGAATACTTTCCAATTATCTCTGATTATTTAATAAAGAGCTGATCAGCCTATAGATGGACAGAGAAGGCAGGGCTTCTGATCCCAGGGAGGGAGTCCCAAAGGAGAGGAGAGGTGAGAGGAAAAGAAAGAATTGGTCCTGAACAGAGGGTCCAGGAGAAGTCAGGATGAGCAGGTCTCCAAGAGATTCATTCGCCATGAGGACACACATGGAGGAGAGCAAGCTAGGAAAACTCAGACTGCAAGTAACACAGGGCCTACGGCTTAGAAGGTTAGACTAGACAAAAGTCCGCTCAGTCAAAGTGCTTACAGTTTGTTAATAAACTTAATAGGACTTTGTGTCAATTATTTGGGAGCTAGAACGGGAACAGATAAGGTTTTCACCCCTAAATCACTGCCTACATTCCCTCTGCGTAAAAATCATTTCAAACTCCATCAAAGATCTTAATTTAAAACCTGAAATACTGAAATGGCTACAAGAAACTAAAGGGAATACACTTCAAGATATAGGTACAGGAAAAACAACAACAACAACAACAAACTTGTGAATAAGACTTTATCAGCACAGGAAGTACCCACAGGAAATAATAAATGGGATGGCATATAATTAAAATGTTTCTGAACAGCAAAGAAACTGTTAACAGAGTGAAAGAACAGACTTCATTCAGAATGAGATGATCTTCAGCAGCTATACTTCAGACAAAAGGTTGATAGCGAACTATGCATAACAACAACAAAAATACAAAAATTAAAACACACATCACTGCACAGGTTCAAAGTGGTTCAAATCCTTAGCAATCAGAAATAAAGCAAATCAAACATACTTTGAAATTCACTGTCATCCATAAGAACTGAGAGGACGACATATACCGATGAACCCTTTTTACTGCCAGCGGAAATTTAAACTACATATAGCCATTTGGAGATCAACATGGAGGTCCCTCTAAGGCCTATGACCCAGCAGCTATACTTTTGGGCATATACTCAAAGGGTTCCCTATCCTACCGCTGAGATCCCTGCACTTTCACGTTCATTGCTGCTTTGTTCACAAAAGCTAGGAGACACAATCACTCTAGATGGTCATCAATAGATGAATGAATAAAGGAAGCGCACACACGCGCACACACACACACACACACACACACACACACACGAACTCCATTTCATTCAGCTGTAAAGAAAATGAAATTTTCACAATGGACAGCTCTAATGTTGGTTGTTAACGTCATAGGATCCCAAATCATCTAGTAGATATGCCTCTGAGCGAGCCTAGGAGAGATTATTTAGACCTTAATGGCGACAGCACCATTTAAGGGGCTGGTACTCAATAAAGAGAAATTGAGCTGAGAGTAAACATTCTTGCTTCCTGACTGTGTGAGCAGAGAGAGGGTTACACAAGGGCACAAGGGAACTTGGGAATTATACCTGTTTAGTACCTTGATTTCAAATTAACAGGGAGTAATCGATTACTTCCTAGGCTTTCACTGTCCCAACTTTTAGCACTCTGGACTACATCCTCTGCTAGGGCCTTCCAGCAGCAATCCTTGACTTGATTGTTTAATTTGCTTTGACCAACAGAACAAGTCGAAATTTGTTGAATGCCACTGAAACAGCATGTGCACTGTGACATTACTTCCTGAAATAGCCTGTGCTAATCTGCTGAATGATAACCAGCCATATGGAGGACTCAAGTCAAGATCATTTGACAAATTCGGAATCGAGCAAAGAGCCAGCAAACGATCTAGGCTGTTGAATCGAGATGACTAGAACTGCCTCTGCCAGCCCATAACTGAGCAAAGATGAACAAATGAGCAGTGAGGAAGACCTGCTGACCTGCACATTTGTGAGTACCTTCTGGTTTGAGCCATTAGGTTTTGTTCTTGTTTTGTTTCCATTGAGTTGGCTAACTGAACATGGCTGGCTCATGTACTGACACAGAGACAAAAGCAACAAAAATGCCCAAGAGAAAGGAAAAAGAAGGAAACTCCTCTCCTCTTATACCAGTCAACAGCTACCTACCTACCCTTCACAACTCAATTCCATCATCAACACCTCCGGGAAGCTTTCCCAGGTCTCCAGACAAGTTGAGAAAACATACTCAGACCACTACATGTGCTCACGTTCCTATCACTATTTGCCCATATTGTAATTAGATGTTTATTAGTGAATGGTTATGATTTGTTAGGCACTCATGTTTGTACCAATCACGTAATCATTGCGATGCAACACAAAACAGGCCCACAACAATTACTTTTACACTGAAGAAACAAATTTTAAAAAACAAGCATTTGTTGGTCTGCTTGTTTTATGACTTTAATCCCAGCACAGAGGCAGCTGAATATCTGTGAGCTCCGGGCCGGCCTGGGCTACAAAGCAAGTGCCAGAACCGTCAAGGACAGACTCCCTTGTATCTATAGAAAAGATACATAGATCCTGATATTCCACCAACACCTCTAGATTACTATTTCTCAAAGTGCAACCCATGGAAAACGTGTATCGAAATAGAATCTGCAGAGGCATGTATTTAAAAACAAATCCCTGGACACTTTCTTTAACAAAACTACTATTCCTAACGTTCTAAAAAGAATAGCCTCTATGAAGTTACAAATACATAAGTAGTAGCAGTAAGCAATAGTAAGCGCACTAAATCACTTTCCCTCAATAAATTGTAGCGTTGTTCTATGTGTCAGGACCTGAACACTTGAAACTGTTAACTGAATGTGGAAATTTTTCTCTCCAAGAAATGATTCTGCGTCAGAAGAAAAAAGGGAGTTGGGGATTTTCCAAGGAGGTGTGGCTTCTCAGCGAACACGTTTCAAGAGTTGGTTTGGGAAGGATGGACAACCTGAACCTTCATAGCAGAGGCCAGAGATGATAGGGCGGAGAACATCTGAGCCTGGGTTGCGGACGCCTAGGCCAGCCCACAGTCCCGAGCCTAGGGCGCGGAAGGAAGGCAAGCGGGGTGTCCTCGGGTCCCCGCGTGGACGGCCGCTCTAGGTGCAGACCGGCAGGACGTGGCTGGCTAGCTGGAGTGACAGAGGGTCGCGCCAATGGCAGCCTAAACGAGAAGGAACCGGGTGCGAGACGGTGCCGCCGATCCCACCTGCATCAAGCTCCAGCTGGTAGCAGGGCAGAGGCTCGAGAGACAGCTTGTAGCCCTCGAAGCGGGGATCCAGCAGGGGTCTTTTCACCCGCAGGGAGCAATTGGCCGCCTCCATCGCGTTCCCGGATCCCAGCAAGAGAATCAATAAAGCTCTTGTTGAAAGGTCCGCGCTTCACTCCTGGAACTGAGGCTGGGAAGCGGCGTGGTTCCCATCCCAGAGGACTCTGCGGCGCCACATCTCTTCTGGGAAATGTAGTGTCCATGAGAAAGCTGGCTCTGTTGCATGCTGGGAAGTGTAGTTTTCTAACGACCGATCATTCGCCACCTAACAGACTCTGGACTTCCCTACCCAGAGGGCCAAGCGACTAGAAGGCGGCCCGCGCTAGTTGAATTCTTTCATTATAGGCAGGGTGGCCAGATCCCGCCCCGGAAATGCGTGGTCTAGCTTTCTGTGTGCTTAGGTGCCCGAGCTACTGAGGGTCTAAGTCCGGGCAGCTGAAGAGTGTGGTAGGTAACGGTCGTCAGCGCAAGGGTCATTTCGTCGCTGGGAAGGGACGGCCCTCGCCCGCGGTGATGGTGGTGAGCTATGCCCGTGGTCCTCAGGGCCGGGACCCGGGCCCAGCCCAGGCTCCTTTCGATGTGCTGTCTTTCGTTAGCTTCCCCGACCCGCGCTCGCGGGCCTGTAGGGCTCTCCGACAGGGCGTGCTGCTGGAGTTGGCCTGGAGCCAGTCCTCGCTTTGTTTTCTGGCTCCTCCCCTCCCGCCTCTCCTGCTGTCTCCGCCGTGTTTCATTTTCCTAAAGAATGTCAGAACTGGGAGGGATTCCCTAGCTCCCTTGTTTTACCAGTGAGAAAACTGAGGCCTTTAGGAATTAAGTGACTTGCCCAAGGTCACTATCCGTGATTTTAGGGGCCAAGACGAGACGAAGTTTTACTGTGCTTGGTATGGCACTGTCTAAACTTTTGCAGTTATGTTGGAAATGTTAAGCCCCAACTACAGAAGTAAAACGTTGCCTAGTTATTAACCCTCCGTTCACATGCTTCTTGCGCAATCCAACTCTGAAAATTCCTTGTAGTCTGAGTTTTCATACAGACAAGACGGGAAATTACAAAAGTAGACTCAAGTTTGTGACATTAAGTAGGAAAACGTTAACTTAAATCTGATTTTATCTTAAACTTATAAATGGCAAAAATACGCTCAAAAGTTAACCTTGCTTTGTTTTTCTACACCGATTTTGAAATTGGTTGGCTGTTTTTATTGAAAATGGAGAATTTCTCAAAGACTAGTTTGAAATTTCGTTTTCTTACTTACCCTTCAGTAATAAGTATATTTGTGGGCACAGAAACCCACAGCTACGGTAGCAGTTATAATTCTTTGTAAATTTTATTGAAGAGTAAAGCACATAGTTTTATTTCATTTTTATAATGGTATCATTTATTAGTGTGCATATTATATGGCTTTCCCAAAAATTGAATGCAATTAAGATGCAGAAATGAACAGTAGTCAGATATTAATGTACAATTAAATAAAGTGGGGCTCCTGGTGTCCAGGTACCTAACTTCACATTCTGTCTCTGTGCCTCAGTGTTCTCATCAGTAAAATGGAATTATGTCATTAAAGCAAATTTGGGGGTTAAATATGCTCAGTTTTAGGTACATACGTGCTTAATGGCATTATAATAGTTATTCCCTAAAAAAAAAAAAAAATAGCTTATGAGGGAAGGAAATTGGGATACAGGAAAAACTAATAATAATATCATGTAAGGTACTTGAAATTATCATCCTTTCCTTATTATAATGTTCAATGTGTTAGGATGATTGTCTAGAGAGAACTTAGAAGGAAATACTTTTCTAAATACTATGTATCTCAAACTGCATGTTGATGTCCAGGTTAGCAAGATGAACAAAGATGCGCAGATGAGAGCAGCGATTAACCAAAAGTTAATAGAGACTGGAGAAAGAGAACGGTGAGTAATAAACTGTATCAATAAATTAGGTTTCACCATCTTTAATAATTATATTGGAGGAATTTCAAGTATCAAGGGCCAAAACATATCTGGAAAGAATTACAGAAAAATAAAGATTATCTGAGTTTCTATTCTTAACATCTATAATAGTTTGAATTAGTATTACAAGATTTGGAAGAGTCATATACAAAGATAAGCAGTCAGTGACGCTGCTAAAGCATTTTTACCAAAGTAGAGACGAGACAGCATAGACACAAATATCTACAGCTGGAGACTATTACCCAGGTTTTAATATAGAACTACGTTTACTTCCCTCAAGCTCTTAACTCTGGAGCAGCATGTGCTGTTACTGTTTTCTAAAGGGCTTTCTTGTTCCTCTTATTTTAATATTCAGTTGTGTCTTCAAATTCCAGCTCTTGTATCCACTACTCCATTAGCTTATGGTCTTCAGTGTAATCCACACTCCATGACAGAAATACCTTTGTATTCCCACTGTATAATGCTATGCTCAAAACCTAATTTAAGGAGCAACTGCTTAAAGAAAGAGCTGAGAAACAAACTTAGAAAGGCTCCCAGAGCAGGGTAATAAAGTGTACAAAAGGAATGTCAGGAACTGAGGAATCTCTTCCATTTTACCTGGAGGCGGCTGGGTAAATTTCAATAATAAAGGAGTTTCACCTAGGGTGGAAGAAGAATCACCTTGTCAAGGTCAAAAAGGGAAAGGGTGGTCCAGGCAAGAGGATTTGCAGCCAGAGCTTTGGTACCTGATAAGTGCTGGGGAGCTCAGAATCTAGGGAGAGTGCCAAAGCTTGTAGCTGGCACAGTATACAGGAGTATGGATTGTGTAAGAATTCTGTTCATTGAAAACATACTGAATTTCAGAACTGTTTTGACCAATGGAACTATTTAACCCCATCTAATTAAAATATTGAAGATTTGAAGATGCTTTTTACATCATCCAGTCCAGGCACATAGATATTGTTGCAAGATGTATCTTTTCCTCTCTCAGCTCTGCTTTCGTCTTTGTTGTCTTTATTCTCAAACAGGCCCTACCCACAGGTGGCAGAGATTAGCAGTTCCAAATTTACATTCCACCAGCTCAGAGTACCTATCTCAGCAAAGAGCCTCACTTGATTACCATCTTGCTTAGGTAATAGGCAAGTTATGCTCAGCCTTGCCCAGGTCATATTTCACATTACAAGAACCTTGTCCAGATTTATATAGGAAGAATGACACAATAGTGTTTGCTTGTTTTTCTGTTACAGAGCAGAAAATTGAATGCCTTATTTGCAAAATTATATGTTCCTGTCTTTATCTTTAGATAATGAGAATTAATAAGGATTTTTGGTAAGGAAGTGACTAGGTTACATTTTAATTGTAGAAATACTATTCTATCAGTGTGAATGTAGATTTGAAGGGACCAAGATAGATGGTAGAAAAATTAGTTATAAAGATGATAGGGGTGAAGGTAAAAAGAAGCAAAAATGGAAAGGAGAACATACTTGTATATTTCTTCAAAATGGAAAGGAGAAACAGATGTCCATGTGAAGAGAGATGCTGTGCTGGGGTGTGTGCAAATAGTGTTGACAGTATGTGCTAGAGAGTTATGGTTTTCTCTCTTATTCAGTACCTGTCATGTCCATCGTCTGTTAGGTGCCCAGGATTCATATAGTAGAGTCTAATTCTTGGGCTTACATTTTAATGGCAGGCAACACGTTATAACTGTAATATGTTACATGGTGATTCAGAGTGCCAGGATACGCAGGGAGGGTGATGCTTTAGACAGGAAAAGCAAAGCATCTGAGGAGACATCTGATGAGTGTGCTGGAAGAGGGCTCCAGGAGCCACAGTTTAAACGTAAACTTGCCTGAGTGTGCTAAGAGAAAAGGAGGTAAAGGGAGAGTAGATAGAGCCAGCATAGCTGAGGAGAAGGCAGAGTTTAGTTGTCTTAGAACTTATTCTGGGTAAGTTGGGAAGGCACTGGAAGATTTTGAAGAGAATGTTATGCTCAAGGGAAGAGGGAAGGAGTGGATGTAGTAAGTTAGGTCTAAGTTCAGATGAGGAAAAACGAAAGATGGTGCTTGGAACTAGGGTACTCTTGGCAGAGAAACATTGAATTCTAGGTAAGCATTTTAAAACTGAAACTGGAAGACTTACTCATGCATTGGAGATGTAGCAAGATGAAGGCTAGTCCCAGTTCTATCTCAACAAACCAGAAGAATGAGATTGTCATTTGAGGGGGAGAGAGTGGGAAAGAATATAAAGTTGGGGTTTGGCTCTTGAAATTGAAAGGCCTAATAGGTATCCAGGTAACCATACCACATAGTGTATCTGAGATAGTGAAAGAGGAGAGATTTGCAAGGAAAGCAAATCTGT
Organism: Uromys caudimaculatus; assembly: GCA_028551405.1. Lineage (NCBI taxonomy): Eukaryota > Metazoa > Chordata > Mammalia > Rodentia > Muridae > Uromys > Uromys caudimaculatus. The sequence continues at coordinate 52,953,418 of CM052718.1, read as the reverse complement.
TTTGTTTAAGGTGTGACACATTTAAACTGAGAAATAATTTCAGTTAAGTATTTTGAGCTTACACAAATAGGTATGGCAAAGGGATAGCAGAATATTTTCTTGGTATCACTAATTGGTACAGTGTTTTCAGCGTTAAAAAAGAAATCCTGCTAATTAAATTACAGTAGCATGTCATTGCTGCAGTATGGAAATGGGGCAGCTTAAAACTGTAGTTAAGAGGATGGATTTGGGGCCTGAAGATAAGTGAGGATGAAATTTGTTTGTTGTAACATCAGAAAACTAAGTCATGACTCAGGATTAGCCCATAGTTAAAGTGTGGGATGGAAGCAGGGAGCTTTAGCTGAACAGTTTGTACTAGTACATTGCTTCAGCCATTCCTATCTAAAGGGTTTTGCTTCGATTAATTTGAAAACATTTCCTTCTAAACAGCCTCAAAGAGTTGCTGAGAGCTAAATTAATTGAGTGCGGCTGGAAGGATCAGTTGAAGGCACACTGTAAAGGTAATCATTGATTTAGATAAGCTGCTTCCGTTGCTCTGAACTGGGTTGCTCTGGGAGCCATTATAAGAAAGTATAGTTCATATCCTGCAGTGTAAGTCCTCAAGCGCCATTTTAAGCAAATGGAAATTGAGTACTATGATGAGAGTTTTCTTCTCAGTGATATCCTTAGACTTAACTCCTGATTTTTTAGTTTTTCATGTGTGTTACAAAAATGAAGCATGAGTTCTGAATATCCTCTAAGATCAAAATATGTACTCCTTTGTTTTTAAGTAACATTAGTAATACTGATATAATTTCTCTTAATACAATGAGCATTTGGTGGTTGATATATTTTAACTGTGTCATTTGTAACAATGTTGCCAGGGAATTAAACTTACTGTAGAAAATGTATAATTGAAGGGCTCTTTTGGGGGGGTAAGATAGTGTTGACATTGCACATGCTTTTTATTAAAATGCACCCCTTTTCTGGCTCAGCTTTTGGTATAGTGAAATTCTAGAAATTTTTACAATGAGTTGCCTTTATATCGCACTGTTCTCTACAAGTAAAAATAATAGATTATGTCTGTATTAACTATAAGAAAGCATTGTGATGGATTAATAAAAGGGAAGCTGAAATCATTCAAACCTGTAAGACTGCAGTTGGCTTTCCACCATGTACAGATTAGTAATTGTTATCCCTCGGTTGTCTCACCTCTGACCAAGGAGTTTTTGTAGATATTTAAAGTTGTAAAGCAGCTAGCAGGGTCCAGAAATGTTGATTGTATTCCCTCGTCATTCCTTTGGTCCAGGCTAGAGAAGAGAATGGAGCACAATAGCTCTACATCCTAATTTTGACTATAAAGTTATAAAGTAGATTCAAATAATACACTTTGTTTCCCTGATACATTTAAGGGTAATGTGATTACAGTAAACTGTTCAGTTCCAGCTTTTTATTAAAGATGCATTTGGCGCTATCCAGTTCTAATTTACCCTAATATTACAACTCTTTGTTTGCTTAAGTAATTTAGCTGAAGTATAAACAGACTGTCTATAATCTGGAGATTAATACGTTCATGAGGCTGTAAATTTTCATTAAGAAAGAAAAAAGTTTCCTCTTTTTATTTAAAGACCAATCTATACTCTAAAAACATGATTTTAACCCTTCCTCTATGAAAATCTTTCTTACAGATAATGATTTTAAATGATATGATTTGTTTTTTGCTTTTGCATAAGAGGTAATTAAAGAAAAAGGACTAGAACACGTTACTGTTGATGACTTGGTGGCTGAAATCACTCCAAAAGGCAGAGGTAAGGAGCATGAACTGTCAGGAAACAGGCTTTTTGTAGGGGAAAAAAAAATCCTTTCCAAAATCCTGGAGTCGTTACTGTGGGGGAAGTTGAAGAGCACAGTTGGGGCTCACAGACTGGTGTGGCAGTCCTGAGTGACAAATGAGATGATAGGTAAAAATTGGTGCTCACAATGTACGGTCTTAGGTTGATGATTGCTTAGGCAGACCAATTTTCACATGAGATCTTAGGGACATGCCACCTACAGCTAGCATTTATAAACTTTATTAAATATGGCCTGGTTCTACCTAAATATTAATAATTCAACATTTACTCCAGTCCTGAGTCACTGTCCTACTATCTCTTTCCTTATTAAAAATAAATGAAAGTCTGTCTGCTTGATTGTCTCATTAAGAATTTGGTAATTCACGGTGATACATATTTGAGACTTAGAAGTGAAAGCATCTAAATTAGATGAATTATAGGATATCTTTACACATAGCCACTGTCAAAATCATTTGAATATAAAATAAATGTGTGAAGATTATGACAGCATATGAATTTTTGTTGAGAAGAAATTCTAAAGCCCCATGGTCCTTTTTCTTAAAGCTTGTTTACAACTGAAAAAAATCTTTTTTTCAAGTACAGTTCTGGAAAAATATTTGTTCATTTTATGAGTTTATACTTTAAGCTAGTTTTCTCTGATTTATTTTTCTATTTTTAATTTGTTAATATTGTTTAGACATCCTGTTTCTCTTTGAACATTTTCATTTTAGATGTGCTCATATCTTGTACCTTGCCCATAGGTATCCAGTAAAATTGATCGTTTTTTGAGATTATAATTACAACATTTCTACCCTTGCCATTCTCCCCTCTTAACCTTTCCATGTGCCCACCCACCTCAAATTAATAGCCTCTGTTTTAAAGAAAAGTTTCATGAGTTTTTGTATACATCTGTAGATTCATTTAGCTACTACTCCTGCCCCCTCCCTCCACCCCCTCTCCCCGCCCCCTTACAATAAATATTCCTTCCCACTCTGGGCTGGAGAGATGGCTCAGAGGTTAAGAGCACTAGCTGCTCTTCCAGAGGTCCTGACTTCAATTCCCAGCAACCACATGGTGGCTCACAACCATCTGTAATGGGATCAGATACCCTGTTCTGGTGTGTCTGAAGAAAACAACAGTGTAGTCATATACATAAAATAAATAAATCTTTTAAAAAAAGATTCTCTCTGGCTCTGTTGATGCTTTTGCAGTCAGACTATGCCAAAGTGACTCATCAGTCTGTTCTAAGTCAGATTTATCAGTGTGCCTTTGCATTTTCAAATGGACTTATATATATCCAGTTTAAAGAATGTCCTCAGGCTTGATAAGCTGTGTGTTTGGGTATTAGATGTTAAGTCTGATATTTTTATCTTTTTATTTTTTAGTTCAACCATGAGAGTTTTGTGAAATCCCTGTATTAGTAGTCTTTAATAAAACATCAAGTCAAATTTACATGTGATCATTAGAGTGTTCTTACATTGATGTTTAATTTTTATGTTTCAGCCCTGGTACCTGACAGTGTAAAGAAGGAACTCCTACAAAGAATAAGAACATTCCTTGCTCAGCATGCCAGTCTTTAAGGGTGAATTAGAATGTGTTGGTCTGTGGATTTATTTCTGAAAGTAAAACTTGCCATAATTAGAAATTGATTTCCCAAAATAAAGTCCTTTTTTGTATGATGGTATACAGTTTTCAGTAATGATGTATACATTGTATTGATTTTTTTCCCTAAATGTGTTATTTTAATAAATATCTCATGAATGAGTTTCAATTTTTTTTATTTTGGAATAAATGGGACTCTTTATTACTGATTGCCTAGAAATGTTGAGAGAAAAATGCCAGCAATTACTATAATCCAGTATTTATATGTGTGATTCTCTGTGCTAACGTCTAAGACGCCTTTCTGGGTTGTCTACATATGGTTTGTTCCGCTTTTGAATCCTCACATTTGATAACTGTGATGCTCCATCTTTGTACTGTAGGTTGTCTTATTTCTTTGTTACAAATTCTGAGGGTTAGGACTGGGTCTTACTTAATCTGTATGTGCCTTCCTTATGCTTCAAAGAAATTACCATCTAGTGGAAGACAGAACATTTGCAAGCTGGCTGCACACCACATTTTCTACTCATCTGAACTTTGAGAGCAGAATCTAAATTGCATCCCCATATACTGAGGTCAAGAAAGAACTTTAATGGGAAATAATCTCTACCAATTAGCTTTACTCTGACATCAATCAGGATTTCCAGATCTAATGGACTCTTGGCTATTAATGTGACCTTTGACGCAGAGTGATTATGTTGACCATCCTTCCACTTGGAACTTTGCATCCCCCTCCTCACACTGCTTCCTACCATTGGAAGTCCTCTCTGGTTTTTTGTGGAGTACTTTTTGCTGTATGTAACTTTTAAGTAATGTTTTGTTGGACTTTCTCCTGAGTCCTCTGATTAACAATATGTTTTCCCTGGTCGAATCCCAGGAGGTGAGTCTGACCGTGCTTCAAATATCAACAGATTGATATGTGCTGAACATTCTCACCACCAGACTTAATTCGAACCTCACTGCCCATATGCCCACCAGTGGGTCTACTTCTTTGGATAGTTCACAAACACCTTTAAATGACCATACTTTAAATAGTAAGATTCTCCCCTAATAACTACCCATGTTTTATTCCTTATTCATTGAGTCTTTCAGATACAAATGACTCAAGATGAATATTAATGCTATTTCTGAAGGTCGGAAGGAAGAGATACAATTACTTCTGAAACACCCTTACTTTTGTGTTTCTGCTGCTGACTGAGGACCACTGTGAGGACCAGCTATAAACTTGGATTATCATTTCTGGCCCTCCTAAGCCCAGTGATTGCAGTGACTCCTCTGTGCCTCCACTATCTTCCTCACCATTTTCCTGCCTGTGTGGCCTTATGAAATTCAAGTCTGATCATTTCTTCCCCTACTTGAAATGTTTCAATAATGGATGAAATCCAAACTCAGCATACTAGCTAGGCCCCTCTAAATCTAGCATGTATTTATCTCTACAGTCTGTAAAATCCCTCAACATACTAAATTGTTTCATCCCTTAGTACCTTTCAAAATAAGTCATCATATTACTACTTTCCCTTCAGAGTTCAGCTTGAGTTTCTAAATGTTCTGACAGTCCCATGATCTAAATTCCTTGTCATTAATTTCTTTTTGGCTGTCCCTGTAACTCATAGCCCACCCTGGCCTTGAGCTATGTTAGTACATCTGGAGGGGAGGAAACAAATTCATTGTATGATTCTCATTTCTGAAAGAATGGGTAAGACAATGAATGAACTGAGTGAACACTACAGGAACACGTGATAAAGTCCTATGAAATAGGTACAGTTGAGAAATGGGTTCATTGTCCACAATGTCATGAGTCTAAATGTCATTGAGTCATTTACATAACTATATATTTGGGTCTTGAGATATGTACACACAAAATCTTAAAATCTTGCCCAAAGTAATATTTTGTTTCAGTTTCATAATGTTCTAAAATATTGATAGGAATTTTCATTTTGTTACCAATTATGAAAAAATAGTCTTACATGGTACACAGAAAATATTAAAAATAAGGGGTGATTCTCCATAATTCTGTACATAGACACAAACCGAAAAGGCTTATAAAGATACTATTTTAATATCCCAAAAGATTTAAAAAGTGACATTTGGGGATTCCTTGGCAATGAGAAAATAGCCAAGTTGAAAATACTTTGTAGAAATTTAAGGTAAAAGCATAGGTTTGGTTATTGAAGGTTTTTTGCTTTTAATGTAATTTTTGGGTTGTTTTGTTTTGCGGTTTGTTTTGAGACAGGGTCACATGTAGTCCAGGCTTTCCCTGTACTTGCTATGTAGCCTAGGTAAGCCTTGAATACCTGATCCTCCTACCTCTACCTCCCAAGTGCTGGGATGACAGGTGTGTGCCACCTCTGGGGCCCATAACAGCCTAGATTTAAAACAATGCTAAGACTCCCCTACCACCTTTCTCTTTGGCATCTTATAAATGTCTTGTAGTTGGAATCTAGAATCACTGGTATTTGTAAATAAATCGACTTTGTGAACATTTTTGGCTCTCATTGATTTATGTAAAGAAGGAATACACCTTTCCACCCTTTCACACTCAAGTGTTGGAAACATAATGCACTTGTTCCGTGCCTGCACTGGGTCTGTATAATCATCACAGTATCTTCTTTTATAGTGAGAAAGAAGACCCAACTAAATCATTTATACAATCACTTTAGGCATTACAAGTGTATCATTTGGTTAAGCAGTGCCAAGCCAGGGACTGGTTGGTAACTGGATATAGGACTTTATATAACTTGATAGAAAGTTCCACCCAACACAAGAGAACTGTGACAGCTGCTCAATAGCTGGTGTTGGAATTGATCCTGTGTGTGTGTGTGTGAGACACATACCTACACATGTCTAACCCTTGCAGAAGCCTAGCTTGTGTTAATTTGACTTCATAAAATCCTACATATTTTCTACTATTGAGCAGAAACTATTGAATAGTGAATGAAACTAAGTACAATCAAATCATTCAGGTTTTAAACTCATTAATCATAACATACTGGATAGCAGATAGAATGACTTACCTTGCTTTCACTATTTGAATAGTGTCCTGGCAAGAATTAATAGAGACTTAAATACAAGGTAATGAGAGCATATAGATTTATGTTAGCTTATCTAGAAATTTAGAAATAATTATGTGTTTTCTAATGTGTAAATGAATGAATTACTACACTTGTGTGTGAAAATAATCACATACTTGTCAGAAGTTTCTAGATAGTATTACTTGCGAAATTCACATGAAAATGATGTCCTTAGAGCAGGAGAGTTGATTTCTAGGTGCATGCTTTCAAAGGATTCAAATTTGGTTCCCAGAATTAACTTCACTCTATAGTACTTAGCAAGGAAGGTTGAAATTTAGTCATCTCTACCCTCTTAACTCCTCTATGGCTTGAACTGTGTCCCATATATCTTTCTGTCTTCAGTATTCAACAGAGAATTCTTAAAATGATCTTTTAACTGAAACAACAGCTAGAAAAATAATAAATTTACGGCAATTAAATTTAATATATACCTATGGTTACTCTCCTTATCATCCACAGGGGGGCTCCTGGCACCTACACTTTTATCCTCTCTGGGACTCACTTTAATTGAGCTGAGTATCACATTTTACTGGGCCCAATTCCAATTTAGAGGCCAACCAGCTTGTTGAAGATGAAAGTGTTGTTGGATTAAAACTTAATGTGAGAACATCAGAATGTGCTGATACTAAATAAGAGGCTGTTATAAGGTGTAGATGTCAGGCTGCTATCGTTTTCAGAAGCCAATTCCATAATTCAGGAAGTTGATTTAAGTAGCATACATGATTCCCAAAATAGTTTAATTTCACTGATTTATAATAGGATAGGGGAATAAATTTTAGTAAGTAACTCGTGCACTTATTGCAGTGCAGGGGATAAACATGGGGCCTCATGCATTCTAGGTCAGTCTTACTGCTTAGCTACATCCCAAGTCCAAGAGAGTCCTAACAAATGAAATAAAAATGTTTTCATTGTTCCGCAAAAAGAATATCCATATATTTTTTTCCTCTGTTCGATTGTGAAGAGAAACAGTATAGAGCATAAGTAATACCCCAGAGCTGGACATTGGATGACGTGTTTTACAATGACAATAGTAATCAAAGACCTAAGGCATATGGGATCCACACTCATGCTGCAACATTGCTGTAGAATAGTTCTAAATGTAGGACTGGCGCCATGTTTGTTAAAAGCACACGTGTTTTGGCACTGTGCCTAGAATCACAAGCATTGAGGGATAATCAATGGCTTTCGGTTGCCCTAATTTTGTTGTTGTTGAGGACATAGTCTTCAAAATTTATCTCTTCTAGACAGTTACCTATATCAAAGTTGGGCTTTGACAAGAGAAGAGTCACAAAATAGAGTTTACAGAAATGACCACAGAGCCATAGTTTGGTTGATGGACGGGTGACTTAAATAATGTTGCACACTGGATGATTTGGAGTGTTCGGTTTTGTGGAGACACACCATGGCCAAGATACTAACAACGTGGGAGCCTGGAAGTATTGGAAGTGTTGTTTCTACCATTAGTATTCTTAAGGGCTTCTTTAGTTACATAAGAGTTCCATTTGATAGTTCCTATAAATCCCATATCTCATTTTTTTTTGGGGGGGGGGTTTAGGGAAATTCACAGTATAATGAACTGTGAGGTCATGGGTGTGCCCCTTAGAAAAGTTAATATAAAGTCAGTTATGGCTAAAAGCCTAGCACATACACTCTAACCTTCAGTATTCATAAACCAGTTCTAGGCATAAAGTTTGTCTTTCATATCTAACCCACCCATAAGGGTAGGTTTTGCACACAGACATAAAAGCATAGTTAGTGAAAATGACACATTTATCGGCTGCATTTTCTGCTTTTTTTCAACTTTGTAGTGACTTAGTACAAACTTCAGAACAGATTATACTTTTATTTACAGTTTTCAGAGCTTCAAGGACTTCACTTGAGCAAAGAGTCCATGGTTTACCCTTAGAACAACCATGCCTGCTTCTTTTCTTTCGAAACACACACAGTCCCCATTTAATAACTTAAACATGACTGCTCCAAACTTCTTCTGTGTAGGCCTCTGATCATCTGAACTTTGTTGAAGATCATAGTCTTCCTAAGTTTTGTTTTTGAAATGATGTATTCTGAGTATCACCAGCATTGGTTTTCATATGGAGCTTGCTGTAGTGTCAGGAGATTCTGCTCATGGTGGCTTGGCCTTGCACACTCAGGCAGAACATTCTGATGGCAGAAACTTGTGGTAGAGAAGGCCCTTCACCTCATATCAGACAGGAAGGAGCAGGGGCTTGTGTCCTCCAGTGAGGCTCCCCACTCAGAATTTTCTCACACCTCCCAAAAGAGAAACAAAGCATTCAGTACATGGGCCTGTGAGAGACATTTTTAATTCAGTGCATGACAAATTTTGGTTAAGTGTTCTGGGTAGTTTTTGTCAACCTGTCAGAAACTAAAGGTACTTGGAAAGAAATTTCAATTGAGGAATTACCACCAAAAAATTGGCCTGTGGGCATGTATGTGGGAACTTTTCCTGACCACTGATTGAAAGGGCCCAGCCTGCTGTAGGTGGTACCACCACCGCCAGGAAGTATAAGAAAAATAGCTGAATAGGAGTCTGGACGCAAGCCAGTGAAGCTCTTTCCTCCGTGGTTCCTGCCTCTGCTCCTACTCGAGTTCTTGCCCTGACTTTACTCTATGGTGGACTGTGGTGGTCAGGAAAGCCAAGCAAACCCTTTCATTCCCAAATTGCTTTTGTTCATTGTGTTTATCACAACAATAGAAAACAAACCAAGACAGAAATTGGTATTGGAAAATGGGATCCAGCTATGACAGGCTTGACCAAGTTGGTTTCGGGGACAGTTTTGTAGAAAGAATTTGGAACTTTGGGCTGGAAAAGCAGGTAGTGTTCCGAGCTTAACAGACTATTCTGTGAAAGCTTGGAAGTTAATAATGTTGAAAGTAAAAATGTTGACTATGAAGGGCTGACATTAATTTTACAGCGAAGTTTGAGAGTCCCTCAAAAACTCTATCAGGAGCTGTTTGTGTGATAACTTGATTTAAGAATTTATAGTTTCTGGTCAGCTAGAACTGAATAATCATCTATGATTAATAAGATATCAACACCACTAAAATCAAACCTTTGTTCCAGGACAGCCAGGGGCTACACAGAGAAACCCTGTCTCGAAAAACCAAAAAAAAAAAAAAAAAAAAAAAAATCAAACCTTTGATTTACTAAGATAATAAGTGGGTATGAAAAAATCAGCTGCAGTTAAAAAGAGACAAGCATCATTGAGGCAAAATCTTCTGGAAAGTATTCACTCAGACACCACACAGAAGCTGTGGTCCAGAGTGGCTCAAGGCTGCATCTTAAACTAGCAACCAAACTTGGTAACGGCTAAGAGTCTTTCACATAGTATTGGTTTTGGGCAACATAGAATCTACAATATTGGGGGGATCGTGGAGAGAAGCTAATGGTTAACACCGTATGCCAGCCTCAGAGTCCTGGAAGAGGTCAAGAAAGGACATCAGTGAAGGTAAAGCTTCATTATTTGTGGAGACCCCAACATATGGACATGTCAGCACTCTGGAATGACCACCAAGGACATCATCGGGTGAGCAGTCGATCTGGCCTGAGCATATGAGACAAACTGTACTGTAGATGGCAGAAGCATAGAGGTGGGGCTATTCACACTCTTTGGAGCTAAAAATATCGTAAGTGAGTTCTGGATGTTGGATTTTTAGAGTTAAACTGTGTTTTATATTTTGATTTTAACATGAGACATGGGATCAAGAAGTAAGAAAAAGGTATGATTGACTAGCAATATGTTTGCGTATGAAAGTTGACAGTGGGTCAACTTTGCTGGTGAGTTTTTGTGAACTTGACACAAACTACAAGAAAAGGGAACCTCAACTGCAAAATTGCTTCCATGAGATTGACCTTTGGGGTTGTCTGTGAAACATGTTCTTTACTACTGATACAAGTGAGAGGGACCAGCCCACCAGTGGATAGTGCCTCCCAGGCCAGGTTCTCCTGAGTTGCATAAGAAAGTAAGCTGTGTCTCTGTTTAGTTTGTGATTCCAAGATCTGTCCATTGATGATAATGGGGTGTTGAAGTCTCCTACTATTATTGTGTGAGGTACTATGTGTGCTTTGAGCTTTAGTAAAGTTTCTTTTATGAATGTGGGTGGCCTTGCATTTGGAGCATAGATGTTCAGTACTCACTAATAAGTGGATATTAGCCCAAAAGTTTGGAATACCCAAGTTTCACTTTACAGTAACCGCTGGACTGAGAGTGAGGTCCCAGATGGAGGAGTTGGAGAAGGGACTGAAGGAGCTGAGGGAACTGGCCTGACCCCCCCCCCCCCGGTTCTCCTAGAGGCTGGACCACCAACCAAAGAATACACATGAAAGGACCCATGGTTCGGACCACATTTGTGGCAGAGGAGGACCTTGTTGGCCATCAGAGGGAGGAGAGGCCCCGATAAAGGGGAATGTCAAGGTGGGAATATGGGAGTGGGTGGACGGGTAGGTGGGAGGTGGAATACCCTCATAGAGATGGGGGAGGGGGAGGGGATAGGTGGTTTCCAAAGAGGAGACCTAGAAAGGGGGAAACATTTGAAATGTAAATAAAGTATCAAAAAATAAATAATAAAAAATAAATTAAAAAAAAAAAAAAAAGAAAAGAAAGTAAGCTGAGCAAGCCAAGAAACACATTCCAGTAAGCAACACTGTTCCGTAGTTTCTGACTCAATCTCCTGCCTTGGCTTCCCTTAATAATGGACTATAAACTGCAAACTAAATAAACTTTTCCTCTCCTAGTCACCTTTCACCAGAGTAGTCAATCCCAGCAACAGAGACACAAACTAAGACAGTGTCGATTGCCTTGGCCCCGTATATTTCTTTAAGAGATCTGAACAGTCTAACAATAATAGTATTTCAATCTCCTAACGTGATTTGAAAACAAATGGTCACAATCTCAAATGAACGTTTTTTTTCCCTTGCCCCAGACTAGTGCGATTTTCAAGTATCTACTTCCCCATTCACCAGCATGCTTGCCACCATTCATCACACTACCTCGTGGTCTGTAAACAGCAAAATTCACTCATGAGCAGAGCAGCAACCTATCACCAAATGAGGTGGCTTCTCTGAAACACAGACATGGACACAAGCGCAAACCTGCTCCTCAGCTGTTCTCCAGAACCCAACAGCTCTCTAAGTTTTTACGCTAATTTCTTTGTGTAGTTGTTCCTCTCTAACTTCCATCAGAACTTTCTTCTTATGTTGCTTCAGTCACTTTACTGGGTCTCTGACTTCTTTTATATAAGCCATGTCTCGATCACCAGTATCTGCCAAGAACAACCTTATTTCTATGCCCATAAAGATGAAGCAAGAATTCTTAACTGGGTGTTCTATACATACCATCTCTTCTTCTTTGCCCCCCCCCCCCCCCATTTAACTCATTCTGTTTGAGTCAAGGAAATCTAATTCCCTTAGAGTTATCTATGTCAAGATGTATGAAAAGTTTTCATAAGTCCTTGTGATTGGGGAAGTACAAGAGCAGAGCACAATAACAAATGGTCTCATATTTATTAGGATTGCTGGTATCTGAAATAAAGAAGATGAAGAGGCCAATGAGAAAGTGAAAAGGAAATCAGCACTGTTGGAAGCACCCCAAATTGGTGCTATGATTGTGAAATGTGGGGACAAACCTGGCGCTGTGGAATGAAGCCCCACGTGTCTGTCCCGGGGCACTGCGGCTCTGGGTGGGACAGCAGACACAAGGGAAGTGGCCGTGCATCTTCCCACACAGTCCGATGGGCCGGTGGGGGCTGTGGGAAGCCTTTGCGGGACCTACCCGTGGGCGGGGGAGGGGCCATTCTCGAAGAACACACAGCAGCCGTCTCAGTAGGTTCTCTAGCCCGGGACACCACAGTCACCAGAGGGACTAGCCAGAGTGCAGCTGGGGTTCCCACTGAGACGGGGTTTCTCCGGCTTGGGGCGCAGGCTAGCTGCTTAGACTTGGGTGAATGGGTACTATCTGGGAGTGCTGGGAAGCCCTCAGCAAGAGATTAGACACGGCTCCTTAATCAAGGGCTGAATCCCTCGCTTCCCACAGCAGGTCCAGATGAAGAGACAGTCCATAATTCTAAGACGTTTATTGTCATCATGTGGAATGGCGTGGATGGAATTGTACCTCATGGCCTCTGGGAGAGGCAAGGCAGATATAGTAATTGGGAAGGGGCGTGGCTAAGCCTCTAGGTGTCTCATTAACATGGGGATGGCTTGGGGCTCTGTGACCACGCTTCTACCTGAGGGGGAGTGGTTCATGACCTTGACTGGAGCCAAAAGCCTCCGGGAAGCGTTGGCATAAAGTTTTCGGTCCCTTGTGAATTATTCCACAGGGTCACCCAAATTTTATGCCTGTGCTCAACCGGGTGCCAGATTTCCTGTCACAGATCATTGCCCCACAGTGGAAGACCATATGAGGAGCAGCATTGTGTGCCTGCAGTCCTAGCAGTAGAGAGGCTGAGATGGAAGAAGTTCCACAAGCTCAAAGCCAAATTCTGCCTCAAAAAAACAAAGCAATAGCAACAACAGTTCCTTGAAAACTAAAAGCTAGGCTGCCACATGGCCCAGCACCTTCACTCTTGGGTACCTATCCAAAAAAATCATTCATCATAGGCAATTTGGAATTAACGGTAAGGTGCATCACTGGATGAATGGAAAATGTAGGATGCATATATAATAGGACACTATTAAGCTTTCCAAAAGTAAGAAACACTGTCATTTGTAAAAGCAAGAAGATTTTTTTTGTCAAGTTAAATACGTGAGACACAAAAGGGAAAACACTACAAATCTCTCATGGAGGAAGTCATGGAAACAGAGAACAGTGGTTTCTGGGAAGTGGGGAATAATGCTTAATGTTTCAGCCCTATAATACACACAGGTTTCTACAGGAACTCAAGAATCATAATTGCTTTTTAATTAAGTTTGATCTTTGACAATTTTGTGCATGTATGTACCATGTCTGAACTGTGCTTAGTCTTGCCTTCAACCCTCTCTTCTGTGCCTCTGCCCCTGTAATCCTATCCCCTCTCGTTCTTTCAGGCCCCATCCCCACGTGTATCCATTTTTGTTTTAATTTTTTCTTTTTCTTTATTCTTCTCTCATACAATGAATTCCAACAACAGCCTCCCCTCTTTTCTCTCCTTCTAATACCCCACCTCCCCTTTCTGCCAGATCTACTTCTCCTCTATAACCCTTCAGAAAAGAGCGGGCCTCCTGTGATATCAACTGAACATGACATAACACAATGCCATAAGACTAAGCCTAAACTCTCATATCAGGCTGAAAGAGGCAAGCCAGTACATAGAAAAGGGCTCCAAAAGCAGGCAACAAAGTCAGAGGTAGCCCCCAATTCCCACTGCTAAGAGTCCTACAAGAACACCAAGCTACATAACCATAGCATATATGCAGAGGGCCTAGTTCAGATCCGTGCATATTCCATGATTGCTGCTTCAGTCTCTGTGAGCCATTAAGACCTACTAATTCTGCAGGCTGTGTTCTCATGGTATCCCTGATCCCTCTGGCTCCTACAACCCTTCCTCCCCCTCTTCTGTGGGGCCGCCTGAGCTCTGCCTTCTGTTTGGCCTTGGGTCTCTGTATCTGTTCCCATCGGCTGCTGGAGGAAGCTCCTCTGATGACAATTGAACTAGGTTCCAATCTATGAGTATAGCAGAAAGCCATTAGGAATAATTTCATTGAGTTTCGTTTTTGTTTGTTTGTTTTTCTTTATTTGTTTGTTGTTAGTCATGTTTGGTTCTATCTTAGGTCTCCGAGCCATCCAGCTTCTAGATCTTGGCCATCCAGGCTGTGTTAGGCATGGACTCCCTCTCAGGTCTTGAGCCTGAAGTTAGACCAGTCACTGGTTGGCCACTATCACAAGCTCTGAGCCACCATTGCCCTAGAACATCTTGAAGGCAGGTCAGTGACCCACTAATTTAATCAGACTGTCTGTGTGGTCAAGAGATTGAAAGTATGGTTTGGGGATTGGTGGGCTCTTCCTTTGGTGCACAATTAAAGACACTGACTGACCCTCCCTCAGAACACATCAGTTGGCGGTAGTTCATCAGTAGGGGTAGTGCCCATGATCCCTCTCCAGGTCAGTGCTTGTTTGGTGAACAGGCACAGACTTGTGTGGGCCCAGTGTGGGCAACCACTACTTCTGTGAGATCACGTTTGAAATGGCTATGTCATTTATATAGACATATTTCCCAACTCTTCTCCCTATTGTCTTGTTCTTAATTCTGTCCAGGTCCATGCAAACGAAACAGCAAACAGCTTTAGAACTCTTGAAATGTGGCCCTCCGGCTAGCACAACCTCACTGGGAAAAGGCAGTGTGCTGAGGTTTGTTGTAGAGTTTTGCTGTGCTTGCTGTCCCCACACACATCCTTCATACTCTATGAGTTGTATGAAAACTCTGAGGGTACTCCCAGCCCCTTTCTGGACAATATCATTGGCACGATATCAGTGATTGATCTTTTTCAAGCATTGCTGATGGAGCAGATTAATGATTCCATCATTACCCCCAGTAAGGACTTAGAGATTGTTAGCAATGACCACTACCCTTAGAAAGAATTTAGAGATACAGATTGTTAGTAAAGGTAGGCTAAGATGTTTTTATAGAACTCTGATATAGAAAATCTTATGGATCGATTTGAAGCTCAGAAAGGCACACCCTTAATAGTTAAGCCAGGGAATTTTTAAGGTCAGAGAAGAGCAATGGCAGCCTCAATAGCACTGGCCGATGTGACTCTTTTGCTGAAGCTGGACTGGTATTCAAAATGATGATTACTTTCTCGTACCCATGTTTTTATCCTCATCTCTCTGATATAATTTAATAAACACTGTTAATGAGTGGGTGTGCACCCTGAGGATGTGACTCTTTCTCCCCTCTTTTGCTGACCTCAAAAAAGTTCTTGCTGGCCTCCAAGGAATCCTACGTTAGCACCCACAGAGTTTTTGTCATTCCCCCAGGGACTATTTCACTGGCCCCAGTGAATCAATCTCTGTTGCCTCAGGGAAAAGTATGCTGAGGCCAACTCTACACTCCACCTCAGTTTACCCTGTGATGTCAAAGCTGGTCTTTGACAAAATTCTTTCCATTCTTGCTTCTCAGTGTTTCCTGAACCTTGTGTGGTGGTGACAAAAATACTCTATTTAGGCCCAAACACTCAGGTGATATTTATTCTTTTGGCTTAAAATTTTTAAAACCTATTTTTAATAAGGGTTCTTAAATGCTTTGATGTCTCGTCTCTTCCATCACCCACCAGAGGTAATGGAAAACAAAGGCTAATAGAGGAAAGGAGGATGTGGACCTGTTTAGAAATATTTCTTTGGAGCAAATCCAATCTGCATTGTCAGGATCTTAGTTCAGTTCCCATGAATCAGCAGTGGTAGCTGGATCCACTCGAAAATACCATTCATGAATTAGCGATGGCAGGTTGATCCAGAAGAAACCAACCATAAGGCTCTGCCAATCAGCCCAAGTCTGTGGAAGCTGCAAAAAGCTGCCAGAATACCACCAGAAATTTTTTGGTGCGTTTTTCTCTATGAAGTCGCGACAAGCAAAGAATGGTAAGGTGTACCAATATCACTCAGCATCATCCGTGAAGACCAGCACCGGTAAAGTCAAATGATGACCAGCAAAGAATGGTAAGATGTACCAGTACCACCCAGCACCGTCCACTGCCAGTTGGGCTTTATTAATATCCATTCCAAACATCATGTGTTCTCTCAAGCAACAGCTCTACAAAGCATCACATGCCCTTTGTCCAGGCTGCCTCTAGAAAAACACCACACATCTGTTCTTAGCAAAACATCCTCCCTCCCACGTGTCTGCTTCAGCAAAATCATCCTTTCATAGAACAGTTTCCAGAAAAACATCACATGACACACCTGAGTCTCTAACAAGAAATTTCCACTTCATTATTCTAAGCTTTTTGAGCAGCCAGCAGTCTGCACTTACTATCATTCACAGCAAAGAGAAACATCTCTGAGCAAGGCTGAAATTAGCATTTGTCTCTGTACATAAGCATAAACATATAATCTGCTCTGTGCATTGTCAATTTAGCTAAACAATAGGAGTAAATTTCCCCATAAGTCCTCTGACCACACTGACATGAACTTTTGGCTGGATTTACAGTGTCAGATTTATATTCCCTTCCATAGAGCAGGCCTTAAGTCTAATTCAAAAGGAGTTGGTTATCCCATAAGAGTTTTGCTACTATTGAACCAGCAGGCACACCTTGCCTGGCTGATTGGTACGCAATTTGTACAGTGCGAATTGTAAATTATAAGACCATTAAAGCCTTATATCCCTAGAAAAGTATGTAACTTACATCTGGTAGTGTATCCTCTACTTCTTCTTCTAGTTCTCTCAAAGTTTCAGCGTTGATGTTGAGGTCTTTGGTCAGTTTGCATTTGTTTTGGTGAACTATGTGAGAAAGGGCTCTGTTTTCCTTCTTTTATACGTAGATAACCAGCTTTCCCAGTACCATTTGCTGAAGAAGGTTATCTTTTCTCAGGTGTGCATGTTTTGTCTCTTTGTCAAAAATTAAGTGGCTATAATTACAAGGGTTTATAGCCAGGATTTCCACTCCCTATCACTCATCTATATGGCTGTTTTTATTCCAGTACAGAGGCTTAAAGATTTTAAGAATGAAATTTTAAGTATTTGAAGAATGTAATTTCAGTCATAGATCACATAGCCAATATTTTGGACCCCAAAAGACATACATTTTCATGGAGTTATAATTATTTATTGCCACATTACCTCCTCAAATTATTTTAGTAATTCAGGATTAAGACTCTCACTAGTGTGATCTTATCTCAGGGTGTTTATTTATCATATAAATAAGTACCCTTTAAAGAGGGAAAATATGTTAACGATGCTCATTAATTCAACAAAAGCTTATTAAAAATTCATATATGCCAAGTATAGTGCTTGACTCTTTAAGAAAGCAAGCATTGTAAGAAAGCTGGCTAATTTGCTTTTAAAAATTAACTTTCTTAAAGACAATTAGGCAAATGATCTATTTGTTGAGTAACCAATTTGTCAATTTAGCTAAAAAGAAAAGATTATAGAAATATTTGCCTGCTTTTAAGAGGCCTTTTATTTGAGATACCAATTATTATATATAAAGTATATTAAGTATAAAATAATATAAAAATAAAATCAGTAGTGTTGAATATCACATATTCATTGCACCATGTGCATATGTAGCAATATACATACAAACATACATGTATATGCACACAATACATAATTGTACAAACAAATTTATTCTGGTTAAAAAGGCTAGTGTTAATGGAGATTAGGCTCAGTGGAAAGAACAACAGTAATGGACCAGGTAATTACTCTTGGTTAAGCAGAGACATAAAATAGGATACAAGAGGATCAGAGAGATGGCTCAGAGCGTAAAGACATTTGTCACCAAGTCTGATGTTCTGAGTGTGATCTCTGGGTCTCACCAGGTAGAAAGACATAACGGACCACTACAAGTTGGCGTCTGATTGCCAAATACTCACTTGGGCACGGGCACCCTTCCCCTGTCCTTCAAGAAATTGGGATAGACCTTGGAACATGGATTGATGGATTGCCTCTTGGAGCAAATAAATAGTTTGAGCAATGTCCTGAATAAGGAGTTTCTTAAAATATGAAGCTGTATTGAGAAGTGTAAAAATGAACAAGTTTGGGATTTTGCCATGATTTTACAAAAGGATAAAGGTCTAACTTGGTGTGGTGGCACAGGCTGAGATAGGAGGATCCAGAGTTTGAGGCTAGCCTGGGCTGTATAGGAAGACCCCCATCTCAAACACAAACACATTATACATTCTTTCTCTCTCTCTCTCTCTCTCTCTCTCTCTCTCTCTCTCTCTCTCTCTCTCTCTCTCTCTCTCACACACACACACACACACACACAAACACATTGTTTTTATTACTTACATAATAAATACTGTGTTTATAAGTGGGCAAGGGGAGAGGAACTCACTGGAATGAGGTAAAGGGGTGTTGGTGAGACGATAATGGAAAAGGAAGAGTGCTGGGAGTGCACAAGAGGAGGGCGGCATATCACGGAAGGAAAGTAGTCCTTCCTATAAGAGAGAAAGGTGAAAGGATGAAGAAAGAATTCTAAATGTTCTAGGAAAAAAATTTAAAATTACAGTAAACTGAAAAGCATATGGATATATGGATGCATACATTCTGAAATTATCTAAAATTCTAGATTTTATTTAATCATTCACACTTCATTTCACACATGCGAGGTTAATTCCCTCATGATGCTGGGTCCCTAAATGCTTCAGTATGCAATTCTAAAACATGAGCACCCCCCCCCAGCTCCCCAGAAAGACACCTAGCCAAACATTCTACCATGTCTTTTATTACTTGGTTTTTATTCAGCTCTCCTAAGCATCTTGTAAGAATGAGATACCTTGAAAACTACGGTGTATGGAGGAGAAGGAGGAGGTGGACAGTCAAAAAAGTTTAGAATATTAGGGATGTTGAAGACTCTGTAATCACCTTGGGGAGCATTCAGTAGGCATGAGAACCACACAGTCCAGAAGTGGAAACCGATGTGTCTTATTCTTCTGCTATCTAGCACCCTTATGGACACTACAGCAGTACCCTGTTCCCCAGCAAGCTCTCTCCAGAGATTTATCACCCAAGACTCTGACAAGAGTAAGAATACTGGCTTCAGCCACATGCTAAGTTCTCACTACTTTAGGTGTATATCCCTGAGCCAACTGCTTAATGTCACTGTGCCTCAGCCTATTGGGACAGCTGAGCTAGTGCTAGCAAGGAAGGAAGGTATCAGTTGCTGTCAGTTATGTCTGCTCTGCCACAGACATGGTGTTTGGGAAACTTCCAGCTATCAGATAAAGTTTTATTTTATTATTGTCAACTGAAGGGATAACACGATCCTGCGCGAAGGAAAGTGAATGGGGTTCATATATTAGGTGGTCTTATAATTAATCTAAGACGATTAATGAGCACGGTAGACAGGCAAATAAAAATAAATAGCTCTAGAATTAAAAAAAAATAAAGGTGGGAAAGAGAGAGCCTCTCTCTCTCTCTCTCTCTCTCTCTCTCTCTCTCTCTCTCTCTCTCTCTCTCTCTCTCTCTGTCTCTGTCTCCCCCCCCCCCCCCTTGTATGTTTGGTGTAAGCCTGTGTATGTCTGTGTCTGTGAAATCCCAGAAGCACCGCGTACGAGCTGGGGGCGGGGCAGGTCTCTGGCAGCCAGGTTCGCCCTGGCTTCTGGGGCGAGGCCGCCCGCAGGAGCAGCTCCCAGAGCCAAGCAAGCTTCAGCACAGGCGGCTGGTGCAGACTCTGCAGCACCAGCTCTGCGATGGGACACCTGTGGCTCTCAGGGACCTGGTTTCTCTTTGGGCTGCTTTGGTGTGCAGCAGATTCCCACACAGGTAACGCAGTGGGGGGGAGGTAGGGAGCCAATCCAGAAACCCTTCTCTAAGGGTCACAGGAAGGCGAGACCACCTGCCATCTGCCCTGGGCAGAGGCCCTCCTGGGAACCTGGGGTCATGGAAGGCCTGCCAATGGCCTCCTGACACATACAGAGACATATAGAGAGACTGAAACAGAGGTTGGAACCCAGAGAAAGACACCAGTAGGACTAGGGCTAGCTCGAGAAACCTCTCTTATAAAAGTTGATCAGTACTGGAGTTGAACTGAGGAAGTTCCTCACCTCCCTCTAGAGTGATATAATTAAAACAAAAACAAAAACAAAAACAAAAACAAAAACAAAAATAAAAGCCTGCAAAAGCAGCTGGGTGATGGGTGAGGGGCAGTAAGCACCACCTGAATTCCCCCTCTCCTTGCTCTCCTTGAGTCTCTTTCTCTACAGCAGGAAAGCTGGTCCCAGTAGGTCAGGGATGGGTGCTTGTGTTGTGGCAGGTGTCAGTCACTTCCAGGGTAAGCTGCCCAGTGTCAAAGTAAACCCCAGGAGAGGGCTGGGGAGAAACTGATAAGAAATTGGAGTTGTGTGCTGAGATAAGGAAAGGATGAACTTGAGATAGGAGAGGCGGCAATGTCTGGAGATAGCATCCAGCGCCCTGCAGATAGATCCTCTCTTGGCTCTCCGGGGGAGGGACTGGAAGTAGGAACATATTACAACACATGGCAAACTCAAGATCTATGCTAACCAGAAGCTCACAGGCGTTCGGTCCGGGCGCCAGAGCCTCCATTCTGCGGACGAACTTTGGCTGGTATGAGACAAGCCCATGCTACATGTTTTCAGGCAGCAATGAACTACTCAATCCTAAGTTTCTTCACCTTTTTTTCAAAGATCCATTTCAAACAATAATCTTTGGGGCTGTTCTTTGTGGTTAGTGTTTTGTACTTAACGCTAATAAATTGGTTTTGCTTCTAGTTAAATTGCCTCTATACACTCTTGGCAGAAAATAAAACAGCTCTAGCTACTGCGCATCGTATTTCCTAGCCATGTTAAAGAATTTTGTACCGTTTCTAAGGAAGCCGCTCGCCTTGCCCCACTGGTTCCAGCAACTTCCATTAGAGCCTCCTTTCTATTTCTGGATGGTAGATCCAGGCTAACTAGTTCAAGATGCAGCAGAGGAATCCAATTCTAGAAACCAGAGTGGTCCCAGAAATGTGAGGGAAGTGTTTCTTCCCAGGCCACCCCGGACCCTGTGCTTTCTGTCATTTTGGCCTAAGCTAGACTTTAGGGAGGCTAGTACGAATGCACACTTCTCTGTCTGCAGGAAGCTAACCCAGTTTGAAGAGCGGCTAAGTGGTCTTTTCACTATTCACTCCGGAAGCTGTCAGGAACTACCCACCACTCCTAAAGTGATAGGAAACACTTTCTTCTTAAAATGTAGCGTTTGCCCTTGTACCTCTTAGCTCTGCACTTACACGCTAGCGGTAAATAGTATTCTATTTCTCCGTGTAGGTGTTGCCTGTGCTGGGTAAGCTGCTGAGTGCAGTCTTGGATCTGGAGGGAGAGGAGCAGGATAGAAAGCTGGGAATTTACTACTGTGGTATATAATATAGTAGATACGAGTGGTGAAGAACGTTATGTTATTCTTATTCTTTGTAAACCCAAGAAAGTTCTTCACATAAAGCCACTGAGTGTTAAATTATCTTAAGTACTTAAATCCCCGTTTGGGCATTAGTCACGGTTCATTCACATCTTACAACATGAATGTGAAATGTGACGCTTGGAATGAAAACCTTGGTCATGTCACCACCATCTTCTTTATGTGTTTTTCAGGTATCTCTGAGACAGTTCCAAAAGTGACAGAAGTTATACCTAAATATGGGAGCATAAATGGAGCAACAAGACTGACCATCAAGGGAGAAGGTATGCCTGCCCTGTGTGTGTCCACGTGCAAGCATCAAGAATGAGACGCTTTCCTCTTTTAATTTTGTGGTACTGGGTCCCACGCTATTATTCCACATAACTTAGGACTTCACACATTCTAGGTGGGCACTCTTCTCCTCTTAGAGTTTTATGGTTAACATAACCACCCACACAAAACACACATCACTGGAATACTCTTTGCATTTGGCCAGAGTGGCTGAATTCTTCCTCCTTGATAGTAATTAATAGTTATTTTAATTAAATAAATTAATTAATTAAATTAATAAATTTAATTAAAAGTAATTAATATTAATTAAAATAAAAGCCAAACAACCCCACATTCATATCAACTTGATCATTGGATTCTAACTATAATGGCTCATTTGATCCTGAGAGATCTGCATTTAGTGGCTAAAGTTAAGAGAAAATAATTTATTTATTTATTCTTTTTGTTTTTTTCGAGATAGGGTTTCTCTGTGTAGCCCTGGCTGTCCTGGAACTCACTCTGTAGACCAGGCTGGCCTCGAACTCAGAAATCTGCCTGCCTCTGCCTCCCAAGTGCTGGGATTAAAGGCGTGTGCCACCACTGCCCAGCCGAGAAAAGAATTCTTTAACCCAACTCTTCAGTTCTTTCCCTTCTTCCCCACAGGCCTGGTGATTTTACTCATTCAGTTCATAGTTGAAATGTAACATGCAGGGGGTGGAGAGGCTGGATGTTGGTAGAGAAATAGATGCTAATGAAAGATGTAAGATAACAGAAAGCAAAATGTGTCCCCCCTCCTGCTGCCACGTTCGTGCTATCACATGCAGCATCAAGGCATGAGTTATGTATGATGCTTCTTCCTTGCTGGTCTTGGAATGAAAGTATAGAAGGTAGATAGATTTAAAGTGCACCTCTCCCAGGCTGAGACAAAGGCATGGTGCTGTCATCCACCCGACCTTTGTAATACAAATGGTACAGCGCTCAGACACTAAGAATTTTTGAAGAATATGAAAGATACACTTTTTTTTTTTTAAGGGAACATTAACAAAAACTATTTGGTTTTTAAAATAAGAAATAAATCTTTGGAGTCGAAAGTTGGCATGGGGAAATAGTTCTTCTGTCATATATATTAAAATGTATTTGATTACTTGAAACACTTCTATAAAACTCAATATCTCAATGTCATGCTTAAAAGAGATATGTTCCTGCATGGTGAGAAATACACATAGTTCCCTTTTTTGGTGTGTAGTTAGGAGTGGGAAATTATGCATTTGTTAAAAAATTTTAAGACATCTTAACCTTATCTACTTTATACTGTAAAATGCCAGTAAGATGATGTACTTGGAAGCTATGAAGTTTTCATCAAATTTAAATGCCAGAAGAGGAAAGTTCAGGCTAAAAAAAAAAAAAAAAAAAAAAAATCAAGACACCCAAACATTTCCTTCTGCCTTCAAATGTGAACTTCTGGCATGAGAACCACGACCACAGCTTAGCTATACAGAACCAGACATGGCTGCTTAGAAGTTCTCAGGGGGAATCATTCCTTTTAGCTGTAATCTTTGTCCTTTTGTGACCCTTGAGGCAATTAGGCTCAGATTTCTCTGTGCTGAAAGTGTGAAAGTAAACGTTACCTTTTCCTTCTGATCCCTACTTTGGGATTGTTTTTGCCAGAGTGTATAGATGAATTAGATCCTATTTGAATTGGAGACACCTGCACCCACCCCTTTATGTCTTTCCCTTTCTGCTTTAATCACACTCTGTAGACAACTCATACTGTGTTAGTCTGTGTCTTTCTTTTCAAGCTGAGGATAGATGTTGTTTTTACTACTTTATACAAGCATGGTGGATATCAGGAGCTGGGAACAGGTGGAAGGGTGGGTATTGAACAAAGCTTTAGTTGAGGCAGGACTATGACCTAGAACACCACCTAGTATGTCATACAACATAGTGTCCTACTGGTGATGACATGGCTTGCATACTGAAATTGTGCTAAGGAGAAGGTTTTACGTGAAGTATTATTATTACAATTTTTATAAAAATGAGTGAAAGGACCTAGGAAGAAACACTTGGAGATGATGAATATGTTTGTAGAAGTAGGTATATTTTGACTCTAAGCTGATTAAATTGTATATAGTACATTAAGTATCTATAGCTTTTGTAGGTTAATCATACTTCAGTACTATAGTTTTAAACAAAAAAATGTGAATTTAATATAGGATTTTGGGTGTCTGTGATGTACATGGCATTTGTATGAAGCAATGACAGTGAACTTGCACACCAAAGCTCGTGAATTAATATTTTATCTTATAAAACTTATTATGCAAAAGCAAGATGTTTGAGAAAGTATTGATTCAGAAGTTGAGTTCTCTGTGATTACACCCACAAGAAAATTGATTACTGACCCTTCACAGTATCTAAATGACTCTTGGCTTTTAAAAGGCAAAGTTTTTTTTACAGATTATTTTGTTCAAAAGGCTATGCTTAGGGTTGGAGTTTTGTGTAGCTCAGTGGTTTGCTTGACCAGCATACCTGAGATCCTGGGTTCTACCCAAGAACTGAAGGAAAAAAAAATGGAAGAAAATACAAATGGGTTGCTTTTGAGGGGCATAGATATATGCTGTTACAATTATGGTGTCAAGCCAATGTCTTCTACACAATGATATCATAGAAGAATCTGCCCTTTTATGGTGACTAACTTGATAATAAGAGTGGTCATTTGGGTAGTCTTGGTGTATCCACAACTGCATTGATTTTGTTGCTTTCAAGTTATATTTTATACCATTTGATTCACTTCCTAGCTTAGTTATCATGTCTCTGTTTTAAAAGGGGAGGATTTGGTTACCTCTTCTGTTTCTCTATGGTAAGAGCTGGTACACAAACTGTGTTGAAGGGTTCAGTCCTATTACACTTTATATTTTGAAAAAGATGTGGGTTTTGATCCAGCCCAACTGGCTTGTAATCTGACTTTACATTGGGGCTAGTTAATTCTACAACCATTGGCTTTCTCATCAGTGAACTGAGTATTTGTTCCAGTTCCTGGTACTCATGACTTTGGAATAGAGTAACATAATCAAAGTACCTGTTACATAGTCCATGCTGTATCTGCTGAGCTTTGACTTTTGTTGTTGTTGGCTTTTGAAGTTCGAACTGAATTTGCAACATGCAGAAGGGCTGCTGGAAACTAAAGTTTTGCTCGTAATATGCTTCAGAATGTGA
The DNA here is from genome assembly GCA_028551405.1 of Uromys caudimaculatus. Classification (NCBI taxonomy): domain Eukaryota; kingdom Metazoa; phylum Chordata; class Mammalia; order Rodentia; family Muridae; genus Uromys; species Uromys caudimaculatus. Next base: position 52,928,406 of record CM052718.1, on the reverse strand, counting down.
GATATATGTTTATGTTAGATACATATTGCATCAATGATAGGTTAATGAAGGTCTGTACTTGGGCATTCCGAAGACAAGTGCAGTATACCATAATAATACTAATGAATGATTGACTTGGCCTTAGAAGTAGTTATAATATCAAACATGAATGTGTGAAGCTGTCCAAGGAAAACCATAGAAAAATATGAAGAAAATCATACTGGTTTTTTTCTTCCTACCATTCCTTTGTCTCTTTCCTCCCCCGTGGTTTTATGACATTTAAGGACATCTCACTTTCATACCAGCATCGTAAACCTGAGAAACCAGAAAAGCCTACACTGCACATGACAACGGCCAGCTTAATCACCAGTGCCATTTTCCATGATAGCAGTGTGGGTGTTACCTCTGGATTGCTGCTATCAGTAGAGCCAGCTCTGTGTGCCTGGCAATTCTTGTCTCCAGTTTTTCCTCAAATGAAAAAAAAAAAAAAAAACACATCAATATGTAAGGAATTTCTCATCCTTTCTGTTTCCAGGACACACCTAACCCTTCCTGTAATTGTGTGCTTTGGAAAACTTTCAGAGGTGTCAGCGTTTTACCCAATGACTTATTAAAAGTGAACTTAGAAAAAATTTTACCAAATAATCTGTCTTAACTCCTTTTTATTCCTTGGGATTAAGTTTAAAGAAGACCTATTCTATGCTTTTTCAGCATTTATTTTGATTTATTTACATTTCTGTTTATTTTTGCCTTGCCTGCTTACCTGTCAGTATATCACATGCGTACCTAGTACCCATGGAAGCCAGAGAGGGTGTCAGATCTCATGGAATTGGAGTTACAGGTGGTTGTGAGCTGTCATGTGGATGCTGGGAACCAAAACCAGGTCCTTCAGAAGAGCAACAATGTTCTTAGCTACCAAACCATCTTTCCAGCCCCATTATCCATGGTTTTAAGGCAAAATGTATAATTCAAATGTTTAAAAGTCTTGCTGATTTTCTTCATCTTATCCCTATGGCTTTACTTGAACATTGTCATATATGCATGTTTGATATTATAGCTACTTCTAAGGTAAAACCATTATCACCATTCGTTAACAGTATGATTGGACGTTGCCCTTGCCTTCAGAATGCCAAAATGCAGACCTGCGTTAACCTATCATTGACACACCATGTACCTAATACAAAAATAAATACATGAGTTACATCCTGAAGCTTATCACAAGTTAACTTTCCATTCTTTAGTTCCCAGCAGCCCTCCTGCACAGAACAAGCCCAATGTGAACTCCAAAGATAAGCAGGAGTTGCAGAAGCAAATGAGTGGGTTTGGCAAGTGCTCCACTTGTACTTCTCATGGATTTTTCTACAATTCTATTTTTTAATAATTGCCTTTATAGTTTAAAACTTCAAATCAAATGATAGTATCTTTTGCATGCAAGATCTATAGTTGCAGTTTTGTTAATCTATGCTGAATAGAATAAGGGTTCAGTGTTGAGGAATAAGATCTTTCTCTATATTTTGCTGAGTTTCTTATTTCTTTCACTACATATGCAAGGAAGGAGAGGAAAGGAACTGAAAATTAGGAGATGGTAGAAGTTAAATTTGGAAACAAGTAATAGCATTTGCTGGATCCTGTGCTATTTTTAAAGGGGATGTTAACCCAGGACCTAAACATTAGCACTTCTATGACTGACAGCAGGTAATGAACAGACTCCTGGATGAGATCTATGGAGTTGGTACCAAAGTAAGAACTACATACACTACTTAGCATTTCAAGCAGTCCAATAGCAGAGACAATGGGGATTTTTCAGATGGGGAGAGTAAGAGAGTTTATAGGTTAAATTTAAAGTCAACCTGGCAGGAAATGCTGACCCTGGGACTCCAGCCCAGGAGCTCAAAGTCTGAAGCCTGGACCATTTCTATGAAAAGGCACCATCACAGACAACTTTACCTGAACCTGAGTCCAGGGGCTTTGGGGTGTGATAGGAACCCATCACAACGAAGTCTTGCTAAGTTAAATTAGGCAGTATTGCATACATTTGATCTAGTGCACCTTTGTAAAACAATGAAAATGTACAGTAACCAACTATTATTTAATCACTCTTATTTGTTGATTTCATTTCTTAGATTTTTTTCAGATCTTAATATTATTTAACATCATGATCTATTTTATGCATCTTTTCCCACAGATTACAACATGGGTTTTAAGCTGAACTAAGTAGAAATTACCAGTACTGTTTATTAGCTTGATTTCATCAAGCATTTTGAGTACATGATTAGGGATTATTCATTCTGCTTATCATGAAGAAGTAATGATGTTTTGCTTAGTGTTAAGGGGGAGGAGTGTATCTGGAATTCATGGTATTTGGGAGCTCCACTCTTGGCTTCCATGTCTAAAGATAACGGTAAAAAGGTAACTGTAACCATATGGCTCATTAAAAAGAAGGCAGTTACGACTTCTGAGCCCTGAGAGATGAAGGATGCTGTTATCCCGTTAGCTTCAGCACTGCGTAATGAGAGACAGCTATAGAGGGTGACGAGGAAGAGACATGTGATCAGTATTAATTACAGACTCGAGACTAGCAAGCAGCCATGGGCCTGTAGCTTACTTTCCAACTCTCGTATAGTGGATGTTGAGTAGCTTTTAGTTGCCTGCCTCTTTCAATACTTAGATATGAACTGTGTTTAAAATGTAGAGCATAAAGCGAGGCATGGTGACTCACACGTGTAAATTCCACCACTCATTTAACTTGAGCACAAGAATCAGGAGTTCAAGACCAGCCTGGTATGTATGAGACCCTTCATTTAAAAAGAAAAGAAAAGAAAAAGAAAAAGAAAGAAAGAAAAGGAAAAAGTAGGGCATAGCATTTTTGTGTAGTATAAGAAATAGTCTCTACCTGGTCCTTTTTTTCCTTAAAATTAGTTTTACATATTCTTGTTCTTCCTTTTTTTCTAATGTTGCCTCAGTAAATAGTTCCTGTGTACTCTGGCTCAGTCTGCGTGTCTGTCTTCATTCTCACTGTTCCCACAGGTCTTTGTTGCATCAAAGGCCTTCACTGATAGAATTAAGTAGAGTATTGGAGTCTATATAGTATGCCCACAGGAAGCTTCAATATACAGGATTGTCGACTATGTACATGAAAGAAAGTATCATCTCTCCTCTCCCCCACCCCCTCCACCTTATGTGTATTTTAACCAAAAATCTCATGAATCAATTCATTCAAGGCCAATACTTACTTTCTCAAATAATATGTTCATAAGAACAAATACGAATATCTAACACCCTTCAATACGATTCATTATGAGTGGTTCCATGCTGGGTTATAACTGTCAGAGCTCAAGAAACAGAATGTCATTAATAATAGTTTTATTACTTTTTCAGGTTTCTCTCAAGCAATTCAGTTCAACTATGGAGCTGACAGTATTGAATTGGGAAACCATGTGCAATTAGTTTCTTCTTTCCAGTCGATTACTTGTGATGTGGAAAAAGATTCAACTCATTCAACTCAAATTACATGCTATACTAGGTTTGCTGAAATGTATCTTTAATCACCTAGTTTTATCATGTCAGAAGTCAGTTATGAGTATTGGTATTTTAGCAGTTTGATCATGGTACCTATCCGATAACTGCTCTGGTTACCAGTCGTTATATTTGATTTCATGATGTTGATATTAGTTTATACCTCTGTGATGATCTATTACACTGCTCCTTATACATGAGGACACCAAAAATATACAGTTCTGCATCCATGCCACTGTTGTCAGCACTATCATTTTTATCATGATTGGACTCTTCTAAAAGATAAATGGCTACTATTAATTGATAATGATGTGCTTCAAAATATTCAAAGCACAAAATATTCAAATCATGCTTTTCTGTTCAGTTTGATTAACCTTATTCCAGCCTTCATAGTCTTGCTACAATTAAAGATGTTTATTTTGTATGGTGACATTTCAAGTTCTTTGCTATCAGTTCAAATTGATTTCTGTTGTTAATAATTTTGGGGCGCATTGAACCATTTTAAAATGCAACCTTTAATACTAACTTAAACACATGCTTCCAAGGGCTTTATCTGCATTAGACTTGCTGCCTGTTTGGGGGATGTAGAATCTCTACTTAAAAGGAGACTTGATTAAGTTTTTTAAAAAATTATTTACTTATTTTATGTATATGAGTACACTGTCACTCTCTTCAGACACACCAGAAGAGGACATCAGATTTCATTACAGATGGGTGTGAGCCACCATGTGGTTGCCGGGAATTGAACTCAGGACCTCTGGAAGAGCAGTCAATGCTCTTAACCACTGAGCCATCTCTCCAGCCCTGATGAACAGTTTTTAAAAAGCACATGGGTGTATCATAGTGGGCACACTCTGTATAATTATTATTGTTTGTTGAGGTATCATGTATTTTGCATTTTAATAAAAACACATATATATACCCACAATAAGGATTTGTTATATATTACAATTTGCAATATATAGGGTATTTATAATGAAGTTCTTTTTACAATATAACAGTGGGAGTTACAATAGATCAATTAGGATTTGAGACTTTATTTCAATAGTGATGTAGACTGGAGCAGTGGCTCTCATTGTTGCCATATGCTAAATAAAAGTTACTGTGTATCTCATGTGTTCTTCAATTATTTTCCAGAGCAATGCCGGAAGACACCTACTCTGTTAGAGTCAGTGTGGATGGGGTGCCAGTTGCAGAAAATAACACTTGCAAAGGGGTCACCAGCAGCTGGGCATGCAGTTTCAGTGTATGTAGGATCTTTTCATTGCCAATAAATGAGTTTATGTCTTTCTCATAAAACTGGACTTTCAGGTTTTAGTTTTATAGATTGTTATTCATTTCCACTTTCAGATATACATTAGCAAGAATTTTCCATTTTAATTTTCTTCCGTAGTAACACAACCTCTTTTACTTCTGTTTTATTCCCCTTCTTTACATTAATTTTTTAAAGATTAATTAATTTATTTTATGTATGTGTATACACCATCGCTCTCTTCAGACACACCAGAAGAGGGCATTGGATTCCATTACAGATGGTCGTGAGCCACCATGTGGGTGCTGGGAATTGAACAGAGCACCTCTGTAAGAGCAGTCAGTGCTCTTAACCTCTGAGCCAACTCTCCATCCCTTTTTTGTTTGCTTGTTTTGTGTTATGTGTTTTTTTTAAGATTTGTTTATTTATTTCATGTATGGACATTAGTTTTATTAATAAATTAAATTCTCACATCATCAACTGATTTGCCTGTGGGTCACTTATTCTATCCTTTGAAATTCTGCTCTCAGATATATACTCTCTTTTCTTTCTTTAAAGGGAAAGAACTTTTAACTAGTAATGTTAACTGTTCTTCCTTGTATATCATTGCTAAGGCAATGAGCCTCTCAAATTTAGATTTTTGTAAATAATGACATTATGAAATATATTTTTTTAAATATTGTCTTATATACTCTTTAAATTTGCACCTAGGTTTTCATTTGTTTTTTTACTGAATAACAACATGCCCCAGTGCTACTTAGGATGACTGATTTTATCCATTAGCTCTCCTCTTTATCTAATCAATATTACTTTTGTTTTTCAGATACCAGTATTTGTCTTTTTTATTATCTATCTCCTATTTTGCTTTTTTAAAAAATGACGTTTATTTGAATAATTATTCCTAATAATCAATGTATTATTTGCTGTATATCTAAGTGTTCTAAATATTTTGCAATTATTAACTTTTAACTCATAACAATCTTGTAATTGGATGCTCATATTATTATCACTAAAATTGATGCACAGAACAATTTTATTTCTTCCATAAATTCCATAAATTCCATAGTTGTTGAGCTTACCTATTGACTTAGACCACTGACTCTGTACCCTTCTTCATGTATACATGTAAGCATGTCTGAAAAGTAGGTATTTGTTTCTGAATTGATACAGAAACAAATCATTGTAACAGTGACTTGCTATACAATCTCCTATCCCACAGCTCTGTAGATGGGAAGTCTGATGTGGGTCTAAGTTGTCAAGATGCTTATGAGGGTTGCCTTTCTTTCTGGAGACTCTGAGGGGAGAACATGTTTTTTTCCCCTTTTCTTGCTGCTGGATGCTGTCCACATTCCTTGGTCATCTTCCATTGTTTCAAAGCTGTCAACAGCATTCTACTTGCTCCTATGTCACATCACTCTCACTTTGCTTCCAAAGGCAGCTTCTTAGCAATCTTCAGTCCACCTGTAGACATCTGAGAATATCCTGATGTACTCACATTGGAATGTGGGCACTCTGGGGGGAGGGAGGCTGATGCTTTAGGTATTAGAGTTTCTGTCACACCGGTGACATTCCCTGGAGTTAGTAAGAATTACTTGTTATTGCTCCACAGGATTCTCATTTTCATGGTGACTAAGCCTTGCTGAGATTTTTCTATTTTTTAATTTTGTTTTGAAACACACTTTCTTGCTTAATTTACTTCAGAAGGTTAATCAAAAGCAGGTCTTAAAAATATATTTTATCCAATCCTGAAAATCTTTACTGGAGGGCTCTTGTGATTTATGTGATTTAGCTTATACTGCTTACAAAGGGGCAATATCTTGAAATGCAAGACAGGTTTAGAGAATAATGAACAGGCCTTGAAAAAAACAGAGAATGTCCTGAGCCTCATTTCTTATATGAAAAAGCATTTTGACACTCACATTATGGGAAATGTTAAAATATATATAATAAAATAAGCAGACTTCGTCATAAAATCTAAATCAAATTAGGGGAAGGAATGCTAATTGACATGATTATTAATATTTTACAGACGAAAAGTTTTAGAACTCCCACAATAAGGAGCATCACACCTTTATCTGGGACTCCAGGTCTGTTGTACAACAGTTGTAATGCTTTGGGTTTTGAATCAATTCATTTATTTTTAGCATATAAAAGTATATTTAATCTATAAATATTATTTTTCTGATTACAAAAAAATGACTAATTTAAAATTTAATTTCAAAGGATGAATCTTAATTGCTAATAATGTGTTTTTCCTTACCAGAGATTTAGCTAGTATTCATTATGATAACAAGGTCTTATCAATTTATAATCTTAGAGAACTATGTGAGAATGTCCTTTTCCTCAGCCTGAACTAATCGAAGTCTTAAATGTTGTCCAGAATTTTGTGTCAGGCATGGTTGCATAGTTGTAACTCCTGAACTCAAGAGGTAAAGGCAAAGAGTTATCTGATACACACTGATAGTTTGTTGGGGTTTTTTTTTTTAAGATAAAAACTTAACTGGTTTTAAATCTTCCTCATTTCTTTGATGTATGTCATCAAATTTATTTAAGGTTTACTTTTCATTGTGTTCCCTTGAATATTGCTTGTTTATTTGGCTTTCTAAAATATTTTGAGGCAATATCTTGCTATGTACCCCTGGTTGGGCTAAAACTAAGTTTGTAGAACAGGGGGGGCCTGAAATTACTGCAGTCCGCCTGTTTCTGCCTTGCGAGTGTTGGAAGTGCAGGTGTGAGGCACCATGCCAGTTTCTTGGCCTGATTTTAAGGTAGTCATGTTTTTCCTACCATGAATTCTTTGTTTCAATGATATAAATGTTCATATTTGTCATATATGTGGAAAATACTGTATAATTTACTTTAAACTTTAATTAATAGTTATTCTGTAAAGTAAGGTTGAATTTTCTTTATCCAATATATAGATTTTAATATTTCTTTTTTCTTCCTGTTTAAGATGGGGCATATCATCCTGATTACATAAATATGGCATAAAATTTTCATCTAGTTTTCAGGAATTTTTTATATTGTTTTTAAGTTCTTTTTTTAACTTTTGGAATAAAGTGGAGTTTTTCTCAACTCAAGTAATATTTATTAAGAAGTTATACTGATAGTCATTCTATAGCACCTTATTGTATGACCCTTTATTGATGGTCAATTATGCTTTATTGTATTTTTAGATATTTCAAACCAATGCTGAAAAATAGGGTTAAACATCAGATATAGACATCTGGGTTCTGGTTTATTGGGAAACTGTACAGTGTTTTGAAAGAAATGTGCAGATAGATACTCCCAACCAGAAGCAATTTGAAGATTTGTTTTGTTTTGCTTTTAGGTACACTGATAACAATTCAAGGCAGGCTCTTCACTGATGTCTACGGAAGTAATACAGCACTGAGCTCAAATGGAAGAAATGTTAGGATTCTAAGGTAATTTTCCTCATGGAATTATTATAATATTCTTATAACTCATAAATCAAATATGATATCCTAAAAGTAATAAAGTCCTAGTAGTATAAAAACCCACTATAATTGGATCAGACTGGTCAGTCATAGGAAGAAAACTGTATATAATTGATTTTTTTTTGGTCTGATAGCATTTTTGTCTTTGAAGGCAAAGTCAGTAATAACTGGGGTACAGGCATGGAATACCATTAATGGAGAACCTTCTTACTTACCAGGCATTACACACATGTAGACATACCCAAGCCTTATGAAGTATTGCTCAATCAAGGTCAAGAACAGAACTCAAAGCTTCTGCACTTGTCTACCTGTTTCTTTTCTTTTTTTTTTTTTGTTCTCATTTTATTAATCATTCCATTCGTGTATATCTCAAATGATATCCCACTTACCAGTCACCCCTCCACAAACCCCCATCCCACATCTGCCCTCTCCTCCCTCCCCTTTGCCTCAATGAAGGTGCTTCCCCAGCCACCCACCCTATCCCGCTCAACTGCTTCAGTATGATCCTACGCTGGTGCATCAAACCTCCACAGGACCAAAGGCCCCCATCCCATTGACGTCAGACAAGGCCATCATCTGTTACATGTGTATCTGGAGCCATGGATCCCTCCCTGTACACTCCTTGGTTGGTGGTCTAATCTCTGGGAGCACTGGGTGGTCAGCCAGCCGATGTTGCTCTTCCTATGGGGTTTCAATCCCCTCTCTGCTCCTCCAGTCCTTCCACCCCTATGGGGTCCCTGAGCTCAGTGTGATGGTTGGCTCCAAGCATCCACATCTGCATTGGTCGGTTGCTGGCCAAACCTTCCATGGAACCGCCACATCAGGTTCCTGTCAGCAAGCGCCTCTTGGCAACAGTGTCTGCAAACTGGATGGATCCCCCGGTGGGGCAGTCCCTGGATGGCCCTTCCTTTAGTCTCTGCTCCAATTTTTGTCCCTGTTTTTCCTTTGGACAGGAACATTTCTGGGTTAAAAACTTTGAGATGGCTGGGTAGCCCCATCCCTCGCCTGGGGGCTGTGCCTATCTACTGGAGGTGGTCTCCAAAGGTATCTCCCCTTCTCTGTGCATTTCGGCTGAAGTCATTCCTGTTGGGTCCTGGGAACCTCTCGTTTCCCTGGCATCTGGGACCTCCAGTGGCTATCCCCAGTTCCTCATCCCCCACTACTACACAGTTTTATTCGATTTCTTGACCCTCTGTACCTCTCTTCTGTCCCCTCCAGCACCTGTTACTGCGCCCCTTGTTTCCTCCCCCCTCCTCTCTCCCTCCTGCGTCCGTCCCCATCCCTCCACCTCGTGATCATCCTTTCCCGCTTCAATGCAGGACTGAAGCATCCACACCTCCTCCCTCCTAAGTTCCACATGGTCCATGGGTTGTATCATGGGCATTGTGAGCTTTTGGGCTAATATCCAACCAATATTTACCTGCTTCTACTGCACTTTGATACAGGGGAGACTATTGAAAGTAAGCTGAGTCAACTCATGAGCATCCAGGGCTTTCAGTCTTGGTTACTATATTAACCAGTTGTGGGCCAGATAGTGAATTTTGAGACTGGCTAGTCCCAAAACAACTGTTACATTTTGGGCTGGAGACCTTTGCTGTCACTGGAGCGTTCTCCTGTAGCGTGTCAGGCTATCTCAGCCCTTTCGCAAAGACCGAAAGATATCGATCTCCTACCTGGGGAAGTGTGAACTCCGTACTCTGGCTTTCACAGTGCTTCATGCCTGCTGAATAATTGTACTATACAGATGAATGAATAAACTCAATTACAATTTAGATAGCAGCTAAAAGATTTATTAAATACTAAAAAGATTATAGATCACACTTTTACGTATGTGGTTTTCTAAAGAAGCAATGAAATTTTTACTAAATGAAATAAAAATGATTTATCTGATATATGAGCTAGAACTCACAATTAAATCATGGTAATATATAATATTTTGCAGCTGTTTATCATGAATATGTGTATGTAGGAAAATCATTACAAGAGAAACAATTTATGTACATGATTTAGTGTAAGTAAAGAATGTCTGCTGATGTATAATTGATTCTTATGAATGACTGATATTACAACTGTCACATAGAATTTTCCTACCTATCTTCTCCTGTAATGAGTCCAGGAATGGAAACTTCAAAATGAGATTCTGGGCCGGCAAAATGGCTCAGCATGTCAAAGTGTTTTCAGACAAGCCCATTTGTCTGAGTTTCATCCTCAGAGCCTATGTTGGAAGAGGAGACCCAACTCTTAAAAAGATATATTCTAACCTCCACATGCAAGCATGCAAGTCCTATCATATTGCACAGCATACACACATACACAGCAACAATAAATAAAGCTAAATTGAAAAAATAAGAGAGACTCTTCTCCCTGCCATTGGAATTTATATCTGTGCCTTACAAGAAAATCAGGGAAACCTATTATTTGAAATAAAAAAAAAAAAAACATTCAGAAGAGGCCTCAGAGGTCAGCCTAACCTAACTCTTGTGGTCTGTGCACCCCTCCCTCACTGGCTAGGTGTGGACAAGCTATGTTACTTCCTGCCTCCATTTATTCACCTGAAAGTGGAAGAAAATGGAAGGGTGATAATTATTAAATTATTAACTTTATCTAAAAACAGCTTATGTTAACTGCTAAATTTATTATTTAGTTGGAATAAGACAGAAGGGTAAAAGGACAATTTGCCTTCACAGAGCTCTATAATGGGAATAATGACTTGGTTTCCTTTTCATTTCAAAACCTAATATAATGGTTAAGTTAAATATATTCATGCACTTATACATATATGTAACAATAACAAAGTGGCCATGAATTTGAAAGAGAGCAGGGAGAAACATTAAAGGGGATTGAGAGAGGAAAATGAGGTAATTATATTTTGATTTAAGAAAATGAAAACAGACTAAGTGTTAAAGTACATTTAAAATTTCAGTATTTTCTTGTAGTGGAAATCATTATTTTTTTTATAGTTCAAATTGGCATCACCATGGAGCTTGAAATTCAGTTCACAAAATCCAGGTGATGTGTTCTGATGCTGCAAATGATGAACTATGTAATTATAAAATAGTTGTCAACTGTGAGCTTCCACTAGCATTTGGTGATAATAGCAGGAGCTCTGATATTTAATTCCTGCATATTAAACCTACAAAAATCTATTTTATTTGGCTTGTTTAAACTTTTAGTGAGAAGTTCCTATTTTGTTTTATGGTTAATTTATACCAAAATATGTTATGATCTTCATATTGAGTAATCTTTTTCAGAAAATCATAAATCCTCGAAGGGTAGATCAGTTCCACTTTCACAGATGTGTCCCAGTGCCAAGAGCAGGACCTGACACATAGAGGTGATGAATTGATGTTTAAGGAGTGAATGAGGGTTAGTGAGCGGCTGAGGAAAAAAATAAGATAGCCATTGAGCTTGGTAAAAGAATAGAATTTTAAACAATTTGTTTAATATAACTTAATCTTCTCTAATAATATTTATACAGAATTTATACTGGAGGAATGCCCTGTGAACTCCTCATACCACAGTCTGATGATTTGTAAGTAATTACAATTATTTTTAAATAAAAATTGATATGAATATAATAATTTTAAATAGAAATCATTATCAACAATGCATAGCTATATGTGTTATAATAATTATCTTATATGTAGCAAACTAGTATTAACTGGCTTCTTCCTTATACATGTCTACGTCTTTAATGTAGTATTATACTATGTAGGTTCTTATGTATTGAGATGTACTGAGAAATAACTTCATCAAATCATTGTTTCATTTGACAGCATTTTAAACACCTTAACGGTAACATTAACAAAGATACCAAAATTAATCACAAACTGTATCACTTCAGTGAAATTGGTTGAAGTATTTTCAATAAAGCCTGAGAAATGATTCATTTCGCTGAGAACTTAGTTGCAGAAATAGCTGCTATCTGGACACCTACTGTAAAGTAAGGAGATGTTTTTTAGGGAATAACAGTATCTAAGTAGTCAATATGAACTTTGATGCCAGCATATTTACTTTGCTAGGTATGGTCTAAAACTCGATCATTCCAATGGAGATACAGGGTCTGTGACATGCAAGACCACCGGGACTTACATTGGTAAGTGCTGACCATCCTCTTGCTAAGCCAGGTTCTTCCCTGTGTTATTTTCTCCAGGACATTACCCAGACTATTACTCCTCAAATCTGTAACTTTGTTTTTTCTTAAGGTTTGAATCTAATGTAACCCTTTTTCTCCCCCTCCTCCTCCTCCTCCTCCTCCTCCTCCTCCTCCTCCTCCTCCTCCTCCTCCTCCTCCTCTCTCTTTCACCTCTTCCTCCTCCATCTCCTCCACCTCCTCCTCCTCTTCCTTCTCCTCCTCCTCTTCCTCTTCTCCCTCCTTTTTAACTGCTTTCCTCCATCATGACTAATTCTGCTGTTGTATTTATTCTTAAGTTTAGCACCCTTTTCTTCTCACTCTGTATACTCCAAATACATAGATCTTTTAATTCCTTAAGGTTTTATTAGCACATATTAGTTATACATAACAGTCCACTGTGACATTTCAAACATGTATACAATGTACTTTTGAGATTCACTCCATTACTGTCTCCCTACTGCCTTGAGCTCCCACTGAACAGCTGTTAATTCCTGAATGAGCTTCCTCCCTTCTGCCTTTGCGCAAACATTCTAAGCCTGAACATTTCAGATAAGATTGCTGGTCAGGATTCTCTAGCCCCTGTTCTTCACTCTTGGACCTCCCTTTTCTTTCTTTGATAGCCTTATCACAAAGATTAGTTCTCTGTCACTGCTCTTGACTGGCTATACTCTCCCCTAGACAATATGCTGGGTTAGCAGGACATGCACTGCACTTTCCTGGTGTCTGCACAAGCTTTCCAAAGCTCCAAACAATTCAATAGCTTTTGAATGAATGAAAAGATTTCAGGGTAGTACACATATGCATCTTGTATCATTCATTATTTGCAAAAGTGTTTTGTAAGATTTTCCAATTATAACCTCAGAATACTCACTTACATATTTTATGCTTTAATATTGTAAAATAGTTCAATTTTCACTTCTTTAAGGCTTTATAGATCAAGAATACATTTTATAAATTTCTGTAAATATTAATCAGTCTTTAATATAGAATTATTGTTCTCTTCTGATTGAGAATTTAATTGTGTATTTTAATTGATTCCAGGTCATCACAATGTCAGCTTCATCTTAGATAGTGATTATGGAAGGTAGGCCATTTTGTAAATAATGATTTTCATAATTTATTCAAATGGATAAATAAAGTACATATTTACTTTGTTCTATTAATGAAGAGATTAAAGGATTAATCATTTTTCTCACCAAAATTTACATTTAAAGAGTCCATAATTCCCGTATACCTATAACTTGTGTCTCACAAAAGCAAACACACGAAATGAACAAACAAGAAAAAACATGTTTCTATTATGGGAATCAAGCTTATAAAATGATGAAAAGGGACATTTTAGTTGTGATATGGAAAAACCATGATTTTATGTCTAGCTCCTCTTCTGTTTTAATGGCAATTCTTTTGAGAATAAAAATAAAATTTGTTTTGAGTTAATGTAAGAATAAATAAAACCTCATGATTATTGTTACCTGATAAAGACTTTCCTTTAATATATCCAGACTCGGGATGATATAGTTTTCAAGTTTGTATGGTAATACCACTACTAATAACATAGAGGGGTTATGTCCTTTAGTAAAAGCAGATTTTATTTCCAAATTTCCCAGACCCATATCTCAGTACAAAGACTTTCATACAAAAATAAGAATGTGCACATCTCATTGTGCTGCAAGCTCATGTTATATATAATAATAAAACGGCACTTTAGCTATGTTATCTAGTTTCATCTTACAAAGAACTTACAAGATAAACTGTTATCCACCTTGTTTCTCACTAGAAAAATGAAATGAATATTAAATAGTTCACCAGATATCCTGTGAATAGAACTGGCTAATGCATTCTGTTTAAATCTGTGTCCTGGGGATCTTATTCCTCCGCTCTGCCACAACTGATGGAGGGTTCAATACCACATCTCATCATCATCTAAAACTCTAAGGTTCTCACCAAGCAGGACATCTGCACCTTCGGAACAGTTGAAGATGTGTGTCATGCTAGCATTTCCTGACCGTCAGTAGAATTGAGTGTGCTAATCACTCTTGTGAGCAGGACCATGGTGTAGCAAACATAAATGAATTGTCTGCCCCAAATGCCATAATGTATTTCATCAAGAAAATGAGCTAGTTTACGGACCTTCAAATGAGTCATATTAGATACTAACAAAGCCATAGTGAATCAATAATAGACTGACCTATTGGTTTCTTTTAATGATTGAAAAAAGGCTCAGTGATTGACACTGAACTGAATGGCTGTAGTGCAATAAAAGTAGAGGCCGCTGTTCCTGGCAGTGTCACAGGCTGAAGGAGGGATTCAGATTTTGTCCCTCCTTGAATGGAACTGCAGGTCAAGGTCCAAAAACCATTGTATTTAGAGATTTCTACTTATAAACATATGGAAGCAAACATTTTATGACAAAATGATGCCCAAGTTGGATATGTTGTTATACATCAAGTATATTAGATCTGTTATTATAGATCTTGTGGTTAGAAGAGAAATATGAAAATTAGTATCATTAAAAACCAAATCGGGTAGAATTTATATTAATATAATACATCTCTGGGAATTATTCCAAGTGAGTAACTTAGAGTTCATTGTGACTTAATAGCTATCTTGTACAAGAATAGACCTTCGTAGAAAAATTAGGCAGTACAATTTTACCAAAAGTTTATAAAATGTGTTAAAACCAACAGTTACTGAATTTTAAATGGTTTCTAGAACCACATGGAGTTTTGTAGACTCTCAGTCTCATTCTTTCTAAGATGAAATAAAATTAATTCTTGCTTCTGCATCTGTATGAAAAGTATTAATTACCAAATCCATCATAAATCTCTCAGAAAAGCAATTATCTTAAAGTAAATGGTTTGAGTAATCAAGGCTGAATTTGATTGTGCAATGTTCATAAATCAATCTGCCACAGTCACAGACTCAGACTCCATTTAAAAATCCAGCAAAGACTGGCCAGGAAAACTCATGCCTACAATTTCAACACTCAAGAAGCTGAGACAGCAGGATTGCTTTAAGTTTGAGACCCATTTGGGCTACATAGTAAGACCCTGTTTCAAAAATAATTTTTAAAGTTTGCAACCACCTATAGTATTGATAGGAATACTCTATTAAACTATGAATTCTAAGGTTCTGATTTATAATGTCATCTTCATTCTTTTTAAAGTTAATGACTAGCTGGTCATGATGGAACAAAACCGCAATCTCAGGCCTTGAGAGGCTGAGACAAGAGATTTACCATAAGTTCAAGGACATTCTTGGCTACATAGTGAATACCAGACAATCAGAGCTACAAAACAAGACCCTATTCCAAAATAACAGGAGAAAGAAAGAAAGCCTGTGGCTGATCTTTTTGCATTAATGCCTTGTGATTGTAAAAAGTATGTTTCTACATAAAATAACCTTAGGAAGTTAAGGTAATTATTAAAATACGACATTTGCCACATGATAATTCTTGGTTTAAAATCACATGGCATTATTAAAATGTGTTCAATCATTTTATACGTTATAAATTTCCTGTGTTACAAGTTTCAGGAGCACCCCTGCATGTCAAATGAGACAATGAAAAACCATGTTGGCACCATTATGTATCTCTTAGAATTCCCAACCTTTGAGGCTCTGTCTCCTCAAGTTCACACAGCAGCTGCTCCAAACTGATAAGGTTTAGATGAGGCTGTCTTAATTGAGAAATGCCTAGTCATTATCAATAAATTAGTAGAAATCATCTCAGTGTTATTCACAAGAAATTACATTCAAATTTTATTTCAGGAGGCAATTTTCCTCCTCATGTCAGGAGCAGCAATAATTTTTGGAGATGCAGCAGCTGGTCAGACATAGTGTTATTGATGCTGGCGTGGTTTCAGATCATGGGAATCAGCTGGAAAGCTTATGATATGACAGTAGACAAGTTAAGATGGTCTTCTTAAATAACTAATTTAACACAAAATATTTTCCTGGACGCTTTAGTGTTGAAAGTGCACACTGACAGTGCCTGGATTAGATTTATAGCAGAGGTCATTGTTGGCCTCAGCCACAAGACTTGTATTATCCTAAAGACTATTTCAATATATAGTGATTATGGTCATTACGTTGGACTCTTCAGTTATTATTTGAATTTCTTTATCATTTATAATCATGACTTTATTAAAATAATTATAACAGCAGTATTAATTTTCAGGATTCTTTGTTTTTTAATGTTCTAGATTATGGAATTGTAAAGGTGTATCAAACATATATATGTATTCATACATATATATGCATATATAAATATATGTATTTAATTATATATATGTACACACACACACACACACACACACACACACACATATATATATATATATATATATATATATATTAGAGCTCTGTGTTTGTGAAAGATGATTTAAACCTAGTGAATGAAACCTTGCTCTCATCAGTTTTTATCACACAAACTAGGAATACTGTATAGTCCTTAGTTGGGAGCTGGACTCTGAATGCAAGTGGCCTGAGCTGTGGCTCTAGTTCTGCCACTTTAAGTGACTTTGTACCCTTCACTAAATTAATTCTTTGATCTTCATCTCTGTCACGTAGCTTATGTGAAGATCAGATGACACAATAAACTGAACACTCTTTTTAAATTTTTTATTATTATTTATTCTATTTTATGTATGGGGTTCACTGTAGCTGCCTTCAGAAAAGGGTATCTGATCCCATTACAAATGATTTTGTGCCACCATGTGGTTGCTGGGCATTGAACTCAGGACCTCGGGAAGAGCAGTCAATGCTTTTAACTGCCTACGGCCAAAACTGAGCACTCATAGCTCAGTGTTCATACATCCTGGGGGGATACTAGGCAAAGGGACAATGTGGGGTGGCTAGGGGAACAGCTCACATATATACACCAGAGTCTTCCTGCTGTGTTCTATCTTCATACTTTTGCCAAAAAGGAGAAAAGATTCCTAAAGTTGCCTTTGGTAGTAAAAGGGAGATAACTGGAGTATGCCATTTAGTAAGTCCTCAGAATTCCATGTACATGTATAACAGAAGAGCAAATGAGGACATGGAACATTCGTTCTATTGTCTTACTCCAGTGGTTCTGCCCTGCTACCTTGCAGGCTATGCCACAGTTTCCATCACTGTAGTAACCAAATTGAATAATAAAACCCTCAGTAAAGGTCATTTTTTAAAACAAAGAACTTTTACTTTTTTTGTTTCAACAGGAGTTTCCCAGAGAAAATGACATATTTTGTTTCATCTCTCAATAAAATTTCAATGTTTCAAACATACGCAGGTATGTGACGTTCCCCTCACGCTTGTGTGAGAGAGAAATTGTACACCACATTTCATCCAGTCAAATATAGTAATGACAGTAAGGTATATAGAATATATTTATGTACTTCTAGGAAAGGGACAAGACCCACAAGGAGGGCATGCAATTGAAAGCCTAACAGAGAACTAGGAATTCTTAGTGTAATTTTGAAACAAACTCGTCTCACTAGCAGAGAAAGCACTAGAACACACTGGCCTCCACTTTAGCTGTTGGTCGAGGGATGCAAACCTCTCCATTTCAACCACATGCCAATATCCTGAGGCTTGTGCCTCAGTGTGGTCCACAAAAATCCCTTAGCAAACTTTAATTTGATTTAATTAGTTTGAAGGAACCTCAGGTTGAACTACTCCCAAGAGAGGATCAGAAGCAAATATCAAATCTACTGGAAGGGCTGCCCTTCTTCTGAGGTCAGGAATAACAGGAGAGGCTAAGATATCAAGGACATTAAAAATATGGGGAAAGAGCGTGAGTGATCAAATCAATAGGCTGTGGAAGGTCTTGATTTGCCCTTCAATTTAGTTACTGCAAATTCCCATGTAATGATAATGTATAGAATTGTGAATTAATAGTGTTATCCTGAGACTGAGGCCATTTTAGAAAATCATAAATCCAAATGATTCGATTGTGTTAAATATTACAGATTATCTGTAAATACAAGAAGAAAATTTCTTATGGAAGCAATTAGTAATGGTTTATCATATGTCTTGGACTTGGCTATTTTAATAATATAGATAAACCTTTCTGTAATATGTATATGCATATACAAATACTACATATACATATAATACATATGTGTATATATATACATATATACACACACACACTCACACACATAAATAATTAAATGTATTTATCTTTGAGAAAATATCATATATAAGTCCAATGCGTAACATATCTTTTGCTTGTGATCCTGGAGCGTAAAAGGTGAGACTGGAGCTTTGCAGTGAGCTCAAGGTCAGCCATGGCTACTTGCTGAGTACCAGGCCCATCAGGGTTACATAATAACATCCCACCAAACCAACATCTTGCTCTACAAATATGTGTTCTTCAAGATCCTGTGAGAAGAGAGGCTCCTTAACTTAATTCTGTGTGTTGGGTGGTGGTGGTGGTGGTGGTGCTGTTTGTGCTCAACTCGGGATGTTTCTATTTTTTTTCAACCTTCTGAGTGCCAGTATCTCCCTGGTACCAGTCAGTCACTCTCCACGCTTGAGGACTCGGTCAGAACTGTGCTCTCAGCCTCTTTCCTGGACCACATTAGCGAAAGCTTGAATTGATTGATTTGAAGTCCATTTGAGGCACTCTAACGCTTTCTTGTGTTAGACATGCTGACTAGGATACGTGGAAGTCTTTGTTAAATGAAGCAAATTGGATTAATGTGTGATATTTACAACATTTTAAAAAATGTGCTGTTCTTCCTCAGAGGTCATGATGGTCACACCGTCAAAGGGCAGCACCGAAGGTGGCACCATATTGACAATACATGGGCAATTCTTCGATCAGACTGATCTCCCAGTGAGAGTGCTAGTTGGAGGTATTATTTTTTATACTTTTTCTTGTACTATTTTATACAAACAAATCCTGACTGTTCTTTGGCAATTTGGATGCAAAGCTGCCGTATATTTAAAGCTGGCTATTTTCACTAACTATTTGGTTCTGGAGCATAATATTCTTCTCATTGTAACCCCGTTCGACTGGGATTTGAGCTCCCAGTATGGCACCAGAGAGCACCCTGGCTGCCATCCTCCAGTTCCTCACCACAGCTGAGGACACCCCTCCAGAACATTCTCTGAAACACCCCTTTTAACTGCACTAATAATGGGGAGATTTTAGTTGTCATTTGGAGATACTCTGACACTTTTTTCCTGTACTCTTCAAACATTAGTAATAATTTCTGGGGCTATTGGCCTTGGGAACATCATTAATGTGCTACCCGTTTATAAAGGCAAATGGAACTCGGTTCTCTGCTGACACACCGCTGTCATACACAGCTATTAAGGAATCTTAGATCAATGTAATGGTGAGGCTCCTCCCACTGAGTTACAAAGACATCATTACTTGATAGGCAGGGGACAGATATTTACCCATGCACCGGGCACATACATTCCCTGCTCTAACCCTATTTTCCAGCTATTTGCTACCTTTTAAGGTTCCCATTCATGACTTTGCCAAAATGGTGCATCTGAAGTTTTAATATTCCTGGCTACCAAATGAGACTTGGCAAAAATATACTTCCATATTCTCCTTGTTCAAACTTTTTATAGATTGTGATTGCTATTTCGAAAATACTCAGCATGGACTGTCCTCAAGTGAGGCATATGTTAGGGTCTAAAATGTAGGCTCTTCTACTAAGTGCAGTGCAAGTATATTTATACAGAAGTGCTAATGTTCCTCCTGGGACCCTTGTCTGTGTTGCTCCAGGTCTACCTATTAAAACACCATTTATTTTTATTATATTTTATTTATTTATATTTATATATATTTATATAATTTTTATTATTTATATTTTATTATTGCTGAAGAACTCGGATGAAGGTACCGAGTTTCCACTTAAGAGCATTGGGGACCCTCTACCTTCACACAACCTGAACTTTTTTCGTGTTTAATTCTCAGTAGAAAAGCAAACTTGAAGGCTTTCCTCTGGACCCAGAAATGACATGTTCTATACTTACATGTAGTTTTATCCTCTTTTTCCATGTTTTTTCCAGAAATAATGAAATTTTCTACCACAGATTTGTGACATCTTGCCAGGAAGGAATTTTCTCTTTTGTGAAAGTGTAAAAGCTGGTGAATTACAAGCCTGCTGGACACTGTGTGAAGGACATAGATTTGCCATTTGATTACAGATTTTTTTCATTTAAAAAGCATTTCTAGAGCTAGTGAGATGATTCGGGTGTTAAGAATACTTGATGCTCTCACAGCGGACCTAGGTTCAATTTCCAGTACCTAAATAGTGGTTCAAAAACTGTTCATAACTCAAGTTCCGGGGAATCTGATGCCCTTTCCTGACCTTTCCAAGCATCAAGCAAGCATGTGGTGGACTAACATGCACTCAGGCAAAACAAGCATAAATCAAAATTAATAAATCTAATAAAAACCTTAAAAGGCGTTTTTAAGATAGGCTGGTGTATTTTGCATTTGGAAGCCTGTTTGTAAAAGCTTAATATTTTGCTTCTGTATAGGTCAAGCCTGTGATATTTTGAATGTCACAGAAAATACTATATATTGCAAGACTCCTCCCAAACCACATGCTGTCAAAGCCACATACCCAGGTAAGTTGCCAGAACTCAAAATAGCAATTTCTGTATCTGCAGGAAAATTTTTTTTACTGACATATATTCTTCATTTAGAACTGTAAATATGGGAGATTAAATCTTACTGGTTTAGAATGATCTAGGCATAAAACTAGAGGAAAGGAACACAATTCAAAGTCCTTTCCGGTCTTTCTTGTTGCATTCCTGTGAAATCTCCATGCATGGCCATCCTGTGTTTTGCATCTTTAAATGGCTGAATAGCGGCAATTGCATAATTTTTGAACACAGTGAAATCTGTTCTTTATCATGTCATTGG
This sequence comes from Uromys caudimaculatus, assembly GCA_028551405.1. Lineage (NCBI taxonomy): Eukaryota > Metazoa > Chordata > Mammalia > Rodentia > Muridae > Uromys > Uromys caudimaculatus. Next base: position 52,907,191 of record CM052718.1, on the reverse strand, counting down.
TGTTTGTAGTATAACACGTTATTATTTGTAACCTTCTAAATTTCTTTGATTTTAATACTGGGTAAAAGTTCTTAATTTACAAAATAATTTTCTTATCAATGATTGATGAGTCAGGAAAAGTTGTGTATCAGTGAACACTAACACCATAAAAGGCTGACTTTCACCTGCACAAGTTTTTTTTTTTCCACAGCAAATTCAAATGAAGAGGGTTAGACACAATTTCCCAGATGCAAACAAACTAAAGGCTACTGAAGAAAGACGTAGGACTGATGGTGTTACATTTTTTAGAAAAAAAGAAGAATAAAGATTTTGACAATTTCTTTCTGATTGAAAAAAGACTAATCCAGAGTTTATCAAACACATGTAGTTACACTGAATCAGAAATATTCCTTCTTGATTCTATCCAAGAAGCAGGTGGCATGTTAATCTACAAGTGTAGGTATACTAATCAAGAATATTCCCTCTTTGATTCTACCTGAGAAACAAATGACATCTTGCCTTAGAGTCAATGTTTTAAAAAAACCAAAACCACCAAATACTGAGAGAAATACTAAAATGTAATGGCAGTACTTTTGCTACTGACTTTGCAAGCCAGTTACAGAATAACTTTCATTAGAGAAAATGATCAGGCCAAGTTTTTTGTAACCAAATGGTTTTAGTTTTGAAGCTTTGGATTTTTACTTCATAAAGCATAAGTCATACAGTTGAGCAGCATAGTACAACTACATGTTGTCATCTTACCTAAAGAAATTAAGAATAAAATATTTAAAATACACAACGTATGGCATCCATACTATCATTTCCATGGGTGGATTGTCAACTCTGGAAATTAAGCAATAATAAATAAAGAGTAGAATCTCTAAGAGCACTCTGTCTCTAGGATCAGGCACATGTACGGTCTGTATAATTGTTTACATCCCTGCTATAAAAATGTGAACTGATACAGAATCTCAGTAATGAATACCAAATGGCCCATAGAGGCATTGCATCATGATCTTGATGAATAATGTCATCTTTTGTATTATATTTAGGTGGAAGAGGCCTAAAGGTTGAAGTTTGGAATAATAGCCGGCCAGCACATCTTGAAGATATACTTGCATACAATGAGCACACTCCAGGGTACATGGGTGCTAGTTGGACAGATTCTGCTTCCTATGTTTGGCCCATAGAACAAGACACATTTGTTGCGCGCATCAGTGGATTTTTAGTGCCTCCAAATTCTGACGTCTATAGGTTTTATATCAGAGGTGATGACCGCTATGCTATTTATTTCAGCCAAACTGGACGCCCAGAAGACAAGGTAGGGAGCATGCAAAATGCTATTGGATAACATGAAAAATCCATGATAATCTCTTTACTGTGTCTCACTCATTCTACTCAAAATCAGTGAATATATTAAAGACTTTATGAGAAATTATTTAGAGATTGGGTCCTTTATATTTTAACACAAATATGACACACCACTATAAAATTCTAGTAGGAATTTGACAGTCTGATAGAAAATTATTTCCCTTATTCAAATCCTTTGCCAAGGTAAACACACACACACACACACACACACACACACACACACACACACACACACACACACACACATACTCACACACCAAAAAGGGGAGGTTTTCTTTTTTTATGAAGGGCATTTAAGAATAATTTTAAAGTCTTATTATATTTCATCAGTTATGAGATTAAAGTCTGTCCTAATGTTCTAATCTGCATTTGGGTTTGAATAACTAGAATCATAAATCCAAATTCATAGTGATCTTTTGTTTTATATTAGTATTATATGGTATATGATTGCTGCTTATTTGCATTTAAAATTACTGACTATGCTACTCCATGGGTTTACTAAGCTCATATATCTCGCTACCAAAGACTTTTAAACTTCTGGTTTTTTATGCCCATGAATACTCTATTGAGTGTTCAGTTGAAGTTTTGGTGTTTTGGACTGTTTTCTCGTGGCAGTTTTAAGAATATGAAAATAAGCCAGTCATGGGGTGCGCACCTTTAATCCCAGCACTTGGAAGGCAGAGGCAAGCAGATCCCTGTGAGTGTGAGGTCAGCTTGGCTTATTAAGAGAGTTCCAGGACAGTCAAAGCTACACAGAGAAACCCTGTCTCAGAAAACATAAAAAGTCTATGGAATCCTCCAAGAGTCCAGGTTAACTGAGTCTGTTGGTCCTCTTGTGTCGTCCCTATCCCCTTCAGGACCCTCAGTCCTTCCCTTAACCCTTCCAAAGACTCCATAGCTCCATCTAATTTTTGTTTGTGGGTCTCTGCATCTGTTTCCATTGGCTGCTTGGTGGAGCTTCTTAGAGGACGATTATGCTAGGCTCCTGTCTACAAGCATAACAGAGTATCATTACTGTCAGAGATTGTTTTTTTGTTGTTGTGTTTGTTTTTTGTTTGTTTGTTTTGCCAATGGGATGGGTCTCAAGTTGGCCAGTCATTGATTGGTTGGCCATTCTCTTAGTCTCTGCTCCATCTTTGTTCCTGTACATCTTGTAGGCATGACACCTTTTGGGTTGAAGGTTTTGTAGGTGAGTTACTGTCCTTATACATTTACTGGGAGTCCTGCCTTTCTACAGGAGGTAACCACTTCAGGCTCCATACCCCCACTTACTAGGTGTCTCAGCTAGAATCGCCCCTATAAACTCTAGCGAGCCTTCCCTGTCCCAGGTCTCCAGTGCCTCTTAGAGATGCCCCCTACCTGCTGGAGGCCAATTTCGGTTCTCTCTCATTACACCCGATGCCCCCCGTTTCTCCTCCCCATATATATATATTTTTAATTTGTGTTGCTATGAATAATAGATCTTAGGAAAAAAAATACAGATTTTCATGTTTTCCTACTGACAAAATTTCTAAAATTGAAATCATGGTAAACGATAATTAATTGTTGAAAAGTTTTAGTCTAAATTTTCCTTCTCTCTTTCTGGAATAAGGTGAGGATTGCATATTACTCTGGAAATGCCAACACTTATTTTTCAAATTCAACACAAAGATCAGATGAGATTCATCTTCAGAAAGGAAAAGAGTAAGGTGTTTTTTCTTGCATTTAAGTTACTGTGTGTTATTTAAAATGTAATCTTATACTTTAAAGCATTTAATTTGCTTTTATTGGTATACGCAATGGTCTATTGACTTAATCTACAGAGTTAATAATTTTCATTGTTCATTGTAATGAGTTTGCCAAGTATGCATAAATCTCTAGGTTCCATATCATGTACTATAAAGGTATTTATAATTGCTTATTTTCATATTTTTTGATAAATTCAGTTCTATGTTTTCAAGAATACTGACATTAAACTAAGGAGGTAGGTTTAAATTAGAAGAAAGATTGTATTGTTTCACACATTGGACACCAACTGTAGCAGTACCCAATTAAATGCTCAAATTGATCCCGGCTGTGGTGCATTTTCCTCTATGCTCCCAATGTTCTGAGTTCTTGGATAAAAGACACACAAACATAGCCTTTATATTTTGATGAGTCTTAAACAGCTCAATGACTGGGCTACTTCTTAACCTCCTCATGGCTAATCCACCTCCCTCTGATGTTCCCAAGATACTACTAAAATCTCTATTTCATCTTTGTTGTCCTGGACCCAGTCGGGCAGTCATCTTGGGGCCTCTATTCTCCGGCTTCTTCTGTGCCTATGTTCTCTGTCCTGTACCTTCTCACACATGACATCTTTCCTCCCCTTCTCCTGATATAGCAGATCTCTTTCTTCTTCCTTCCTCTCTGGCCCTAGCCTGAGAATCCTAAAAGTCTAGCCTCTGTCTGTCCTGTCCAGCCATTGGACGTAGACAACATTATTTACCAATCAGAACCAACTGGGAGCAGAGTTTCCCAGTGTCTTGCATATAGATGTGCAGATCCTCGCACAAACATTTTTGGGGACACAAATTAACATAATATAAACAACATTAGGCTAAACCCATTACAGTTTCAGATGTTTTAATTCATGGTCCCTAGGTCTTATTGCTGGCCCAGTATATCATAGCAGAAAGTGTGTAATGAGTGGAGGAAGTCTATTTACCTCACTGTACCCCGGAAGAAAAAGAAAAGGTAGAGATGGGGATAGTGGAAGAGAGGCTCAGTATATCTTTCTCTAGGATATGTCCTCAAAGACTTTCTTCTACTTTGCTCCCCCTGCTAAAGGTGTCATTTCCTAAGAGTTCCATAGGTTCTCCACCTTGTCTTTGTCATTTGACCTTTTGGACAACACTTAAGATGCAAACCATATTGAGAATTTTCTACTCAGATCATACATCCACTGATCTAGAGGTCATGTGATAAATGTAGCCTAGTTGCTGTTCTCTGCAGCTCTAAGCTTCTTCATTTAAACTACTCCTGTCCTCAGTGTTGGGTTCCAGAGAGTTATTGTCATGGTTTGCCATTGGTTTTGCTTAAGCTCCTTAAGGATAAAGGCTAGTACTGTCTCTATTAGTCTATTTATAATTTAATAACTTTTATTTGCATTCTTGGCTTTTATTCATTTTGGAAAAAACATTTTATGACATGTTTTGAGCGAAATGTTTATCTTCTTACTCTATTTCCTAGATATTACATTGAAATCCTTCTGCAAGAGTATACATTGAGTGCTTTTGTTGATGTTGGACTGTACCAGTATAAAAACGTCTTTACTGAACAGCAGACAGGAGATGCACTAAATGAAGAACAAGTCATCAAATCTCAGTCAACAGTTATCCCGGAAGTACAGGTTTGCTGTGATAATAGGTTCGCTTTACTGAAAATCAGTGACCAATGCTGAGGACTGTCACTAGAATATTTGCCTAACATTTGTGAAGCTCTGGATTTACTCCCTATCACTTAAAAGAGTAAATGTGTGAGGACAGGCTCCATTTAGTTATTACATTACACGTGTTAGGAATGTAATTTTGTCATTATTGAATTTCCTCTTGATATATCTATATTATAACCATCAGACTTTTATTTCATAAGACTCATTAAAACATATTGCAAAATATCATTTATAATACAATAGAGCACTTGAGAGGCACTGAATATCCAAGTTACAATTATGTCTGCATATTAATTTGTTTTCTTTATTTGGAAAATAGATTATAACTTTGGAAAACTGGGAGACAGCCGATGCAACTCATGAAGTCCAGCAGGTCACAGTAACCAGCCCATGTGTGGGAGCTGACTCATGCTCATTTTCCCAATACAGATTCATCTACAACATGGAAAAGACTGGTAGCTATACTAACAAGAGAAATATTTGCTTTTATGTTTAAACATATGTATAAAGTACTCACTCTAGAATAATGATAATTTAGAAACTAGAGCTTCAGTAGTGTGCTAGACAAAAGAGAAGAAACATTATGAAGAAAGGTTCTACTGATTAAAAATAGCAAATAATTTTCAGACATATCTGATCGCATTTATTTATAATAACGCATTTATATCTAAAAGCTTATGCATATTTATATGCATATGACTCCCATATATACGTTCAGAAACTAAGAATCAAATTTATCATAATACAGAATAAATATATCTTTAATTTTTCCTTAGTAATATAAAATACTGATTTATCAGTCAATAATGTATTTCTATATTAATAAATTCTAAACAATTAGTAATCCTAGACAAATATTTTTTGTTACCTTAAGTCAGAATTATCAATTAGTGCATGCAATAGTTATTTTTATGTCTTTTATCAAAGACAATACTAACCAATTCAACAGCCAATATTACTATTGTGGATCAGTCTTCTGCTTGTGAATTTTAATGTGACCAAGAATAAATTTAAATATAAGACATTATTTTGGGCTGCAATAGTCTAGAAAGACTTCAATTTTTCTACTTTTCTTTTTAAATTCATCCGAAGTCTGGCTGCCTGCTGATGCTTCTGACTTCATGTTGCAATCAGCTTTAAATGACCTTTGGTCTATAAAACCGGATTCAGTTCAAGTGACCAGCAAGAGGGATTTCCAGAGCTATATCTACACAATAACCTTTGTATCAACTAGAGGTCAGTAGTGTTTCATTTGTATTATAGATCACAGAGAAACTTTGAAACTTCAGGAGACCTTAACAAATACATGGTAAAATCCAGCAGGGTGTATTTACAATACTGTACTCAATAGAGAAGGGGAGTGAAATTCAAGGCCTTATTTGGTTACAAAGTGGCACCTTTTGCACAAACTCTTGAATGTAAGCTGTTATTGGGAATTAACTTTATACTCTATTGATAACCAACAAACTAGCAATTTTTTGCACTAAATAGATTTCTGCAGTAAATATTTACATCTAAAAAGACTAAATTAATGTTTTGAATATCCTGGTGCTCTTCACCTTTACTTCCCAACTCGATTGTAACCTGTCTTCTTATAATGTCTCCCCTTAACCCATAAGTAGCATTTAAATGAATCAAATGATGTTTTGACTGTTTCTTCTGTGAATAATCTGTGCTACTGTAATATTCTTCATCTTTCCCAGTTCCTCCTTCATTTATGTTAATGCAACTTTAAATACAATTAATTTCGTTACAGTTGAATGCCTCTTTTTGATGTATATGTGTTGTGTTAATTATCATTTTATATTTCTATTTGGTACCTCATACAGGAGACTTTGATCTGCTTGGTTATGAAGTATTTGAAGGGAGTAATGTCACGCTGAATATCACAGAACAAACCAAAGGAAAACCCAGTTTGGAGACATTCACATTAAACTGGGATGGGATTGCTTCTAAGCCCCTTTCCACAGAGTCATCAGAAGCTGAAGTATGCTCCATAAACATTCTGCCACGTATTTCTTCTGGATTCTTTCACAGTTCTCACTGGCCATTTATAGACAGATGTGAAAGGACATTGCTTCAAGATATCAGTAAAAAATCACTTAACATTTGGTTAATTTGATGAAATGTATATCATAAATGATTCTGTCTCACATGGGTTCAGGGTGAATCCAGTGTGACCATCCATTTTTCTGGACAAAGGATCTCAAATCTATCTCCACCATTCTATGCTCTTTTGGGGAGCATTTATGCCCTTACTTACACCAGTATTCTCCTTCATCCCAAATCCAAAAGTTTATTATGTTCAAGGAGGAGAGACCTTTAGAGATGAAGGACAGCAAAGACTTTATTATGAAACCTAAATACTTGGTTATTTTTATTGAAAACAAACCTATTTAATATCTATCTTCTGTAAATAATACTTCAAGGAGACTTAATACATTCTGCTACTGCCTTGGCCAACTCACTGTAAGCAAAGAAGGGGAGAAATATGCCAAAGACTGAGAGAAGCAAAAGAGAATTCTTTGACATGTCAAAGGATGACCCATACTTTGTAGGAGTGGAGTGGGGGATGTGTTCAAAGAAAGCATGCTTGTACACTATCTATCTGCACAGTGAGTTTCAGTTAGTGTTTGCTCAGGAATCAAATATTATGCATTGCTTTAAGCCTTTAATTCCTAAGCAACAATCATTTTCCGTGCTTCGTTAGACAAATAGATGTGCAGGTTATAGAACCTGTGACTGCAGACTAATTCCCATTTAATCCAAAATATTAAGTATTTTAGATGATTGGAAGTTTAGGCACAGAGGGTTTGATATGTTCTCTTGAAAAACATTTGAGGATATAGTTTTTTACCTAGGTAATTTTGAATTTATTAGGGAAATCATTTATTTGGAATGTTTAATTAGGTAATTATTTATTTCTTTTTGATTGCTCTTCTTAAAACACTAGTTAATAAAATGCCTGTATTATATAAAAGTAAAATAATAATAGCCAATTGGACATAATTACTTTAAGAAAACCTCTTGATAAGGCCAAAGGACACTAAAAAATATCACATATTAGCTGGAAAATTCTTACAAAATTATAGATAAAAGTATCCTAACTGTGGCTAACATGGGAATTATCTCATGAAAATATTCTGATAGAGAACTAATTAGCCAAATTAATAGTAGAGTTACTAATGTCTTAAATTCATTAGAAAGGAGATACTAAAGCAATACTCATTTAGTTTCAGGTAGCCGTGGAAGAGATGGTGAGCGCCAAGTGTCCACCAGAGATAGCACATCTGGAAGAAGGATTTCTAGTGAAATACTTCAGAGACTACGAAACTGATTTTGAACTGGTATGTAGTGTTTTAGTGGCCCTTGAAAGGGATAAAATTTCCCATGAGTGTTTGAGATTTTGTGATTTTTTTTCTTGAATTAGCATTAGTCGTTAGTATTACTCTGAGTCAAACTGCAAGAGTGTTTTTTATAGATTGGCTGGCAAGGCTCCATTTAGCATCTTCCCTAAAGCTAAGGAGAAAGCAGTGCTTCCATCATATACACTGGACAAAATGGATAAAGACAGGAACTTTGGATTATGTTTATGTGTTTTCTTTACATGACTGAACATTACATTCTCTTCCTCACTGGCTTCAGATCATAGACTTTATATTGGAATAAATTATAGAATGGGTTACAGTAAATACCTTTTCTTACTCTTTTGAAATCACTTAGTCAATTATTACAGTGCCTATCTAATTCTTGTTTGTTTCTTGACAAAATAAAAAAAATTTGTTTAGTATATAAAGGAAAATATTTTTGATTTTTTATTAGATAGTTTCTTTATTTACATTTCAAATGTTATCCTTTCCTGGTTACCCCTTTGAAAAACCCCTACCCCATTTTCCCTCCCCCTGCTCACCAACATACCCACTCAAGTTTCCCTGTCCTGACATTCTCCTACAATGGGGCATCGAGCCTTCACAGGACCAAGGACCCCTCCTCCCATTGATGTCCAACAAGGCCATCCTCTGCTACATATGTGGCTGGAGCCATGGGTCCCTCCATGTGTACTCTTTGGTTGGTGGTTTAGTCCCTGGGAGCTCTGGGAATACTGGCTGATTGATACTGTGGTTCTTCCTATGGAGCTGCAAACCCCTTCAGCTCCTCTGTCCTTTCTCTAGCTCCTTCATTGGGGACCCTGTGCTCAGTCCAATGGTTGGCTGTAAGTATCCACCTCTGTATTTGTCAGGCACTGCCAGAGCCTTTCAGGAGACAGATATATCTGGCTCCTGTCAGCAAGCACATCCCAGTATCCACAATAGTGTCTGGGCTTGGTAACTGTATATAGGATGGATCCCTAGGTGGGGCAGTCTCTGGATGACCTTTCCTTCAGACTCTGCTCCACACTTTGTCTCTGTATCTCCTCACATGGATATTTTGTTCCCACTTCTAAGAAGGACAGATGTATCCACACTTTGGTCTTCCTTCTTCTTGAGCTTCATGTAGTCTGTGAATTGAATCTTGGGTATTCTGAGTTTTTGGGCTAATACCCACATATCAGTGAATACATACCATGTGTGTTCTTTTGTAATTGGGTTACCTCACTCAGGATGATATTTTCAAGTTCCATTCATTTGCCTAAGAATTTCATGAAGTCATTGTTTTTAATAGCTGAGTAGTACTCCATTGTGTGAATGTACCACATTATCTGTATCCATTCCTCTGTTGAGGTACATCTGCTACCATTCTGACTGGTGTGAGGTGGAATCTCAGGGTTGTTTTGATTTGCATTTCCCTGATGACTAAGGATGTTGAACATTTCTTTAGGTGTTTCTCAGCCATTTGGTAATACTCAGTTGAGAGTTCTTTGTTTAGCTCTGTTCCCCATTTTTTAATAGGGTTATTCTTGAGTTCTTTGTATATATTTGATAATATTAGCCCTCTATTGGATGTAAGGTTGGTAAAGATCGTTTCACAATCCTATTGACAGTGTCCTTTGCCTTACAGAAACTTTGCTATTTTATGAGGTCTCATTTGTCAATTCTTGATCTTAGAGCATAAGACTCTGGTGTTCTGTTCAGGAACTTTTCCCATGTGTCCATGTATTCCAGGCCCTTCCCCACTTTCTCTTCTATTAGTTTCAAAGTATCTGGTTTTATGTGGAGGTCTTTGATGCACTAGACTTGAGCTTTTTACAGGAAGATAGGAATGGATCAATTTGCATTCTTCTACATGTTGACCGCCAGTTGAATGAGCACCATTTGTTGCAAATGCTGTCTTTCTTCCACTGGATGGTTTTAGCTCCTTTGTTAAAGATCAAGTGACCGTAGGTGTGTGGGTTCATTTCTGGGTCTTCAATTCTATTCCATTGATCTACCTGCCTGCCTCTATACCAATAACATGCAGTTTTTAGCACTAGTATTCTGTAGTACAGTTTGAGGTCAGGGATGGTGATTCCCCCAAAAGTTCTTTTATTGTTGAGAATAGTTTTTGTTATTCCAGATGAATTTACAAATTGTTCTTTCTAACTCTATAAAGAATTGAATTGGAATTTTGATGGGGATTTCATTGAATCTGTAGATTGCCTTTAGCAAGATGGCCATTTTTAAATATATAAATCCTGCCAAGCCATGAGCATGGGAGCTCTTTCCATCTTCTGAGATCTTCTTTGATTTCTTTCTTCAGAGACTTGAAGTTATTGTCATAAAGATCTTTCACTTGCTTGGTTAGAGCCACACCAAGGTATGTAATATTAATTGTAACTATTGTGAAGGATGTCATTTCCCTCATTTCTTTCTCAGCCTGTTTATTCTTTGAATGAAGGAAGGCCATTAATTTGTTTGAGTTAATTTTATATCAAGTCACATTGCTAAAGTTGTTTATCAGGTTTAGGACTTCTCTGGTGGAATATTTAGGGTAACTTCTGTATACTATCATATCTTCTGAAAATAGTGAGCTATTTTGACTTCTTCCATTCCAAATTATATCCCTTTGACCTCCTTTTGTTGTCTACTTGCTCTGGCTAGGACATCAAGTACTATATTGAATAGGTAGGGAGAGAGTGGGCAGCCTTGTCGAGTCACTGATTTTAGTGGAATTTCTTCAAGTTTCCCTCCATTTAGTTTGATGTTGGCTACTGGTTTACTGCATATTGCTTTACTATGTTTATGTATGAGCCTAGAATTTCTGATCTTTCCAAGAATTTTATCATGAAGGTGTGTTGGATTTTTTAAAATGCTTTCTTGGCATCTAATGAAATGATCATGTGGTTTTTTTTCTTTGAGTTTGTTTATGTAGTGGAATACATTGATGGATTTCCGGGTATTGAACCATCCTTGCCTCCCTGAGATGAAGCCTCCTGGATCATGATGAATGATCGTTTTGATATGTTCTTGGATTTGATTTGTGAGAATTTTATTGAGTATTTTTGCATTTATATTCATAAGGGAAATTGGTCTAAAATTCTCTTTCTTTGTTGGGTCTTTGTGAAGTTTTGGTATCAGTGTAACTGTGGCCTCATAGAAGAAATTGGGTAGTGTTCCTTCTATTTCTATTTTGTGGAATAGATTGAAGAGTATTGGTATTAGCTCTTCTTTGAAGGTCTGATAGAATTCTGCACTGAACCCATCTAGTCCTGGGCTTGTTTTTTTTTTTTTTTTTTTTTGGTTTTGTTTTGGTTCGGAGGCTATGAATGACTGCTTCTATTTCTTTAGGGGTTATGGGACTGTATGGTTTATCTGATCCTGATTTAACTTTGGTGCCTGATATCTGTCTAGAAAATTGTCCATTCATCCAGATTTTCTATTTTTGTAGGCTTTTGAAGTAGGATATGATGATTTTTTGGATTTCCTCAGTTTTTGTTGTTATGTCTCCCTTTTCATTTCTGATTTTGTTAATTTGGATACTGTCTCTGTGCCCTCTGGTTAGTCTGGCTAAGGATTTATCTATCTTGTTGATTTTCTCAAAGAACCAGCTCCTGGTTTTGTTGATTTTTTGCATAGTTCTTTTTGTTTTTACTTGGTTGATTTCAGCCCTGAGTTTGATTATCTCCTGCTGTCTACTCCTCTTGAATGTATTTGCTTCTTTTTGTGCTACAGCTTTCAAGTGTGCTGTCAAACTGCTAACGTATGCTTTCTCCAGTTTTATTTTGGAGACACTCAGAGATATGAGTTTTGCTCTTAGCACTGCATTCATTGTGTCCCATAATTGGGTGTGTTGTGCCTTCATTTTCATTAAATTCTAAAAAGTCTTTAATTTCTTTTTTTATTTCTTCCTTGACCAAGTTATCACTGAGTAGAGCATTGTTCAGCTTCCACATGTATGTGGACTTTCTATTGTTTTTGTTGTTATTGAAGACCAGCTTTAGTCTGTGGTGGTCTGATAGGATTCTTGGGATTATTTCCATGTTCTTGTATCTGTTGAGGCATGTTTTGTGACTGATTATATGGCCAGTTTTGGAGAAGGTACCATGATATGCTGAATAGAAGGTATATTCTTTTGTTAACTTCTGTTAGTTTCACTCTGTCTCTGTTTAGTTTGTGTTTCCATGATCTGTCCATTGCTGAGAGTAGGGTGTTGAAGTCTCACACTATTACTGTGTGAGGTGCAATGTGTGCTTTGAGCTTTAGTAAACTTTCTTTTATGAATGTGGGTGCCCTTGCGTTTGGAGTGCTGATGTTCAGAATTGAGACTTCTTCCTGGTAGATTTTTCCTTTGATGCATATGAAGTGTCCTTCCTTATCTTTTTTGATAACTTTAGGTCGAAAGTCGATTTTATTTGATATTAGAATGGCTACTCCAGCTTGTTTCTTGGGACCATTTGCTTGAAAAATGGTTTTCCAGCCTTGCACTCTGAGGTAGTATCTGTCTTTGACACTGATGTGCGTTTCCTGTATACAGCAATATGTTGGGTCCTTTTTATGTATCCAATCTGTTAGTGTATCTCTTTTTATTGGAGAATTGAATCCTTTGATGTTAAAATATATTAAGGAATAGTCATCATTTCTTCCTGTAATTTTTGTTTTTAGAGGTGGAATTATGTTTGTGTGGCTATCTTCTTTTGGGTTTGTTGAAAGAAGATTATTTTCTTGCTTTTTCTAAGGTGTAGTTTCCCTCCTTGTGTTGGAGTTTTCCATCTATTATCCTTTGAAGGTCTGGATTTGTGGAAAGATATTGTGTAAATTTGTTTTTGTCATGGAATATCTTGTTTTCTCCATCTCTAGTAATTGAGAGTTTTGCTGGGCATAGTAGCCTGAGCTGGCATTTATTTTCTCTTAGGGACTGTATGATATCTGCCCAGGATCTTCTAGCTTTCATAGTCTGTGGTGAGAAGTCTGGTATAATTCTGATAGGTCTGCCTTTATATATTACTTAACCTTTTTCCCTTACTGCTTTTAATATACTTTGTTTTGTGCATTTGGTGTTTGGATTATTATGTGACAGGAGTAATTTCTTTTATAGTTTAATCTATTTGGAGTTCTGTAGGCTTGTTCTACGTTAATGGGCATCTCTTTCTTTAGGTTTGGGAATTTTTCTTCTATAATTTTGTTGAAGATATTTACTGGCCCTTTAAGTTGGGAATCTTCACTCTCTTCTATACCTATTATTTTTAGGTTTTGTCTTCTCATTGTGTCCTAGATTTCCTGGATGTTTTGGGTTAGGAGCTTTTTGCATTTTTCGTTTTCTTTGCCTGTTATGTCAATGTTTTCTATGTTATCTTCTGCACCTGAAATTCTCTTTTCTATCTCTTGTATTCTGTTGGTGATGCTTGCATCTATGACTCCTGATCTATTTCCTAGATTTGCTATCTCCAGAGTTGTCTCCCTTTGTGATTTCTTTATTGTTTCCATTTCCATTTTTAGATCCTGGATGGTTTTGTTCAATTCCTTTACTGGTTTGGTTGTGTTTTCCTGTAATTCTTTATGGGATTTTTGTGTTTCCTGTTTAATAGCTTTTACCTGTTTACCTGTATTCTCCTGTATTTCTTTAAGGGAGTTATTTCTATCCTTCATAAAGTCCTTTATAAGCATCATCAGGTGTGATTTAAGTCAAAATATTGCTTTTCTGGTATGTTGGGGTATCCAGGACTTGCTGTAGTGGGAGAACTGGGTTCTGGTGATGCCAATAAGCCTTGTATTCTGTTGGTAAGGTTCTTACACTTGCCTCTCACCATCTATTTATCTCTCTTGTTAGTTGGTATTGCTGTCTCTGGCTGGAGCTTGTCCCTCCTGTGTGTCTGTAAGTCTGTGTCAACACTCCTGGCAAGACCAGTTCTCTCCTGGGCGGGTTTGGGTATGGAGGACTATGGAACAGCCTTAGCTCCTGGGTGCAGATGGAGACCAGAAGGATCCTTTGTCAGCCACCCCACTGTCCCTATGCTCTGTGCACTTATTGTGGGCTCCACTTTGGACAGTTATTGTGGTGTAAGTGATGATCTCACCTCTGGGCTTAGGAGTGAGAGCACTACTGGGAGACCAACTCTCTCCTGGCAGGACTTGAGTACAAAGGGAAGAAACATATTTTTAAAAATAACATTCTATTTTTTCGTTTGAATACTTGAGGGAGCTAGATGTACGTTCTTTCTATGTAATAGTCCAAGAATATCCAACACAGATTTGGGGAGAGAGACCAGTGATTGAAACACTTGTAAACTTGTGAGAACCTCAGTTCGTATTCCAAGAACCCATGTAAATGGTGCTTGTATAGTGAGATTAGAAGTAGAGACATGAGAATCTTCATAAACTCAAACTAGGTAGCATGTATATGCAACAGCAAAGAAGAGGTCCTGTCTCAATGAAGGTGGATAATGTAGACTGACCTCTAATAATGTGCCATGACACATGTACACCTCACACATAAACATACATGTGCATTAATCATTCATACACAGACACATATACAAAGATAAAGTATAAAGTCTAGTTATTTTTATGCACACACACACACACACACACATACAGAGAGAAAATATAGTGTCTAGGTAATTAAATGAAATCAATAATCTAGAAATAACTATGAGTCATTAATATATATATTTCATGATGCTTTATATTAATAGACTTATTAGCAATAAAATGGAATTTTTACAGCTTAATGGCAGCCTACTCAGCAATATATATATATATATATATATATATATATATATATATATATATATATATATATATATATGCAAATGTAGTCCTAATGACTGTAAGGATTAGATTATGTTCTATTCCTCAATACAGCATTTCCCATCACCATCTCAGCATTCATTTCTGTGCTATGCTTAATTTCAGCTGTTTGCATTTTCTAACACCAGGTTCCTCTCTCTGATGTATTACACAGATGTTTATTGACTGAAGTCTGTTGATCCTTTCTCTTTATCTTTAAAGGCAACTCATTTACCTCTTCAGGCGGGATTACTTTTACATGAGTTAGATGCCTTTCATCAAGAGTAACAGAATCCTTAGCTATTTTGTTCCTAGTGTTACCCCCTTCATATAAGGATAGTGCTCTTCATCACTTGAGTTATAAAAAATACAATTAAAACAAAACAAATGCCTTCCAGTTTTCATCTGTGGCGGGAGACCTCTGCTTGGGCCACCAGGGCTCCATAGCCAAATAATGCCAGGAGAAAGCTACCCTCCGAGGAGTGTGGAAAAGCCATGAGTGGGGTTAAGATGAGCACCACTGTTCAGCAGGACCCACCTGGAATCCTCGGGACACAGGAATGGAGGAAAAGCCTGGGACAGGAGCCTTCCGGTTTCCATCTGTGTCTGGGGACCTCAGCTTGTGCCACAGGGCTCCATAGCCAAATAGTGCCAGGAGAAAGCTAGAATCCCAGGAGTGTGGACAAGCCTGTCTGCTCAGAGGGACCCACCTGGAATCCCAGTACACAGTGACTGAGGAGTGGTCTTCTGGTTTCTTTCGGCGGCTGGGGAGCTGACTTGTGACACAGGGAGACATACTCAAATAGTGCCAGGAGAGAGCTAGTATCCCAGAAGTGCCAACACATCTTCAAGCATAGGCAAGACCACCACTTCTGTTCAAATTCACTGGATCAAGAGGGACCCTTGCAGAGCCATCAGGACACAGGAATCAAGGGACAGCTGGGGACAAGATCCTTCTGGTTTCTGTCTGCACCCCAGAACTGACCCTGTGTCACAGCTCTCCAAACCCAAATTGCTCTCAGAGAGAGCTGGTCTTCAAGGAGTACTGACACAGAGGCTTTGCAGGAGGGACAAACCACAGCCAGAGAGAGTAAGACCAGCTAACACCAGAGTTAACCAGATGGCGAAAGGCAAGGGCAAGAACATAACGAACAGAAACCAAGGCTACTTGGCATCGTCAGAACCCAGCTCTCCCACCATAGCAAGCCCTGGGTACCCCACCACACCAGAAAAGCAAGACTCAGATATAAAATCATTTCTCATGATGATAATAGAAGACTTTAAGAAGGAAATAAATAACTCCCTTAAAGAAATACAAGCAAACACAGGTAAACATCTAGAAGTCGTTAAAGAGGAAACACAAAAATCCATTAAAGAATTACAGGAAAACACAATAAAACAGGCAGAATTACAGGAAAACACAATCAAACAGATGAAGGAAATGAACAAAACCATCCAGGAACTAAAAATAGAAATAGAGACAATAAAGAAATCACAAAAGGAGACAACCCTGGAGTTAGAAAACCTAGGAAAGAGATCAGGAGTCATTGATGCAAGCATCACCAACAGAATACAAGAGATAGAAGAGAGACTCTTAGGCGCAGAAGATACCATGGAAAACATTGACACAACAGTGAAATAAAATGCAAAATGCAAAAAGCTTCTAACCCAAAACATCCATGAAATCCAGGACACAATGAGAAGACAGAACCTAAGGATAATAGGTATAGAAGAGAGTAAAGATTCCCAACTTAAAGGACCAGTAAATATCTTCAACA
>CM052718.1:52866271-52890009 GCA_028551405.1 Uromys caudimaculatus | reverse complement strand
GTCACCTGAGTTTTTGATCTTAGCCATTCTGGCTGGTGTGAGGTGGAATCTCAGACTTGTTTTGATTTGCATTTCCCTGATGACTAGGGATGTTGAGCATTTCTTTAGGTGCTTCTCAGCCCTGTGAATTTCCTCAGTTGAGAATTCTCTGTTTAGCTTTGTTCCCCATATTTTGATGGGGTTATTTGGTTTTCTGGAGTCTAACTTCTTGAGTTCTTTGTATATGTTGGATATTAGTCCTCTATCAGACGTAGGATTGGTAGAGATCTTTTCCCAATCTGTTGGTTGCCGTTTTGTCCTATTGACAGTGTCCTTTGCCTTACAGAAGCTTTGCAATTTTATGAGGTCCCATTTGTCGATTCTTGATCTTAGAGCATAAGCCATTGGTGTTCTGTTCAGGAACTTTTCTCCTGTACCCATGTGTTCAAGGCTTTTCCCCACTCAGAAATTTTTCTTTTACAAATGTGCATGCCCTGTGTTTGGGGTATAGATGTTCACAATTGAGATATCATCTTGGAAGATTTTTCCTTTGATGAATATGAAGTGTCTGTCCATGTCTCTCATGATTAATTTTGGTTGAAAGTCTATTTTATTAGATAGTATAATGGCTACTCCAGCTTGTTTCTTGGGTCCATTTGCTTGGAAAATTTTTTTCCAACCCTTTGCTCTGAGGTAGTGTCTATCTTTATTGCTGAGATGTTTCTTGTATGCAGTAGAATAATGATTCCTGCTTTTGAATCCATTCTGTTAGCCCGTGTCTTGGGGGGGGGGAGGATTGTGTTCATAGATGTTGAGAGATATTAATGACAAGTGATTTTTAATTCCTGTCTTTTTTTAATGTTGGTGGTGTTAGTGTGTGTGGGGGTATGCGTGTGAGTGTGCATGTGCGTGTGCTTTCCTTGTTGTTGCTGGTATGGAATTACTTATTTCCTGTGTTCTCTTGGTTGTAGTTATCCTCTTTGGGTTGGAGTTTTCCTTCTAGTATTTTCTGTAGAGATGAATCTATGGATAGATAATATTTAAATTTGGATTTGTCTTGACCTATCTTGTTTTCTCCATCTATGGTGATTGAGAGTTTTGCTGGGTATAGTAGTCTAGGTTGACATCTGTGGTTTTTAGAGGTTGAACAATATATATCCAGGCTCTTCTAACTTTTAGAGTCTCTGTTGAGAGGTTGGGTGTAAATTTGGTAGGTCTGCCTTTGTATGTTACCTGGTCGTTTTTCCTTGCTGTGTTTAATATTCTTTCTTTGTTTTATACATTTTGTGTTTTGATTGTTATGTGGTGGGAGGATTTTCTTTTCTAGTCTAGTCTAATTGTTCTATAAGCTTCTGGTATATTTAGAGTCATCTCTTTCTTTAGGTTTTGAAAGTTTTCTTCTATGACTTTGTTGAAAATGTTTTCTGGGCCTTGGAGCTGGGACTCTTTGCCATCTTCTATTCCTATTATCCTTTGGTTAGGTCTTTTCATAGTATTTCCTGGATGTGTTGTATTCAGAATATTTTAGATTTAACATTTTCTTTGACTGGTGTATCAATTTCTTTGATTGTATCTTCTATGCCTGAGATTCTCTCTTCCATCTCCTGTATTTTGTTGGTGATGTTTGCATCTGTTGTTCCTGTTCTCTTCCCTAGGTTTTCCATCTCCAGGATTCCCTTTGTATTTTCTTTATTGCTTCTATTTCCACTGTCTTGCACAGTTTTATTTATTTTCCTTGCCCGTTTAATTGTATTTTCCTGTATATATTTAAGGGAATTATTCATTTCCTCTTTTCTTTTTTACTTTATTAAAATACTCAGTTTATTTCACATGCTTATTTATCTCCCTACCATTTCCTCATCTGACCACCACTACCACTAGGTCCTATCATAACATTTCTTACATACTTATAACCAAGTAAAGGGTGAAGTTTCATCCCTGAAAATTAAACACGCATTTTAGACAACACATTCTTGGTAATTGAATCTGGACAACATTTGTCAACTACAATAAGGGAAAGTTCTCACTTTGTACTATAAAAAGGACAGCCAGATATCAACAATTACATTAATGATGTAAGATGGAATATTCCAAACTGCTTAAACTATTTTCTTAAAAAGACTTTCAGCTTGGTCTACAGAGTGAGTTCCAGGACAGCCAGGTCTACACAGAGAAACCCTGTCTCAAAAAACCAAAAAAAAAAAAAAGAAAAAAAAGACTTTCTCCACTACCACAGATCTTGAATAGCCTCCTGGTCAGTCATCTGGAGACAATTCATATAATTAATGAACTTGGCTTCCACCTTGGGAAGACAACTACCTTTTTCTCTACCTGTTTGCATTTTTTACGTTAATGTCTTCTACAGAACTAAGTCTTTTTGGTGTTTTAGGAGTTTTTTTGGTTTTTTTTTTTTTTTTTCTTCCATTTTTTGAAAGACTCTTGACCCTCTGATCTTGTTGTTGATGGTTTTAAGTCTTTTCCATTTTGGTTTGAAGGTTATACATTATTGGCTGGGGTATCTCATACAGATTTCTTCAGTGGAACTTTTTCTTCAGTTTTCTCTTCATCAAAATCATCATCATCATCATCATCATCATCATCATCATCAATCTTCATCAAGTTTTACTTTCTTCTGTGGAAACTTATTACCAACTCCAGGAGCATATCGCTTTCCAGATATACCTAAGAGTTTTACATCCTCCTCATCTTCACCTTCAGGTCATTTTCTTGTGCTTTGGTTGTGTTATGCTCTCCAGGGCTTGCTGTAGTAATACAGTTGTACTCTGAAGGTGTCATATTGCCCTGGACATTCTTATGTTCTTTCGAGGGCCTTTAACCTTCTGGATGGCCTTGTTTCCTGGTTGTTCCTGTTCTAGTAGGTATTGGGAGGGGAGTTAAACTTGGTGGTCTGGGTGAGACAGGCCTCTGATGGGTATCCTTGGGCTGTAAGATTCCAGATCAGCAGCTTGGTACGGTTCAGGATCTGCAGTTCTAATGAACGTGGGTAGAGAGGTGGCTGGAGAATGGAGGTGCAGCAGGGATAACCGACTGCTCATGGAGCTTGGGGTGCCCCGAGAACTCAGTGAGCAGGGAAGATGCATGGGGGAAGCTTTTGTATGTCTTTAATTGGATTGTTTATTGCTCATCTTTTTAAGTTTTTCCTTTTTGTATTATTTTCTTCTTTTTTTAATTGGATATTTTCTTTATTTACATTTAAAATGTTATCCCCTTTCCAAGTCTCCCCTCTGGGATCCTCCTATCCCATCTCCCTCCCCTTACCTCAATAAGGGTGCCCCCCCACCCACAAACTCCCACCTTTCTGCTCTGCCAATCTCCTACACTGGGGCATCAAACCCCCTCAAGCCCAAGGGCCGCTCCTCCCTCTGATGTCCAATAAGGCCATTCTCTGCCACATACATAGCCGGTTCCATAGGTCCCTCCATCTGTACACTTCGGTTGGTGGTCCAGTCCCCAGGAGCTCAGGGGGGGTGTCTAGCTGGCTGACATTGTTGTTCCCCCTATGGAGCTGCCAACCCCCTCAGCTCTTTCAGTCTTTTATCCAAATCCCCCATTGGGGACCCTGTGCTCAGTCGAATGGTTGGTTGTGTGCATCCTCCTCTGTATTTGTCAGGCTCTGGCAGAGGCTCTAAGAAAACAGCCATATTAGGTTCCTGTCATCAAGCACTTCCCAGCATCCATAATAATGTCTGGGCTTGGTGACTGTATATGGGATGGATCCCCAGGTGGGGCAGTCTCTGGATGGTCTTTCCTTCAGGCTCTTTTCCACACTTTGTCTCCATATTTCCTCCTGTGAGTATTTTGTTTCCCCCTCTAAGAAGGACTGAAGCATCCACACTTTGGTCTTTCTTCTTCTTGACCTTCATGTGATCTGTGAATTGTATCTTGGGTATTTGGAGCTTTGGGGCTAATATCCACTTATCAGTGAGTCCATACCATATGCGTTATTTTGTGCCTGGGTTACCTCACTCAGGATTTTTTCAAGTTCCATACATTTGCTTGCGAATTTCATGAAGTCATTGTTTTTAATAACTGAGTAGTATTCCATTGTGTAAATGTACCACATTTTCTATATCCATTCCTCTGATGACGGACATCTGGGTATTTTTCAGCTTCTGGCTATTATGAATAAGGCTGCTATGAACATAGTGGAACATGTATCCTTATAACATGTTGGAGTATCTTCTGGGTATATACCCAGGAGTGGTATAGCTGAGTCCTCAGGTAGTACTATGTCCAATTTTCTGAGGAACTGTGAGACTGATTTCCAGAGTGGTTGTACTAGCTTGCAATTCCACCAGCAATGGAGGAGTGTTCCTCTTTCTCCACATCCTCGCCAGCATCTGCTGTCACCTGAGTTTTTCATCTTAGTCATTTTGACTGGTATGAGGTGGAATATCAGGGTTGTTTTGATTTTTTTTCCCTGACGACTAAGGATGTTGAACATTTCTTTAAGTGCTTCTCGGCCATTCAAGTTTCCTCAGTTGAGAATACTTTGTTTAGCTCTGTTCCCCATTTTTTAAAATAGGGTTATTTGGTTCTCTTGAGTCTAACTTCTTGAGTTCTTTATATATGTTGGATATTAGACCTCTATGGGATGTAGGATAGATAAAGATCTTTCCCCAATCTGTTGGTTGCTGTTTTGTCCTATTGACAGTGTCCTTTGCCTTGTTGAAGCCTGTTTTGTGACCAATTATATGGTCAATTTTGGAGAAGGTACCATGAGGTGTTGAGAAGAAGGTACATTCTTTTGTTTTAGAATGAAATGTTCCATAGATATCTGTTAAATCCATTTGGTTCGTAACTTCTGTTAGTGTCACTCTGTCTCTGTTTGGTTTCTGGTTCTATGATCTGTCCATTAATGAGAGTGGGGTGTTGAAGTCTCCCACTATCATTTTGTGAGGTACAAGGTGTGCTTTGAGCTTTAGTAAAGTTTCTTTTATGAATGTGGGTGCCCTTGCGTTTGTAGCATAGATGTTCAGAATTGAGAGTTCATCTTGGTAGATTTTTCCTTTGATGAATATGAAATATTCTTCCTTATTTTTTTGATTTGATTCAATATTAGAATGGCTACTCCTGCATGTTTCTTGGCATCATTTGCTTGGAAAATGGTTTTCCAGCCTTTTACTCTGAGGTAGTGTCTGTCTTTGTCATTGATGTGTGTTTCCTGTATGCAGCAAAATGTTGGGCCTGTTTACTTGTACAGTCTGTTAGTCTTTGTCTTTTTATTGGGGAATTGAGTCCAGTGATGTTAAGAGATATTAAAGAATAGTGATTGTTGCTTCCTGTAATTTTTGTTGTTAGTGGTGGAATTATGTTTGTGTGGCTATCTTCTTTTGGGTTTGTTGAAAGAAGATTACTTTCTTGCTTTTTCTAGTGTGTAGTTTCCATCCTTGAGTTGACGTTTTCCATCTATTATCCTTTGTAGAGCTGGGTTTGTGGAAACATATTGTGTAAATTTGGTTTTGTCATAGAATAGTTTGGTTTCATCATCTATGGTAATTAAGAGTTTTGCGGGTATAGTAGCCTGGGTTGGCATTTATGTTCTCTTAGGGTCTATATGGCATCTGCCCAGGATCTTCTAGCTTTCCTAGTCTCTGGTGAGAAATCTGGTGTAATTCTGATAGGTCTGCCTTAATATGTTACTTGACCTTTTTCCCTTACTGCTTTTAATATTCTTTCTTTGTTTTGTGCATTTGGTGTTTTGACTATTATGTGATGTGAGGAATTTCTTTTCTGGTCCAATCTATTTGGAGTTCTGTAGGCTTCTTTTGTGTTTATGGGAATCTCTTTCTTAGGTTAGGGAAGTTTTCTTCAATAATTTTATTTTTCAACTCTTTATATATTTCTCAACAAACATTTTCTTCTCGGCCATACCTTTCCTTTCTGTCTTCATTGTAAAGTTTCCCAGAGAGTGCTTACTTTTGTTTAGTTCCAACACAGTTTTTTTCCTTGGATGACTACTGCTCCTGAATTCTAATCTGACAATATTAACTAAGATTTTACTCTACAAACTTTATATTTTATACTTATGCTATGAACCCCCTCTGAGCTGAGCTTTAATGTGATTTGTTCTAGGATAGTACATATTTGCTTATGACTTTAGTTACTCTGGCAACAGTTATGGAAGATACTTCATTCCTCTATTGGATTATTACTATGAACTTGAGAAAACATTACTTAAGCACATTTTGTAGTTATAGTTACAGATAGGTGTTCTGCTCCATTTACTTTTCTGTGTGTTTTCCACCAATACCACACTCTCTTGGTTACTATGGCTACATAATAAACCTGAACACTCAATAGAGTGGATTCCTTTGTGTTACTCTTCTTCGATTGAAGCACTTTATTTTAGGTTCTGTCTTCATAAAATTTCTGTTTCATTTTTTGTACCTACAGAATGTCTTTCTGAAATTTGATAACAATTGAATTAAATATATAGATTCTTTTAAATAATAGCACCATCATTGTGTTGAGTCCTCTAGTGTATGAATTATCTCCCTTCATTTATTTTAATCTTATGTTTAACAAAAATATTACTTTTGCTATTCTTTGATGACTTTTTTATTAGACTTTTGTAATGTGTTTAATCAGATCCAGACCTGGGTTCTTGACCTCTCACGTGTGAGCATGTGATATAAGTACATTTTGTTATGTGTGCATATGCACATAAGTGGAGGCCAGAAGAGGATATAAGGTGCTATGCTCTATCAGTTTCTACCTTATATTCTTGTGATAAGGTCTCTCTCTGAAACTTAGCTTGCTAAGTTCAGCAAGCTTCATTTATCTTCTTGTCTCTTTATCTATAGCTGTGGTGTCTCTGGCATTTGTGGATCTGTATATCTTTTATATGTGGATATTGGGATACAATCTCTGGTCCCCATGCTTACTTACACAGCAAGCTGAGCCATTTTATCAGTCCCTAGAACAGGTTTGGCTAGACTATTATGTAGTTATTTAAAATTTGAAGCAATTATAAATGGTCTTGTTTTGTATTGAAAATAGATTCTCCTCTCGCACAGCACATCACACCCACAGTCTATCCTCCCTCCATTCCTCCCAGCTCCCCTACCCCATCTTCCCTCTCCTCCAGATCCATTCCCCTTCCTTTTTTCTTCAGAAAGAAGCAGGCCTTCAAGAGCCAACAACCAAGCACAACAAATTACAATAGACAAGGCAAAAGCCCTCATACTGAAATTGGACAAGGGAATTAAATAGGAGAAAAAGAGTCCCAAGAGCTGGCAAGAGTCAGACACACTTGTTTCCTCTGTTAGGAGTCCTACAAAACACCAAGTTAACAGCCACAGCTTATACTCAGAGGACTTGGTGCAGACCCATGCAGGTGCAGTGCTTGCTGCTTCAGACTCTATAAATCCATATGAGCCCCACTTAGTTGATTTGGTGGGCCTTGTTCTCCTGCTTTGTTATAATCTCCCCCACCCCTCTTCTTCAGGGTTGCCTGAGCTCTAAGGGGAGAGACACAATGAAGACTTCCAATTTAGAATCCCTCTCTCCATAATGTTTTTGCACCCACTCTCATTTCTGTTAGCAGAGGCCCTCCTAGTGATGACTGGAAAAGGTACCAATCTATGAGTACAGCATATTATCATTAGGAATCATTTCATTGATTTTTTTTTTTTTTAAGTCAATAGTGTTTGGTTCTACTCTGGGCTCCTTCTCATGACATGGGCCTCAAGTTAAACCAGACATTGGTCACTTCTACAAGTTATTCCCCACCATTGGCCAACACATCTACAGGCAAAATAGATTGTAGGTTTGAAGGATTTTTTGGCTGGATCGGTGTCTATGTTTCCTGAAAAGTATGTTCCGGGATCAACAAGACTAGAATGTAGGGGCAAAGGCTCTATGCACGCACCAATTGGGTCTCCTTGCATTCAATGAGCTTTGTGGATGTTGTCCTTGGAAATGGGCTCCCACTGTCAGATTTTAGAGAGAAGCTTTCTATCCCAGCATCAGCCTGAGTTGTTTAGGGATCTCCATGAAACCACAATAACTTAATCAAAAACAATCCCAGCCCACTACTATAGCCTTGCCTGGCTATAAAAGATGGTCACTTCAAACTTGTATCATATCCTCCATTACTAGGAGTCCTCACAAGAGTCGTGCTTATAGATTCCAGAAATTTTCCACTGCACTAGGTCTCCACATTGTTCCCCAAATGCAGCCCCTCCAATTCCAGCCATCTTCCTCTGCACTCTATGCCTCCATCTCTTCTCTCCCCAGCTGAGCCCTCCCACTCCAGTTCTCACCTTCCCTAATCTACCTGCAATAATCCCTACCTGCAACAATCCCTAATTCCACCTGCAAAATCTATTTCCCCCTTCCCAGGGTGATTCATACCCGCACTTCCCCGACCTCAGTCCTCCTCTATACCTGTCCACTCTGGGTTTGTGGATTGTAGCTTGATTATCATTTACTTAACAGCTAATAGCCACATATAAGTGAATGTACACATGATTTTGTATTTTAAATTACAGTTTCCACATGTTCATTGTTTTTACTTAGAAATATGGTTGAGTTTTCATTGTTCTTGCTCATCCTGTTCCTCTGAATCTTATAAATTCACTGAATTTTTTAAAAATTTTTTTCTGTTTTTTTTATTTAGAACAAACTCCAGATTTATAACAAAATTGTAATTGATTCAACATCTTCCCATGCTATATACCCATTTATTTATGTATCCTTAGACTAATGTTTTGTTTATATGGATTCACTGAATTTTTAAGAAGTAACTTTGATTATTGAGATTACTTTAGATTAAAGAAAAGAAAAGCCTTAGTTCATGGGAGCTTTCCCCATGATTACTATTTGGCCATCTATCACCAATAATTTGCTTTTCATATTTTTAAACTTCATTCCAATAGAATCATAAATATTCACATGATTTTAGTCAAGTTTTCCTTATCAATATTACAAAATCCACTTTGTTACCTTTAGTGATAGTTCATTCTTTTGAATTGCTCCATATTATAGTTCAAAAAGATCAAAGTTTGTCCTTTCTATTGATAGAGATTTGTATTATTTCTAATATTTGGCATAGGTAAAGTTGGCATGTATACACACACACACACACACACACATTTTCTATCATTTATGCTATTTATTTCTTTATGAATTTTAACTCCACAAGACTTACAGAAAACTCTGAGGTCCAGAAATTGGAGATATCATATTCCTTATTACACTTACAACCTACAAATATAGGACATATTACTTTTGTCTGTTGATTAATGTTCAGTACTTTAAAATTGTCTTGGCAGTCATTCTACTGACCATATAACTCCTTGTATTATTGGTTGTATATTTATAGTTATTTTTTAAAAAGTGTTTTAGCTGTTTGATAGTGATGATTACATCACATGCTTCTTTGCCTCCCTACAGTGGTGTGCTTTGTATCTTGAACAGAGTGCTTGCTTGACAAATATTTGTTCCTTGAGTGATGGAGGGTATGCTCTGAATTAATGAGGTATTACTGGGATTCCAGCTGATGGCTGCACAGATGACTGAGTTGACTTTGGCCTCATTACTGAGCTGTATAGGCATGGCCTGTGTTGATTTATGGAGCTCTCCTTAATGTCCTGAAGAATCCTGAATATATGAGGCTCATTTATGCCGTGTCACAGGATCCTACATGATGAAATAGGAACTGTGTTAGCCATTGTTAGGTTTAATCATTCTATCAATATTTATTTTGGAAATTAGATAATCACAAATGAGACAAAGAATGAGTCGGTTTATAGAGGAAATAATTGGCCAGGGGAGTCAAAGATTCGTATTCAAAAAATTCAAGAAGCTTCTCCACCTATAAGTGGCAGCTTTGATATTCAAGCTTATGGACATACCCTGAAAGGTATATATGAAATGATTAGAATTATTAGAGGCATGCCAAAGTTTTTCCAGTATACATGTATGCATTGTTTGCTAATGTTCAATATTATTATTTGTGATATTTACTGTGTACAGTTATATTCAAACACCTAAATAAATGACACATAATAGCATGAACCACATTGAAGTCAGTAATAGCATTTTTTCGTCTCAGAATTGTTTGTTCATAGTTAAGTAAAGAACTAACCCATCTAAAACCAATGTCATCAATTATAGCCATTTTTATTTAAAAGTAATATACAAAATGTCAGTAAAAACATAGCAAACTCCTTAAAAATCCTTTTTCTGCAGGTGGTTGAAACTATGGCTGTGTATAAAGTTGAAATTATGAAAATATGGAGATTATGGCCTTTTATTATGCATACATTGAAAAATTATGACTGTGTTATACAGAAATGTTATAAAATTAAAATAATATAAAATTGGATTGGAATAGTATTTTAAAATACACTCTTAACTAAACCATCTAAATATCTGCTGTACTGTCCAAAATGGTACCCATTACCATGTGTCCACTGAACACTTGGGCTGAAATAAGCACCATATATTGAAACAAATAATATTTGTGTGTGGTTTCATTCTTGTTTAGTTTTAGTTCTAGTATCTGCTTAGTTGTACTTTGTAAAATATTACTGCTAGTATTAGAGAAATATTAACTTATATTGATGCTTCCCAATCTTTATCGTATAGACAGTGAGTGCTAATTTAAACAATAGTGATGTATTTTGTTACATTTATTTTTAGTGACATTTTCTTGATTTATATATGGCTTTAAAACTTCTTTTTGATGAGAATGTGATTGAAGAATGATACATTACATACACAGTACCATGAGGAGTGCTCAGTTTGTGAATTTTTATTCCTTTCTGTGACATAGGCATCTCTGCTGCTGTGTCAGCTGCAGACTTGCAGTTTGCCCTACAGAGCCTGGAAGAAATACAACAAGTCTCAGTAAGCAGAGAAGGAACCTGTGCTGGCTTCTCATGGAACATCAAATGGAAAAGCCCCTGTGGAAAGCAACCTCTTCTGCAGGTCCCTGCAGTAGTACAGCTTCTGTGTCCTTCTCTGTGCACTTTGCTAATTTGTACTCTTCCTTATCCTAAAAAAACCTGGAGGTTGTGGATTTTTCAAAAAGCAGACCATAAGCTAATTTTACTTTGTTTTTGTTTTTTGTTTGTTTGTTTTTTTATACAGAATCTCACTTTGTAGCCTTGGCTGGCCTGATACTTGCTTTGTATACCAGGCTATTGAATAGATAGAAATATGGACAGAAATCCACCTGCCTTTGCCTCCCACATGCTGGAATTAAAGGTGTGTGCCACCACACCAAGCTCATAAATGATTTTTAAAATTATTTGAACATAAAAAAAAAAACCCTATTCTGTATTAGAATGAGTAGGCAGGTGTTCTTTTCCACAGAGACTAGTTATTAGTGCTTTTAAATCCCATAGCTATATGGAAACATCCAAAGGGATTTGTGAGAAGACCCTTGATGGCACACAGGCAGTCTCATAAATATTTTCAGCTATAATTTAGATAGTACACACATAACTAGCCTCATAACCCGAAGTTCTTCAAAGACTGTGAAAGCTTTCATTTTTGTAAAGAAGGCCTGTTCAAGTCAAGTCTAAAGTTGTCATTTACTGTTACATTTTACACATAGTAGACTAGTGAGCACTGGTATAAGAAGAATAGGGGGTCACAGGGTCTAAAATTAAAACAAAGCTCCTGCAAATAGGATAGAGCAGAGCCCTTTGGGATTTGTGCTTTATACACACACACACACACACACACACACACACACACACACACACACACGCACGCACGCACAGAGTCACTCCCACACAAGGATAATGTTTCTTAGCAATGGTGAAAGTATGTGAAAGCACTTCTATCCTGTTGGTTAGAATGTAAAGGAGGCTAATTTTTTGGCAGACATTATAGTGCTATCTTAATATATAACTATCTGTGATTCAGCAATCTGTTATATAATTCTACCCCACTGAAGCAGTAGTACAAATGTGAAATAGGATAAACAAAAAGGTGGTCACCACTGCAGCATTTCTCCCTGTAAAACTGTGGAAGGTTAAATCTCTTTCAACGGAGAATGATCATTGGAATGACAGAACCCTTTACTGACTATTCTGTAGCCATATGCTATGACAGGGTGGAGAAGGTGCAGAACCCTACTCAGGAAATTTATTGAATAGGGAGATGGGAAAGTAGAAGACAAAAACCACATAAAAGTATGTAGACATAAAATTCATTGTGCAAGATCCGTTGTAAAGCCACAGGGGTTCTTTTACAGGGACATACTTGGAACTAGCATTCTGAAATACTTTCATCGAGACTGGCCTCCGCTTGCTAGCTCTGCTGATTTCTCATAGTCATCTCTTCTCTTTTGCAACAGTCTCCACAATTTACTTACTATTGCTCTTCATCACAAGCTCATGTGCAGCACATCATGGAGGCACTTACTTCTTTGCTAGTGCCTTTAGATATCAGAAGGTCGCAATACTGGCATAAGGACTTTGAATGATCAGATTATACACGTGGATGTAAATTGGCTTTATTTTTACGACTAGAAGAAAATATGATTCCAGAATAAGACAGCAGGAAAGCCAGAGATGAAAAATGCTAAGGGGAAGCAATAGTTCAACATTTAAATTACTTATGAATGATTTACCAAAGTAACTATATTGAGAAGGAACAGAAAACATTTTCAAACATAAAATTAAATGAATTTGCTTTCTTTAGGTACATTCATATTTTAATTAATGCAATATATTATAATGCAATGGGCTTATTATTTTTCATTTGAATTGATTATCGTTCACCTAGAACGTTTTTTCAAACAAACATGACTAAATTTAATTTGTTTACCTCCATAACCTTTTACTCAGCTTTCACTTATTCTTAAATTGGTTCTATTTTCCATTGCAATTCTATAAATTCATTTTGTCTAAAAATAGATCAATGATTCTAACATTATCGGAGAAAAGGCTAATGTGTCAGTTACCACAATCAAGGAAGGTGGCTTATTTAGACAACATATACCTGGAGACATGCTTCGTACACCGAATCAGCAACCACAGGTATGACTCAAGCTTTTCTCATAACATTTATAATTTCAAATGTATAACTAATTAGTACCAATATACCAAAGACCTTGTAAAATGAAAGTGTTTTCAACTATAGTTTCATGTGAATATTTTTTTACCAGTTGATCAACTCATTATTTTCTACATTTGAGGAAAATAATCTTCCTAATGATGAAGGAATTCTTTTAAATCTACAACTGACAGATTAGTAACTCTATTTTTCTATTTAATCTTTATAGCATTTATATCAGAAAATATTAATGTTGCTGCTTTAGTGATAACAATATTAAAATATATCAAGTATAAGTGACTTTCCAAAAAGCAACCTCTCTTTGCCTTCATAGCACTAATTAAAACAAGGCTTTCATGGTTTAATTGATGTAAGTTTCCATCCTACATTTACTACAAGTTGGGTGAAAGCAAGGATGACATTTGTTTCCTTGCATGTATTTCTTCTATTCCTAATTACAACTGCGTTAGAAGCCTAATGGGACATTCACTTTACAAATGAACAAATGAATGAATGATGGATGGATGAATGAATGAATATATGAATAAATGAGGTGTCAACACAGAAAGCATAAACATTTTTGTAGGCAAATAACATGTTTCTTATTCTAAATCCAGCACATAAAGTATATATACGCTGGAATTATTGCTATATTTCATTACTAAATTCTGTGTATATTGTACTGAGCTCAGCTGACCCTTTAGCCTTGTTCAACTTTGGGTCTGTGTTTCTTGACTTGAAGGTTGAAGTCTATGTCAATGGAATTCCAGCCAAATGTTCAGGTGACTGTGGGTTTACATGGGATGCCATGATTACTCCCCTGATCTTGTCAACAACACCTTCTGAAGGTAACGCTTTGCTTTTAACCTTGTAGTACACAGTGGGGGATAGCTAGAAAAATGTAACTTCTAACAATGAACTTTAAATATATATTACTGTCATTAACTATGGCAAGCAAACAGCTCAATATAGTGAGAACTATCACCTGAAACTATGGACAAGCACTCATTACTTACTTGAAAAAAAATCTATGAAGCCAAAGTATGTCATTAACATCTCTATTCTCTACTTTTACAAATTACAATCAGTCTCTATGATTTCTCTGTGACTTTGAGACATGGTTTTTCTGCTTGACCAGTGTGCGTATTAACATTCATCTGGTGAGAATTCTCCCAGCAGAGGTAGCAACTAGGGAAGCAATAGGATAGCTTTAGTGTGACAAAAGAAATGAATTGAGTACTCACTTTGAGAAAAGGACAATTAATGCTAAGAACTCATCCCATCCTAGGGTATGTCTTATTATTGGGAAAAATGTGACTGTGTTTTTTGTGTGAGCCCCTAAAAATGTAAGTAAGCACCAGGGATAGAGTGCAAAGGGTGAGCTTTTAACCACAGTGATGAAATCAGAAATCATTATCTTATATGTAGCTGATAGTAAGCCTTATCTGGCTTGTGCCCTTGCATTTGCTAGTGATTTTTCCATTTTTCTATCCAGTTACCCAAAATTTCTTTGGGCACAAAATAATTAACAACCTGATTATTTTTTTTCATGTTTGATCAAGTTAAAAGTAATGGAAAAATATAATGAGTGCAATAAAACTAGCCATTTTTTCTCCACTGTCAATTAATGGTGGCTTACATATTGTAATACACATTCCAATCACCAGCTAAAGAAATATTATGAGAAGCTAAAATTCCCTTTAAGCGTTATCCCTGTCCTAGCCCCCACAGCTCCCAGGGGCAACCACAGTAATTAATTTTGTATGTTTTATTTCATTCTGCTTGAACACCGTTTGTATTTGAAATACATATATAGTAATTTTGGTGTGTGTCTGTGTGTGTCTGTCTGTATGTGTGTTTGTATGTTTTTTTTTATGTCTGTGTGTCTGTGGTGGGAGTGAAAGGTCAATCTTATCTGTCATTTCTCAGGAGAGGTCTACTTTTATCTGTAATTAGAATAATTAGTAATATATAATAATTAGTTTCATTGTGACATCTTCATACATGCAATAATGTATTTTGGTCATACACATCCATTACTTTCTCTTCTCTCCTCTCCCTCCTTCCTCCCTCTGATCACTGTCTTCTTCTCAGTTCTGCCTCCCAACTTCC
The DNA here is from genome assembly GCA_028551405.1 of Uromys caudimaculatus. Classification (NCBI taxonomy): domain Eukaryota; kingdom Metazoa; phylum Chordata; class Mammalia; order Rodentia; family Muridae; genus Uromys; species Uromys caudimaculatus. The sequence goes on along the minus strand of CM052718.1, from coordinate 52,874,880 downwards.
CCTCTTCTACCTTCAAGATGCATGACCTCTCTTCCATTTCCTTTGCAAATGAAGGGTCACTTGTCCCCAATTCTTTTCTCCATGGTTTCATTGTGGATTGCTGCCTTTTCAACTTGTTGGTCAAAATAATAATTTTCTTTTCCTATCTAATTCCATATTTCAGTGAAATACTATTCTGATGAATATTAACACAGATATACAAAATAAGAATCAATATAAAATAATTCTATGGAAAAATATTATTGCCAAATATGTGTCTTTTCTCCCTGCTTCAAGCTTGTTGTTTGAATCGTATAAAAGATAGGTATATTCCTCCTAAGAATTATCTGATTTTATAATAACAGATTCTAAGTTTTTTCATCTGAAATGCAGTGACTTAAGTTTATCACTTTCAGGGTCCTATGCAGAAGGCACAATTCTAACCATAGCAGGCTCTGGATTTTCTCCCACCTCAGCTGTATCCGTCTCTGTTGGGTCTACCAGCTGTTCTCTTCTTTCTGTGGACGGTAGGTTCTTTCAATTGTCATCAAGTTTGACTGTTTTTCTCCTAGAGAAATTGGAAGAAAGAACTACCACAAATATAATTGTCTTCTAGAATATATTTTAGAGTCATGAAATTAACAACCTGGTCTGGAAAGTGTTTACATATATAAGGACCATACACTATTTGAGTGTTATACAGTGTCTTTATCACATGAAGAGTGATCCACCATACCTCCATTCATATATACCTTACAAAGTGGTGTCACAAGATATTTAATGTATTTATGTATCCCTGGGCCACAGAAATATTCAAAATATGTCTCTTTTCTCTCATGGTCTCTGATCATGCCTATTGTTGCTGTTTATTTACTTTTGTATATACTGGGGATTGAACCCAGAACCTAAGGCATGTTAGGTGAGTGCTCTACCAAAAACTACATCACCAACCTTTTGTCTGTGCTGTGACAATGCCTTAGTAGTCATCATGAGGTAAGAGGATATGACCATATTCTTTGATTCCTATTTTAACAGGCCCTCTCAAATTATGCAGAATTTAAAGATCATTTACAATTTTAAATTCTTGTCATTGGTGGAAGTATAGTTACTTAATTTCACTGAAACTTATCATTCACAATCCTAGATATTTTCTATAATTTAATCAGATTGAAATCACACAAACAAGACCACTTACCAAATAATTTCTGTTGATTTTTATTTAAATGTCAAATAGCCAATGTTATAATGGTATTAACTATAGTAAAGTGAAGAAAATGTTTTCATTTGATTTTACCACATTTATTGATAGAATATATTATTTTACTCAGTTATGGATATAAGTATAATGTTGAATGAAAATTTTAGTAAAAATTCATAATAACTTTGATGCAGACCTTCTTTGGGCAAGGTTTCCAGATTCATTTTCAATATTTGTTTACAATTTCCTAGAAGTAAGTAATTCATAACAGCAAGTAGCTTGCAAAGATCCTACCTCCCCACTAAGATTTCCTTGTCCCCCCAAGAATAATAGTAGTTTACCTTGAATATATTTCTTGGAGTCTTAAAAACAAAGACCAAAGTTAATATTTACAAATTAATTTTAGTGAGTTCTTTTTTTTTTTTAAATCTAAAAACACCACCACATTTGCTTTATCATTTTCTTCTTCTTTTTTATCAAAAGAAAATGAGATCAAGTGCCAGATTCTGAATGGAAGTGCTGGACATGTACCAGTTGCTGTGTCCATTGCTGATGTTGGACTAGCACAGAATCTAGAGGGTGAGGGATTCCACTTCGTTTATCGGAGTCAGATCTCACATGTCTGGCCTGATTCTGGAAGCCTGGCAGGTAATAGCTAACAGCTCTCCAAAGAGATGATTGCATACATTTTCACAACTGGGTTTCCAGTGCTTTGTTTCTAGTACCTGGAGAAGGACAATGAACCCAAAAATCCCTCACAGCACAAAAAAGAATGTCCTTTTGAAAGGCACAGAGATTAAATGGCTGGCTAATTCTTTTCCTTATGAAGCACAAGCCGGAAACTGCTTATGCTTACGTCATAGGTTATTGAATTAATATCATCAATTATTACATGTTTCTATAACAACCTCATTAATTATGTCAAGATAAGATTTATTAGTTATTATTCTGCTTACCAGCTGCTCCATTTGCAACCAGAGTCTCAGTGGAGCTCCTCAACCTAGAATAAAGTTCTCGGACGAGCAGGACAAAGGAAGGCTGACAAAGAGGATGCACAGACAATAACACATTTTTCTTGTACTGTTTCACTTACTTTGTATATTTTTTAACCACAATTAATATTAGAAATTATGCTTTGGTGTTGATTTTTGTGTTTTTAAAAATTACTTTACTTTTGCTTCATTTTCTTTTTTTTTTCTCTTATATTTTCTCCTTGCTTAGAGATATTAAAATTTAAGGCTTAATTCACCCTCATCTGCCACACATAGGCTAAATAGATATTGTGTCACTTCTTTCCAGGACAAAGAAATAGTTGCTGTCAATATACCCTAAAGCCAACATTGGCAAGCCTGTGCAATTGAGACCCTGCCTGTGCTTGTGCTGGGAACTGTGTGCAGAGCTGCTTCTCCAACCACTTGTTATCTGGTATCACCAGATGACTTGGGAATGATGATTTAGTGACACAGTTTCATTTGGTCCTAGTAGACCTGACTTTGCGTTTTATTTTCTTTTTCTTTCTTATAAAGGTGGTACTCTGCTGACAATATCCGGATTTGGTTTTAGTGAAAATGCAACTGTATTAGTTGGAAATGAAACCTGCAATATGATCGAAGGAGATTTGAATAGGATAACATGCACAACATCAAAAGTAAGGCCTCTGACTTCAGTCATCCTTCACCTCCAATAGTCCTAACCTTATTAAGTAGGAAACTTCGACATGGGTGGGTAGACATGTGACACGTTTCTCCAAATTTCAGAACTTTCATTATTGTCTGTAAAAGTCAGTTCTTCATCATTTTTAGCTAAAATCCAAAGTCAAAATATCATTTCTACATCTGAGATGTTTAAAAACCATGATGAAGATAGTCACAAGCAAGCAGTGCATCTCATCTGAAGTAGTAGTAGATACAAAGCAAAGATGAAATTCAGTGGAGTTGGGAGGTCAGGTGGCATCTCATAAAAGATTTGATGTCTACTCACCAGGAAATAACCAGATAAAGTAAAAGATGAAAAGAACTCAGCATTAGTAATTTGAAAATTTCAGAGAAACAACTCTAAGCATGCTTAGTTTTTAGAAAGAAATTCACTTTTATTTGTATTTTTGTCTTGAAAGTTTGCATTTCTTTCCCTTTTGTGTACATGCATGAGTGTGACGTGACTATTGCTGCACATATGTGGAGATTGCAGAGGCAGAGCTCTTCCTGGGATCTTCCTGGGATCAGACAGATCGTCATCATTGTCAGCAAGCATATTTACCCCTGAATCATCTCTCTGACCCAGAAAATTATGTTTAAAAGTGCTAAAATTTCAATTTGTTGGCAAAAATTTGGAGTTTGCTGTAGAATGTAAGACCTGAGAATTAACCATTATTACTTATTTTTTTAATCAGCCTCACATTTAAGTTAGGTCTATGGTTCACCAATTCTGTGGAAAGAGATGATAAATGCAGATTCAGTCACTGACCTCAAATCTCAAAACACAGGAGAGTAAGTGAAGACGTCGGTAAGGTGTGCAGGGGAAAAATCCAGGAGCGTGTGTTGGTCTGTATGGTAGAGTAAGGATTTAGGGGCTTTGACAATATGCAAAAACATTTTGTTTAAATCATTGAGTTAAACATAACATGTGCATTAGTAAAATACAAAATGATCAAGACTACCTTACTGAGAATTGCACAGATGCCATCAGTGAAAATATAAAGTGGTTTCTAGTGCTTGAGCTTAGAGTATGTAACTTGATCAGAGAAATATGCAAACTAGTTTGTGAATGAAGTAGAAAAATTAGATTTAAGTCTATAGCAGGAGAACAAGGACACATTTTTGGTATCTTATCCTTCTTCAGATAGAGAGGCATTTTCCCAGAGCACCTCAGCAGCACCATGGAAACCTTAAAAATGCAATAGATGCACTTAAATGGATCATAAACACCGCAGGACCATTAGATCTTGGCCTTGAGAATTTACATGTGTAACCTATACTTAATACACCAACTTTAAATATCTGAGAATTAGCTCTGATTTGTGACTGAAATGAAACAATTTTAGAAATTTATTTATAGTAATTCTATTTTTCTTCAGCCTTTGGAGTTTTGTTTTGTGTTTGGTTTTGGGGTGTGTGTGTGTGTGTGTGTGTGTGTGTGTGTGTGTGTGTGTGTACAGACTTGGATATATTTCCCCAACATTGTTCAGCATATTTTCTCAGATATGATATCTCCCTAGCTAGATCTTGCCAACAAGACTAGGACAGGAGATCAAGACACCACCTCTGGCTTCTTTCCACTCTCTGTTTCTCTCCTTTATTGATGTGCATTATAGGACTGAACTAGGGTCCTCATGCTTGCAACATAAACATTTACTGACTGAATTAGCTCTCCAGCGAAGTGAATGGATTTAAATACTTCATCACCTTAATTTTTCTATTTTGTTTTTTCCTTTTTCTCTTCAGAGAATTGAGGGTACAGTTGATGTTTCTGTCATTACCAATGGAATTCAAGCTACAGCAAAGCATAGTTTTAGTTACAGCTGCTTACAAACACCAGTTGTCACTGATTTCAGCCCAAAGGAAAGGACAATTCTGGGTAAGAAATACTTCAGAGAGATCAGTCATTTGTCTTTATGAGACTGGGTTACCTCACTCAATATGATAACTTCAAGTTACATCAATTTACATGCAAATTTCATGATATTCTTTTTCTTCACCTCTGAATAAAATGCCATCATGTATATTTACATTTTCATTGTCCATCATCAATGGATGTCCAGAACTTCAGAAGTGGTAGTAGATTTTCTGTAATCTCAAACTAAAGTACATTATTTCTTTTTATACCTCTTATCACATTGCTGAATTTTGAGTCCACAATTGACTTTCCCCACTTTTCTTGAGTCCAAATACACATACACACACACACACACACACACACACACACACACACACACACACACACACACCGGAAAGTCGTTCAAAGCACAGGTTCCTTGCACTGAAACATGCTCTTTCCTTTACTTTAAATGCAAACAATTCAACTTAAAATTTACTCTAAACATGTACAATGGCAAGAATGATATTTTAAAAAAATACTTCAGTGCTTTTTTCTTTGTGAAATAAACATGCATTTTATGTGTACATAGAAGCATGAACTCATTCTTTTGAATTTTGCTTCTCAAAGTGGAAACGTTTTCTAATTTTTTATTTTAATTTTTTTGATACATTATTTACATTTCCTATGTTTCCCCCTTTCCAGGTCTCCACTTAGGAAATCCCCATTCCCTCCCCCCTCCCCTGCCTCTATGAGGGTATTCTCCCACCCACCAACCTGCCCATCCACTCCTGTCTTCCCTCCTTGGCATTCCCCTTTACTGGGGCCTCTAATACCCTCAGGCCCAAGGGCCTCTCCTACCCCTGCTGGCCAACAAGGTCCTCCTCTGCCACATATGTGGTCTGAACCATGGGTCCCTTGAAGTATATTCTTTGGTTGGGGGTCCAGCCTCCAGGAGCACTGGGGGGTGGCGGCCAGTTGGCACTGTTGCTCCCTCCATGGGGCTGCAAACTCCCTCAGCTCCTTCAGTCCCTTCTCCAACTCCTCCATCTGGGACCTCACTTGGGTCCAGCGGTTACTGTAAAGTGAACCTTGGGTATTCCAAACTTTTGGGCTAATATCCACTTATCAGTGAGTACATGCCATGTTCGTTCTTTTGTGACTGAGTTACCTCGCTCAGGATGATATTTTCAAGTTCCATCCATTTGCCTGCAAATTTCATTAAATCATTGATTTTAATAGCTGAGTAGTACTCCCTTGAGTAAATGTACCACATTTTCTGTATCCATTCCTCTGCGGAGGGACATCTGGGTTGTTTCCAGCTTCTGGCTATTATAAATATGGCTGCTATGAACATAGTGGAGCATGTGTCTTTATTACATGTTGGATCATCTTCTGGGTATATGCCCAGGAGTGGTATAGCTGGGTCTTCAGGTAGTATTATGTCCATTTTTCTGAGGGTCCGCCAAACTGATTTCCAGAGTGGTTGTACCAGCTTGCAATCACACCAACAATGGAGGAGTGTTCCTCTTTCTCCACATCCTCGCCAGCTTCTGCTGTCACCTGAGTTTTTGATCTTAACCATTCTGAATGGTGTAAGGTGGAATCTCAGAATTGTTTTGATTTGCATTTTCCTGATGACTAAGGATGTTGAACATTTCTTTAGGTGCTTCTCAGCCCTATGAATTTCCTCAGTTGAGAATTCTCTGTTTAGCTCTGTTCCCCATTTTTTGATAGGGTTATTTGGTTTTCTGGAGTCTAACTTCTTGAGTTCTTTGTATATATTGGATATTAGCCCTCTATCGGACATAGGACTGGTTAAGATCTTTTCCCAAGCTGTTGGTTGCCATTTGTCCTATTGACAGTGTCCTTTGCCTTACAGAAGCTTTGGAGTTTCATGAAGTCCCATTTTTCGGTTCTTGATCTTAGAGCATAAGCCACTGGTGTTCTGTTCAGGCACTTTTCCCCTGTACTCATGTGTTCGAGATTTTTTCCCACTTTCTCTTCTATTAGATTCAGTGTTTCTGGTTTTATGTGGAGGTCCTTGATCCACTTGGACTTGGGCATTGTACAGGGAGATAGGAATGGATCAATTTGCATTCTTCTACATGTAGACCGCCAGTTGAACCAGCACCATTTGTTGAAAATGCTGTCTTTTTTCCACTGGGTGGTTTTAGCTCCTTTGTCGAAAATCAAGTGACCATAGGTGTGTGAGTTCATTTCTGGGTCTTCAATTCTATTCCATTGATCTACCTGCCTGCTGCTGTACCAATACCATGCAGTTTTTATCACTACTGCTCTGTAGTACAGCTTGAGGTCAAGGATGCTGATTCCCCCAGAAGTTCTTTTGTTGTAGACAATAGCTTTTGCTATCCTGGGTTTTTTGTTGTTCCAAATGAATTTGAGAATTGCTTTTTCTAAGTCTATGAAGAATTGAGTTGTAATTTTGATGGGGATTGCATTGAATCTGTAGATTGCTTTTGGCAGGACGGTAATTTTTACTATATTAATCCTCCCAATCCATGAGCATGGGAGGTCTTTCCATCTTCCGAGGTCTTCTTCAATTTCTTTCTTCAGAGACTTGAAGTTCTTGTCATACAGATCTTTCACTTGTTTGGCTAGAGTCACACCAAGATACTTTATATTGTTTGTGACAATTGTGAAGGGTGTCATTTCCCTAATTTCTTTCTCAGCCTGTTTATCCTTCAAGTATAGAAAGGCTACTGATTTCTTCGAGTTAATTTTATATCTGGCCACTTTGCTGAAGTTGTTTATCAGCTGCAGCAGTTCTCTGGTGGAGGTTTTCGGGTCACTTAAGTATACGATCATATCATCTGCAAAGAGTGATATTTTGATTTCTTCCTTACCAATTTGTATCCATTTGACCTCCTTTTGTTGTCTGATTGCTCTAGCTAGAACTTCAATTACTATATTGAATAGATAGGGAGAGAGAGGGCAGCCTTGTTTAGTGCCTGATCTTAGTGGGATTGCTTCAAGTTTCTCTCCATTTAGTTTGATGTTGGCCACTGGTTTGCTGTATATTGCTTTTACTATGTTTAGGTATGGGCCTTGAATTCCTGATCTTTTCAAGATTTTTATCATGAAGATGTTGAATTTTGTCAAATGCTTTTTCAGCATCTAATGAAATGACCATGTGGTTTTTTTCTTTGAGTTTGTTTTTGCAGTGCATTACATTGATGGATTTCTGGGTATTACCATCCCTGCATCCCTGAGATGAAGCATACTTGATCATGATGAATGATCCTTTTGATGAGTTCTTGATTGGGTTTGTGAGAATTTTATTGAGTATTTTTGCATCGATATTCATAAGGGAAATTGGTCTGAAGTTTTCTTTCTTTGTTGTGTCTTTGTGAGGTGTTGGTATCAGTGTAACTGTGGCCTCATAGAAGGAATTGGGTAGTGTTCCTCCTGTTTCTATTTTGTAGAATAGATTGAAGAGTATTCATATTAGTTCTTCTTTGAAAGTCTGATAGAATTCTGCAGTGAACCCATCTGGTCCTGGGCTTTTTTTCATTGAGACTTTTAATGACTACTTCTATTTCTTTAGGCATTATGAGACTGTTTAGATGATTTATCTTATCCTGACTTAACTTTGGTATTTGGTATCTGTCTAGAAAATTGTCCATTTCATCCAGATTTTGCAGTTTTGTTGAGTATAGGCTTTTGTGGTAGGATCTGATGATTCTTTGAATTTCCTCAGAATCTGTTGTTGTGTCTCCCTTTTCATTTCTAATTTTGTTAATTTGGATCCTGTCTCTGTGCCCTCTGGTTAGTCTGGCAAGGATTTATCTATCTTGCTGATTTTCTTAAAGAACCAACTCCTGTTTTTTTTGTTGTTGTTGTTTTTTTTTTTTTTTTTGATTCTTTGTATAGTTCTTTT
>CM052718.1:52827527-52865771 GCA_028551405.1 Uromys caudimaculatus | reverse complement strand
CAACTGGAGAATGGTGTTTAGTAACAGAAGGGTTCTGGACATCCCAAACTTGGGGGTCCACCTGAGAAGCTGGTAAAGGAAACATGTTAGTGTTAGTAGGGTGACTGGCTAGGAGAAGGAGCAGAGGAACTGCTGGCTGGCTTGGGTTTAGGCGAATGGGTGGAGCAAAGGAAATAGAAGCTCCCAACTTAGCTAAAAGATCCCTTCCCAATAAGGGGACAGGACAGGTTGACACCACCAAAAAGGAATGGGTGAAGGGTACACCCCTAAAAATGCAACTCAGTGGTGGGGTCTGATGGGGGAGATAATGTTGTCTTCCTACCCCGACAACAGGAAAACTTGAAGGTGAAGTGGGTCCCCAAAACTCCGTCAGGACTGAATAAGTGGCCCCAGTGTCCAAGAGAAAGGAGATGGGCTGCCCACATACCATGATAGCTACCCGGGGCTCCCTGTTGGTGATAGGCGTGGTCGGGTCAAGAGAGCTCAGGCCCCGTCAATCATCCATAGGCAAGCCTAGGAGACTGGCTGAAGGGTTACCTAGGAGTTACGTCCCTCTGTTCCTCATCACATGAGGGCAGTCAACAGCCCAATGTCCCTCCTGATGGCACCTAGGACATGGCCCCCTTGGCTTGTTGGGGTTGGGGCAGGCCCTCACCCAGTGACCTTATTGACCACATTTATAGCAGGGGCCTGGTGGACCCTGAACCTTAGGAGACCAGGAGTCTGGGTTAGCAGCTGAGGCTGGTCGGAAAGCCTTTGCCAGCACGTGGTGTTTTTGTCTTTTGGCTTTCTCATCCCTCTCATGATACACCTTGAAGGTCAGTGCTAAGACTTCTGCCTGTGGAGTCAGGGGCCCTCTCTCCAACTGCCTAAGTTTAGCTTTTATGTCGAGGTAGCTTTGGGAAAAAAGTAGGTCATCAGAAGTTGTTTACCTTCTGGGTTTTCAGGATCTAAATTAGTGTACTGCAGTAGAGCCTTTGTGAGGCGTTCTAGGAATTGGGATGGGTTCTCCTGTCTGTCCTGGACAACCTCTTGGAGTTTTTCAAAATTAACTGGCTTCAAGGCTGCCTTTCTGAGGCCAGCCAGAAGGCACGTAATAAACCTGTCTCTGGCTAAGATACCACCCGTGGAATTGTAATTCCATCGAGGATCCTGGTCAGGCACTGCCTCAGATCCAATTGGATGTGCTGCATCTGTTTTGTGAATTTCATTTGCATGCATTTTTGCCACTTCCCAAACTCGCCTGCGTTCTTCAGGAAGTAAATTGTTAGTAAGAATCATATGGACATCATGGAAAGTCAAGCTATAAGATTGAGTGATATACTGGAACTCCTTAATAAACTTGGAAGAGTTAGAAGTATACGAACCCAGTCTTTGTTCTATTTGAGAAAGTTCACTCAGCGAGAACAGGACATGTACTCTGACCACACCATCAGCTCCAGCCACTTCCCTTAGAGGAAGGACTGGTGCTGGGTCAGGTGTCTCTGGAGAAGGAATTGGGGGTTTGGCTGCGGCCTTAGAACGAGTGATGGGGGGGTGAAGGTGGGTGCTAATGCAGGGTGATTGGAGGCAGTAGGCACAGAAGGAGGGGAGGAGTCTGGAGAGGTAGAGCTAGTAGGCCCAGGGGTAACCTGGTGAGAAAGAGAAACTGAGGCAGCGGTTTGAGTTTTAGGCGGTGCAGAAGGCAGCACGGAAGTAGGTCTGCGGGGTAGGGAGGAGGTTCGTTAGCTGGGTCTAGGGTTGTGAAGTCATCTAGCGGCGGAGGAATAGGTTTCATAGCTAAGAGAAGTTGGGATGGAGAACAAGCAGAACACATAGAGGGTTGAAAGCGAAGATAGATAAAAGCTTGAACATATGGGATTTCCCTCCATTTACCGGACTGCTGGCAGTATGTATGAAGATCTCTCAAAATGATCACGTCTAGCGTGCCATTAGGTGGCCATTTGGAACTATTTTCTAAAGAGTACTGAATCCAAACCTTATTGCAGAGGTGTATCAATTTTGAGGTCCTCAAATCAGGCATTAATTGAAGAGATTTGAGGTTTGCCAGGAGACATTCCAGAGGGGTGTCTGGAGGTACTGGGGAAGACCAATTAGTACCCATTGGGTGTTGGGGGGTGTTACTGATCTATTCTTGCCTGCGTCCCAGAGAATATTCAGTAACTATGGCTGGTCAGGCTAGAAATTCAGGTCATCACGAGCAATTTCTAGGGACCACAGATGACAATTTCCCGGAAATTGTCAGGAAGCAATCCAACCTAGTAATAGGGTTTTCACGGCGGCAGAGGGGGAAATGAATTGCTTCCGAGGGGAGGACACCCAAGGGCTAGGTCCTAACTCATGGGTCAGCTAGGAGGCCAGTCAGAGACTGGGACAATGAAAAGCCAACCCCTCAGCCCAGAAAGAGTTGGCCAGACACTATCTGAGCAAAAGAGGCCCTCCCGCCGATTGGAAAAACTCCTTACCAATTTAAATGCTGGTGTGTGTTTGCAGACTGAGCAGTCAGATAGCCGGAGGCGTGGAACTGTTTGTTTGGTGTGGCACCATGTGGTGGAAGATTTTGAGTCTGGCAGTGGCTGGGCAGAGCAATAGCGGCGGGGTGGCGGTCGTGGTAGCTGGGCAGCAGCAGGGAGCAGCGGTCGCAGTAGAAGTCTATGTCTTGTGGATGGTGACGGAGGTCAAGGTTGCGGTGGTGGCGGTGGCGATGGCAGACCACATGGGCGGCTGGAAGGCCACTCCAAGCGGCGACCCGGGCCCTGCCCAGACCCTGTAGCAGCTTGCGTTGAAGTTCCCGGGTTTCGGCACCAATGTTGTAAAAATTGCTGGTACGGGTCCGGTATGGGCTGCGGTGGAGACAGTCACACGTTCCAAAACCACACCAAGCCAAACAGTTCCACGTGAGGGGTTTATTGGGGCGAGGAGAGAGAAGGGAAGAAGGGGAAAAAGAGAAAGAGGGAGAGAAGTCCTCCGTATATATATGGAAAGTGACGTGGCATGACATAGCTACAGGTGAAGGTGGGCAGTGAGTCAAGGTGAATTCTGGGAATCTGGTGGCTGTTGCCTTAGCAACAGGTGGGCGGGTCATACTGTCGCCTGGATGACGTCACCTGGGTGCAACATCACCGGTTTGGCGGTCCTGATGCCAACAACTGGTCCTTTAAGTTGGGAATCTGCACTCTCTTCTATACCTATTATCCTGAGGTTCTGGCTTCTCATTGTTTCCCGGATTTCATGGATATTTTGGGTTAGGAGCTTTTTGCATTTTGCATTTTCTTCTACTGTTGTGTCAATGTTATCTATGGTATCTTCTGCACCTGAGATTCTCTCTTCTATCTCTTGTATTCTGTTGTTGATGCTTGCATCAATGACTCCTGATCTCTTTCCTAGGTTTTCTATCTCCAGGGTTGTCTCCCTTTGTGATTTCTTTATTGTTTCTATTTCTATTTTTAGTTCCTCGATGGTTTTGTTCATTTCCTTCATCTTTTTGATTGTGTTTTCCTGTAATTCTGCCTGTTTTATTGTGTTTTCCTATAATTCTTTAATGGATTTTTGTGTTTCCTCTTTAACAGCTTCTAGTTGTTTACCTGTGTTCTCTTGTATTTCTTTAAGGCCGATATTTATTTATTTCTTAAAGTCTTCTATCATCATCATGAGAAATGATTTCAAATCTGAGTCTTGCTTTTCTGATGTGTTGGGGTATTCAGGGCTTGCTGTGGTGGAAGAGCTGGGTTCTGATGTTGCCAAGTAGCCTTGGCTTCTGTTCCTTATGTTCTTGCCCTTGCCGTTCACCATTTTGTTAACTCTGATGTTAGCTGGTCTTACTCTGTCTGGCTGTGACTTGTCCCTCCTGCAGGCCTCTATGTCAATACTCCTTGAAGACCAGCTCTTTCTGAGAGATATTTGGGTTTGGAGAGCTGTGGCATAGGCTCAGCTCTGGGGTGCAGACAGAAACCAGAAGGATCTTGTCCCCAGCTGTCCCTTGGTTCCTGTGTCCTGATGGCTCTGCAAGGGTCCCTCTTGATCCAGTGAATTTGAACAGAAGTGGTGGTTTTACCTGTGCTCGAAGGTGTGTCAGCACTCCTAGGATACCAGCTCTCTCCTGGAGCCCTGTAGCACAGGCTGAGGTCCCCAGGCACAGATGGAAACCAGAAGTTTCCTGTCCCTGGCTTTTCCTCAGACCCTGTGTCCCAAGGATTCCAGGTGGGTCCCAGTGAGCAGTGGTGCTCATCTTATCCCCACTCAAGGCTTTTCCACGCTCCTCAGAGGGTAGCTTTCTCCCGGCACTACTTGGCTATGGAACCCTGGTGGCCCAGGCAGAGGTCTCCCACCACAGATCAAGTTTTCTAAATACAATAAAAGATAAACATGTTGGTTTGGTTAATATGCAAATTTTATCTGTATAAAAAGTTAAATTTTTATACAACAGGTTGTATTTTTCTTTTAAAACAATAGGAAATGTCAATTTAACAATTAAAGGTTATAATTTTGGAAATGAACTCACACAAAATACGGTGTATGTTGGAAGAAAGCACTGCCAGGTTCTACACTCGAACTTCACAGACATTACATGCCTTTTGCCCACGTTGCCTCCAGGAAAACATGACATCTATGTCAAAGTCAGAAATTGGGGTTTGGCAACAACAAGGTATGATACTGATACTGGTTATAAATGATAGAATTACAGAATTCTTGGGCCTAAAATTATGATAGGGAAAACTTTAATGATTAACTTTCAAATATGTTGATTGCTTTCTTTACTCTTTTATATCTCCTCATAGAAAAAAATTCTTTAAAATTCTCATAAAGTACATAATAACACTTCGGTTTTTGAGCAAACCATTTAGAATAAGTTATAAAAATTCTCTGTGCAATTGAATTTCTCTACTGGTCATGTGATTTTCATGCATCCAGGAAATGCTTTTCAAGTACTTTTGGCAGTGGTGGGAGTGCAATTGTTTAATTCTAAATTTACAGGAATTTCCTGCACTAATGTTACATTTCGTTGAGAGGATTTTCATCAATGCTTAAACTATTCTGTAACAATTAGAAATGTAAAAATGTATAATATTAGATCATTGGTATAATATGAATGTATATGAAGTAAACTAGCATTCCATGGAAAAAAGAAGGGTTCTGTGAAAAGGGGACAGTTAAGCCAGGATCTGGCCATTTAGAGGAAGCAGTGGAGATAAGCCCCCGCTGATTCTCTTTCCCATAAGAATTCTGAATTTTCTTCCCTGAGACTCTTAACAGCAAAATCTTAGTTTGTCTCTGAGACAATTGCTAGTTTGAAATACTTTGAAGAACAGCAAACTAAATTAATGGCTTAAAAAGAAGGTAAAGAAGACAGGTGTCAGAATAGAAGAAAGATGATTGCCCAAATCTTACAGGAAGTGAGGACCAGTAAGCATAGTCTCTAAAACTGCATCCCCTGTTGGAATTACTGGGAGGAGTTCATAACATTTTTAAAAATCTACTGGCTTCTGACGCTCATGGATGATATTATGTACAAAGTCAAACCTAAACTATGTATTTAGATGGTAGTTGGAAGAATGCCAATTCAGCATACTAAAGGAGTTAAATAAAGCAATACAAAACCTCTTTGAAATCTACAGACTGTGCTGTCATGAAGGGACCTAGGATAAAGGGGTTGAACCCTCTGTATCAGGTCAGAACATCACACAAATTGACGGTGCACTAGCAGGCATATCATCTATAATAAAACAAAGTAAAGACATGTTTTCCCTGAGATAATAAGATGTCTTGACAAGTTTTCAACAAGTAGGAAAAATTAAACTGAATTGCACAAAAATTAAGAACTTCTAAAATGTATGGAATTTTGTTGCTACTTTTTTAAGCATGTAATCTGTCTTCTCATTTTACTATAGTAAAAATTTTAAAATACTCTAAGGAATTTCATTATTTCTTGTGACCTCATTTCTTAAAATCATATTTTCTATATTATTTTAAGACTTTGCCTCTTGCATAGTTCTGTTATTAGATTTTTCAAAACTAGTTTTCAAAATTAGTATATACATTTAACCAAAGCAAAGATGATTACCAGTTTATCTGTTCTGAAAAATTAATGTCTAATTATATATGTATTAAATTATTTCCTATTCCCAAAACACTGTGGAGTGAGGTATGGAAGCTCATTGGAAATTTATTCTTTCATCTTTTTCAGGAACAAGTTAAATGCTTCCATACTGTACCTTTTGGAAGTCATCCACATGTTTCCCCAGAGAGGCTCTTTGTATGGTGGCACTGAAATCACTATAATGGGTTTTGGGTTCAGCAAAATACCAACTGAGAATTCTGTTCTCTTAGGTAAAACCTTTGTCCTGTAGAGGTTAACTTGATAAGGTTTTCCATGTCTAAAATAATCTGTTGGAGGAACTGGGTTGTTACACAAATACTTTCAATGATTTTACAATATTGTAAGAAAGGTTATACAAATACTCTTAATTGCTTTTCTATATTATGATGTGTTGGGGAGAGGTATCATGCATATTGGCCAAATCAAATGAGGCCAGAGGAGGACATTGGATACCCTAGAGCTGGAGTTATAGGTAGTTGTGAGCCACTGGATATTGGTGATGGGAGATGAACTCGGAGCTTATGCAAGAGCAGCAAGAGCTCTTAACTACCTATCGCTCTCTCCAATACTTTTTCTTGTTAATGTTGAAAAGGCCAAGTTTGTGGTTAAAGAGATAATGAGACAGTGAACAACTCAGCTTTTGAATCTTTCATTATCATGTATTTAATGTAAATAAAACTCTTGTGTGAAAACACACACACGAACATAATCACCATCAGAAGCCAAGTACTAGAGATCCTCCAGTGTAACACAGAGCTTTGTTAAGCATTCGGCTGAAACATCACCTCTATAGTTCACAAAAAACAACTGACAATGTTTTTCCTATCTTTATACTTTTAGGCTCCTTCCCGTGTGACATTACATCATCATCAGAAAATGTCATCAAATGTACTCTCAGTTCAACAAGGACTGTATTCAGAATTACCAACAATGGTTCACATTTAGGTACCAACCAAGATTTATTTATATTGAAAAAAAGAAGAGAGCATTTATGCTAAGATTAGGTTGATTTTTATTTTGCATTTCAAGTTGTTCAAAGAATCACTGTTGTTTCTTTTGTACTTTTGCAGTGTTCTCCATATGAGAATAAAAGTCACACTCTTACTACATATGTAGTAACATACACTATGAGCTTGAATTGAGAAGGCCAGGCTTTATAATCTCATGCTCAGGAATTTCCAGTGATTTTGTTGCAGTCTAGGACCTCCCGAGTTACTGCTTAGTATCAGTCATGAGTTTCAGAAAATTCAAGTTGAAATTATTAGCTTGACTAGTTGTTTCCAAAAATTCTTCTGTGTAAAGAGTTAATAAGAACACTAGAAGCACTCCGTGTAATATTTCTGAACAACTTTTTCCTTGAGTATCCAACTCTTCAGTGTCTCTTGATCATCACTCTGGAGTTATTAGTTACAATTTATGTCTTCCTCTGCATATCATGATCTTGCTTTCTAGTGATCCTGGTTCTATTTTGGTTGAGTTCAAATTATGTACAAACATAAATGTACAATACTAACTTGGAAGTTGTTTTTACTTTATAAAAATGACTGTTTCATGGTTAATTATTAAGACATTTATTTCTTTTCCTTTTAAAAATCTGCCTCAATGTTTACTCCCAGTGCATGGACTAGGTTATGCCTGGTCACCATCCGTCTTAAATGTGACTGTGGGTGATACTGTGGCATGGTACTGGCAAGCACACCCCTTTCTTAGGGGTATAGGATACAGAGTTTTCTCAGTCTCCAGTCCCGGAAGTGTGACTTATGATGGCAAAGGATTTACAAATGGAAGGCAAAAATCTGCATCAGGTATGATTCTGTTTTGTTGAAGTTTTCATCGTGTGCCTTTTTCTTAGTCATGGTAAATATGTTTACATGAATTAGTCATACAAAATAAAACCAGAAATTAGTTTACCTGGCATTTTATGCCTATTGAAAAAAAACATTATAAATAAATCCAAGCAATTATCTTAAACATAGTAAGACATTTAGTATGCTATTTCTGGTCTTTTCTATCTTTATTGATTGCATGTTAACTGAAATGTATGTTGTGCAACAAAGTACAATAGGACTATAAGAAAATAGGATTATATGTTTTAGCCAGACTAACCTGATAATAAATAATGAACTTTTGTTGATTGTAATCAGCTTATCAGCAGTTCTTATTGGACAGCTAAGTCTGAGTGTACCTTTCAGATATCTAATTTGTTCTATGCTTGTAGTAGTATATTTAAATGTTCTTTGTTTTGTCTGCAGAAGTCTTTATTTAGTTGGTGCTGTTGAAGGACACTTTCCCATACAGAACAGTTTCTTTCGTGCTTGCTTTGCTTCATTGTATGGTTTTTTTCTTAAAATTTGACAAATTAGGCCAGACTTTCCATGATTTTCTTTAAAAAGTAAAGCTGGATCTTGCTTTTTCTTGTATGTAATTTCATTATCAAAACCAAAGACAAACAAAAGGAAATCTTTATAGCCAGTGATTCATTCTCTACTACTTCCTATTGCACTCTAAGACACATAAGAAAATTGTC
The DNA here is from genome assembly GCA_028551405.1 of Uromys caudimaculatus. Lineage (NCBI taxonomy): Eukaryota > Metazoa > Chordata > Mammalia > Rodentia > Muridae > Uromys > Uromys caudimaculatus. The sequence continues at coordinate 52,857,147 of CM052718.1, read as the reverse complement.
ATCTGCACTTGCATTGAAATGATAATTTCTAATTTCCTCACCTAGTTTTCAAAGATTCATTAATTGCTTGTATCTCTTGTGTATAATCTTATTTTACGGCAGGTTCATTTTCTTACCAGTTTACTTCTCCTGGAATTCATTACTATAGCAGTGGGTATGTTGATGAGACTCACTCCATATCTCTCCAAGGAGTCATTAATGTTTTTCCAGCTGAAACCAGGCACATTCCCCTGCACCTGTTTGTGGGAAGCATCGAAGCGACATATGTTCCAGGTAAGATGGTTAAACATGGAAACCACACCAGATGACCCGGCTTAATGTGAACTTTGTAGAGTAGATGTCAGATGACTGGATCTACACACTTTGGTCTCTTTTTAAGGCTAGAATTTATTATGTAAAATTACTAATTAATTGATTAAAATTCTTTTAAATTTTAATTTTAAAAATAACAGATCTCCAGAATTTAAAACCATCTACCCCTTCATTAACATAAATAATAATAGTGTCTGAACAGAGTTTTTGTTTTAGGATAGTGTGCATGGCTTACAAATGATTCTTTTGTCTAAAGCAGGCCCTGCACATTTACACTTGGCAAGTACTGCAGCAGGCTGCCTAGCAACAGAACCCCTGTGTGGCTTGAATGATACAAGGGTTAAACATTCAAATAGATTATTCTTCGAGCTTTCAAATTGCATTTCACCCTCTATAATCAACATTACCCCCTCTACCGGAACAGTAAATGAACTCATAACTATCACTGGGCATGGCTTCAGTAGTCTTCCATGTGCTAATAAGGTAAGAAAACAGAATCTCTTCTCAGTGTCCACATATTCAATAAAAAGAACATATTTTGATCACAATCCTCTGGTATAATTTTATCAGATTTATGATCTATAACTTGCATGCTGCTAACTCACTTAACGTTTACAATTGCATATATGTGTATATATTTAATAGCATATTAGTGGAGTTGTGCATCTCTGACTTGAATAAGTTTTAGAACATGTCATGATCATAAAAAGAAACCTTGTTTGACATCACCCACCTCCTTCACCCATTTCAGCACACTGCTAACTGTTAATCTGTTTTCCCTTGATATAGATTTGCCTATTCTGAACATTATTCTATAATATGAAGTTTTTTGCCAACATTTATTTTCCTTTGGCATAATATGCTGAAAGTTCATGCATGTTTCAGTACTTTCTTTTCATGGATGAATATATATGTTGTTATATGGCCTGTATATCATATAGAGTCTATTTATCATCCAATTTACAGTTATTTAGTTCTTATATTTTTTTGGCTAATGTGAATAACTTAATTATTAACACACTTGTAAAACATGACATAAGGTCAATTTAATATACGTCTTCATCAATTTCACAAATTAATTTTATGAATATAAAATTTTCACAGAATTATCATTCTAAAAAATACATAATTGATACTAATACAAACATGAAGTTCAGATGAGAGTAATGGATTAATGAATTTTATTTTATATTCATTTTTTTTCCAGGTTACAATTGGTAACTACCCTTGTGTTGTAGAAGAAAGTAGTGAAAATTCTATTATGTGTCATATTGACCCTCAAAACGCAATGGATGTTGGTATTAGAGAAATTGTTACTTTGATTGTTTACAACCTGGGCACTGCTATCAACACACTGCCCAATGAATTTGAGAGGCGATTTGTACTTTTGCCAAACATAGATGTGGTGATGCCGAAAGCAGGGTCAACGACAGGAATGACAAGGGTGACCATACAAGGCTCTGGCTTTATGGCTTCTTCTGCAGGTGTAGAAGTCTTTATGGGTGATTTCCCATGTAAAGTTCTATCTGTGACCTACACAACAATTGAATGTGAAACAGCTCCTGCTCCTCACCAGCTTGTTCTTGTAGACCTTCTAATACATGGAGTACCTGCCCAATGTCAGGGCAACTGCAGCTTTTCATATTTAGAAAACATGGCTCCTTATGTAACAGGAGTCTTCCCAAACTCGATCCAAGGATCTGGAAATGTCCTTATCAAAGGAGAGGGTTTTGGGACAGTATTGGAAGAGATTTCTATATTTATTGGAAGTCAACAGTTCAAAATAATAGATGTTAATGAGAACAATATTACTGTTTTCATGACTCCACTAGCGGCTGGATTTCACTCTCTCAGTGTTGTTGTTGGGTCCAAGGGCTTGGCTCTGGGCAATCTAACTATCAGCAGCCCTGCAGTAGCTTCGGCCTCACCAACCTCTGGAAGCATTGCTGGTGGGACAACCTTGATGATCACAGGCAGTGGTTTTTCTCCTGGAAACACCACAGTTACTCTTGGGGATCAGCCTTGTCAAATTACATTCATCAACTCCAGTGAGGTCTACTGCAGCACCCCAGCTGGGAGAGCTGGTACAGCCAATCTGAAGATCGATGTCAATGCGGTCATTTACCCACCTTTGTCATTTACATATGCCATAGAGGATACTCCATTTCTCAAAAATATCATCCCTAATAGAGGTACTTCATACTTACTTGCCTTTTTATTTATTGTATTGATGCCATGTAACAATTATATTAATTATTACTGAGTTATGATATTAAAGTATGTCTTCTACATATTCTTCCTTAAGCCAATTAACACAATTCAAGTTCTGTGCAGTCTTAATTTTGTATTTTTTCATACACTCTTAATATAAAATTTCAGCTTTAATATAGGAACACAATGTTCATCAACTTGGTCTAAATTACAAATGAGGAAGAAACAGATGATTGTCCTGGGAGCAGAGTAGGTTATGTCGTTAATATTCATGTGGCACAAGAAACAACTATTAAAATTCATGAGCGATTGATCTTATTAACACTGATACTTGTTCAGAATATTTTATTTCTATAAACTCCAGCTAAATATTGTTGGCACAACAAAATTCCTTCCAAGGAAGTGGCATGCTCGGATGGAGATGCCTGCCCCAGGTTCTAGTCTCCATGCTATTGAATACTCATCGTCTATGTGGAGGATCCTACAGAAGCAGCTGCAGCATAATTGTCAAGAGCATGGCTGTTTAGTTTGCCTTTTATTTCTGGGGTAATACATCCAGACTCAAAGCAGCATGCCACTGTGTGGAAATGGGTTTATTTGGCTTACACATCCTTATCACAATCCATCATAGAAGGAGGTCAATGCAGGTACTAAAGGCAGGAACCTGGAGGCAGGTTCTGAAACAAAGACCGCGGAAAAGCACTGCTTAATCTCCATGGCTTGCTCAACATGCTTTCTTATACCACCTAGAACTACCTGCACCTCTGTGCCACCTGCCTAGAACTGGTATTGACCTCATCAGTAATGGCATGGGTTGTTTGCTCCCGTGACCATTCTTTCCATCTGTCATGTATGTATCCTTAAAGAATATCTGTGATGAATAAGAAGCTTATAGATTAATGTGATAGACTATAGATTACTCTAAAAGAATGCAGCATTTGAAATGTCAAACAAAATTTTAACCCTTAAAGATAATTTATCTTTTTTTGAAAATGTTGCTAGTATGAATTTTCATTAATATGTATAATTTTATGGTGGTGACTCATAATTACTTTTATTGTCATAATTTTTATATTAGGCAATCATATAGTAATTTTATTATAAGAATTAAATGTGACTCCTTGTAGATTTTTAATTTGTAACAATCTATAAAAATTACAATATATCAGGGCTACACAGAGAAACCCTGTCTCAGGAAAAAAAAAAAAAAGAAAAGAAGAAAAAAAAATACAATATATTCATGCAAAATTTAGGAATTTGCCCTATGGAATTTTAATGCCCCACGGAATTTCCATGTTTAGTGCCCTCAATGTACATTTGGTAAAAAAAAAAAAAAAAAAAGAGCTAATTACCTGAAGGTGAGATTGTAGAGATTAGCAGAGGTCTGAACAAGTAAGTTCTTGTTGGGCTTGAATAGAAAATAATGAACTTTCAATAAATATGAGATATTGTTAAATAATTTTTAGCAGAAACAGATTATGAGTGATTAGATTCATAATTAATTAAAGACATCTATGACATGACTTGGTCAACAAGTAATACAAATTTAGATGAGATAAAATAGGAAAGCAGGAAGAAAACTCACATGTACAGTATTTGGTCTTACAAATAAATGGTGATTTGATATAAAATAGCTGTGTATGTGAAGAAGGAGGAGCTGTATAATGAAGTTAATATTCTTCATTATCTTGGAGTCCCTATTTCGCTTGATAATTAAATCAACATAAGACTGACAGAAAATTAGAAAAACTTTTATATGTTTACAGTGACTTTATTAAAAAATGAAAACCTAAAGGCAGTTACAAATTTTTATTTTATTGTTATGTTATTTTATTGTTATGTTTTTCCTACAAGTATATATGTGTGCCACTTGTGGAACCATTATGAGACAACATGTGAAGGCTGGAAATCAAACCCAGGTTCTCTTAAAGAGAACCAGTGCTCTTAATCACTGAGCCATCTCTCCAGTCCTGCAAAGACAGTTGTACCTAACTGCCCTTACACAAAGTAAGAGGCATTTAAAATTTACTAAAATACATGGGGAGATTAAAAAAATAAAAATATTATTTTATCAAAAAGAGAAATAAAGGAACTGATAAAATGAAAATTTGGGTTTAACCTTAACATCAGTATTTACTTTAAAAATCTTTAAATTAGTTACTTTCCCTCTATTTTCTACTGTAACTGATTATATATCATGACATATTTGTTCTCAAAATGTAGCTACTGAAAATACTTGAGTAACAGAAAGTATAGCCCATTCTCGGAAAGAAATGCTACAAAGGAGAAAATAGCACAGCATGCTAAGACTCATGCTCAGAAATCTATAGCTCTTTCTTCTGTTCTCCTCTAACAGACTAAAGCGGTAATTTATAAGTTATCATGGATGAAATGGCTGGAAAACAGCAAACCCTGAGATAAGATTTTTCTGTATATCCCTGACTGTCCTCGAACTTGCTCTGTAGAAAAGGCTAGCCTCCAAACTCAGAGATCCACCTGCCTCTGCCTCTTGGATGCTGGTTGTCAAGGCCTGCCTGGATCAACTGGATATGATGTTATTCACAGCAGTTAAGCAACATATCTTTAAGTGAATATAGAAACATTAGCAGATATTATGTGTTTATACGGTTTCCTTTTTGTTTTAAGGTCTGCCAGGAACTGAAGTTGAAATAACCGGGTCTAATCTTGGATTTATTATCTCCGATGTTTCAGTGATGATAAAAGAGAGTGTATGTAATGTGACCACTGTCAATGACACTATGTTACAATGCATTGTGGGAGAACATGCAGGGGGCATTTTTCCTGTGATGATGCTTCATAAAACAAAAGGCTCTGCCGTCTCCTCTGTTGTATTTGAGTACCCGCTGTCTATTCAGAATATTGATCCAAGACAAGGTGATCAGATAGTTTATATTATTTTAGCACTCATTTAGAAACAATATAATCTTAAAGCCCTGCCATAATGTGTACTTCTTATAAGGATAAAAGTATTTATTTGCCCAACAAGTTAACAAAAGAGTATTAGCCAATCATTCCAAAATAATAACTTTTATATTTTTCTTACTGATGTATCAGTTAATTAAAAGTTTTCAAATTTTAAACTCCAAAGTTACAATTGGAAATTACAAGTGGAAATTCTAAAATCATATTTAGTATAAAAGGAATAAAATTATTTCCACAGAAAACACTGTTTCTAGTTGAAAATTAATGGTTAAATACCTCTAAAAAAGTGTGATAAAAATACTCAAGTAGTAATGTTTCATGTATGTTTTGAGTACTCTAAAATCCTTTGTGACATCTCTTTTAAATTAAATTTTCATTTCTAGAATGATTTACTTAAATTAATAGAAGTCACACTTATTCATTGAAAATTTAAAACACTACAATTAAAAGATATTTGGTTTTATTAATAATATAATGAATTTCAGATCTAAGAAAGTTACATAAAGTAACTTCCTTTTCAGGTTTTTAACTAAAGCAAATGTGCACAGAGGGTACATTTCCTGCATATTCGCTCAGGTTCTCCTTGTATTTGTCTTCTTCAGGGAGCTTTGGTGGTGGGCAAACCTTGACTGTGACAGGCATGGGATTTGATCCATGGAATTCAACTATATTGGTCTGTGACTCTGAATGTGCAGTAGACAAACTTAGATCTGACTCTACAATGCTGTTCTGTGAGATTCCACCTAATAATGGTAAGTACTCACAAAAAAAAAAATGGCAGCCTGTGAGAAATGCTAATTTTAGAAAGATTATAGTCTTTTCTCAGATTGTTGAATTTTTTTGAAGTAATTGAGTCTGATTCATGACCATACTGACTTCAAGCAATTTGATCAGAACTGTATTTTCTACCTGTGTAAATCTGAGAACTTTGGTTTGTGACATGACTCTTAGTTGAGCATTCAAATGGAGAACATGCCGTTAGTTCTTATTAGTCAAATTTTCTTTCAAGGCAACTAAAGAGTGCTGAGAGAGGGAAAAATAGTTTTCTCCAGAGAGAAGGACACCAACCAGTTATCTTATACCCAGAAAACAGACATACAAGCAGCATTATAGAGACTGATCACGATACATCAAAAAGATTTGAGCCTTAAAAATTTCTTGGAGGAGATTTTGAATCTCTCTACCTCAGATTTTTCCTCTATCAAATTGATTTTATCATAGTAGCATTCTCCAAAGGATTACTGTAGGTTAACATATGTAGAAGGATATCTGAATCATAATGTATGATTTGTTGTTATTATAAGTCTTGTTCGTTTTTACTGATTGAAAAATAAAACCTGAGCTCTGGGTAATCCTAAATCTCAAATTTTACCACTTGCTTTTTATCTACAGCTAAGTTACTAAACTTCTCCCTACTATAGGTTTTCTATTAAATGGAGACATTATTAGCTATAATTTGGTTGGTTGTAAATATCAACTACCTAGTACTGTATAGAGATTTTTAATTATTATTTAACAATTCGGAGAGAAAGTTTGCTTAGTTAATTAGTTAGTAGTTAGTTAGTTATGGTTTGGTTTTTTTTTTTTTTCATTTTTTGAGACAGTGTTTCCATGTGTAGCCTTGGCTGTCCTGGAACTCACTCTGTAGACCAGGCTGGTTCAAACTCAGAAATCAGCCTATCTCTTCTTCCAGAGTTCTGGGATTGAATGTGTATGCCACCACTACCTGGCGGCAAAATTTAAGAAGGTCTTAAAATGACATTTTAGACAAATAAAAAATATGCTTCATGTGCAAATATTTTTAACATAAGATTTCACAGTTTTTGTGAATTTTTTTGCTTACTTGATATGTTTTATGAACTTTTTGCTTACCTTATGTTTTAATGATCAGTTTTGTCACTTCAACACTAGAGTTGGTGTTTGGATAAAAATATGCAGCAATACTGTGGAAAATTGGCAGATTGTGAGTCTCAACATGTCTCTTCTCCTTCCTGTTATTCTATATGGGCTCCTTGTGGGCTTCACCTCTTCCTCTGCCTCCTCTGTTGCCCGAGCTTCTGTCTCTCCATTTCCAGCTCTAATTTGCAATGTGGCACCTTCTAGGACTTCAAAACTAAGCTGGCAGGTCTGCAGAACTGTCCACAAGAGAGGTCTGAGGGTTTTCTTCCCTGTTCCCTTGTTAATAGAGTATAAAGGATATGTGGTTTTCTTTAACTCTTGCTAGAGGATCTTGCTAGTTTGGGTATATCCTGTGTGCATTATGAAGTGCTCATGGGAAAAACAAGACTATAATGAAAATATTTAGGGGATTTTGCAACGAATCTGGGCCGAATGGCAGAACTCTACTCAGTTTGACTCCCTTCTTCTCATAGGCAATGGACCTGATCAAGTCTGTGGAGTGAGTGTGGTCAACGGGAAAGACTCATCACAATCCACAACGCTATTTACGTACATCTTGTCCCTGACTCCACTCATCACTGAAATATCTCCCAGGAGAGGCAGCACTGCAGGGGGCACCAGGCTTACAGTCACAGGATCTGGATTCAGGTACCCATCTTAACACAGGTAGATATTAACCTGCTTCTAGATGCAAGTCGCACAGTAATCAAATACAATCTTGTAGTGTGGACCTTCTCTGTTTGTAAGCCATGCTTGAGGTACAAAATAGTACTAACAATAACGTTAACTGAATACATACTCTGTGCTAGGGACATTCCGACCCACAGAGCATTCCTTCTTTGCCATTACAAGGTGTTTTTATCCCACTTTATGTTCAGGAGGTTAAAGTGAAAGAGACGGATTGATTTGCCCCAAATCTAGCAATAAGTTCACAAACATAAATCATTTGTTATGCCTTCCCCATCAGCTCATATTCAATAGCAGCATGTTTCATTGGTCCAAAGAAACGTCTTTCCCCTCATCAAACCCATTCCTTTTCAACCAGCCAGACTGGTTTTCCGATCCCGACTCAGCTGCACTGCACGCTTTCTTCAGTGGACAAAGCTGACTTGAGCGCTTTAAAGCAGGGAAGACTTGGTGAATTTCTCAAGTGCTTACAGATACTCTGAACATACATTTCAAGTAGAGGCTAAATTCTAAGGCTTGTGACTGTGCTCAAAATGTTGCAAAGGAAAAACTAATTCCAGGAGCAAGTTTTACAATTTGCAAAATGCAGCTATTGGAGACCATAAAGAGTTGTGATCCCTTGAACCCAGGCAGCCTTTCTTTGATGTTGGACTACTTGCTGGTTTGTACATTTCTACTCCCTGACTTCTTGAAGTCTTTCTTTACTTTCTCTCAACAAATATTTCGGAATCTTAATATGGTGTCAGCCTGCACTTTGATAAACCATAGGGTATTATCACTGCTTTTCCAGTAGCTTATGGATGCAGGGCTTTTAATATGTGAAGTAGAAATTTAAAGTAAGCATGTATCATCAACATTTTCTTCCTTTACAGTGAAAACACACAGGATGTTCAAGTCACCATAGCCAACAGCAAATGTGATGTTCAATATTCCAACAAGACACATATCATCTGCACGACAAGTGCTCATGCTCCCTCAGGGTGGGCTCCAGTTCATGTCAATATCAAAGATGTCGGGATGGCTAAATTGGTAATGACAGTTAAGTATAGTAACCACATCAATGAAAATCTAGCACGCTGGCCGTGGGCTGATTACTAGTAGATACCTTGTTTGAACGTCTCTGGCAGATAATTGAACGGTGCTGTACTAAACTTAAGCAGTGTACATTTTTGTTCTTTATTATTCTTGTTTTATTTGATATTTTAATTATTCTGTCTGTGGAATAATTAATAATGGATTTAAGCTTTGTTATTATCATGAAATAATCAAGCCATCTGTAACATCTTAAAATTGAGTTCCATTTTTATTATTTAGATAAATATATCCTGTTTCAGATTTTCTTTCTTTGAGAAATTTTCTGATAAATTCTCTGCACTTTATGGCTTCTTGCATTCTGTTACAGGAGAATGCTGACTTCTTATATTCTGATGTTTGGTCTGCCAACTCCTCATGGGGAGGAAAACAGCCACCAGAGGAAGGATCACTGGTTGTTATTACAAAAGGACAGATAATTCTGTTGGACCAAAGTACTCCTATTCTGAAAATGTTACTCATTCAAGGTAAATTTGTAAAAATCTTATATTAGACTCTGCTGATTATTTTCATCAACTTCATTTAATCAAAAGCCATGATTATAAGCTCATCTTTGAATTAGGCTTTTAAATTCTGTTTGTGATTATGTTATTATTTAGTGTGTTTCCAATAGTTTCATGAAGTTTTTTTTTTTCTTCTGTGATAGTAGGGAAGGGTGGTGAACATCTCAATGTCCTCACATTTAATTGATTAAAATAACATTTTCTATGTCAAAAATACTGAAGTAGTGGATTCCAGAGGGTACAAAATTTTAGCAGTTTGCTCAAATCAATCCTAACAGTCCCTGACTGCCCTAGTGTTATGCCTATTTTTTGAACCCCAAAAGAACACCAAGGAATTGTTTCTGATGTAATCGTACTAGGGTCTTTATTCAAGCCATCAGTTGGACAAGGTTTTATAGAAAATGGCAAGCAAGGGTGTTTCTAGCCTGGCACACATCTAATTGGGGGGCTATTATGAATTTTGTTATCCTTTAAAATAATTGGCTGGTGGTGGGAGCCAAACCATAAATTTAACATCTGCTTTCCTCCTGATTGGTGGTTATTATGAAGTGAAGTGCCAGGGGCAAACTTGTAACCTGGAGGAGCAGATGTGTTGGGGAGCAACCTGAAACTGGTGCTAGAGAGTTCAACCTTAGGTCAGGTTCTCTAAGATGGAGTCTGAACCCAAGATCTCGTCTCTATCTAGAAGCTGAGTACAATTCTCTTCTTTGCCCATGAGCTTGCCTTCAGTTGTGACCTGAGTTCTCTCTGCTTTTTTGTTATTCTGTGTCTACTATAAAAATTAAATAATCACAATTCCAACTATGCATAAAAGAAGTAATAAACAGTAATAATAAAGTGTTTGGAGCTTTTGTGCATACATTTTTCAGAAGGGTCTTATATGCCTAAAGACTTCTGTAATTTATGATCTATTTTTAGCTTCTACAATTATAAAAATGTTTATTTGAAGCCATTAAAGAATTGGATCTTAAGTAAAGTTGTACTATCTTCAAATTGACATCAATCTTATAAAAATGGTTCTTAGTATATTCCTAACGATGCTAGTCAAGCTGTTGCTATTGCACAAAATAGTAAAACTTTCAGAGCTAATATTTTTAAAGATAAGAACTAATGTTGACATCATAATGATTTCTATAAAGATGACTCTGTCTCTGTTCTTCATTTATATTTGGAAGCCCTGTTTTATGGAATTAATCTAAGTAGTTGCACTGTTTAATGATAACTAAAATAGCAAATGGTTATTGCAAAGCAGTTTACCCTAGACTTTCTTTTACTGTCAACTCTTGGGATCTTGTGACATATTAAAATTATGTGGTTCACAGGTGGGACTCTTATATTTGATGAAGCTGATATTGAACTCCAAGCAGAAAATATCCTAATCACAGATGGGGGCATTCTTCAGGTATGGGAAACAATATCTTCACTTAATTTTATTGTTTAAAATATTATGTATAAAACTAATAGTTAATTCTACCAAATTATTCTGAAGTTATCTTTGTTTTAATTGGTTGAATTAATGTTACAACCTTGCAGGAGATTGATTCTTGGAATATTCTTGCATTTTAATAGAGAAAAAATGGTGTGTTGTCGAATTTAAAGTACAAAAAAAACTTCCTGTGTCAATCACCAGTGTGTTTCTGAAGGTCAGCTGTTGTATAATGATTGACCTATTAGAAAATTCAAGTCTTAGGGTTGGAGGAGACGAGCAAGATGACACAATAAGAAAAAGTAGACATAATCTGAGGAACAACGCTGGAAGCCATCTTCTAGTGTTCACATGTAGAACCATCATTGGCTTTAATCATACCCCGGACAATGGGTTAACAGTGGTTAGAAGGCACATAAGCTGCATTTATGTTGATGTTTTCCAAGTGACAACAACACAAACATGCACCTATATGCATATGAAAACAGGTACACACAAGAATTTAAGGCTTACATTGAGAAAGAAAGATATGGGTGACTAAACAATTCTCAAATGGGGGAAGAAATGGAAAAATAATTATTTTTGCAAAATTAGAATTGTGAATTATGAATTTTAATTTTCTGAACAAGATCTATGAATTCTTTCAGATTGGGACAGAAGCATCCCCATTCCAACACCAGGCTATTATTACTCTTCATGGGCATCTTAGATCTCCTGAGCTCCCTGTATATGGAGCTAAGACACTGGGTGTGCGAGAGGGCACACTGGATCTTCATGGTAGGCTGAAGATACTATGACATAAACTTGCCAGTCTTCTCCTATCTTTGGATAGTCTCTGTTTCTTTCTGACTCCACCCTCTAGCCTAGAAAGCTACACACAGAATCGAGTCTCAGAATCAAGGTCATACCTTCCTTCTAGGCTGTCCTATACTCTTCTGATAGCTATGTCTGTGGAGAACCAAACACTATTGGTACCATTTACCCTTTCCTTATGTATGCTATCTACTCATTACTTACTGTCTGAAAAGGCACTAATTTCAGAATTGGAAGATGGTAACTTCTTCATTTTTACTTCTTTAACAAGAATATTTCTAAAATGTAAAAACAAATTTATAGTTGTTCTTTCATATAGCTGTAGTTCAGGAGGCTGACATCAAATAATGTAGTTTGATCATGTTTGAGGTGCTAGGGTAACATTGTTTAAGCATGAACTGAGTCATTTTTACACTGATGTCTTCTATATGGTGATAATTGTAGCCTTTTGTGGACACAGAATTCCATCAACTATAGATGTCCCACGTGGTTCTAAATATATATCCTATTGTAATTTATATATATATATATATATATATATATATATACACATATATATATATGATTTAGCTGTAGATTGTCAGTTTAAGCCATTTTACTAATTTTATAGATTCACAGATTATTATGCAATTATGTTATTATTATCCAGATTGTTCATTTTCTGAAGCAAGAATTTTTCATCTTTCTTTTTTGAGATAAGTGATAAAATAAATAAAGATAAAATAAATCTTCCCCAAATTGACTTAATTCAAATGCACTTGGTAACCCAGAAAACACTTGTGAAGAGATGTTTGGTTTTTATGTGGCTTTCAGGTCTGCCTATTCCTGTGGTCTGGACTCGCTTGGCTCGTACTGCAAATGCAGGAGAATGGATTTTAACTGTACAAGAAGCAGTGACATGGAAGGCAGGAGATAGCATCGTGATTGCGAGCACAGGACACAGGTATCAGATGATGTTGGTTTATTTGTAGTACAGATTATTTTAATCTATGTAAAAGAAGAATGACAGGAGTTTCTCAAACCATTTTATTTGAACTTGAAGCATTTGGTAAAGAATGATAAGCAAGCTGGGTGGTGATGGTGCACAGCTTTAATCCCAGCACTTGGGAGGCAGAGACAGAAGGATATCTGTGAATTCCAGGCTAGCCTGGTCTACAATGTGAGTTCCAGGACATCCAGGGCTACACAGAAAAAAACCCTGTCTCAGAAAAACAAAACAACAACAACAAAAATAGAACAAACAAAAAACAAACACAAAAGGTAAATATAAACAGCCAAATACATGAGTCAGATGTTAGCTTCTGTCTGTTCACCAGTGTGTGTTGAGTTTCCAGTGACTGAATTTGTTATAAGAACAAGACTAAATCTGAGCCATAGTAAAACCATATGTAGCAGTAAAATACTTTATTTTACATGGTTAAATTCTTAAGTAAGATTTCACTAGAAAGAAGCATTCTGCTACAAACATCCGACTTGGTGCTTTAGCTAAACACATTCATTTAAATGAGCTTCTTTTTCCAGGGTCACCAGAGGACATAGCTGAGCAGAATCCCCTTATCTTCCATGCTTGGCAGTGTTTCTCACAGAACAAAATTGGAGGCTGTGATAGAGTAAAAAAGGAAGAAATTGGTATACAATGAGACTAAGCTGGCAGAACGTTCCAGATGCCTGACATGTCACAACTGAAACTACCTATAGTCCTTAACTTCCATTTAGTTGCATTTTCTAGCAGTTAATAAATTTAGACCTAGCATCGCTGCCCCAAGAATATCAAAGAGTGAAGGAGGAGAGGCGCTTTTGGTTCAGCTTGATGTTCAAATTACAGACACTTAGATTGCATGTGGTTACATTTATCAGGAAATGAAGAGTAATTATGACAAGAAACAGATCTGCCAAGCCCATGACTGAATTTAAAAATTAAAATGCAAGATGCCATTTTTCAAGTTAAAAATAGGATTGCAGATGTTAGAGAGAGATAAATATATACTTAGAAATTTAGCTTTGAAAGTATTCATTTATTGCCCCTCCCTGAAGGAAATTTAAATTATATAATGACAAAATACAAAGGGAGGAAAATCACAGAGCTCGCTAGTAAAATGGGAAATCCTTATTTATAGCCTTTCTGTGTGGAATGAAAGGGCAACTTTACAATTTAGAATAGAGCTATGGAGATGGCTCAGCTCTTAAAGGCTAGGCTCACAACCAAAACATTAAGAAATATGAATTAAGGGATTTCCCATCAAATATAATTTACTATTCATAAGTGAATCCAGTCTGAGGAATTCTAAAGTCCGAATTAAAGAAATGGATTTTCTGTAACAACATTGGTTAAAGAAGAGGAGGTAGTGAATTTGGGAAGGGGGGGTCAGTTATGGGAGGAATATAAGAAAAGGTGGGTAGAATGATTTGAGTTATATTTTAATTAAATGAAATTAAATTTTTTTAATGCTAACAAAAAGGAAATGTGTTTTTGTGGGGATCGAGCTGTGTTTATTCCTAGCAATAATGCTTACCATGGCCATTACTTGGTCTCTCTCGGTTTCCGTAGAATTGCATGCTATCACTTCCTACCTCACACAACTGCTGTGAAGATGCAATGAGGTGATAAACACGATAGCAAAATGTACCTCAAAGAAAGTGCTTCATAAGCGTGTGGCATCACACAATAACACCAGGGCACACCTGGCACACTAGAAAGCAAGCCAGATCCCAAAATTTGAAAGAGCTAAATGTACGAACATCATAAAATTAGCAAGTCTCACTTACTGTGGCTGAAATCTTGAGGATATTAGAGAATAAATGACAACCGAATAATTTCTCTGCTTAGGAACTTCTAATGGCTTTGCTTTGTAAGTCTCTACTTTGCCATGACTGACACCTTGAACCAGATCGTCATTGCTGTAGGAAGCTATTATGTATGTCTTACAGGATGCTTACAAACATCTCTGGCTTTTCTCCATTGGATGCCAGTGAACAGCCTTTCCCTCTGAAGCTGTTTTCAGTCATTACTGCGACTATAAAATCATTCTCATTTAAGAACCTGGGGGAGGGGTGATTCCTAAAGCTATAAATGATTGCTTTTGCAGGCTCTGAACAAATCTAGCACTCAGGTTTGAAATGAGTTATCAAACTTACTCTACGTATAAAGCATTTTTCTCAAGTATCTCTTCAGAATATGGCATGACATTTTTCAAAGGCACCTTATTTTATGACTGAAGCATTCAAATGTGTAAACCAAACATAGCAAATGTGTAAGTTAACTTTTTAAAAAAAATTTTTTTACAGACACAGCCAAGGAGAGAATGAGAAGCGGACCATTGCATCGGTGTCTGCTGATGGAATGCACATAACTCTAACTAGGCCACTTAACTACACACACTTGGGAATTACCACCACACTCCCTGATGGAACTGTGTTTGAAGCCAGGGCAGAGGTTGGAATTCTTACAAGAAATATCTTAATAAGAGGATCTGATAACGTGGAGTGGAATGACAAGATTCCATCATGTCCCGATAGATTTGACACAGGTACTCTGAGTAACCAGCATGTGGCTGACAGTGATCATTCCAGTTTTTCAAAACATTTTGGTTTATATTGAAGTGTACTATTGTATTTTCAACTTTAAAATGTATGTAGATAATAAGCATGGGAACTTGGAGACACTGATGGCTTCATAGTATTTGCAATATAATGAGGAAAACAATCAATGCTGACACCAAGGTGGAAGAAATGAGTGTGCTTGGAATCCATGAAAAAGCCCCTTTCCTGTTCTTTTGATTTCTTACTACTCTTCTATTCTTAGGGTCCTTGATAACTATAGCCTCACATGTCACCCAGAAGCTACATACATCACTTATATTTACCAAGAAAATGTAGAGTTTGATGTTTTATTTAGAAAATCCTTTTATTAAACAATATTGTGGAACCAATATTTATTTATTTATTTATTTATTTACTTATTTATTTATTTATTTATTTATTTATTTATTTATTTATTTATTTATTATATGTAAGTACACTGTAGCTGTCTTCAGACACCCCAGAAGAGGGCATCAGATTTCATTACGGATGGTTGTGAGCCATCATGTGGTTGCTAGGATTTGAACTCATGACCTTCAGAAGAGCAGTTGGCACTCTTAACCGCTGAGCCATCTCTCCAGCCCCTATTTAGAAAATCTTTAACAATGTTTTTTGTATATATGTAGTATATATGTATATCTGTAGTATATATGAGAGTAGTTTCATTGTAGATAGTTATTGTAGTAAATAGTTCGTGGACAATGGTAACTACATAGACTGTGGATACATGAGAAAATGAAGAAATAATGTGTGTAGATATGGAGAGCTGTAACTTTTAAGATAGGGCATGCTATGGCAGAAGCAATGCCTTTGAAATTTTGGCCCACATCATTCTTTACATGAGTTTTTGCAGGATATTTTGCAACATGCCTAACCTGAGCCAATCAAATATTAGTAACATTCCCATTAGTGTGTCAACCAAGAATGTTTTCCAGATGTTATAAAAGTATTATCTGAAAACAAAATCATCCCACAGGACTTTACTATGTACCGTCATTCAACATGTGAAAAATATCCATGACTTTCAATGATAAAGGATACTTCTTATTCATGTTCCATCTGTCTAGTCTAGTATGGGTCAACAGCAGGTCCTTTCTATTATAATTATTTCAGAATTCACACTGATGTAGGCTTTGTCGCAATATGGGTTTTCATAATCCCTGAAGCAAAGTTAGGATGGTTAGAGAGGCAACCATCAATTAACTGCAAAGGTTCTAAAATGATGTATTTTGCTTCTGTTTATGTGCCATTGGCCAGAAATAAGTCAACAGCTTTAATGAAGTTCAAGGAAATGAGTTAGTGAAAGGCCCTGAACACACAGTAGAGAATTATTGGATACTGATACATCTTAATAATGTGTTTATACTATAAAGCAGAATGTCTTTTGACAAGTTATCTCTGCATTTTTGTAATCATTCGTAAGTTAACTAGTAATAACAGACAAGAGTTAGTTAATAGCTTTTTCTTTAAAGATAAGAGTAAGTTCTTTGGATTTTATATTAAATGACCTATTTTCTGATGCCATTTTATCTGCATCAAGTCTCAGAGTGGATATGAAAGCAAGTCTCAAGCTGTCTAAAAAGAGAATACTTCTTATTATGTAAATTAGTCTGTCAGACTCTAGTGCTATACAAGCATAATTTTGCATTATATTAATTCCCAATTTGAAGTGGAAGCTTCAGAAACAATAAACAAAATACTATTATCATTATTCACTCAACCATCCAAATATTATTTAGTACTATCTCTAAAAAATGCTTTAGAATATACAAAGATAAACAAGACACATCATTTACCTTTGTTATTCTCTAGAAAAAAGAAGATATGAATACACAATAATTATGTTCTAGAATAAAGTTGAATATATGTGAATAAAGAGAAACAAAATGAGCATAAGGAAATTTTTAGAAAGAATATTGCTGTAAGGTCTTGAATAATTTTAAATATTTTTAAATATTCTTAAAGGAGAATTTGCTACACAGACATGCCTTCAAGGGAAGTTTGGAGAAGAAATGGGAAGTGACCAGTTTGGAGGCTGTATCATGTTGCATGCTCCTTTACCTGGGGCTGACATGGTAACTGGAAGAATAGAATACGTAGAGGTAAGAAAAGATATTGTTAAAACCCCGAGGTGTCATACAGCGAATATGTATTGAACTCCAGCTGTTCGCCATACTCCACTTCCAGTCAGATAGAAGACTGATAAATGAACAATTTTAATGCAGTCAAATACTCACTTGTTCGATCATTCCAAATATTTGTTTCTGTATTTTTAAAAAGCATAAATCATGTCCATCCAGACACCCAATTCAAAACCCAATAATGGCTTCATATTGGGTCCAAAACAGAAAATACAAGTCCTTTTGTGACCTGAATTCAAACTGTTCATGATTTTGTCCTGTGACTTGTTCATGTCAGGTGAGCCACATGGGCCTCCATATGAAACCATGTCAACCGCATTTTTGACTACTGGTCATTTGCTCTTTGTTTGATTTAAAATGTTCCTACATCAAAGCTTGTATGTTTCACTTTATTACTTCTGTTGGGTTTCTTCTCAATATTACTTCATAAGAAAGCTTGAAATTGTTATCTAAACTTCTAGTTTCCTTTATTTACTCAAACGCATAATATTTTATAGATTTCAGAATCTTCTTTAAATCTTTTTATAATCAGATCCACAACATCAAAATCCACCAACCCATTCTGGATACACTCCAAGTCAGCACTTCCATTTCCAGTGACCTTTTCTTTAGATACATTACACATGTGACATCTGAAATATAAACTAAATAATATTTGTAATAGTTAATTTTGTAGAAATAAAATTAAAATAAAGAGCTGGAGCCTGGAGAGATGGCTCAGCAGTTACAAGCACTGGATGCTCTTCTAGAAGGCCCTGATTCAGTTCCCAGCACCCACATGACAGCTCACAGCTGTCTGTAATTACAGTTTCAGGGGATCTGGTACTCTCACACAGACACACAGGCAGGCAAAACACTGATGCACATAAAAATAAAGAAATCTAAGGGAAAAAAGAAAACCAATGCATAAATAAATAAATGATGGTTCTAATATTTTCTTTTCTTAGATAACTGGATTATGTTGAAACACACATGTCAGTATCTTGAATATTAGATAATTAGATCATAGGCTTGAAAGAACACAACAGAATGGTTACTAACACCCTCTAATCAGGAGCCACACCCACTTGGATTGACAAGGAGCTTTGCAAGTGTAAACAAGGCCATTGGACTGTTTATAGTTTTTTCATCTGTGAGGTGAAGTCAGTGGCAACCTTCCTAGATCATGGTAAAGACTGTGACCTTGCATATAAAACACTACAGTATGTGGTACCTGGTAAATATCCAAAGCATTTCTTATATACAAGAATCAAAGGATCAGGAAAAAGAAGACATTTATACAGCATTATTTTGTTAAATAGAAAAGTTGAGTCATAAAGAGTTTTATTTTATTAAACAAAACAGTTTACTCATAGAGAACAGGCAAAACACAAAAGAGTCAAGGATGGCGTTGAGCATATAGTACAAGGCACATCTACCTTGCAACAATAGTCTTGTTTGGTTATTCTCTTATGCCACTTATGTGCCCCACTCCTTCATGCCATAACAAGTATTGTCATATTGAATTGTATTATATAAAAGATTGTATTCAGAATAAAATACTACTTTTAAATAACAACACGAAGAATGTGGAGGATATTAATGTAAATATACTCATGTCTTAATATAAAGTTGGGGATTACTTTGAAACAGGAAATTACTGAACAGTTCTTACTTCTGGTCTGACAGGTGTTCCAGGCTGGCCAGTCCTTCCGTTTGGGACGATACCCAATACATTGGCATTTGCTTGGAGATTTACGGTTCAAATCGTATGTGAGAGGCTGTGCAATTCATCAATCATACAACAGAGCAGTTACAATCCACAATACACATCACCTTCTTGTAGAGAGAAATATTATATACGATATAAAGGGAGGGGCATTATTCATAGAAGATGGTATTGAACATGGCAACATTCTACAATATAACCTGGCAGTCTTTGTACAGCAAAGTACTAGTCTACTAAATGATGACGTAACTCCAGCTGCATTTTGGGTAACCAACCCTAACAACACCATACGACACAATGTGGCTGCTGGTGGCACTCACTTTGGCTTTTGGTACAGAATGAATGACCACCCCGATGGTCCATCCTTCGACCGAAACATTTGCCAAAAACGAATTCCACTTGGAGAATTCTTTAACAATACTGTTCATTCTCAGGGGTGGTTTGGACTGTGGATTTTTGAAGAATATTTCCCCATGCAAACGGGATCTTGTACTTCTACAGTGCCAGTGCCTGCTATCTTTAACTCACTCACTGTCTGGAATTGTCAAAAGGGAGCTGAATGGGTCAATGGAGGAGCCCTGCAGTTCCACAACTTTGTGATGGTGAACAACTATGAGGCTGGAATCGAGACCAAGAGGATCCTGGCTCCCTATGTTGGGGGATGGGGGGAAAGCAATGGAGCTGTGATTAAAAATGCGAAAATCGTTGGTCATCTTGATGAGTTGGGGATGGGATCCACATTTTGCACCTTGAAAGGCCTGGTTCTCCCATTTAGTCAAGGCCTAACTGTGTCATCTGTACACTTTATGAATTTTGATCGCCATGCTTGTGTGGCTTTAGGAGTAACATCAATCACTGGGGTGTGTAATGACAGATGTGGAGGCTGGAGTACCAAGTTTGTTGGCATCCAGTATTTTCATGCACCGAATAAGGCTGGTTTTCGTTGGGAACACGAAGCAGTACTGATTGACGTTGACGGCTCACTAACAGGTAATATTATTCTTCAATCTGTGGTTTAAAAAAATACCAAAAATATGTTTAAGACAGACAGTGGTGCTGCATGTATTTAATCCCAGTACTTGGGAGACAGAGGCAGGCAGGTAGTTCTCAGAGTTCAAGGCCAGTCTGGTCTATAGATTGAGTTTCAGGACAGCCAGGGCTACACAGATATACCCTGTCTTGGAAAACCAAATATACATTTATATGAATTTGAACAGTTAGGACTGATTCACCAGTAATCACAGATTATAGCCCAGCAGTAAATTTACTTTCTGATTTGAAAATGAAAGGAAAGCCAAAGGCACCTGTCTTCCTTCCTTCCTTCCTTCCTTCCTTCCTTCCTTCCTTCCTTCCTTCCTTCCTTCCTTCCTTCCTTCCTTTCTTTCTTTCTTTTTCTTTCTTTGAAAAGGTTCCAAACAATCAGAAGCCACCTCCAAACGAGTCCTTTGTCTCTCTCATTAGCAATTTGATTTTGAATTAACGGTGGTTTTGTGGAACATCTATGGAGACACTGCTCACTGTCATTTTGATGCTAGATGCCACCAATCTGCCACCATTTTTCATTAAAGTAAAAATTGCTTTTATAATTGCCAAGTTGTGGACTCAGCCACACTCCATACAAATAGATATAAATTACATCTCTATTTATAAATTATGCAGGCAGAATATACCCTTACTAGAACTAGAATATTTCTCTCTCTCTCTCTCTCTCTCTCTCTCTCTCTCTCTCTCTCTCTCTCTCTCTCTCTCTCTGGTTTTTCAAGACTGGGTTTCTCTGGATAGTCCTGGCTATCATGGGAATCACTCTGTAGACCAAACTGGCCTCGAACTCAGAGATCCACCTGCCTCTGCCTCCCAAGTGCTGGGACCACTGCCTGCCTAGAATACTTTTTAAGAGGAGTGACGTGGCTGCTATCAACTCCTTTGTAATTTAATGTCTAAATTTGTATTTTTTAAAAATGTGTTCAATGGACAAGAATTGTGAAAGAAGATATAATGTTGTTTTTTCTGGTTCTAGCTCTGTTGTGGATATTTCGGTTTTGGTGGTGAATGAATGTATAAAGATATATTTGATAATTAAGTGTAAAATTTAATGTACATCTCCCTAGCTTCAGAGTGGTAACTTCATCAAAGTTCATTGAGATATATGGATGTTGGATCTGGCTAAATTTAGTGTGAGATTTTGTTGCAAGTTTTTTTTTTATAATAAAGTTTATTAAATTTTTTAATAAAATGTTAAACCTAGAAAAAAATCAATGTGCACCATAGGGTTCTTTTAATCATTTTAAGTCACTTAAGTCAGAATATGTCACATTTTCTATAAACATCTATGATTTCTAAAGGTTTTTATCTTTACCAATTGTTACTAATGGATCTGTCTAACCAGGTTAGGAACCTTTTATAGATGTGTTTCTTGGCAGCACAATTTTAAGAATCAACAGGTAAACCTAGAGATCATAGTGGCTAAATACTGAGAGTCTCTTTGAAAGATGAAATAACATCCTTTTCAATGTTCCCATGGTCTGAGTTCTCAGCTACAGTTGATGGCTTCTGTCTCCCATTCTAACCGTGGTTTTCAGGAGGGAGAATGTAGTGGTTCTCACTAAAGTTCTGAGTAACGTCTATTCACTAACAGTATAGGTTTTAAATATTAGTTAGTAGAGGACAATTTTCTTGCTGAGCATCTGAGAGGCACTTAGATTCTTAGATCCCTAAATTCTTCCTAAGGATTTTTTCTCTCTCCAATCATCACAGAGCTAGTATGAGACGTTCTCTAGTAACCAAGCCTATGTTTGTTTAAAAGCATGTGGTCTATGAGCAGGTTTGAACCTTTCTGTGAATCCTGAATCAAGTTACTTGTGCCATTTTCCATCTTTTTGACTCTTGTGCATGCTTCAGGTCTTGTGTTTCAAATACATTTGTGGTGAGTCCCTTGACAAAAAATTCTACTGTAAAATAAATGTATCTTTGTCATTTGCAAGCAAAAACCTCTACCAGTTTGTAGATTTTCTTGGTAATATTGTGGTCACAGGACCTATGTGCACTGTAGGTCAGGTTTGTTACTTTTCTTATATAAAACTGGCATCATGCTGTTTCTGTTCCTTCCCCAGGCCTCAGAGGGCACACTGTCATTCCACACAGCTCCTTACTGGACCCTTCACACTGTACTCAAGAGGCTGCATGGAGCATTGGTTTTCCTGGCTCTGTCTGTGATGCCTCTGTCAGCTTCCACAGGCTAGCATTCAACAAGCCTTCCCCAGTATCTTTACTTGAAAAAGATGTAGTTCTTTCAGACTCTTTTGGTAAGTGAATTATAACAGTGTAAGACACTAATTTCAATATTTTCCTAATTTCTTGAGTTACTTCATGGTGTTCTGAATATTGCGAAACACACATTTATGCCAGTCATATTCCAGGCAGGAAATCAGCTATTCAAGGTTAGTACTTGAGAGATACATACACATGTATATACATACACACTACATACATACATACATATTCTGTTGATTGACGAATTACCAGATGATATTATTACAAATAGCTGGAAACTTGGCATACTATCGAAACAAGGCTATAAAGAAATATTAGGCCACTCTCAAAGACAAACTTTTTATGCTCATTGAATGAGTGGGAAGGGTCAACAGATACATATGAAGTCCCAGGGACTGTTAATTTGTAATGGTAATAAGAATGTCCTTATATACTGCTGCAGTTGGCATTATTTCCTGACTAGGTTGAAGTAATTACTCACAATCCATATGCAATTTTTCAGCCAAACAGAACTTGTGAGTTTGTTTCTCCTATGTCATAAATCTTTGGCTGTCACACTGGCCTTACAGTTCCTTAATGTGTTATGCCATCACTCAACTCTCCATTACTACAACAAAAGCGTGAGATAATTAACTTGTACAGAGAAAGATTTATCTTGGCTCAGTTTTTTGAAGTTTCTATTTGTGATCATCGGGCCTACTTGTCTTTGAGCCTGTGGCAAGGAAGTACATCTGGTGAGGAACAAAGCTACTGAATCGGTTCACATTCCCTTCTCAGGGCCTGTTCTTAATGGCACAAACACCTCCCATGAGGCTGCAGCTTTTAAAAGTTCTACTGCTTTCGCTAACAACACAATGTGCTATACTTATAGCGTATTGGCCTACAGAGGACAGCTAGCTTCTTTAGTATCTGAGAGGAATGGTTCTCAGTTCCCTTAGTCCTTCCTAATGATGCGTTCTCTCTTCAATATCTATAAAGCCAGTAACTAAGTGTATCTTTTCTCATTTACACCTTGGCTAGCCTAGCTTGAGTGGTTCAAATCTGCATATCTATCTATCTATCTATCTATCTATCTATCTATCTATCTATCTATCTATCTTTCTATCTATCTATCGCTTATTATATCTATTTATCCATTTATTCATCTATTTAAAAACTAATAATACTTTTTGACTTCCAATGGATTGTATTTTAATAAGCCTGTTACTAGTTGAAAATGAGTAAAGTTGAAAATGCATCTACCACACATAATATACTAAACAAGATGGCTCAGTCTTGGTCACTTTACCCATTCACAGACATTTACATTAGCCCCTAGTTCAGAAAAGTCATCTAACACAAGCCTATTTTATAATAATGGCTTGAATATCTGATGTAACTAATTGGATAATAATTATTGTTATTTTTCTGGCATACCAATGTAAAGTCCAAAACTCTTTAAGTTGAAGCATCATACATATGCTATATCCTATCTGCATAAAGTAAATATCTGTCTACAATGAGTCAGCATACCACAGACTGTTATGATAGACTGAAGATTCTGAAAATGGGTGAAAGCATGGTTTAATCAAAGATTTTCTAAACAAAATCTTTGTAACATCTACAAATGTTCTTGTTTACGTTTGCTGGGTAAAGCCAAATGATGCAGCTTCTTAATAACTAAGTCTGTATCTGTGAATGTCTAATCCAAACACGTAATAGGTGATTATGACCACAGAAAGAGACTTTCTCAACAGAATCAAGTGCACTTGCCTGTCTTTCTCTGGTATAATAATTTAACATTCTTCTTCAGCACATTATAAATAATTTCAAGATAGTACTTTAATATGCCATCCGTATTTCCAAATACCCCACCCCCACTTAACTATATTGATAAAGTGACTCATAATTTAAAAAAATATAAGGTATTTCAATAGTAGCTTGTTTTATAATTTTATAGCATTAATATACCAGCAATATGATAACTGGTAAAAGATAAAAGGTCTAGCTAGTCTAACCCACACTGACATATTAGAATTTTGTTACCTTTTTCCCATCACCGTGTCTCAGGATATCTCTTGTAAGAATTCCAGATTTTTCCCTTATTTCAAACAGATCCTTACATCTATTTAACTGTGCGCTTTGAAACTGTATAAGTACCCATGTCCCACTCCTGGACTCACTTAGAGACTCAGCAAAGTTCCAATCTACCACCTACCATCATAGTTCCCTTCCTAGATGGTGGATCATACAAGTGTGGTAGCTTTGAAATGGCCACTGTTACTTCCCTCTCAGTAAAGTGACTTTTGCTTTTTGAATTGGAAAGGATCTGGAAAATATGTAAGACGTGGTAAATTATTCAAGTTACTTAAAGTAAACTTCTGTCTGCCAGGCCTCCACTTTATTCCTATATGAAGTATAAAATAGCAAACATCGTCTTAATGTGTTACTGTAAAAATCTATGGTCTTGAAAGGAGGAAGCGAGGAAAGGTGGAGGAAGCCAGAGTCAGAAAGTGCTGCATCAAGTAGGCTGTCCTCTTTATTAAGGTGACACAAAACCACCCAAGACTTCATATGCTCCTCTGGGGAGATAATTACAGGAAAGGACTTACTTTCATCTTCTTACTTCTTCTCTGGCCCAGAACAACCAGGAAGCAGAGGGCAGCAAGACAGACCATTGTGAACAGAAGATCTTTAGGGGCGACAAGTATTCAGTGCCACCTCTACTATTTATTATGATGATATAGTTAGTTTAGATTTTATTAAGGGCATTCTTACATTTTCTCCCCATAGAGTCTATGACACCCTCAAAAATAAATAAATAAATAAATAAATAAATAAATAAATAAATAAATAAATAAATTGAAGCTGGGGTTTATGAATGTTTTACTTTAAATAAACACTAAAAATTTAAATGACAAATTTTACAAAACATAAATAGCTACTAAGCGAAAGAATAGTATTCACTATAAGCCAAATAATCAGAGTGTCATATTAAATAATCAGAGTGTCATATTAAAGTACAACTGTATCCATTAGAATAGTATAGTCAAATTTTTTTGCCACAGTTATTTGGAATATTAAACAGTAGGGGCTTTTAGTTAAAGGCATTTTAAACATAATAGAATCCTTTCCTAGAAACTCCATGGACAAACCAGGTGTGGTGGCTCGTGTGTTTAATCTCAGCACGTGAGAGGCAGAGGGAGGTGGATCTCTCAGTTCAAGGCCATTCTGGTCTACATAGCAAGTTCCAGGACAGCCAGGATTACACAGGGAAACCCTATCTTGAAAAATCAAAATCAAAATAAAATAAAATAAAATAAAATAAAATGCCACGGACTGAGCCAGTATTTGTATATTTTTCTCTTGTTCAAAAACAGAGGCATTTCTTGAAGGTGGAGCTTGTGGTTACTGCTTACTTTATGCTTTTCTACAGGAACTAGCATCATTCCCTTTCAGAAGAAACGACTGACCCATATGTCAGGGTGGATGGCTCTGATTCCAAATGCAAATCACATTAACTGGTACTTTAAAGGTGTGGAGCACTTAACCAACATATCATACACTTCCACATTCTATGGATTTAAGGTAAAGGAAGAGCTATAGAAAACAAAACAGCAGCCTACACTGCCATCTCACAAACCCACCTCTTTCTTTTCGAAGTGTGTACGTGTGTGTGCATGTGTGTGAGTTTGTGCATGTGTGGTATATGTGCGTGTGTGTATGCAGATGTGAACATCTATGTCTATCGATCTCCACCTTATCCCCTCGGGTCAGCTTCTCTCACCCAGCCTTGAGTGTGGCTGAAGGAAGAAAGCTCCAGGCAGCCCCCAGTCTCTGCACCTTTATGCAATGGAGTTAAAGGTCTATGAGTCATGCCTGGCATGTTCATGGAGCCTTGGGATTTGAATTCTGGTTATTATGATCCCAAACTAAGCACTCTTATCCACTGAGCAATTTTTTTTAACTTATTAGCCAGAATGCTTTCACTTCACAAATCCATCTTTTAAAGGCCTATGATACACCCTGTATGACCCACTCACTCAAAATCTAAGAAGAAAGCAATTCTTTGCTGTGTTATGATTCTGACTCCTTTTGTCCTTATTACCATGGTAATAGGACAAAGCTTAAATTTATTGAGTCCCAAGTATTAAGTGTTTACGTGTATCATTAACTAAATAAAGAATATTATTGACAGAATACAATATTTTATATCTCTTTATCTACGTATTTGCAAATATGCAGTATCTTTAGAAAGAAATAAAAGTCTGTAGAAGTTCCACACTCTGACCTCAGTTCTCCAGTGTCCAACAATTATAATCAGCATCTTGAAGGGGTATTCCCTTCCACATCTTCTACTGATGCCACATATGTATGTGGCCCAGAAACCCTGTCTAGCACTACTCTAAATACTTAAGGCACCATAGAGAAGATGCTTTAAAAACGTTTACATATGCATGATACTTACACGTATTAATGTATATGTGAGTGAAGAACCTGTACGTGTGTGTGTATGTGTGTGTGTGTGTGTGTGTGTGTGTGTGTGTGTGTGTGTGGAGAGAGAGAGAGAGAGAGAGAGAGAGGGAGGGAGAGAGAGAGAGAGAATGAGAATGAGAAAGAGAAAGGAGAGAGATCCTTTTCTTTCCTCAAGGATCGAGCTAGCATTGTTGACATAGACCTGCAAAATGTCAAACAGAACATAAAAGCCAACTGAAGGGCGAACTGGAACTAAACTTTGATCGTAACACTCTACATCAGCTAATAACATGAGATTAAAAGTAAGTCATAATATAAAGCATATTTTCACATAAATCAAACCACACTTTTCTGCAAATATTTTAGGAAGAAGACTATGTAATTATATCACATAACTTCACTCAAAATCCTGATATGTTTAATGTTGTCGATATGAGGAATGGCTCCTCAAACCCATTGAACTGGAATTCTAGCAAGAATGGTGACTGGCATCTCGAAACAAACACTAGTACTCTTTATTACTTGGGTATGTATTCACCACACAGAGTGACGTTTTACCTAGTAATTTACCTAAGGAGGAGAGCAACTTCTCAACAGAAATATGTGACATACTGTAACCTGTATTATCAGAACTTGATATATATTTGTTGAGTAAAAATATTGCACATAAAATTAATTCTAGGAAAGTCCTCTAATTTAGAACACTTGTTTTTTTTTTTTAAAGATAATACTAATATAATTACATGAGGTCCTGATTACTTCATTTTACAATATTAGAGATGAATAGAATGACAACTGGTACACATTCCACTCATATTTTTAAAATTATTTTTAGAAAATAAAATTATTTAAGAATGAATTTAAACTAAAACTTAAGGTATTCTTATTTTCCATTCATGCATGTATATTTATGTTTTTTGCATATGTGTATGTGCACCATGTACCAAAGGAGTTACAGGCAGTTGTGAGCTGTCATGTGGATGCTGGGAATAAAAGTCAGGTCCTCTGGAAGAGGAACCCATCCTCTTAACTGCTGAGCCACCTCTATAGGCCCTTAAGGCATTAGTGTTTGTCAAGATATTTTTCATTCTCCATAATACTTTATCTCAATATACTATCTATCTTGGTGAAGTTTCTCAATGCCTACTTTCTGTTTCTGAGTAAATGATATCTCCAAAATGCTATGACTTTGAATAGAGTTGAGTACTTCAATCACTATGTTAACTGAAAACCATGTTGATTTTTGCTCCAGTGTCAGGGAGAAGCGACCTTCCTCAGAGCCAGCCCATCTCCGGGACCCTAGATCCTGAAGTGAAGGATGTGATTATTAACTTCCAAGCTTACTGCTGTGTTCTCCAAGACTGCTTCCCAGTTCATCCACCATCAAGAAAACCGATTCCCAGGAAACGACCAGCCACTTACAAGTACATAGGCTTTTTTCGGTGGATTTTCGTTCACAAGATACGTCCACACTCACATTTTTCTAATTTTATAATCCATTCTCCAGGGAAAAAATAGAGAAAGCTCACAAAACTTATATGTAAACGTTGCTAACACTATTAGGATTATGGAAAGTTGATCATGGATTTTAATTCTTTCAGCTAAAATCTTTTCCTTCTATCTTATCACTTCTTACGGCTCTCTATTTTTTTAACCATATGAATCATCACTTTTTAATTAGTGTGTAAATGGCTCTCTTATATTTCATTACTAGTCATTTCCAGCAAGAAGATATCAACTTGTAATTACAACCCTTAGGAAAAATTTCATTAGCAAGTAGTTTCTAGAAGGCATAATTACGAAAGGGGTAAGGCCTTCTCCATATTTATTTCCATTTAATGCAGTCTTCATTCTGGGTACAAACTCATTACCTCAAACTCCCATGCTGCTGCTGTCTGGGGCATAACTTCAATGTATTCTGGGCAAGTCAGAAATTCTGTTTCCTGTCCTTCTGTTCATGGAATCTACCCAAATACGTCCTTGGCATGTGCTTTGTGAGATAGCAATATTTGCCAGAGACCTGTAAAATAGATACTGATTTTAAATTTTCTTTTTTTTATTTTTTATTTTTGATACTTTATTTACCTTTCCAATGTTTCCCCTTTTCTGGGTCTCCTCTTTGGAAACCCCCTATCCCTTCCCCCTCCCTGCCTCTATGAGGGAATTCCACCTCCCACCCACCCGCCCACCCATCCCCATATTCTCACCTTGACATTCCCCTTTACTGGGGCCTCTAACACCCTCAGGCCCAAGGGCCTCTCCTCTCTCCCTGATGGCCATCGAAGTTATCCTCTGCCACATATGTAGTCTGAACCATGGGTCCATAGATGTGTATTCTTTGGGTGGTGGTCCAAACTCCAGAACGACTGGGGGGGGTCAGGCCCATTGACGCTCTTGCTCCCTCCATGGGGCTGCAAATTCCCTCAGCTCCTTCAGACCTTCCTCCAACTCCTCCATCTGGGACCTCACTCTCAGTCCAGCGGTTACTGTTAAGTGAAACTTGGGCATTCTGAACTTTTGGGCTAATATCCACTTATCAGTGAGTACATACCATGTTCCTTCTTTTGTGACTGAGTTACCT
>CM052718.1:52715228-52827027 GCA_028551405.1 Uromys caudimaculatus | reverse complement strand
CACACACACACACACACACACACACACACACACACACACACACACACACTCTAGTGTGGGCAACACACATGAATAAATGTAATTTAAAATATCTCTAATTTCAATGACCCTTTGAAATACTAGTATAAGATTTAAAAAAAATCATTCTTAGAATAAAAAAAAAAAATATTCAGTCAGTGTGTAGACATGTGCACACGCACACACACACACAACACACACACACACACACACACACACACACGCTGCCATAGCCCAGAAAACATAAGCATCACACATATCCAATGTATTTCTAGTATTTTTAAATTGTGACTTCATCTTCCTTATTCAGATAATTCACAGCATACTCTTTAGTTATACTTAGCATATTCTTTAGTTATAGTCTTAGTTATACTTAAGATATTCATATTATTATCATATAAATATATATTATTATATAAGGATTAATTGTTAATTTAAAATTCACACCAACAAATACCAAATTCTTAGGTGATCTTGAGCTTGAAACATCTTGATCAGTTTAATTGTTTTACCTCCTTAATACTATTTACGAGTAGAGTGGCTGAAGGAAAAAGCTATTAGGGATTTTTTGAAGAGAGCATTTATTGCTCAAATAAACTTCTCTGGTGAGATCTGAGAGCTGCAGAGGTGGTCCGTGAGTAGAGAGATACAAATGCAGACAGCAGTTTGATACTATGTCCAGTAGCAGCATAATAGTAGTGGTTTTACCTCTGAGGCTTTAGAGCTCCCAAACATGGATTCTTGGCCAGATTAGCATGCTCCAGTAGATGGCCCCATACGCATGAGGATATGGGCAACACAAATTGGTCTGTGTGGGTTGTTTCCAAAAATTGGGGGAAAAAAAAGTCATGAAGTTAGGAGCCATGGGGATGACGGAATGGATCTGGAAGTGTTGGGTTCAGAGGGAGGAGTGGGCAAGGATGACTAGGATCCAAATCTATCATATGAAATTCTCAAAGAATCAATAAGAATGCTGTGTTACCACTAATTAGCCTTTCTTTATGAAAGTATAAAGTACAGGAACTAATTTTGATACTTTACAGAGCATAAGATTTTGGGCAGATGTAAGGGTTTGCATTAAAATAAAGCTACATGTGAATCTTCGCTGTTTTTAGTTGGATAATGTTGGATATGTTGACTGACAGCTGTCAGTTCAGCAGTGGTTTTCTCGCCCGTGAAATAAAACTAAAAAATATCAATTCATGGGTTTAGTATAAAGGACAACGTTTATAATTAATATAGATGAAGTCTTACATTAGGTTTACATTAGTCAGCAAGCACTTAATGGCAGCCATCATTATTAGCAGTGATGGCCATAACTGGTATGGCTGAGATAGAAGTGCCAAGAGCATATTTTGTGTATGATCAATTGTAACCAAATACAGTGCAGTGTGTTCAAACATCACTAGTTTAGGTCTTAGAAGATCTTAGTTCTTGGTCTGATTCTGACAGTGAATAGATACTGAATTTGCTCTTGGAAAAACAACTCTCTATCCTAATGGCAATGGGTTAAAGTCAGTTCCACTTACAAGAACGATCTAACAAAGTGCCTTCATTTTCACGACAGTCACTTCCAGTAACTTCCTAATTTTCTTTTATGGATGATTTTTTTTTCTGCTCATTTTTTTTTAAGTACTAACAATTTTCTGCTTCACTGTAGGGAGGGAGACTAATTGGTGGCTGGGAAGATAACCCTTTTAAAGGAGAATTACAGATTGTTCTTCGAGGAAATCGTTCTACCCCAGAATGGGCTTTTCCAGACGGACCGAATCAAGGGGCAAAGGTCTTAGGTATGTGTTATCACATGCTAAATGTCCCTTGTCTCTTTTCTTAGTCTATTTCAAAATACACAGGACTTAATTCATGATAGTATGGCATCACAATCTTTTATAGTCATTTATTTATACTAAACACAGGAGGAGAATTTAAAATATTAAATAATAGCACATTACAATTTAGTGATCGATATGGATGTGTATAGTTCAAACTGTAAAATATTATAAAACTAAATTTTAAAGATCTACCTATCAGTATCATTTCTCCGTAATCTTTCCTTGATATAAAAGAACAATAATCCTTTTTCATATTCTGTGCCTTCCCCCTAACAGACTGCTTTTTTACACTTAATTCCATTTCCAGTATTCATAAACAGTCTGTGGCTCAGTTGGCTCTATCATCAGTTACCCACTTACAACTGCTGTTGAGCTTAATTTCCCTGAGGCATCAGTATGTTGTGCACAGTCCTATTTAAATCTGGAAGGCAAAGGTCTTAAAAGAGTTTAATTTGACCATAATTAACAGCTGCTTTTATTAATACTGTTGCATATTCATTTAGGAGACTCATAAGAGTATTAATATAGTACAGACACAGGCAAACTCAGTCTTAAAGATATTTGTTTTTTCTATGTTTTTTTAAAAAATGGCATAATTACAACTATTACAAATGACATCAAGGAAAAATACTATTAAAAATGTATATGTTTTCAGTTCATACCTTAAAGAAAACTAGTATTAGGTGACAACTTTGTATCTTTTTGGTTTAATCTATTTGTCTTGCATATATACTGCTTCTTTTCTAATGTTTATTGTGTTTTCATTGTGTTAAAACATGGTTAAAATACATATGTCATTTGTTCTTAGAGACTTTTGGGTTCTGTGCTAACATATTTATGAACCAGATCAATCAGTGTCAACAGACAAAACTCTGCTTAGAATACTGCTCCCCACTATTAATACAACTGAAATATAATTAATCATTTATGTGCATCTGCATTAATTCCACTTTTTTATTATTTCCAAAATAATGTTGTGGTAAGGCTTCTGATTTATGTTTCCTCACATGCTGGATTTACTATGGTCTAGATTCCTAAAAGTAGGTCAAACTGCCAACACTTGCACAGTCAACCTCGATTCATTGCAGCCATTCTCAAACGTTTAATCGCTTGCTGAAACACATCAGGAGATAGCGCCATTCTGCACTACCCCCTAACCTAGGACTGTGTGGTAAGTAAGCGTTCTCCTCTCCTTCAGGAGTGTTTGGAGAGCTGGACCTGCATGGACTTCCACATTCAGTTTACAAAACCAAACTGTTGGAAACTGCGGAGGCAGGCTCCAAAATATTATCTCTGGTGGATGCTGTGGATTGGCAGGTAGAAAAAAATATATAAATTATGAGATGAATATGCTGTCAGTTTACCTGAAACAGTTTCTTCTCTGTTTTCTGTTTACTTCCTGTAAGTAACTATGAGAAATGTATATCTTATAGTCAGCTTACAAGGGATGACTTGATAACAATTAATTAAAATCATGATGTCCAAAGTTCTTCAAACTATATAAAGAACATCATGGGCACCTTAGTAATAAAAGAAAAATTATGAAAAATGTTGGTTCAAAATATTCGTAAGTTGTAAATTCTTGCAAAAAAGACAGTAGAATTATTTTAAATATATTTTACTTTTATCTTGGTTACCTCATCACTTGTTAGTTTTGATGTTACATGTTTAACACTTAGGAAAAAACAAATTTTGAAACACAATGACATTAAGTAATGCCTATGCTAAATGAGAGAATAGTAGAATACAAATAGTAACTTATTTACTCGTTATGTTTGTGTTTCTGCATGGAGGTGGTTGAGGGTCGAGGACATGGCATACATGTGTTTGTAGGTATGGGGTTGTGTATACCTGTCATGGTACATCAATAGATGTGATACTCTAAAATTCTTAACATCAATAAGGCATATTTACTGTTACAGATCTAGATGTTTAGTTTATTATTTCAGGTAGTACCCTGATTGCTACTAAGACGTAAATTTAGAGCTGTTTAATGATTGTTACTAAGAACCATAAACCTACTTTTAAAATTACTCTTGCACTTGGCACTTGAATTTTCCCAAGGAGGGAGAAGATATTGTGATAACTACCACAAGCTATGATTTACATCAGACAGAGATCAGAAGGATTGCTAAAATTCTGCATGGGCACAAAATTCTCATCCTCAATGATAGCCTTTCCTACACTCACCTTGGTAAGTGGCTGCTCTTTAACCAAACGGATATATAATTAAAGTGTCTGGAAATGGTCATATTTTACTTATGTACCCTGTAATTATAATTCTTTGATTAAACTTCACAAATATTTTGCCAGAATAGTTGGCTTTGGTGTCAGTGGCTCCTACTGTTTATGTCTTCCTGCCCAATAACCTTTGCTATGTATTCTTTATTTATTCACTCACTCATTCAGCAAATATTCAACCAAGACCAAATATATAACGTTCTATAGGGTAAGTTCTTGCCTTTTTCTTTTCTAAGTTTCCAAGTAATTCTTGATATATCATGGAACTCTAAAAACTTTTATACAGAGGTTGGAAAGATGGCTCAGCAGTTAATGTTATTTTCCAGAAGCCTGGGTTATGATTCCCAAAATCCACACAATGACTCCTAACCACCTGTAACTCCAGTTTCAGCTGACCTCTCTTCTGTCCCCTGAATGCACAGAGACAAGCATGTGGATGTGGTGTTCAGACATACATGCAAACAAAACACCTATAAACATACCATAAAAAAATAGAAAAAGATATAAATTGTGTCCGAGATATATATATATACATATGCATATATATACATATTATCTGAGATATATAGATATAGATATAGATATAGATAGATATATGTAGATATATATATATATATAGATAGATAGATATAGATATAGATATAGATATAGATATAGATATAGATATAGATATAGATATAGATATAGATATAGATATAGATATAGATATAGATATAGATATAGATATAGACATAGATATAGATATAGATATAGATATTCTGGTTCATATGTTCATATGCCACATGCATATGATGCCAGGTCTAGAAGCTGGGAAAAAATAATATTTATTTTTTGAAAATTATACTCAGAGCCTAGGATAACATTCTTTAAACAACTCTGTGTCTCCTCACTGATTAAAATTACAACTGGCATTTCATATTGCACTGCAATGATGTTTTCATGTATAACTTAATATAATTGCAAATTACCTTCAAAGAGTATTAGCAGTAACTCTTACTTAAAATAATCTTAAGCACTGTCTGTTCCTATCATTTTTTATTTTCATTAGCATGTATTTATTGTTCATGATACTGAGTTATATAAGCATGTTTTCATACAAGTATATATTGTACTTTGAATCTATTTCTCCCATACTATCTGAAGATATTCACTACTCATAAGACTGAACCAAGCCTAGATGTTCATCAACCAAAAATGGATAAGGAAAACATGGTGTATATATGTTAAAATTTTTCAGCCATAAAGAAGAACAAAGTTATGTTGTTTTTAGGAACACTGATTCAATCGGAAATAGGCATATTGACTGAATTAAGTTAGTCTCAAGAAAACCAATATCAGACTTTTTTCACATTACTTTCATAGATTTTACAAAAGTATAAAACTGTTTAAAGGGGGAAACAGTAACTCCTTAATTTCTAATTTTACTAATCTTTATTTTAATGAGATGATATATCTCGGATGCATTAGTATCTCAATAAAACAATATCTTAATTTCAGTTTGCCATTTATCTCTATTTAAGCAGTATAATCAGTCTATACATTTGTGCCAACATTTGGCATGTTAGAAAGTTGTTTACCCTACATATTGTAAAGAAACTAATATATAAATATTTCTAGCATTGACAATGACCCATTTGTCTGGTTGCAGCTGAAAGACAGTGGATCCCTGAAACAAGTCAGAGCTACACATTATCAGCTGATGTTGGGATACTGAGTAGGAACATCAAAATAGTTGGTGAAGATTACTCAGTTTGGTCCAAGGACTCTTTTGGTGCACGGATCCTAGTTGGCTCATTCGCTGGAAACATGATGACATTTAAAGGCTAGTATAAGTTCAGTTCATTTTCTTTCCAAGTGACATATAGCATAGTCTCCTGTACTTATAACTCTCACTTCTCCATAGGACCACACAGAAAAAGAGATTCAAGTGTGATTATATATTCTATGTGTTACTCTCTGAAGTGTAACATTATTAACTATTTACTTCATCTCCACAGACAGTAAGAATTACCAAACCAGAAATGGAGTTATTTAATAGCCAGACTTGTCTCTAGCCAAACAGAAATGATTTCATTACATCTCCTGTGTTTATTGTAAGGAAAACTTCAAATATACCAAGTACAGAGAAAAGCAGTGTAGTAAATTCCAGTGCCGTCATCATCTGTGGTGATCATCAATGTATCAATTCTATCCAATCTTGTTTTATCTGGTAGTATTTTAACTCTTTCATTCCTTTCTCATTGTAATTTAGAAAAACGTTTCTTTTTAAGCTTCATTAAACCTTATAGGTCTTGAAGAAGAGTCCTACAGTAAATGCAAAAAAATCCTTGATTCTCAACTCATATAGACTATTGAATTGATTCTCTAGAATACTTCAAAGATGATCTCCTGTGTATTTCCGTGTGTGTGTGTGTGTGTGTGTGTGTGTGTGTGTATGTGTGTGTGTGTGTGTGTGTATGTGTGTGTGTGTGTGTGTGTGTGTGTGAGAGAGAGAGAGAGAGAGAGAAAGAGAGAGAGAGAGAGAGAGAGGTGTCAGTCAGTCTGTCTGTCTGTGTCTGTGTGTCTGTGTGTGAGTGCACACGTGTGTGCATGAGCATGCACACACAGGCATGCTTATGTGTGTGCAGACACAGAGACATGCATGTGCATATGGTAGCCTGAGTTCACCATCAGGTATATCCCTCAACTGTTCTCCACCTTATTTCCTGAGACAAGGTCTCTGAACCTAGGGTGAGACTGTTTGGCTGGTAATCTTCACGGATCCTCGACTCACCTCTCCAGTGCTAGAATTAGAAAGACACAATCACCGCGCATGACTTTTTAATGTGGGTCCTGAGGGATAGAAAGCAGGACTTCATGCTTTTTGTTCAGAACTTTACTTTCTGAGTCATTTCCATCCTAACAAGAACTTTGTTTTGTTATTAGTTAGCTACACAAGCCATGCATTTAAACATATTTATTACACTCTAATCCATTGTGTTTGTTTCACTGATACTGAAATGCCCCATATTTATCTCAGTAACCTTTCCATCTTGAGTCACAGCTTCTTTACAAATGAGTTAATATTTTTGAGTTTTCATTCTCCAATATCCAAACACTTATTGTAGTTTTTTCTGGAATTAGGATCAGTCATTCCTGTAAATAATCCTGGTTATATAAGTTGGGTCCAGAGGGATCTAATGCATCTAGTCAGTTTCAGAGACTTCCAGAAGCTTCAGAACATGGCACAGAGTAATCTCTTGTAGATCATTACTACTGTCATTATTGATTTACAATACCACCTCTTGTATCTCAGTGGCACTATGACAAACTGACTGACAGAGGAGCGACAATGCACATGCCAAAAGAGTCTGTGAAGTAGAATTCTCATAATAAAAGCTCTTTATAGCAACAATCATCGATAAATTATACCCATGCCTTAGGTACTTTCTTAGCAAGGCAATACTACCCTAGAGTAGAAAAAAAATTGTTCTTTAGATATAATCATAAATAAATAATACAAAAGAAAGAACAAAAAAGAATCTTAGATATTTCAGTGGTTTGTGATCTTCCAAAGAGGCATTATATATTTTAGATAAATGTTAAATCTATATAAGTTAAATTTTATAATTTTACAGGGAAAAGAAGCTATAGGAGATAAAATCTAAGAGCAAAACAATAGATAAAAGATTAAGAAATGTTGTTTCATTTGAAGCATAGGAACGAAGAAAAATAAGGTTTCCGTGAAGAACTTGAGTAGTTTTATAGAGCTTTTCAAGTATTTTTATTTTATTCATTTTAGGATATTTTCTTTAATCATCTACTCCCTTAGGAAATGCAAGAATCAGTAATGTGGAATTTTATCACAGTGGTCAAGAAGGCTACAGAGATAGTACAGATCCACGATATGCTGTGACATTTCTTAACCTGGGACAGGTTTGTGCTTTAATTTTATATATGTTCTGAATAAAATATCTTTTATGCAATAAGACAAATCTTTGTTCTAAAAAACCAGCAAATGAGGGCTGGAGAGATGGCTCATCATTTTAGAGCACTTCCAAAGGACCTGGGTCAATTTCCAGAATTCAGATTGCAGCTCACAGCTGTCTGTAACTCCAGTTGCAGGGAATCTGAAACCCTCATACAGATATATATGCAGGCAAAACACCTATACATATGAAATAAAAATAAAATAAATTAGTTTTTTAATCCCAGAAAACAGAGTACACCACACAGCTAACAGTTAAGAAAGTCCCTTAAGCAAGCATTGGTCCAGACCCAACGTCTCTATGTCTTTTTACCCTTTAGCTATCACTTACGTTTTTATATTCTCACCACAAAAAGTTTAAAAACCTCTGACAGACTTAAACTAGAAAAACAACTAACTTTATAGCCTCTTTCCTAGCTCATATATCTTTTACTTGCATTGCTTATGATAGGTTTGTGTTTTAGTTTTAACATATGTTCAAATTATATCTGCATTTTAAATATTACTTGACCAAGCACCTGTATATTCAGGTTGATAAATGTATCTTCTAATATAAGGAAATATCCTTGGCTCTGTTGCACATCAACTTGAATGAACTCATGGTGGCATTACTTCAATCATTTTGTGCTCATTTAAGATCAATAAGGTCATAGAAAAAGGCATAGAATTGAATGGTGTGTGTTACAGCGCATGAAGGTCAGAAGACAGCTTTTGGGTCTCAGTTTTTTCCGTACGCCATGTTGGTCCTGGGGACTAAACTCAGGCTGACAGTCTTGGTGGATAGCACGCATAGCTGCTGCACTGTGTCACAGGTCAACCTTACTTTTCAGTCACTAAGAATAACTTTTTCTAAATGAGCGTTGCTTATATTCCTCAAAAGACAAGCAGATCTAGATATCTGCATCTACATTTCCAGAAAAAGAGGAAGTAATTACGCTAAGAAGGCTGAAGAGTTCAGAGAAATGTGGAAAAGCATATTTCTTAGGAGAAATTAAAGGAAGGCTTTGAAGTTGAAGCTGAAACCTCTCGAGCCTTTAATATGGCTCAGCAGGTATATGTGCTTCCCACCGAGACTGAAAACCTGAGTTCAGTCCCCAGGACATACATAGTGAGGAGAGAACTGACTTCCAAAAGCTGTCCTCTGATTTCATGCATGTGCTATAACATACGAACATGCACACACAAACACACACACACATGCACACATGCACATACATGTGCGTGCACACAAATAAGGAAGGGGAGAGTAAATAAACAAATACAAAAAAAGTGTTTAAATGTGATACTTTGGACATATTCACTGACTCACTTGGATTATCATCCTTACCTGGAGGGTTATTATCTTGGTTGGGGAGGAGGTTGTTTCGTTTTTTTGGTTTTTTGAGACAGGATTTTTTTGTGTGTTTGTCACATTGACTGTCTTAGCTGTCCTAAAACTCACTGTGTAGACAAGGCTGGCCTCCAATTCACAGAGATCTCTTAGCCTCTGCCTCCTGAGAGCTGGGATTAAAGGCTTCTGCCGCCACCGCCAACTAATTGTTCAATTTTGAAAAATCACTACTAACAATTTAACCATACCCTTAAACACTTTTATCACATTATCTTCTTAAAGGTGATAATAGAAATACAAACACACAGAAAAACCCTTGAGAAAAATTTAATCTCAACACGTCCATATGGTTTTTCACTTTACTTAATCATAGACTCATGACATAGAAATCTTCCATAATTAAAAAATTATAGGAAAATTATCTCATTTAAGAAATGTAGTATGTGTATATGATCAAAGCTTGTTGACTAAAAATCACTTAATTTAAATTTTTCTTTATACATATTTAAGTTTTATTATTAAGAATGCTCATCTAACCCAACTATTCCCTAGATCCACAGCCATGGCTTGTCCTATGTTCAAGGCTGTGCATTTCATCATGGCTTCTCCCCAGCAATTGGTGTGTTTGGAACCGATGGGGTGGACATAGATGACAACATCATCTACTTTACAGTAGGAGAAGGTAACACCATAATACTGTGCTTCACGTAGTGCATTCTCCAAGGTACTCTCACTGTGAACTCTATGGCAAAGCATTTAGTTAGCCTTCAGAGTGGGTGGAAGTGCTCTGTCTCTGCTGTCCGGTAAGAAGATCACTAAGCCACATGTGGCTAATGAACGTCGGAATTGTGGCTTGTGCAACTGTGGAGCTGAATTTATATTTTAATTTTACTTAATTAAATTTAATTTCCATTCACATTGCTACCTGTGGTTGTACTATCAAATGGTACAGACCTGAACCTAATATGAGTTATCTAATCACTAATCTTTTCAATAACTATGACTTAGGCTGGAAAAAAGCTTCAGTGGTTAAAAGCATTTGTTGCTCTTGCAGAGGGCCCTTGGGTTCCTAGAACCAGCATGATGGCTCACAACCATTCAGACCCAAGAGATCGGACCCTCCTCTGACTTTTGCAGGCACCAGACATATATGTGGTGTACCTCCATACATACAGCAAAACACTCACAAACATAAAATCAAGTAATCTAAAATTTTAAACTACTAT
Source organism: Uromys caudimaculatus (assembly GCA_028551405.1). Lineage (NCBI taxonomy): Eukaryota > Metazoa > Chordata > Mammalia > Rodentia > Muridae > Uromys > Uromys caudimaculatus. The sequence goes on along the minus strand of CM052718.1, from coordinate 52,816,413 downwards.
GACTTTATGATTCATTCTAAATGTGTTTATTTATTATTCTGCGTGTATGAAAGAAGGATCCATACCATACCATGTATGTAGAGGTCAGGGGGAAACTTTACAAAGTCTGTTTGCTCTTTCTATTACTATGTGGGTTCCAAGAATGGAACTTAGGTAGCTAGGTTTTGAGGCAAGCAACTTTACCCACTGAGCCACTGAATCTGCTGAATTGCTGTGATTTTTAGGATACTTCTCGCTTCTCAATCATAAAGATTATCCAAAAGTAAGGTCATTGTAATTAAAAAATTATATACAATGTGAGTATTTTTTTCATTTCTACCATATGAAGTATACTACAAAGTCATTTCATGTGCACAAATGTTATGCATATATTTATTAAAATCTGAGGTGAAGCCCAAAAGGCAACTAATTTAACAAGTAACTAGAAGATTCTAATTTAGCTAGTCTTTTATAAAAGGAAATTCACTACCAAAGGGATCAAGGGACCCTTTCAAGTCTCATACTAGAAAAAAAATAACTTAGCAGAAACAATGAAAGACAACATCCATAGTATCAATTATAAAATCAACATGTCTTTTGCTGTCTTTAAAAAAAAAAAAACAAAAAAAAAAAACAGGTATAAGAATATGGGGAGATGCCAACAGAGTACGTGGAAACTTGGTCACCCTTTCAGTTTGGCCAGGAACCTACCAGAACAGAAAAGACTTGAGTTCGACACTTTGGCATGCAGCAATTGAGGTAGGGAGCACATCTTCATAATTTTGAGTAATTATAACATAAACATCAATTCTGTGAAAGTTGAAACTCTCAAATTTGAATAATATTTCTTCCTTAGGTAATGATGATCTGATAAAGCAAAGCAGTTGAAGAAGTTAGTGAACTTAAAAAGAAATACTTACTATGAGACTAGAGTTTTTGGGTTGTTTTGTTGTTGTTGTTGTTGTTTGTTTGTTTTGGTTTTTTGAGACAGGGTTTCTCTGTGTAGCCCTGGCTGTCCTGGAACTCACTCTGTAGACCAGGTTGGCCTCTAACTCAGAAATCCACCTGCCTCTGCCTCCCAAGTGCTGGGATTAAAAGCATGCGCCCGGTGAGATTAGAATTTTAAGTTAGTGGTACAGAACCAGCATATAAAGCCCAGTACAATTTCCAGCACCTGGAAAAGAAAATATAATATGGTTACATTTGTAATATATATTTGAATTTATGAGTTATCATAATTAAAGCAAAATAATAAGACTTCCTCCATTTTCCTATATGTTGTCAAATATTTATATTGCTTGCATAAGTGTGTACTAGACTAACCCTAAGCATTTTATTTGTTACTGTGCCAGATAAACAGAGGGACCAATACAGTCTTACAAAATAACGTAGTTGCTGGATTCGGAAGAGTAGGATACCGCATTGATGGCGAATCATGCTCAAGTGAGTCCTTTCACATAGAATTGCCGAAACGATTGGAAAGCTTGTCCAAGTCATGAAAAGGAGTGATTATCGTTTGTGGTTTTTGATGTGTCGTGTCGCCTCCTTTTGAAGTCTCACATGGTTTCGAAACCATCCAGTCTAACAGACAGAGCCACGTGATGTCTGTGCGTGTGCACTGGGGATGGAGTCAGGGTCTGGTGAACCCCGGGCAAGTGTTCTATTGCTGAATTATGCCTACAACCCTCAGGTCCACGTTTAAGAAAACTTTTTCATTCTAATGTTATTATCCCCAAATCCCAATGGCTGCTTCAATTCTTGATTCAGTGGGTATTAGAAGAGTGACAGCCTTATCCCACTGCCACATTATCCAAACCAGCATCTCTATACATGTAGATACATGCCTCTGGGGATATGATACTGTGTTCCTTCCTGACCTAGAAAAAAATGCCCAATAATTATATATTAAAAGCCACATGCATGAAAATTCCAAAGGACATACTCTTCATATACACTGCTTCCCTGGATTCATGAAAAATCAAGAACTAATCAAATATCTTTTAATGAGCTTATAAGGACTCAGGAACGTTTACATATTTCTGATTAAAAATGGCCCCTGCAAGAGACTGCCCTACCTAGGGATTCATCCCATATACAGACACCAAGCCCAGACACTATTGCTGATGCCAAGAAGCACTTGCTGACAGGAGCCTGGTATAGCTGTCTCCTGAAAGGCTCTGTCAGAGTCTGACAAATACAGATGCGGATGCATGCTGCCAAACATCGGACTGAACAAGGGGATCCCCAAAGGACAAGTTAGGGCAAGGACTGAAGGAGCTGAAGGGGTTTGCAACCTCATAGGGGATACAATGATATCAACCAACCAGATTCCCCAAAGCTCCCAGGGACTAAACCACCAACCAAAGAGTACACGTGGAGGGACCCGTGGCTCCAGTTGCATAAGTAGCAGAGGATTGCCTTATTCTTATCAGGCATCACTGGGAGGGGAACCCCCTCGGTCCTGTGAATGCTCGATGACCCAGGGTAGGGGAATGCTAGGGCGATGAGGCAGGAGTGGGTGGGCGAGTGGGAGAGCACCCTCATAGGGGCAGGGGGAGGGGGAGGGGCTAGGGGATTGGTGGAGGGGAAACTGGGAAGGGGGATAACATTTGAAATGTAAATAAATAAAATAACCAACAAAATAACCAATAAATATAATGGTCCCTGCTTAAGAGATCTGATAATTTCTACTAACGTCAGGTGTTCATTTACTTGGAGTACCCATTTCTAGAAACAACTAATAATTGCCTTTCCATCTGTAAAGATAGCTTGTAAAGAGACCTGCCTAAATCTCCTGGAGAAGGCCTTCTCTCTTCTAGCCCCTTTGTATTCTCACAGGACCAAACCGGATTCTGCCCTCTTCTGGGCTCAGTCCCCAGGCATCTGGAAACCACAGAATCCGTCTCAGACCTCACTGTTTCTCACCTTGGGAAACAGTAGCTGGGACCCCCATCCCGGACTGTGTTCTGCCTCTCCTGAGCTGCTTGCCAGCAGCGATCAAGAGTCAGGTACCCAGCAGCTAGGCAGACACGCAGTCCTATAAGCCATCTTATGTTCCTTAACAGTTAGATATGAAGAAAAAAGACAAACATTAGAACACAAGCTTATTTGAAAAATAAGCTGAAAATGATGAAGAATTTTTCAGAATATTTGCAAATGATGAGTGTGCATGGTGCAAAACAATATAGACGAGTTTTTGGTTATAATGTTTTGTGAAGGAAACAAAGTGAAAATGAAAATGGTATTTGAATTTATATAGACAAAGTTTGTACTAAACCAACAAAGAAAATTCATGGAAGGTGTAAGCAAGGGAGTGATGTGATTTGACATTCATTATTACATAATTTTATAGTTCCTTTGTTTTTAGGATGTACATAAATTATTGCCAAATCATAAAGGAAAATAAGAATTGGAAAATTAGATTAGAGAGTGAAACACTTGCCACACAAGCATAAGGACCAGAGTTCCAATTCCCAACATCCACAGAGAGGGGATGCTGTAAGAAAGAGAGTTAGCTCATCTGTCAAAATTAGCACGCTGTGCATTCAACAGAGAAATCGTGCCTGAATATAATGTGGAGAATGATCCCGGAAGATAGCCAATGTCACCCACGCACATATGCATATGTTCCCAGGCACACACACACACCCACACACATGGAAATGTTCATACACATGCACACATGTGTGCACACACATGCACATGAGAGAGAGACAGACAGACAGACACACGGAGGGGTCGAGTTTCTGCCTCAACCTAAAGAAACTCAAAGAATATTTTTAAAATGGGCATTTATCTGAAAATTTTGTATTCCATTTATTGTTGCTTTTGTTTCACTGGAGCATGACTTATAACAGCTTTAAGAGGAAATTATATATTTACCATAAAGTTCAGCTCTCGCTAATATTCTAGTTAATGAGTTATTTATATTTAAGACTATAGAAATCATTTTTGTCTATTCAAAAACAATTTTATTCAAGCCTATTTTTTTTTGCCCAAAATATATTTTGAAAAGATAAACAACTTTCTCAAAAGATTTAACTAATTCCTGATATATGATATAATTAGAGATTTAAGTCTCCAACAGCTTCAAGCAGCATTTCTTTGACATGTGAAGAAAACATAAATCTATAATTTTCTGAAAGTTCTATAAACTTTTTCTTATAGCTTTTTCATAAAATCAAAATATTCTTTGATTTAATCTTTGGATTTAAATACTAATAATATATAATGATACATAAATATATTTTCCCTGATTGTTGGTATCACTAAATGAGAATTTTTCTAAGTCTACAATCTACTCTTCTAGGGGGCTCTGGTTCCCAGCCCCTCACAACTGTTTTTAACTCCACTTTCAGAGCATCTGATACCTTCTTCTGGCTTCTGTGGACACCACACACACAATTGATACATACATATACAATCACGGAAAACAACCATACACATAAAGTAAAACAAAATTTTCAGATAACAGGAATCTTCAAAATTTAAAAAGTTTTTTTTTATATTTGTAGCAAAAAAAATATAAAACATCAAAGACGACAAAGTGTTTAAGTTCTTAGCATGTTTTTCAGTTTATCCAGTCCTTCTCAGGCACTTGCTGGCCTATATGGGTCTGAAGAAGGGGCTATCTCTTCCAAGAGGTTTCATTATACATAAAAAAAAAAAATTGTTAATAGATTCTGTTGGGGAAACAAACTCAAGCCACATCTAGAAAGACTAGAAATAAGAGGTAAAATTCAAAGGAATGGGAAGAAGGGAACTGAATGGAAGATAGGAGGAATCAGATATGGGCAGACCTTAGTGAGCCAGCACCCGAAGTGCAAGTTAGGGAAGATGCTGCTTAGGTGCTTGTAGTGTTTCCAACATAGTTAGGCCATTGATCCAATTTGGACTTAACTAAGACTTCCATTAAAATCTTCAGTTATGTATTATATCAATAGTAAACATAGTGTTTTTTTTTTAATTGAGAGAATTTGTAAGCTATTTTGCTTGGTTTATTCAGTTTGATTTTAAGATAACTCTGAATTAGAGATTTAAACTGTTTACATGGAACCTAGGGTTTGAAGAGGTAAAACAGCTTTCCCAAGGTTTTATATATGAGTTTTACAGAATCACTGTGTTTCAAACTGACACTTAACCTTCATCTAAACTTCATGATCTTTCAAACAAAGTCCATGCTTGTTTTAAATTGATACAGTAATTAGGGGAGTTCACAGTACAAGTGACCAAACAATTTGCAAGTGAATGCACAATTATTATAAATAATAAAAGGCAAGTTAAGTAAAGGCAATGCCAAGCAAAATAAACCATGAGTAGCAGATCCATTAAGACATTACCACATTAAAACTTTTTACATTGGAACATATATATATATATATATATATGTATATATATATGTATATATATACACACACACATATATGTATATATATACACATATATATACACGTATATATACATATATATGTGTATATATACATATATATACGTATATATACATATATATGTATATATATACATATGTATATGTATATATATATAATAGTATATTTAATTGGTAGTGATGATTAAAACTATAAAACATTCCTTGTAGCTCTTATCTCTTTCTCTTGCCTCTCCTTACTTCCCTTACCTCTCCCTGTTCCCTTCCCCCCTCTCTCCACGTGGTCATGGCGGGCCTCCACCTCTCTACTTCTCTACTCTCTTCCTCTCTCTGCCTTTCTCTGCCTCTACTACCCTCTTAACTCCCCTCCCCATGCCCTAAATAAACTCTTTTTCTATACTAAAAAAACAAAACAAAAAAAGAACAACAACAAAAAAACATTCCTTGTAATTTTGTATCTGGTTCCACATTTTCTTCCAAGGCCAGGCTAATCCCGTGGAAAAGTGGTTTAACAATGAGGCCCATGGGGGTTTGTACGGCATCTACATGAACCAAGATGGCCTTCCTGGCTGTTCTCTCATTCAAGGATTCACTGTTTGGACGTGCTGGGATTATGGAATTTATTTTCAGGTAAATGTAATGGAAAACGGTGATGGCTTGTTTTCTTTTTTCTTATGCTTGTCCTTAGCACTGTATAAACTATGTCTTGTACTACAGACTATGGAGAGCGTGCACATCTATAACGTGACCCTGGTGAATAACGGGATGGCCATTTTTTCAATGATCTACATGCCACCTTCTGTGTCCCACAAAATTTCTAATAAAGCAGTAAAAATTAAGGTAAGAAATGAATGCAGAGAAATGGTGACAGTGAGGATAGTACAACTGTGAAATGTCTAATTAGAATAATGTCCATGGTGTCTTTTTGAGATCCCGTGGCCACCCTTCTCCTTAGCCCCTGCCTTCTGTTCTCACCTCTTCTTACCAACACCCATCTGTGGCAGTTCACTGTTATGTCATCTTCTCCACCAAGGTTTTTCTGAAACAACAGAGATGCTAATAACACTACCTCCACTTTATATTTCTTCTATTGATGGAAATGTTGGTATTTCTTCATCACAAAAGCAGAATATTTCACTTAATCTATCATTTGCGTGTTAGCCTTCCTTGCTGCCTTCATCTGAGACTCATTCCTGTTGATAGCATCAATCTCAACGTTTTCTTTCGCAATCTTTGTTTAATGAACAGTCTACTTTGAAAATTTTGGGTTTGTTTTTTCTTCCCATACAGTTCAGTATTATTATGTTTTTCTTGTAGGAAGAGTGAGTATTAATACTGTCTTCTTTGGCTCTTTTTGGTAGAACTCTTTAATTGTGGGAAGTAGCCCTGAGTTTAACTGCTCTGACATCTTAACTAATGACAGTCCTGATGTAGAGCTCACCTCTGCACATCGAAGTTCTAGGCCCCCATCAGGTAAAAATTGGAAATTTCATTGTTGATTTTGATGTATATGCACATGCAATTTCTGTTAATTCATTTCTTGTTACTAAAAGGCGGGAGAAGTGGGATTTGTTGGCCGACATTTGCTTCAGCTCATAACATGGCACCTCGGAAGCCTCATGCTGGGATCATGAGTTACAATGCCATCAGTGGCCTTTTGGATGTCTCAGGTAAGTTTACATATAGTCTTTCAGAAATCTACTCAGTGTTTATAGGAATCTACTAATTAATAATGCCTCATTGGCGGTGGAATGTATCTAAGTTGATTTTTATAGTAATCTGCTAAATATGATTTAACATGACAATAAAAGAAATCTCACTTCAAAATACATTTCAAGGATGACTCCCTAGTGAAGTTAATATGTGCAGGTGTGTGCTGTCCATGTGTAAAGGGAATGAACACTAGTATGTGGGTATGGAGCAGGGCACATGTGAGGCCAGAGCAGGATGTTTCTCAGCCTCTATCATTCACTGCCTTATTGCCTTGAGATATGAAAACTCAATATTTTGGCTTCTTAGCCAAAATATTGTGACTAGCAGGTTCACAAAACCTGTTTGTCTCTGACCTCGCAAGAGATCAACAGCCATGCATGGCCATTTGCATAGATTCTCAGCATTCAAATGGAGGTTTCCATGGTTTCAGATCAACCACTTATACCCATGAGTTATCTCACTAGACCTCTATTGTTTTAATATAAATTATTCTATTTAATTACATTTCAAATGCTGGTCCCTTCCAGTCCTTTCCTCATCCATCATCCCCTTCACCTCTGAGAAGGTGCCCTTCCCTGGGTATCTCCCAGCCCTGGGGCCTTCAGGTCTCTTTAGGATCAGGCCTCTCCCACTAAGGCCAGACAAGGCAATCCTCTACTACATATGTGTCTGGGTCCTTGGACCAGTCCAACCAGACCAGCTTTTTGGTTGGTGGCTCAGTCTTTGGGAGCTTCCAGGGGTCCAGGTTAGCTGATACTGTTGGTATTCTTGCAGGGTTGCCAACTCCTTCAGTTCCTTTGATCCTTGCCCTAACTCTTCCATAGACGTCCCTGACCTCTGTACCATGCTTGGATGTGACTATCTGCATCTGATTCAGTCAGCTCCTGGGTAGGGACCCTCAAAGACAGCCATGCTAGGCTCCTGTCTTCAAACACTACATAGCATCAGTAACAGTATCAGGGATTGGTGCCCCCACACATAGTGGGATGGATCTCAAGTTGGGCCGGTCACTTGTTGGCCATTACTTCAGTCTCTGCTCTATTTTTATTCCTTCATTTCTTTTAGACAGGAGCAATTTGGGGTCAAAACTTTTGTAGGTGGGTTGGAGTCCCCATCTCTTCACTGAGGGTCCTGTCTGGTTACTAGAGGTGGTCTCTTCAGGTTCCATATCCCCACTGTTGGGCATTTTGGCTAAGGTTACCCACACTGAGTCCTGTGAGCCTCCCTTATCCCAGGTCTCTGGGACTTCTTAGAGATTCGCCCAGCCCTCACTAGCAGCATTTTAATATTTCTATTCATTCTCCTGAACCCTGGGCCTCTCTCCTGCCTCTCCCAATACCTGATCCTGTCCCCTATTCCACTCCTCCCTCTCATACCAACGTCCCTCCCTCCCTCCCTCTTACTTCCATTTGTTTTCCCTTCTAAGTAGGATTTAAGCATCTTCACTTGGGCCTTCCTTCTTGATTAACTTCTTTGGCTCTGCAGGGTGTATCATGGGTATTCTGTAGTTTTTGGCTAATATGCATTTATCAGTGAGTATATACCATGCATGTCATTTTGGGTCTGGGTTATATCACTTAGGATATTTTCTAGTTCCATCCATTTGCCTGAAAAATTCATGAAGTACCTGATTTTAAAAGCTGAATAGTATCCCATTGTGTAAATGAACCACATTTTCTGTATCCATTCTTCAGTTGAGGGACATTTGTGTTGCTTCCAGTTTCTGGCTATTACAAATAAGGCTGCTATGAACAAAGTGGAATATTTGTCCTTATTGTATGGCACAGCAAATTTTGAGCCCAGGAGTGGTATAGTTGGATCTTCAGGTAGAACTATTTTCAGTTTTCAGAGAAACTACCAGATTGATTTGAAGAGTGATTGTACAAGTTTGCAATCCCACCAGCTATGAAGGAGCATTCCCCTTTCTCCACATCTCACCAAATTATGCTGTCACTTGAATATTTGATATTAGCCATTCTGATTGGTATAAGGTGGAATCTCAGGGTCAATTTGGTTTGGATTTCCTTGGTGACTAAGGTTGTTGAACATTTTTTTAAGTGCTTCTTGACCATTCAAGATTCCTCTGTTGAGGGGCTGGAGAGATGGCTCAGGGGTTAAGAGCACTGACTGATCTTCCAGAGGTCCTGAGTTCAATTCCCAGCAACTACATGGTGGCTCACAATCATCTAAAATGGGGATCCAATGCCCTCTTCTGGTGTGTCTGAAGACAGTGACAGTGTACTTTCATACATGAAAAAAAATAAATCTTAAAAAATAAAATTCCTCTGTTGAGAATTCTGTTTAGCTCTGTTCTCCATTTTTTAATTGGGTTTTTGGATTTTTTGGAGCCTAACTACTTGAGTTCTTTATATATTTTGGATATTAACCCTCTGTTGGATGTAGGGTTAGTGAAGATCTTTTGCCAATCTGAAGGTTGCTCTTTTGTCCTATTCACAGTGTCCTTTGCCTTACAAAAACTTTTCAGTTTCATGAGGTACCATTTATCAATTGTTGATCTTAGAGCCTAAGCCATTGGTGTTCTGTTCAGGAACTAGTCTCCTGTACCAATGCCTTCAAGGGTATTTTCCATTATCTCTTCTATTAGATTCAGGGTATCCAGTTTTATGTTGAGGTCCTTGTTCCACTTAGACTTGAGCTTTGTGCTGGGTGATAAATATGAACCAATTTGTATTCTTCTACTTGCAGACTGCTAGTTAGACCAGAACCATTTTTGAAGATGAATTCTTTTTTACCCATTGTATGGTTTTGACTTCTTTGTCAAAAATCAAGTGTCCATAGATGGGTGCGTTTATTTCTGGGTCTTTGATTCTATTCCATTTATCTTCCTGTCAGTTTCCATACTAACAACATGTGGTTTTTTATCACTATTTCTCTGTAGTACAGCTTGAGGTTAGGGATTGTGACTCCTCCTGAAGTTCTTTTATTGGTCAGAATTGTTTTGGCTATCCTAGGTTTTTTTTCTGTTTTTACATATGAAGTTGAGAATTGCTCTTTCTATGTCTGAAGAATTGTGTTGGAATTTGGATGGGGATTACACTGAATCTGTAGATTGCTTTTGCTAAGACGGCCATTTGAACTATGTTGATTCTACTAATCCATGAACATGGGAGAACTTTCCATCTTCTGATGTCTTCTTCAATTTCTTTCTTCAGGGACTTCTGAAGTTCTTGTCATACAGTTCTCTCACTTGCTTGATTGAAGTTACACCAAGATATTTTATATTATTTGTGGTTATTGTATAAAAGAGGGCTACAGATTTCATTGAGTTCAGCCCATATTGTCCTAGGGGTCTTTCCTATCTCTTTTTGGTTGGGCCTGGCTACATCTGTATCAGCAATTATGAGGAGTATCTAATTTTTACAGCAAGGGATACGATATGTGTTCGTGAGAAAATCTTTAAAAACCATACAGCTATGAATGGTTTGCAGTCCACATTTACAGGAGGAGCTGGAGTTGAGCTTACTGGCCTAATAAAGATCTAGGCAAGACATCTACATCATCTACTACTACATTTTATTTCTACACATCTATGTTATTATTCTTGCAAAGAATTTATTAAGACAAAATATATTTTACAAGGGTAGTAGAAAAACTTAAGGATTTTGGAAATGATCTTTGAGTTATTAGATTTTAAGTATGAATTTTTTTTAAAAAAAAATGTCTTTTATGTAACCCATGGGGCACATAATATAAACAAAGAGACCAAAATAAAACCAATGCATCAGTTAATTCTTGCTGCATAACAAATCATCCTAAAAACTTAGAGTTTTAAACAATTTATTAGTTCACAATCAGTGGATTGGCAATCGGGATTTTGTTGAGCTAAATCATTCTTTAGCTATTGTCCCCTGGGCTTTTTCATCGGTTGTCTATTAGTTTTTAGGATTTATGCATGCTGGTTAGGTAGAATTACTTACTTCTGTAGAATTTGATGTCTGTTTACTATTGCTGGACACTAACTATGGTGATGGGAATGATTGAGCTGCATGTATTCTATGCTTACTTATGCATTGAAAGAAAGTTATGGAATTCCAAGAAGCATCAAGCCCTGATATGAAAGCATTTGGCAGATGTGTTCTTGTGCCACAATTAATATTGTCTGTCCTATTATTTAAGCAAAGTGTCACAGCAAAATTGAAAGAAAATGTGGGAGAGGATTACTCAGATACTGAGTTGCAATCCTCGATCATAAATAATGGAGGATGCTTTTGCCATACCAACCTAGAACTCTATGTTCATGGCAGTGAGAAAGAATTTGTTAGATAAATTAATTCTAGCTTTAAATCTTTCTTCAGAGAACAGTAATTATTTTTCTATTATATATGTTTTAGGTTCAACATTTGTTGGATTTAAGGATGTTTGTTCAGGAGAAAGTAATGTGATATTCATTACTAATCCTTTAAATGAAGATTTACAGCATCCAATCCATGTGAAGAATATAAAACTCATTGACACTATTGAACAATCCAAAGTGTTTATACATAGACCTGATATAAGGTATCATTATGAAAACTCATTTCTTTATTAACTTTCTGCTCTATGTTCCCTGTTAAACATCTGAGGAGGGGTTACTGCATTAAAATAACTGCTACTATCTAGAAAGAAGTAGTATCTATGAATATTCAGACTTTAAGTTTTAGAATATTCAGTTGTTTGAAAAACTGAGCTTTACTGTATGTGTTCTCACATTACTTTTCATGCATCGTCAGTAAGATCTTTACTAAAGGCAAAATGCAGGGATGCAGGTTTCTCCACCAGTCACCAAAAAGGTTTAAGAGATATCATTGTATCATTTCTTTTTGTTAAGTTTTGTTACATGTTATTTTCCAAATATCCTATTATGGTCACTCCAAAAATGTGCTTGGGAACTACACATCAGTCATTCTAATTGCAAAGATTGTAATTATATAGAAAGTTGGACCTGATACCTTTTCTGATCAAGACATTTCCAGACAATGATTCCATAGATTTCAGGTTATAGAATAATCTAGTCAATTCCTGATATTGTTTTATGACATATAGAACAGGAATTTAGGTGTAAGAAAATATTCAAGAAAAGAAATTTTCTGTCAGAAGTACTTGGCCAGTTTCTAAAGGAACAATGCTCTATAACTGTACAGGTATCCTCCCAGAGAAATAGTGTTCTGTAAGTAGCTTAACTTCACATGACTTGACACACATGACAGCCCAACAGTTACCTACTTAACATTATTCTATTTTGGTAGTTTTATTCAAAATAGCCACTTCTCATTAAGCAATTAACTTTTGCTTACTTAGTAGGCATTGAAGTCTTCAGATTTCCTGTATAATTTTAAAGTTTAGATCATGAAGATTGGCTTGTGATTTTAGTTACCATTTCTTCAAGTTTTATTTATAGTGGATATTATGGTTATTCTCCAGTTCTTCCCTGCGAAACAGTGCATTCAGCCTTCAAAAGCTCTAAGTGTTGATCAATAACAGACATGGGCACCCTCTTTTACGATTGTAATTATAGAAATCCCTGCATTACAAATTGTTATTACCACTCTTACAATAAAAGAAAAATAATCGACTGATTTTGGAGAATCACCTTGAGATAGCAATATCTCTGCTATGCAATTCACTTTCTAAGACTTTTCATAAGATCAGAATGAAGCTTACCTGACAACCACAGTCAGGCATACTCTATGTTTCTTCTCTCCCTCTGTCCTGGAATGTATCCTAAGATAACTCCCACACACAAAAATCTACCTTTTAAGGCTCTTGGGAACCTGAATGAAGACAGAGTACACAGTTTAAGGGTCCATGACCACTTTCCTTAAAGATTTTCTTTACAAACCACACTACACATATTGAATATAAAGAACATATGAAATACTAAAATATTTATTGAAATTCTCTCAAGTGTGTGTATTATAGAGACAATTGATAATATTTGCCCCATCACAAAAAAAATCAGAGATATACTAGACTCAAGATTTCCATTACTCTTTTGTTGCTAAAACTCAGGGATGAAATATATTTCTTTATTGTATACATCATAGCAACTCTAAATATACAGTATATGATCTGAATGTGTGATACATTACATATTTACCAGTCTTTCTTTATTATATTTGAGAACAATCAATTAACACTGCAAGTAATTAAAAATAAAACCAATACATCATTTTAAGTTGAACTTAATATTACAATATACTATTATATTACCTAAAGAATAGTTACCAGTAAATAGCAGAAGGATCACAACCCAAGTTTATCTATGTGTACATAGACAAGAATCTGTAAGAATATATAGCAGCCTTCAACTAGCAAAGAGTCTAAGATAACAGGTAGAAAGGTGAAATAGGCAACTATTATTAAATATTCATATTGTTTTATAGTAAGTAGTAATTTATCATTTGTGAGAAAATTAACGAAGAGTACCTGGCCAACATAGAGATTTCCATCCTGTTACAACATCCATAGATAGATATCCATCTGCTATATAGAGAAATAAATGTTAGTACATGTGAACAATATGCAAAAATTAAATCTATAATCATACAAAATATGTAATAACAGCATGTAGTTCTAAGAATATACTCCACATGTAGAACTTGTCATTTTGAAATGTTAATAAATCCATAATAATGAAGCAAATACACAGCATGAAAAATTGTTCTTCATTGCAATGCTAATTGCATAGGCTACTTTGTTCTACTAGAAATTCTTTCCGAAATAAGACTTAATTAGTGACCTCAGCCATTCACTGTGCCTTTTCTTCCCAGTAAAGTGAACCCATCTGATTGTGTGGACATGGTTTGTGATGCCAAGAGAAAATCTTTTCTTAGAGACCTGGATGGTTCCTTCCTGGGGAATTCTGGGTCAGTGATCCCTCAAGCAGAGTATGAGTGGGATGGAAACAGCCAATTGGGAATCGGAGACTACAGAATCCCTAAGGCAATGCTCACATTCTTGAATGGCAGTAGAATTCCTGTCGCTGAGAAAGCACCCCATAAAGGTATGTTGGATCTTATTTGAGTCTTAAAGCTCAAATTTTTGAAACAAAATGAATTTTTTCCAAGAATTGAGTAATGAACTAACAATGTGTAGGTTCCGTTAATTGATCTTATATACAAGATAAAGACAATAGAAAGAAGTTTTGCAGAGATTTCCTATCATTTCTAAAATATTACTATACATATTTCTAGGGATTATTAGAGATGCAACCTGTAAATACATCCCAGCATGGCAGAGCTATCAATGTTCTCGGATGGAATATGCAATGATGGTAATAGAAAGCCTGGATTCTGACACAGAGACACGAAGACTTTCCCCAGTGGCTATTATGAGCAATGGTTATGTGGATCTCATTAATGGTAAGTGTTCAGTGTAAATAGACCTGAGTTAGTCAAAGCATTTATTTAGTGAATATAGCTATGTGAAAAATTATTTACATACAAATCTAACAAATAGAAAGACTTCTTTGCCTTCCATATTTAAGAATTATCTATGTGCAATAATGAGATTTGACTCTCTAGCAGTCCTTTATCCAGGAAACCCAAGTCATTTACTTCATATTGAGCATTTGAAGGAAGAAGAAGAGGAGGAGATGAAAAGGAAAGAGACAAAGACAGGGAAAAGGAGAAGGAACATTGTTCCTATAATGATTGATACACTTTTATTGATAAAGATTCACAAATAGTTTGAAGAAAAAGATTGGCCTAAACATCTTCAAAAATATACTTTGCCTTATATAAATTAAAAGAAAGCATGATGATATGTTATTCAGATTATGCACGAAGGGTATTGTGAGCCTCTCATGATTATTCTATGGATCTTTGGACATACTTTGCAGTGGTTGTTTATATAAACATATAGCTTATGACTGACTTTTGAGAATAATTTGTGGAGGTCCTGTGTCTAGGCTTCTACCATTCTGGCCCTAGATAGCTGAAATGCAAAGGAGAAGAAATGGTTTCCATAGAGATTCAGATAGACTTTGAAGACCAAGAATTTTTCAATTAATAAGATTAATTTCTAAAAGGTATCAAAAGCATAGGACAGAGATTCATTGTACATCCCCGAACAGTGCTGGACTCAAATGTTAGTCTCTTATCAAGCTTAGTACTGAAAAGGAACAGAACCTGAACCACACAGATTTCCATGCCTTGACTGTGAAGTAACATTGTGTCAAAAACAGTGTAGAAGTCAACTAAGTGGCCATTCACTTACAAAATCCACTTTTTATTTTTTTAATATTTTCTTGGTTATTTTTATTTACATTTCAAATGTTATCCTTCTTCCTGGTTTCCCCACTGAAAATCCCCTATCCCAACCCCCCTCACTCCTGCCTCACCGCCCTAGCATTCCCCTACATTGGGGCATCAAGTCTTCACAAGACCAAAGGCCTCCCCTCCCACTGATGCCAGATAAAGTCATCCTCTGCTACATATGCAGCTGGAGCCATGAGTCCCTCCATGTGTACTCTTTGGTTAGTGGTTTAGTCCCGGGGAGGTCTGGGAGGTCTGGTTGGATGATATTGCAAACCCCTTCAGATCCTTTGGTCCTTCCCCTAACTCCTCCATTGGTGTCCCTATGCTCAGTCTGATGGTTGGCTGCAAGCATCTGTATTGGTAAGGCTCTGGCAGAGCCTCTCAGGCAGCATCCGTATCAGGCTCCTGTCAGCAAGAATTTCTTGGCATCAGCAATAGTGACTGGGTTTGTTGGCTGTATATGGGATGGATCTGGATGGCCTTTCCTTCAGTCTCTGCTCCACTCTTTGTCCCTGTATTTCCTTTAGACAAGAGCAATTTTGGGTTAAAATTTTGAGAATGGTGGGTGGTCCCCTGCCTCAACCAGGGAGCGTGCCTAACTTCTCCATATGGTCTCTACATGTTCTCTCTCCCCTTTGTTGGGCATTTCAGCTAATGTCATCCCCATTGAGTCCTGGGAGCCTCTTGCTTTCCTGGCGTCTGGGACTTTGTTGGCTCTCCCCAGTTCCCCATCCCCCATTGCTACACATCTCTGTTCAATTACCTGACCCTGCGTACATCTCCCCTATCTCCTCCCACATGTAATCCTGCCCACTTTTCCCCTCCCCCTCCTCTGTTCCTCCCAAGTCCCTCCCACCCTCTACCTCCCCTGAGTATTTTGTTCCCCCTTCTAAGCAGGACTGAAGCATCCATACTTTGATCTTCCTTCCTCTTGAGATTCATATGGTCTATATGTTATATCATGGGTATTCCAAGCTTTTTTCTACTACCCACTTATCAGTGAGAACATACTATGTGTGTTCTATTGTGACTGAGTTACCTCACTCAGGGTATTTTCAAGTTCCATCCATTTGCCTATGAATTTCATGAAGTCGTTGTTTTTAATGGCTGAGTAAGTACTCCATTGTGTAAATGTACCACATTTTCTGTATCCGTTCCTCTGTTGAGGGACATCTGGGTTGTTTCCAGCTTCTGGCTATTATAAAAAAGGTTGCTATGAACATGTGGAGTACATGTCCTTGTTCTATGTTGGAGCATCTTTTGGGTCTATGCCCAGGAGTGGTATAGCTGGGTCCTCAGGGAGTACTATGTCCAGTTTTCTGAGGAACTGCCAGACTGATTTCCAGAGTGGTGGTGCCGCTTTTTTGAAACCCATGAAAGAACCCAAAGGTACTAAATTAGAGAGATTTGAAAGTTCCACAATTTTCTGGCTCTCCCCACTTAGTTTCTGAAGCCAGCAATCAATGTCAAATACAGCCTTTTCGTTTGCAAAGCAGAGGTTATAGGAATAATTACAGAGAAGTTGGTGAATAATGATGGAGTAGAAGAGAAGTTTTCAAATTGCTCTGATTTGGGGATGGAGAGATTACATTTTATTAATTTTTACCTCTTCTGAAAGGAAGTGTAAGTTTTCTAGTTCCCAGAGTGACACATCATTTCTCTTATAGATGAGTTTAAATTTAACAGTATTGATTAATTTTTAAAAGTGTTAAGTACACAATACTAGTGAAAAAAATCACGAATGTGTTATGAAAATCATGTATGCTTTGGGAAAATTACTCACAATAAAAATTATTGAATATCACTAAAATTTCCTTTAAATCTTAATGCTAATTTTTATTTCTTTTTAATATATGGCTTTTTGGTTTTACAACATTTTTTATTTTATACACAGATGTTTCTGCATGTTCATTTTTAAAACCGACAATGAAGATATATTTAAAGTAGGATTTATATTTGTGTGCTAAAGGACGATGTTATATTCTTCTTGATATTTAGAAACTGATATTTATTTAAAATTTGATTGAAATGCAGTTATAAATATTAATAAGGTTTCTAAGTAAGCCGCACAATTCAGCAAACATAATGAACAAATACATCAGGAGATTTTTGTCAGTCATATCCCATAGATTTTTTATTGAAATAAAATCGAGAAATTTTCTGTGAAAGGTATGCATTTGCTCATTCTGAAAATGTCTAGACTTGACTAGAAAACCATCTGCTATGTCTTAGCTTTTTAGAGTGTCTGCTTGATAAGAAAATGTGCTCAGATGATTTTAGTTCATGAATTATATTAACTCTCCAGTAGTGCCTAAACAACTGTCTAACAAAAATTCATAGTACTGTTACTATAAGAAAAGAATAAAGACTTGCTTCAGACAAACCTGTTAGCTGGCCTTCATGCTGCAGGCTGCTGAGTATCTGGTTACAGAGTGAGTACAAAACCAAACTGGACAATTTAGTGAAATTCCACCTCAAAATAAAACCTATGTTAAGGCTTAATAAACAGCTAGCATGCATGAGTCCTTACATTCAATCTATACAGTTCCCCCAAGTCAAATGTGTTATGGAATCTATAGGTTGGCTAATAAACAAATGAAAAATGGCCAAAACAATTGAGTCTTCTTCAGGAATGCAAATGTTCTTTGTTAGTAAGCTCCACCTTAGTAAATGTGTGCTAGTGGATTTCCTAGAAACCTCAGAAAACTCGTGAGTCCTGAATATATTGCATTAGTGAATCTATGATACAGTTCCTAGCTACATATTGTTATCTCTTTAACCCCAATAAGTATGAAAGTAAAGATAATAGGAGCAAGTTGATTGGTTTGAAAACCAGCTTAGAAGTTTGGGTAGACAGATAAGCAGTAAGTTTGAATGCTGAACTTGCCTCTCAACCATTGCAATTTACTTTCAATATAATGAATCTTCATATTCTTTGAGTAGGAACATGACGTTTCATTTTTCATGAATTTAGGCCCACAAGACCATGGCTGGTGTGCGGGGTACACATGCCAAAGAAGACTGTCTCTATTCCATGGCATAGTGGCTCTGAACAAAATGTACGAGGTTTACTTCACCGGGACCACTCCTCAGAATCTTCGACTGATGTTGCTTAATGTTGAATATGACAAGGTAAATCTAGATAGAAATAATACTTAAAGGTTGTCATAAATAGTTTCATACCACTAGCGATTACTCTTTCCAGCCTTCTCTAATGTAGTCATCCTTCCAGCTCCTTTGAAAAGATCCATTAGTGTATTAATCTGAACAGGTTTTCTCTGTGTGAAAGAACATGCATGTACAAACACGTCCTCCCAATACGCACTGATTCCTGTACTCCATATTAGAGGGCTGACTGATATCTATGATAGTATGACTAGCTACCAACTGAATTTTTATACTAAAATCATGTATTACTTAAACTTGTAGATTTGCTTTTCTTATTCTTACCTGTGTCTATTATGCACATACATGCCAGAAATATGCCTTTGGAATTTATTTCAGTAGTCTCGGTGTATTATTTTTGGTATCTTTGATAATGTCAAATCTTTGCTGAAAGTGGAACTCAACTGGGAGCATTAAATGTATTCAGACCCTAAGTGGAAACAAGCATAGTGCTTACGAGTAGTCCCGTAATTCGGACTTTCGCTTCTACATATACGAGTCTTCAAAGTCCTAGAATGTTAGGCACAGACAATCTCTGACCAGGTCAAGGAGGTAGCAGAAGAACAATGGGAGATTTCCTTCCTTCCTTCCTTCCTTCCTTCCTTCCTTCCTTCCTTCCTTCCTTCCTTCCTTCCTTCCTTCCTCTCTCCCTCCCTCCCTCCCTCCCTCCCTCCCTCCCTCCCTCCCTCTCTCCTTCCCTCCCTCCTTCCTTCCTCCCTCCTTCCTTTACTCCCTCCCTTCCTACCCAGGTGATAACACTTCCATCCTTTCAATGGCTGAAGACATAACTTGGGCATTATATTTTTTACCCCCTCAGTCCATCACATTCCTTTATACAATCCAACTGTAAATCCTGGTGAGTTTTCAAACATCCAGCATCAGAGGACCTCTTACCTCTTACAACCTTTCAGTGAAACAAGATTATTGTTGCCCTAGATGAAGGCAAACGCCTTTCAGCTCTTCTTCCTGAGTCTACTCTTACCCTCCACTGGTCTGCTCTCATCAGCCAGAGAGGAAATGTTAGGAGTCTCCTCTAGCAAAGACCAGATCAGGTCCTTCCTCTACCTTTCATTGTCCCCACACGCATCTGTGTAGATCAGAGCCTTCACAATAACCTACAAGACCATATGGGAATCTCTCATGTTTCAACTGACTTTTATGGGTCTTCTTAACTAACATTTTGTGAGATAGTTTTCAACACTGCAAATTTAACTTTGATCAAAAATCTCTTTTGTAATTTATTATCTTTGAAATGATCCCTTTCTTCAGCTTAGTGTGGGATTCCTCTAATAATTTTTCTTACATTACACGTTTCTACTTGGACTAATCACTTAGTGACCAATTAAATATGTCTACATGAATGGTTAGATGCAAGCATATTTTTAATCTTTGTCCAATATTTGCCATAAGTTCACAAATACTAGTTTTAGTAGCCTATTAAAGGTGTATATAGTTGGAACATAATTTTTAGAAACCAAATTCTAAATACTCTGTTATATTGCTCTAATAAAAACATACAAATATTTGTTTTTAACAGGCAGTTCTAGTAGGAATTTTTTTTTCCACGCTTCAGCGTTTGGATGTCTATGTGAACAATTCCTTGGTCTGTCCCAAAAATACAGCATGGAATGCCCAAAAGAAACACTGTGAACTTGAAAGGCATCTGAACACAGGTATTTCTTCAGAATAATACACATGATGCTTATATACTTGGTTACTTGTAAACACTTTTTGCAATATTTCATTATGACATCATTTCCCTAGATACTGATGAATAAAGATGAAAGTATGTTTTTAGCCCCATTCAACAAAAACTAAGCTGTGATGAATTATAAAGTTCTTTAAAAGATCACTGCTGGTGAAACTCTTTACCTCCCTGTGCATGAACATAAGAGATTTTGTAATGAATATGTTTCTTTCTACTTGACAAAGTTTTCCTTCTATGTGTATGGAGCTTAACTCTTCCAGTGCTCAAAAGAGATTTTTCTTGGAATTTTTACATTTCCCCTGCTTTATTTCTGTTCTGTAGAGGTCAATGTTGGAATTAATTCTAGATATCAGAAGTATTATCAAGAAAGTTAGCATAATATCAACATTATTAATTAAATATGACATAATGGACTTGAGTTTAATATAATAAATGAAAAGGTTACATTTATCTACATAGTGGTATTTATAAAGCAATAATTATCTCTGTCCATTTATTGAACAAAATGGGTTGGGTTAGCGTTAGGGATAGGGTTAGGGATAGGGTTAGGGTTAGGGGTTAGAGTTAGGGATTAGGGTTAGAATATTTTACTCAACAAAATTCTAATATTGTTGACAGCCAACACTGTTCCATGAGTGAACTGAGATCATTCATCTCTGTGCTCCATGAGCTTGGCCCACCATTGCACAAACTTTAACAGCAAAATATAACATAGACCTGGAAGTCTGAGTATGTGGTTAGTATTCATGGCCATTTGTAAAACAAGTCTTGTTTTTACTAGTAATAAAATAGCCAAAATTTCCAGATACTCTCACATGTTTGATACTTGGCTCTAGGTGCTTTACACAGAAATCATTGTTACTTATGAGAAGTAACAAGCAGCTGGGTAAAGTGTGATGGGGGAGACGATGCCATTTCAGGGCATCTGCTTTAGTCTTTCCAGACCCCTGTAACAAAATCCCATGAACTTAAACAGGACAAGTTATTTTCCTTTTACTAAACAGCACAATTTGTTTATTAATTTAATTTAATTTTCATTTATTTATTTATTTATTCATTTATTTATTTATTTATTTATTTATTTATTTATAGACAGGGTTTCTCTATGTAGCCCTGGCTGTCCTGGAACTTGCTCCATAGATCAGGCTGGCCTTGAACTCAGAGATCTGCCAGCCTCTGCCTCCCAAGTACTGGGATGAGGCACCATGCTAGTATTTTTTCTTCTTACAATTCTAGTCAATGGTCAGATTCTGATGAATGTTTTCCTTGCTGCAGAGGTTTCTTTCTTGCTGTGTTTTCACTCTATGTGAGAGCCTGCTCTTTGGCCTCTTTCCCTTAAAGGGTCTAATTCCATAATGAAGTCTTCACTCACATTCTTACATAAGTGTAATTTTCCTTCAAAGAGCCCCACTTGCAAATACCTTCAAACAGAGAACTAAGGCTTCAACACAGGAGTCTTGGGAGGATGTAATTCAGTTTATAGCAATCTCAAAGACAGAACAGACAATCAAGGACTTGAAATATTGCCTAGTTCTTGAACACGCGCCCTTGATGGTACTACTGCATTGCCTCTTTATAATCTAACCTTCTAAATACAAATGATGGAATCTGCTCATGCCTCAGTGTTCACACATAGCTAATTCTTTTAAAGCAACATATGTGGTACCAAGCATTATCATTCAAAGTTAGGAAAGTAATAGATAGTTCAATCAGCAGAATTTAATATAGAGACAACAGGCTGGAAAACAATCGCACAGATGCCTTTTCAGAGACTGTGAGTATGTGTTATCAGATTGTTTTTGAGACTCAAACCAAAGGGGCTCACATACAATCATTTCTCCGGACAAAAATAGAAATTACTAATTAGCATCGTTTTAGCATGAGTTCTTTAAAGCTTTGGCACATAGAATGCGGCACGTCCTTGTGTCACAAGCCTCTCTATATTTGAAGCTTACCTGAAATGCTCTATTGTCCTGATCTCTATGTCCTTCATTATTATAATAATATGAAAAAGTTAACTAGGACGGATGGCACAGGCATCATTAACAGGAGCATGAACTCATTCATATCTACTTTGCAACACAAAGGACATCCTTTAGATTCACACAGTGTAGTATACTCAGGAGCTGTATGATTTATTCTACCACTATGATGCATGTCAGCCTTTCGGGCTTAAAATTAGAGATTTGTTATTTCTTAATTATGTTGATATTGTCACACACACACACACACACACACACACACACACACATATAATGACCTCGGTTTCACAAAATCCAATTTCCAAGTAGAATTTGTTTGATTAATCATAGATTTTACAAGCAAGCATGCAATCCCATTTCATTGGCTGAAGACTCCTCTGAGACGTTTTAATGGATCCTTCCTTTTCATTACATGCCTACTGTCCTCAGTGAAAATAGAAATGTTAAATTATAAATGCTCTTTTAAGAATTGGCATCTAGCACTGCATAAATTAGAAATCCATTAAATTTATACTTTTAAATTACCAAATTCCTTCACTCCTGGCTTTAAGACTCAGAATGTATAAATAGTATTCTATAAGTCCAGAATACATTCATAGGCTTCCAATTGGTTTGCTTTCTCATTTATATTTTGACTATAGTTAATTTTTTTAGAAATAAATTTTATATAAAATGGCTATTAATGGCATTATTTAAAAGACTATAACTTAGCAAGTTAGTTTTATACATAATTTTTTTAATGTTTATGCTTTGCTATGAAAATTATAAAATTGAGCTTTTTAGAGTTCAAACAAATATTAATGACTGTGTGGCCATTATGCTAAGAGAAATATATTTAAATGTGCTATTTTGGCCTTTTTCCCTTTGTAGAACAATTCCTTCCTAACTTGGGTTCCACTGTCCCTGGTGAAAACTACTTTGATAGAACCTACCAGATGCTGTACCTTTTGCTGAAAGGAACTACACCTGTGGAAGTCCACACTGCCACTGTCATCTTTGTATCTTTCCAACTGCCGGCTATGACAGCAGATGAGTTTTTTAGCTCACACAATCTGGTTAGAAATCTTGCCTTGTTCCTAAAAATACCAAGTGACAAAATCCGTGTCAGCAGAATAATAGGAGCGAGTCTGCGAAGGAAGCGATCCACAGGACATATAATGGAATTTGAGATTGGGGCTGCTCCCACCCAGTACTTAAGCAACTCTACCACAGGTATGGGTATCAATCAGACTTTGTGATAAAGAAATGTCATTGTTAAGCCAAAAGTCATAAATAAGCCTACTATGCCCTGATTAGCCAGGACTCAGGAAATCCTACTTCCCCTGTACCTAGAATCCTAATGGCCTACAAACCATTATATTTTTCTACTTCCATAATAATAACTTGTTGAGAAATTATGAAAGGGTTGCATATTAATACATTATACAGAAGGAATTGACTTAATAGAAAGTGACTTCTTAGTTTATTGATAAAGGGTGAAAATAGCTTAAAATAGTCAATTAGAAAAAAAGCTGTCAATGGAACTCTGTTGCTTAGAACACAGAAAACCTAGACTTATAAGGCTGTAATGACATCTATGATGTTATCTGCCTGGATCATAGCTGTGTTCCCTTCTTCAGCTCTGTACTTCCTTGGAATTGTATGGTCAGTGTTAGAGTCTCAGTGTGACTTACTTACTTGGTTCCATTTACCTGTGGATTTAATCTAGGAATTGCAGTAGGCCCAATATACAGAGAGAGATTATTTGCCCTGATAAATATAAGACAAAGGTCTGAGATCATGGAACATAAGAACATAAGAAAAAACAAGCTGATGTGTTTTCAAAACACAGACTAGGGTAGGGTCTCAACTCTCAAGGAAAACCCTTCAACATGTCCTGGAATGGATGAATCACAGAAAGATATGGAGAAGCAAAAGGAAAAATGCCCAGATAGTCATACAGTTTTCACATCCTGTCATGGTATCCAAGATGTCAGGCACACTAAAAAGAGAGAGAGAGAGAGATAGCATAAGTGCTGAGGAGACCTCCGCATGGACTGAGTCCTCAGGTCAGGAAGAAGAAACTTTCACGTCAAGACCTTCAGTGTTGAGATGGAAGAACCCACTAGCAGTGCCACAGAGGTTGGACTTGCCACTGTGCTGAGAAACAGTGAGTATAAGTAGACAGAGGACGTGGATGATGCATCTTGGTACTTCTACCGTAGACCATAGAAGCACTCACATTAGGAGACCTTCTTGGAGCAGAGGTCTGGAAGGAGCTAGGGGACAGGGAGGAATCTGCGAGATTCAGCCTTTATCCCAGAGTTTGAGTCACATAAGCAAGCTTTCAAACTGACCTGAAAATTCTGAGTGTGAGTTCCAGTATGTTGTGTAAGCTCACTGGTCGATGTTGCTGAGCACATTAAGCTTTCTAGTTTATCCTTAATGGAAGAAACTCAGTGATTTCTTACCGAAGGCATGGCTCAGAATGTGGAAGGTATCAGATTTTTTTAAGTTGCAGTTTCTTAAAAACATCTTGGTTTTACAGTGGTTTTCTAAAAAATCCACACTGACTACAATGTATAGAATAAGGAAGAGAATGGCAAGCCAATTTAAAATCTATTTTCATATCCACTAATTTTGGCTAGGATTTTGACAGTAAGGACAAAGAGAGCTGAAAACTAGCATATGATTAAATATGATATGGTAGAGAAGTGGAGAAAAAAAATCAAGAAAAAGTATCAGACTCTGTCAAAAGGAATACGGAGGTAACAGTTCATAAAGTAGCAATCTTTGTCGGGGGTACAGTGGGTTTAAGAGGAAATCCCAGGTCTGTCATGAAAGGAAGAGAGAACAGAAAGTGCACACAGCCTGAGAAACAGCCTTAGAAATTGCCAGATGTCCAAAGAAGGTAACAAGTTGTTAGGAACCTGACAACCTTAGCAAGTTATTAATGCACATATTAATAATGGGGTGGATGCTTATTATACTTAAGTTCTAAAAATACTCTATTCTGAAAAAGTAATGTGTGGTGACAGGAAAGGCTGATAATACTTCACTTCAAACAAAGAGAGACATGGGGAAGTTTAAGCCAAGAGACACATTCTCTCATACACTTTCAGTTTGTGTGTGTGTGTGTGTGTGTGTGAGTGTGTGTGTGTGTGTGTGTCGGCCTTTGATTTTTCTCCTTTAAGTCCTCTCTTAGAACATCCTCTTGAGTCCTTCATTTCCCTCCAGTTTATTAATATGACTATCTTATTATTTTGGGTACTAAAGTCTTAGTAATCTATGTGATGAAGAATGCGAACAACACTGAAGTTAAAACTTTCCCATCTTCTCCCAATTCTTTGTTCTTGTAATCCAAATGACCTAATGCTTTCCCCCCATAGGTCAAATGCAATTGGCTGAGCTCCAGGAAATTACTGGCTTTCTTGGACAAGCTGTCATCTTAGGAAAAATTAGTACTATCCTTGGATTCAATATTTCTTCCATGTCTATTACCAGTCCTGTCCCCCAACCAACTGATGCTGGCTGGATTAAGGTAAGAACACACAACTAGAATAAAAACCTATTTTATCCTTTTAAATGGAATGATAGTGTTTAAATTTGGTTTTGTCCTGGAATATCTTGTTTATTCCATCTATGGTAATTGAAAGTTTTACTGGGTATTGTAGTCTGTGTTGACATCTGTGGTTTTTTAGAGTCTGCAAGACATCTGCCCAGGCGCTTCTGGCTTTTAGAGTCTCTGTTGAGAACTCAAGTGTAATTCTGATAGGTCTGCCTTTGTATGTTACCTGGGCTTTTTCCTTTGCAGCTTTTAATACTCTTTCTTTGTTCCGTGCATTTAGTGTTGTGATTATTATGTGGTAGGAGGATTTTCCTTTCTGGTCCAGTCTTTTGGTGTTTTGTAAGCTTTTTGTATGTTCATAGGCATTTTTTTTTTTTTTTTTTAAGGTTAGGGAAATTTCCTTCTATAGTTTTGTTGAAGATGTTTTCTGGGCCTTTGAACTGGGAATCTTCTCCTTCTTCTATTTCTATTATTCTTAGGTTTGACCTTTTCATAGTATCCCAAATTTCCTGAATGTTTTGTGTCATGAACTTTTAAGATTTTCCATTTTCTTTGACCAATGTACTAATTTTTTCTATCATATCTTCTACACCTGAGTTTCCTCTTCCATCTCTTTTATTCTGTGGATGATGCTTGTGTCTGTAGTTCCTGATCTCTTTCCTAGGTTTTCCATCTCCAGGATTGTCTCAGTTTGTGTTTTCTTTATTGTTTCTGTTTCCATTTTCAGTTCTTGGACAGTTTTATTTACTTCCTTCACCTGTTGGTATATTCCTGTATTTCTTTAAGGAGTTTATTCATTTCCTCTTTAAAAAGTGTCTATCATCTTTGTAAGACTGCATTTAAGGTCATCTGTGTTAGGATATCCATGGCTTTCTGTAGCAGGATGGCTAGGCTCTGGTGGTGCCATACTGCCCTGGCTCTCATTGATTGTGTTCTTAGGATGCCTTTTAGCCTAGATTTTCCTAGTGTTGGCTGGATGATCCTGATACCAGCAGGACTTCTTGGGAAGTCAGGGAGAGCATAGGATCAGACAGTATAGGTAGCACACAGCTTACCTACGCTGGCTGGGCCCCAGGCGGACCCAACTGGCAAAGCATTGGGAGAGGGTTACAAACTGGTTGTGCCCAGGTCCTCCACAGGCTTCCCTGGGGAAGCAGGATACTTTTGGGGTCTCACAAGACTTCTCAGGATGGCAGGGTGAGCCCAGAGCCAGAAAATGGAGGTTGGGGGACCACAAATGTGCAAGTCATCTCTACTATTTTATCTTATTTTAAATGACTTTTTTTTTTTTAAGAATTAAAATCCTGTTTATATTTCACAACAGAAATTTAGATAGCATGTCTTTCTAATTCATTTGTATGGGCTAATTAAAATGGTAATAAGGTAGTTTAAGAAATAAAATTGAGAGCAGGGATATGGCTCAATGAGTCAGAGTTCTTACAGTGCAAGAATGTTTCTTAGTTAGGGTTTTTATTGCTGTGATAAAACACCACGACCAAAACCATCTTGGGGGTGGGGGAATACGGTTTTCGATGTAAAGTTGTAGTCTGTCATGAAGGGAAGTCGGGGCAGGAACTCAAGGCAGAAATCTGGAAGCAGGAACTGAAACAGAGGCCACAGAGAAATGTTTACTGGCTTGCTCCTCCTGGCATTCTCAGCATGCTTCCTTATACAGCTCAAGGCCATTATCCTCAGTGGGCAGAGCCCTCCCATGTCAATCATTAATCAGGAAAATGCTTAACATTCTTATGGGCCCATACTATGGTGGCGTTTTCTCGACTGAGAATCCCTTTTCCCAAATGACTCTAGCTTGGGTCAAGTTAACATAAAACTAATGAATACACATGAGGATCTGAGTTTCGATCCCTGTCATTCACATTTAAAGTTAGGTATGGCCAAGCATGCCTGTAGTCCAGCGCCGGACTAGGTAAGGGGACAGGGACCAGGCTTAAATACAGTTATTTCCAAGTTTAAGGAGAGACCTGGTCCCTAGTAGGTAAGGTAGAAAGTGTAGGGAAAGGCATCCTTCTACTCTACATCTTCCATCTTTCATCCTCCTCCGGCCTTCATAGGTGCATATGCCTATAGGAATTCACCTACACACACACAAA
Source organism: Uromys caudimaculatus (assembly GCA_028551405.1). NCBI lineage: Eukaryota > Metazoa > Chordata > Mammalia > Rodentia > Muridae > Uromys > Uromys caudimaculatus. The sequence continues at coordinate 52,788,564 of CM052718.1, read as the reverse complement.
CACACACACACACACACACACACACACACACACACACACACACACACACACACACACGGGGTGATGGGCATTGAACATGATCTCTTGTCTTCTAAAATTTAGTTTTTCACATGTATTTTGCTTTGAATATTTTTAACGATGTCCCAGCTTTGATCTAAAGGAAAGACCACTTTCTTCCTCTGTTCGTGCTAGGTGACTGCCCAGCCAGTTGAAAGGTCTGCATTTCCTGTTCACTACCTGGCTCTTGTGTCTTCACTCTCAGTGGTTGCTCAGCCAGTGGCAGCACAGCCCGGACAGCCCTTTCCTCAGCAGCCCTCAGTAAAGGCAGTAGATCCTGAGGTGAGTTGTAGCTCTCTTTCTCCTTGAGTGAAGGGCTTTGGCTCTCTGGCAGCTTGAGTGTGGAAGTTGAACTAACACCTGTGGATAGTCTCTTCTATTTACTGTTTCCCAAATGTTTGTTTAAAATGGATGTTCTTTTCTGTTCATGTTCAAGACTTCTTTGTGTGAGGTTAGGAGCTTATGTAGATTTTAAATTTGTAATAGACATTTAAAAATAGTTTATCTTTTTTGAAGAGCTAGGACAGGACCTCTGTTATAATTCTCCACTGTCATTTTTTCTTGAGGGTAACTGTGTATCAGTTGGAATTACATCACTTACTTTGAAGGCTATCCTAAAGGACTCCAATAACAACCAAGTTGGTGGCCTTAGTGGAAATACAACAATTCCATTTAGCACCTGTTGGGCCAACTATACAGACCTCACTCCTCACAGAGCAGGTAAATGGACTATATTAGATCCTCATAGATCTTTACAGTAAAGAAATGTGCATTTTCTTTGAGTGGACAAAATAACTAAATTCTTTTGGTCAATAAATTGTAAAATCAGAATGCTATAGTCTGTTTTTTTCTGGATATAGTCTCCCTTATACAACACATTTAATATACAAAAATAAATTAAAATAGTGGTAGGAGAAATTTATTTATTTATTTATTTTACCAAAGAAAAATCACTTTTTATTTTGTTACTATAACTCTTATGATTCCATTTGTATAAATATTAATTGGCAAATATGAGTCCCTTAAAAGTTGGGCTTTCTTCCTTTTTCCCATTAATTCATTTATTTATTCACTTTACATCCCAATCGCAGCCCCCCCCTCCCAGTCCCACCCTCCAAGGCCTCTTTCCCCATTCCCCCCTTCTCCTCAGAGAATATGGTCCCCTCCATCCTGGTATCAAACTGCTATGGCAGATTAAGTTGAATCAGGACTAGGCACATACATCCTCTTCACTGAAACCTTTATGGTTCCTTTCAGGAACCCTAGCTAGGGTAAAGGGTTCAAAGGCAGGCAACAGTCAGGGTCCAAGTCAGAGACAGCCTCTGCTCCAACTGTTAGAGAACTCACATGAAGACCAAGCTTCAATCTCTGTGGGCCCCCATGAGCCCAAGTTAGTTGACTCTGTAGGGCTTCTTTTGGCATCTTTGACCCCTATGGCTCAAGATGTACAAGGATAAAGATGGAGCAGAGATTGAGGGAATGGTGAACCAATGACTGGCCCAACTTGAGACCCATCCCATAGGAGATAGCCAACCCTTGACACTATTAATGAAACTCTGTTATGCTTGAAGACTGAAGCCTAGCCAGAGAGGCTTCACCCAGCAGCTGATGGAAACATCTGCTGAGAAATTTAAACATAATTTGAGATCATATATAAAAAAGACATCATGATTTATATAATCTTCTTATCTGTTGTTGCTCTATATTTTCTCACTAAATGTGTTATATTTAATAATAAAAATTAATATATGCCCTTTTCATTTAAGAAAAAGTATACTTGTGGTACTTTAATAATCTACGCAAGAATTCAGAGTTGCACTAGGAAGTTGGCTCTAGACTTTCTACAAGCTAATGAAAAGGAGAAAATATGTACACATGTTGCCTTGAGTTCCACAAACCAGTTGCTGTTTCCTGTCGCTATGATAAACACCACTACCAAAGGCAACATAGGGGAGAAAAAGGTCCTTTTAGCTTACCTGCCCAGATAATAACCCATCTCTTAGGGAAGTCCAGGTAGGAGCTCAAATCAGGAACCTGGCTCAGAACTTATAGAGACAACTTCTCTTACTTAGTCTCTGCTTGCTCTGGTAGCTTGTGCACATGCCAGATTTACCTGCCTGGGACGAGTACTGCCGCCCATGCCTGTGGTTAAATGCAGACTTAACTTCTGAGAACTTCTTAATTCTTCTCTGTACTCAAACTATGCCACTTGACTCCACTTATAAAAATGATTTATTAGAAATTGGCAGGAATTTGAAGGCAATAAAAACTAAGTGGGAACTGATCAAGAACAGATAAGTCAACCACTATGATGTTTTTCACCCTAGGAAAAAATTACAAAATTGAGTTTATCCTGGATAATGCTGTTCATGTGGAATCTCGACCCTTCAGCCTGTCAGCACAGACTGCCCCTGGTAGTAGCGGAAGTAGCACCAGCAGTGGCAGCAGCAGCAGTGGCCATAGCAAAGCATCCTCTGTGGGGACACCTATGCAGACACTGGCTATCATAACAGGGTGTCTTGTAGGAAGACTATTGCTCTTGGATGTGTTTATGACTGCAGTTTTCATTTTGAACACAACCATAGGTAAGTGCAGTTGCAGTTCATTTCATATGTAACTTTATGTCTCCAGGTTCATAGGGAACAAACAGCAAGTGTTTCCTAAGCAAAAGCTCTTTGCATGGCAGTTGTGTCTGGCACTACTGGTGGTACAAAGAAAAGTACAAGTTCAATGGCAGACAAGATAATTCTATGAAAATCATATTGCCGTTATGCGTTGGAATATAAGAATATGGGGTAGAGAGGCGCAGGTAATCTCAGAACTCTTAAAATGTTACAAAGGGCCAAGGAAGCTTGAAATGGCTTATGCAACTAACCAGTTAACTAAGAAATCCAGCAGTGGTCTGGTTTCTACCACAGCAGAGTCAAGGACTTAGGTGATCTTTCTCCACCTCTTGGCTCTGTTCTACTTAGTGGTAACTCCACTGCTAGGTTGGCTCTTCTTCATAATCTTTGTGGCAAAGGCCCTGGCAACTCTATGTTATACAATCCAGCAGCCAATGCAATACACAGACACCCTCCTCAACAGATCCTGCAGCCCAATCCCACAGTCAAGCCACTGAGCTGGATTGAGACACACGGTTCTCTGGGAACGAGTGACTGTGGCCATGGGGCTCTAATTGGCTTGGCTTGAGTAACATCAAGGTATGACTTGCTGAAAATGGTGCTATATGCAGATGTGACAGGTAGACAGATAGTGAATTGGAAGAGATTTTTAGAAGGGAAGTCTTTCTGATCTACAGTGATTCTAAATGGTGTTGAATGTCACTCGTGAGCAGTATGTCAAGCCTGGGAGTGTTGCATAAAATGTGTACAATTTATACAGAGAATAAAAATGAGGCGCAAAGCCAGATGTGGGCGTAGGAAAGTACCTATTTTCAACTAAGTATATTCAGCACTGAGTCCTCACATACCACTCCCCACGCCTACCTCTTCTCTGTTAATGATAGCATGCTTTCCTGACCCCTCTGCTTCCTACTTAGACTTCATTTTTTATCCCGTGATCTCTACATCCATCATGAGCTGTTTGCCATCTTCCTCAGACCATTATGTCTCTTATCAGTTCAGTTCGTGTTCAAAGTCTCACAGTATTCTCCTCTCTTCATTGTATTGGCGTCTAAAACCTTTCTCCATGAACTCATTCACTTTTATCCTCTAACTTGTTATGGATTTCACTTGTTAAAGCACAAGTGCATTTGGTGATAACAGTTTTGGGGTTCAGACCCAGAACAAGCAGCTGAGGTGCACATTTAACATATCAAAGCCAAGCTGGCCTCCAGGTTTTCCCAGCATCCCTCAGTCCCTACCTGTGACAGTGCATGGCTGGCACACCCAACTTTCTACTCTGAACTTTCCAACCCAGGGACTGGTCTTCCCCTCCCTCAGAGGCTCTTCCCTATTTAATCCAGACATTTTGGTCTCTTTCTTTCTTTCTCTCTGGATGTCTCTCTCCATGACAACCATATTCTGTCTCCCTATCTGCATGGCCTTTCCACATGACCAACGGTGAGGTCACTGAACCCACCTGAGAGTTGCCAGCAAATAAATCTGCCTTTTCACTCACAATTCAGCCTAAATTGGCTTATTTTGTTGGCAGAGAAGACCTATCAAACAATGACTGCCAAGCCTCACCACACACAAAATGCAATCAAGACCTAAGACTCAGAAACAGTTGTAAAGAATGGCTTCATATTCTTCTAAATTCTAAGGCTGGCAACTATATAGCTCAGTGCTAGCCTTCTTAGTATGTGTAAGGCCTCAAGTTCAACATCAGTACTGAAAATACATAAATAAATTCAGTCAACTCCACTTACTGTCTCCATCTAGACTACGTTCTTCTACTTCTCAAGTCCTCCCATCTCTTTTAGCATTCTCCTGGGTTGGCTCAAAAATCTAATTCCTCGAGTCAACTTTCCTTTTCCTTTCCATTCTGTGTAACATTTCCCCCAATTCTTTGATCTCTTCGTTCATATAATTACCAGAGGCTTTCATGTGCTTGCATTGAATTTACAGTCCAAACATATTTTTCATTAAACTTTAAGCAGCTAGAAGAGTGGATACTTTATGTAGTATGGGTTTAGAAAATGCACTTGAATTGATATTAACTCTTCAAAAGGGAGTAAGCCCTGAGTTCTGACTTAGAACGGAAATGTTAATGAGTCAGGTGCTTAAAGGGTTGGCAGATATTAATCAATTTTTGATTGATATAAAACATAAAAGCTTCCCATTGGGGCACATTAATGAAGAGGAAGCATCACATAAGGAATACTAATAAAACTGAAGAAAAACTGAAGTAGGGCAGTAATTTAGACTACTGAAATATTCAAATAAAAATGTCAAGACTGGATTTTAAAGCAGGTGTAAAGGAAGCCAGGATGAGCAGCCATTGTGAAGTGGCCTCTAGGAGTAATGATAGCAAGGAGAGATTAAAATCAACCCTCCGGCAAGGGGATAGTCATTGAATGGATTACGGGCTAGTGGCAGAGACCATTATTGTCTTCTCACTGCAGAACACATAATAGAAAGAGGAAGAAGGAAGAGGGGCTGAAGCTGAGGGACCATAGGTGTGTCTAGGGAAACAACAACAGGCAAGTTGCAGAAGTCAGCTTTATGTCTGATATTATGTCTTGAGAATGTTAATAAAAGAACAGATTTTTTTTTCAAAAATTTTTAGTAGTACAACAAATACAACTTATAAGGCCATTGGTTAAGTGCACTTTGTGACTGGTAATTAAATGGCTTGATTTTCAATTATCTTTCAAAGCCATCCTGACTGTCCCTCACAATTTTTGATATTTTGCCAATTAAAAAAATTCAATTTTCAATTAGTTTATATAGTTATTAAGTCTTTTTCATGACTTAAAAAAAAAGAAAGTCAATGGCTTCTACTTTGCTATTAAATAAACATTTATAATTAACATAAAAACTCAGTTCCCACACACTAGGTTTTTAAGACTTTTCATGTGATTTAATACTTTACTTTTAAGAGAATCACAACTGTACTAAATGAAATTGCAAACATCTACTGTTGTGTTTTATTAAAAAAAAAATAGTGAAAGAAGGAGGTAGAAGTGAGGTATGGTGAGAGGGAAGGGGGTGCCTCTGAGGGCCCATGCTGAGGCATCCCTTCCCCCTGAGGTACTAGCCACAAGACCAGTATAGTATAGGATAGAGTTTATTTAGGACATGGGGAGGGGAGTTGAGGGGGTAGTAGAAAAAGAGAGAGAGAGAGAGAGTGTGAGAGAGAGAGAGAGAGAGATGGAGAGGAGAGGAGTAGAGGCCGGCCATAAGCATATGGAGAGAGAGGGGAGGGGAATGGGGAGAGATGGGGAAGAGAGTAAGGGAGCAAGAGAAGAGAGCAAGCAAACGAGGAGGGGGCAAGCAGCGCCTTTCGTAGTGAGTCAGGCACACCTGGCTATTGCCAGGTAACTGTGGGGCGGAGCCTAGACAAAATGCCAACATCTACAAAGACCAGAAAAAAATGTGTAAGTATCATAACTCTATATGCATTTCCACCCAGAAAGTACTATTGATTTGTAAATTTTGAAATGATTGTATATGTTACTTTTACCTTATTAGCCAACCCATGAAATTTTTAAAGGTTAAAATTAATGAAATTAAATTAATTAAAATTAATTTATTTTAAAATTAATTAAAAATAAATTAATTTTAAAATATGCCATATGTTATTACTCCTTTTTTTAAAAATGTTTGCTAATCATGTTTCAGGAAGCAACTGAAGTACCCTACTGAAGAACAGCCTGAAAACAAAACTGGAATACTGCTTATGCATCAGCTACTTGGCTGCACAACAAGCCTACAGAATTTCAAGGAAATATTGCTAAAAGTATTTTTGTAATATTTGACATGTAATCATTACATTTAGTCAAAAAAAATTTCAGGTTTCTACAAAATACAAAGTTTTTTGTCAATTCCTCATAGTTGTATGTTCTTATTTCATTAAAAATTACAGGAGTCTCAGATTTGGCAGCAGATATTCCACTTCCAGGACCCACCAAAGCAGAGAATCCTTTAAGGAATTGAAGGAACCAGGTTCCTTAACTGATGCTAAAGCTGTTAATCCTAGTATTGAGGAGTCAGAGGCAGAATATCACAGCTGACTCCAAGGCACACTGGGCTACACAGTGAAGCTGTCTCAAAAACAAAACAGGCAAACAAAAAGTAATCAAAATAATCAACCTTTTCTGCTGTTCTAGTTTCCAACAGGCTAAACCACTGAACTTACTAGCAGTCTTGGTAGCAAGTGTAAGACTCTGGGGAGCCTTCGCTTCCCAGAGATACCTGAGTGAACACCATGGAGTCAGGGATAGATGCAAAAAACAAGAGAAATTTATTGTTCCAGTATGTTGGGGTCGCCCTGCACATCAAGTCGAGAGAGAATGACCACACGCAGCCCGTTCAGTGAGCTTTTATACAGTTTTTAGAACAGCAACCATTAGGCACAATGTGATTGGCAGAACAGTGTGACTTTTAAACTGATTGGTCTTTAGGGGATGAGGTAGGAGGGGCTTAATCAGCACCTTCCTTACAGCCTATGTGCTCTCTAACCTGTTTCTTCCAGGAGGGGAGGGGTGCCCATCCACTCGGGGCCCTGGTGGAATTTTCCAAAGTTCCTGAGCTGACTTCTTTATTCCCCCCTTTTTCTTGTGCATGCTTCAGTCCTGAAGCTATTGTTGATAGCTATGTAGCTCATACTCCTGGTCTTCTGTATCTAGCTCTTTGTATTTCTGCTTTAAGATCATTAGCTGTACTGTATCTATACGTTCCTTAACAAAAGAGACCAAGCAGTTCAAAATGTAGGGTACAAAATTCAACAATAGCAGAAGAATAATTAAGGTCTTAACAAGGTAGATATGAGGGTGGTTAACCAAGGGGAGAAGTTAAACTAGGACTCAAACCATCCCTGACTCTGTTCTCTCTCTCTCTCTCTCTCTCTCTCTCTCTCTCTCTCTCTCTCTCTCTCTCTCTCTCCCTCCCTCTTGGCTAACCCTATTCTCACCTTGTCCATTGAATCTTTAACAACCCCAGAATGGTCTATATGAAAGCAACACTCTTCAGCTAAGGCAGCACATAGCCCTCCTTGCTGGAGGAAAAGTTAAGTCTAATCCCCTCCTATTCTGTAGTACTATTTCTGATAATGAAGTCACTGATTCTTTAGGATGACTGATAGAAGTTTCTATTCTCTCTATATCTAAATCAATGGCTGCCCTCAGACTGTCATAATTTTTCCTTTGTAAGACCAAAGCGGAGGTCCTGGTGGCTGCCCCAGCCACTCCCAACCACAACAGAAGGGAGACAATGAGTGCTGTCCAAAGGTACCACCAGGCAGTCATGATCAAGGTCGAGTGATCTTGAGCTTGAACAGATTGTCCATCTTCTGTACCGTCCCTGGGGTCTCTGAGGAGTGGGGCATCTGCAGGTTTCACATGGGAAGTGTGCACCTAGGCCACAATACCGTCTACCTTGAGGACTGTGGGAGTAGCTAACAGCACCAGGAAGGGTCCCTTTCATCGGGGTTCCAGCCCCGATGACTCCTTACATAGATCCAGTCACCAATCTGGAAGAGGTGAAGGGTCTCTGGCATCTCTGGAGCATTTAAGGCAAACAGTTTGGGCCACATTTCATGCTGTTGGATACTTCCTGGGAGGGCCCAGTGGACACCAAGGGAGTTGGGGTACCACACAGGATCTCAAAAGAAGTCAGGTTAAAATGGTGGGGTACTACCCAGTCTGAGCCAGCCTCCATGGTCAATTTAGTTAAGGTCTCTTTTTGGGGGGTTCTGTTCATTCTCTCTACCTGCCCTGAGCTTTGAGGATGGTACTCACAATGAAGTTTCCAATCTGTCCCCAATACTTTTGCCAACCTCTGGCTTACCTGAGAGACAAAAGAAAGACCATTGTCTGATCTAATCACCTTGGGCACTCCAAACCTTGGGAAATTTTCCTCTAATACCTTCTTGGATACCATGGTAGCTATTTCCTGCTTCGAACAGAGCCTGCTTAATCGTGTCAAAAGCCTGTTGCTCTTCTTCTTCCCAATGGAAGGGCTGTTCGTTTTTAGTCAGAGGGTAGAGGGAGGCAGCCAATTCAACAAACTGTGGGATCCATAGCCGGCAGAAACCAGCCATGCCGAGGAATTCCAGGACCTGCTTGGGGCTCTGTGGACGAGGGATATGCTGGATGGTCTCCTTTCGAGCATTGGTGAGCCAATGCTGGTCGTCTTTCAGCAGGTAACCCAAATAACTTACTTTTCTCTGGCAGATTTGGGCCTTCTTGGCCTGAGGCTTTGTATCCCAATCCTCCCAGCTCCTCCAAGAGGCATTTAGTCCTCTCTAGACAGTCCTCCTTAGTCTTGGGTCCCAGGTCTCTTCACAGGAAGGAGGGGAGTATTCCAAGCCAATTGGCACTTCTGCGGGATCCCTTGTTCTAGGAGCCTGGTGATGTGGGAACTGATTCTGTCTCAAGCCTCCCTTGACGTCAGATATTGGCTCACAGACACCGGGGAGGCTTGGACTCTGAGCTCCACATGGATAGGGGGCTGGTTGGTGGCCCTTCCCATCCCTGCCATTTAAGTCCAGGCCTGGGGAAAGGCCTGGAGCCACCAGTCTAGGTCCTGGGGTGCCCCGTCCGAGTTCTCAAACAACTTGTATTCATGCTCTAACCTGAGAGTCAGGACTCTCTGTAGATTCCTTCCTTGTTGCTTTTCTTCCTTTCTCTTTCTCTGCTCCCTCTCCTCCTCTGTCTCCCGGTTATGGTAGACTTTCTCAGCAACCTGCACTAACTCCCTCAACAGCCTATCCTGTCCTTCTAGCCTCTGAAGCTTTTTCTTGTTATCTCTACTAGCCTGGTCTATAAAAGCCATTGTCGTAGTGTCTTTATCCTCCTTGCTGCTGGGGTCATAGGGTGTATATTGGTGGAATGCCTCCATGAGCCACTCTAGGAGGCTGTGGGCGACTCATCCCTGACACACCTTGGTCAGATTTGTGGGTCATCATGTGGCCCCCTTGAGACCTGCCAATGGAGTCTGGTTGTGGACCTTAAGGTGCCCCTTACCTTAAAGTCCCAGTCAGGTCTAGTCATAGAAAGCCTGCTGTCGATGACAGCCTGGTCAATCGATGGGGTCTGAGAGGGCATTCTTTCTAGCTTCCTGCATTATCCTCTCTCACTCTTCAGTCGTGAAGAGCACTCTCATGAGTTGTTGGATATCATCCTAGGGGCTGATGAGTGAATAAAACAGTCTCAAAGAGATTAATTCGCCCCTTGGAAAGGAGGAGGGGGTCTCCTCCTGCTCCTCCCTCCAGTAAAAGGGAGTACAATGCTGCTGGTCCCATGTGGGCTGAGGATCCCGGGACCAGTGCTGGTGCTGGCGCGGCCATGGGGGCCAGGGTAGGGGGATATGGAGGAGGAGGGTCTTGGAGTAAGAGGTCTGCTGTTGAAAGGTCTTGTAGGATGGACTTCTTCTCAGGTCCGGATCTCTCCTCCCATGCTTCCTTCTTCTTGATGGCCAGAACCTGTGAGGCAGGTCTTGGGGAAAGAAAGGCTATGAGGGGGGTCCTCTGCTAGATTGTCCTCCTCCTAGTTTTCTCCTCTTTCCCTAACTTCCCTCCAGTGGTTAACTAGGATGTTTAACGGGGAAGATTCAGTCTGTACAATGTCAAAAAAAAAAAAAAAAAAAAAAAGAAAAGTCATCACTTTAAGTCCAAGAACACAGAAAGAGATACCAACAAACACAGAGGAAAACAATCAACACACAGACAGCTCGACCCTACCATGGGCTGGCATCCAGGTTCAAAAACACAGAGAAAGACAATCAACATACAGTTCGCCCCTCCCATGAGCACAGACAGTTCGTTCCTTCCATGGAAGCAGAATAGACTTGCTCAACCAGCTCGGGCTGTGCTGAGACAAACTAGGTAGCCCTGCCATATCGGCAAGCACCAGATAAACCAGATTACAGCAAGACTTGCTGTTTCCAGAAGGAGAGGAGCCTTACCAGCTCCTTCCGGGGGGGACCTGAGGCATCTTCCAGATCCCCATCGAGGTTGTGATGTTAAGGCACATCTGCCCACCACACTTGACCACACCAGACACAATGGGCTCTCCAAGCATCCTGAAGCTTGCAAGCAAACTGAAAGTTCAAACAGACTTTCAAACAGATGTACAGACTCAGTCTCTGACAAACAGTGGGACAGACAACCACAGTACCTTCTCAAGCTACTCCTTCAATCTGCTGCTCACCGGTGTGTCCCCACAAAGGGTCGATTCCCTGCCAATGCACCAAATGTAAGACTCTGAGGAGCCTTAGCTTCCCGGAGACACCTGAGTGAACACCACAGAGTCGGGGATCAATGGAAAAAGCAAGAGGAATTTATTGTTCCAGCATGCTAGGGTCACCCTGCACACCAAGGCGAGAGAGGAGGACCACACTCAACCTGTTCAGTGAGCTTTTATAGTTTTTAGAGCAGCAGCCATTAGGCACAATGTGATTGGCAGAACAATGTGACTTTTAAACTGATTGGTCTTTAGGGAATGTAGTAGGGGCTTAATCAGCCCCTCTCTTACAGCCTGCATGCTCTCTAACCTGTTTCTTACAGGAGGGGAGGGTTGCCCATGTGCTCAGGGCCCTGATGGAATTTTCCAAAGTTCCTGAGCTGACTTCTTCACAAGATTATTCTAGATCTTCATCAGGTTGAATGCCTGCCTTTCAGATCTGCAGGTATTCTAGGAATTTCAGAAAGAAGACACATTTTCTTGGGGTTCCTAAAATGAGCTGTTCGAACATGTCTAAATTTAGTTTCAGTTTAGTCCTCATTCCCATTCAAAATGGTCTCTATTGATTGTGTGCTCTGACTCTAGAGATGAACCGAACAATCATGACAATAACAAAACCTTATTTTCCAAGGTGATAAATTAGAGGATGCACAGATTAATAAAGTTACCCAAAAGCTCTCATACTGTTAAGTGTAACTTTTTTTGTTTGTTTGTTTTTCAAGACAGGGTTTCTCTGTATAGCCCTGACTGTCCTGGAACTCACTCTGTAGACCAGGCTGGCCTCGAACTCAGAAATCCGCCGTCTCTGCCTCCCAAGTGCTGGATTAAAGGCATGCACCACCACTGCCCGGCTTAAGTGCAACTTTTACTCAGGAAATTTTAAAGGGAATCATTAACTTGTTATAATGTGCAATAATGGAATGGTAGCCATATTTCTGGCAGGTACACATAAAGCTTTCCCAAATGAAAAGTTCCTATTTGGTACAATTGATAGAATTCTACAAAACCCAAGCATTTGACTCCTGTGTACCATCTCCTGCATACCATCTCCTCTAAACCCTCTCCCAGTTTCTTCACCCTCTGATCACTATTAGGCATCCTTGGAAGTGACAGAGAAGAGAGACGAGGCTGGGGAAAGAGGCATCCTTCTGTAAGTGCTCCTGAGGAAATTTTCTTTGTTCTGTTAACCATGGTGATGTACCTTTAACCAGATGTAGAAACATAAAATTTGACTAAGACAAAGTTAGTTCAAAGGGAGATATAACACAAATATGTAACATATTTCAATGTAAGTAGCCTAAAAGCATAAAGATTGAAGGAAGATTTTTTTTCAAGAGCAGATCTTTTTGAGATGGCTGGGCTTAGAAGCCACATTTCAAAATAGAAGGGGTAAGGAGATCAGCTTCTAAGTCCAAGCCAAGACAAAAGAACTTGCATTTGGCTCATGGAAAACTTAATGTGTGTTCCTGAAGTTCAGTGTATACAATGGAAGAGGATGTGAACCAAAAATGAATGGCTGTTGCAGGTTTTGTTAGTGAAGAACTTGAGATATGAATCTCTCTCTCTCTCTCTCTCTCTCTCTCTCTCTCTCTCTCTGAGATAGGTTGGTGATGGAGAGAGTCCAACAATGTTCAGCACTGTCTAGGAAGGTTGCCGAAAATGAACGGTGACCAGAAAGGGAAGCAGGGAGGGGCCAGTGGATGACTAGAAGCAATAGAAAAGGCTTAAGCCAATGACTGGAATAAAACTAGTCATAACTTTATGGGAACTGTAGGTAAGGGGGTCCCTGACAAGAAGGTTTAGAGCAGATACATGAAAGCCTGTGATAAACACTTGCTGTGTCAGAGAGTATGGTTGATACTTGGTCTTCTATCACTGGATAACTGAGCACTTTTGTAGCCTCTTCAGTCACTTTCCTGGCTAAGATGGGGTTGAGGAGGCCAAACCACTGGTATTCTGTGCTGAGACTTAAGGTCAGGCCTTCTAAGGCAAGTCCCATTTACTTACCATTTCATGATACTTCCTTACCGTTAGAAAATTAAATCCCTATATTTGCAATTTACCATCTCCAGGAAAAACAAAAAATAAATAAAAGTCACAAAATTGGCACCATATGTAGATCTTTTTCCACCTAAGTTTTAATTTCACCCACTGGAAATTTTTGGTCAGTTTTTTTTTTTCCAGTAGGCATTTAATGCAGAAGTTTTATACTGTGATGCTTGGCAGTAAAGAAGATTTCTAAAACCTGTCTTTTTCAGCACAGACTTGTTAAAAAAAAAGCTACTGATTTAGATGTCTTAGGCTTTCACATGTTTGTTTTTTTAAGAATGTTCTAGAATTGTCTTACTACTATCCTATAGTAGATTATAACAGAAAATCACAAGTTAATAACTACATTTTTTAATATTTCCCCAGTTTTAAGGAATCCATAGGCAGTACAGCTTCTACAGATTCATATATCTTCATTCACACATCAGTCCCTTTTTCTTTTAAATTCCTTGCTTTTAAATATTTTGTCCTGACATTTTTGCTTTAGAAACTAATATTTTAATTCTTAAAATAATTTTACATATGAGAATGGGCTATTTTCTTCAATTGCTGAAAAGAAAAATCTCTCTGTGTGTGAGAGTGTATGCTTATGGTGGGTATGTGGGAGGGCATGCATGAGTGCTGTGTGTTTTTATTCCTGGCTTATGACTTAGACTTAAAAGATCAGCCAAAGAATACAATTTCTGTTTCCAAAGCAGGTCACAGTAATTCTGATCTTCCCCAACATCATTTGGCCTAACTTGTTTGAGAGTTAAGACTCTCTCCCTACCTCCATTTCAAAGATGGTCCTGCCCCATAGTTAGGAGGAAGCAGTACTACAAAGAAATAATGAGACAGTCTATACAGGCATGCTAGACTGGCTTTCCTAGGTACTTTATTGGTATTAGATACAAGGTAAAATTGCCAAAAAACAGCAACAACAAAACAAAACAAAAAACCTAACAAACAAAAAACATAAACAGGGCTCAGATAGCTTTTGGGTTCTTAAACTTACAGAAGTCCCTGGATGATACAGCCCTAAAGAGAACATAGAAACTCTCTGTACATTCTCATACCTCAGCTCTCCATTTGTGTCTCTTGTAATACCCCTTATAATAAAGGTATATGTGTATGTATCCCTAAATTTTGTGAGTTACAGTCTAACCAAGGAAGGGGTTGTAGTGATTCTGACTCAGAGACAGTTAAAAAGAAACACAGATAAGATGACCCGAAGGCTGGTGTGTACCCCTGACAGCTAAAATGAAAGGAACATTTTGGGGACCAAGTCTTTACCCTGGGACCTCATACTATCTCCAGGCAGAGAATTGTCAGCACTCAATTAAATTCTTAGCCCCAGCTGGTGTCTGCTGCAGGACTGATTGCTTGAAGAAACAAAAACCCTATACATGTAGTATAGAAAGCGATCTGTGTTGTGAGCATATAATCTAAGAGAAATAGAGTCTCAATTTGTTGTTTTACACTAAGCACTGTTCTATCTAAGATCTGAAAAATGGTAATGATAGTCTCATCATGGTCTATGAACTGATCAGGGAATAGAAAATGAAAGTATCTGCCTGCATTTTATATAACAAGTAAATATTATATCTTGTGGAATGCTTCCCCATGCTAATGAGACATTTTGGTGTCTCAAGCCCTCAGCCAGTGACCTTAGCCCATCCTTGATGTTCCTATAAGCCTTGAATCATCCTAAGTCAAGTTGATCTGCCTCCTGAGAGCTGGTCCCAGTGTGGTCATTCACCGTAAGTACTTATAGGGCTTCCAAGCCCTTGCACATCATCTCTGCTCCCACTGCCCTCATGGACTGTATTAGGCAATGATCCACGAGAGCAGAGAGATCCAAGCCTCCTCCTCCTCCTCCTCCTCCTCCTCCTCCTCCTCCTCCTCCTCCTCCTCCTCCTCTTCTTTTCTCCTCTTTTTCCTCCTCCTCATCTTCTTGTTCTTGTCTTTCTTCTTGTTCTTCATGTTCTTCTTCTTCTTGTTCTTCTTCTTTTCCCTCTTCTACTCTTCTTCATCCTCTTTTTCCTCTTCCTCTCTTCCTTCTTTCTCCTCTTCCTTCTCTTCCTCCTCTTCCTCCTCTTCCTTCCTCCTTGTCTATTCCCCACTGGTTCCAATTAAAGCTAGCCATAGGCACACAGTTACGTAGCCATTCACTGGAACACAGTCAACTTTCTAGTGGCCACAACCCAAACGACAAAAACAGAGAAGATTTTCCTTCAGTAGCTATCAACTATAAACAGTTAATCAAAGATTAGTCTGATTGTCTCAGATGTACTTTCAGACCTTTGGTGATTGTTCATGGTCTTGCTTCAGAATACCCACCTGTCAGTTTACAATAGTTATTCTATTAGATGCTTGACAGGCTGGATACCCCCTCACTTGTTCCCATTTCCTATAAAATTTTGTCCTGCTGAGGGTTTGAGGCAGTTCTACCTTCCCGCCCTGTTCTGTCAGGGTTGAGCTGAAGGAGAGCCCAAGCCGAAGCTTGCAATAGACCCTAATGCAATTGCATCAGAAACAGATCCTTGGTGGTATTTGAGTGGCTCATTTTACTCAAGTTTTGTGTAAGTAACCACAGACACTGTGAATTCCTAAGATATGTATGTCATCTCCAGGAGACAGCATTTCAGAGCTTTTTTCCCAATTCTTTGTCTATTATTTTTTCAATGTTGTTTCCTCCTCTGTGATGTTTCCTAAGCTTTGGGGATGGGTGTGGGAAACGTTATCAATTCCTTTAGGGCAAAGCATTTTAAGTTACTAATTTTCAGTACTTTGACCAGGTATGAGTCTCTGCCTTGAGCACAGAACCCTGGGGAACAAAGCTGAAAGCAACACAGATCTGGGGCCATGAACATAAATGTTTAGAAGGCAGCAAAAGAACATGCCATTCATCAGACATAACATTAGTAGGTCCTTCCTAGGGTTTGTAAGCTGCTCAGGTGTGAGATTTTGAACAGGTTTAAAATACCAGCCTGAATTTCCTCTTGTGGAGAAGGCCTGAAATACAACCAGAATATGATTGTTCACAGTATAACAGACATCCCATTATTGCTTTAGTGGACATATCTTGTCTGGCAGGTCAGCGTTGCAGCTGGCAGAGTCCAGATATGGGTATGGATATCTTTTCTTCTCCAGTGTTGCGATCAGCACCTTCTGGCACTATGAGACCTAGATACAGGAAGAAAGGTTCCTAGTCAATTCAAAATTGATTTCAGGAGGTTCAGCAACCAATGTGTATGGTGTTTTTAAAAATAGGATCATATCTTTTGGTTATCATGGGCAACTAAGAGAGAGAGAAAGTGATAGGCTTTGTTGTATTAGGGACCTCTGGCTTATCTGTATGACCAAAGCAAGCTTCCCAGAACTGCTTTGCCATCAGCAGGAGGCAGGGTCAGCTCTCCTGCGCTCCTGCTCTCCAGCTGGCTCACCTACACCCACTTCACTCCTATACCCCACGACTGTGCTGTCCAGGCAAGGTACAGGCCCTGCTCTGCCAAATGCTGCAGCCAATGAAGGGGCCACCGCCTGGCAGATGAGTGCCAGGTTCAGCTTTCCAATGCTCATGTCCTTTGGCCCTTTACCTGTACTCCCTGCTAACAGGGCCTGCTTTCCTGAGAGCTGCAACTATCGAAAGGTAGGGACAGCTCTCCAGACCATGGCACCAACAGGGGGCAAGGCCAATTCTGCACAGTCCCTGGGCATCCATGTTCTTCAAGCGTTGCTCAGACCAGAGATATTCCCATGGTCTCTAGTGGTAATGTGAGCCATGCACAACAGCACAGACTACTTGACAGAATGGGGACTTCACCATGACCTCAGGCAGAAGGGCTGGCTACTCAAAACAGAGTATTTCTGTTCTCCCTAGGGTCCCCAGTTTCATCTCCCTCCACAATGCTGAAACTGTTTTACTTCACTTCCTCTCCCCTCTGCCCACCACACCCCTGAACCCCTGTGGCAGGTATGCCATGGGGGTCGTGAGTCTCTAGGTGACCTCTTCTGCCAGTATTGTAGGCCTCTGAATGTCTACAACCTACCATGTGGCAGCCAGCAAGTCTATGGGTGTTTGTGAGTCTTTCCCTACCAGCTCAGCATGGCATGGTGTTGGTCAGGTCTCTTATGTCTTCCTCCTCCCGAGCTGCTCACCATGGTGGCAGGCAGAGCTCTGTATGTCTATAGCCAACCTTGCTGTGTGGCAAAGGGCAGGTCTGTGTCTTTTCCTACCTGTGCTCTGAGGTACGGGTCCCCAGGTCTCTGGATATCTCCTGACTTTACTTTTAACCTGCCATCAAGCACAGCCTTGGAAAACTATGATGACCTCATGTCACTTACCTCAGCACAGCAGCCAAAGGTCCCAGTTCAAGGCCTGTCAGAGGAGCATTTTCTTAATTAGTGATTGATGTGGGAGATCCCAACCATTGTGAGTAGGGCCACCCCTGGTGTGTTGGTCTTGGTTTCTATTAGAAAGCAGGCTGAGCAAGCCATGGGGAGTAAGTCAGTAAACAGCACCCCTTCATGGCCTCTGCATCAGTTTCTGCCTCCAGGGTCCTGCCCTGTCTGAGTTCTTCTCCTGACTTCCTTCAATGATGAACTATGGATGTAGAAGCATGAGCCAAATAAACTCTTTCCTTCACCACTTCACCAACTTGCTTACGGTGTTGCTTCGTCATGTTGCTTCATCATAGCAATAGTAACCAAACTAAGACATCATCCATATGATCCCAACCAGAAATACCTACACTTTGATTTGACTGACCAAGCCTGCTCAGTCAGTCAACAGGTTCTCCAGCGTAGGAGTGAGGATTGAAAAGAAAGAGACAATTAGACAATACTACAGCATGGCCTCAGTCAATTCTGAGACTGAAGGCAGGTTTATATTTTCCCAATCTGCTCTTACATCATTTTAATTACATGCAAGCAATAAAGTCAGTTCTAGGTTGAGGAACAAGCAATACAATAAACACAAATAGTCAAGGAACAAGCAAGGCAATAAAGAAAGTTCCTCGATCACTACCATAATCACTGCTTCTAAAGGTGTATCAGGATGACCAAAATATCTGAGCCTACTTCCCTGTCCTAGCCCAATGTCGCATTCATGCTGGAAGTCTACTTCTTTGTTCTAGCCTAAAATCAGATTCCTACCTGAACTTACTTCCTTGTTCTTGCCTAAGATTAGATTTCTGCCTGAGCTTACTTCTTTGTCCTTGGCCTAATGTCAGCTTCCTGTTGGAAGCCTGTTTCTTTGTCCTTGGCCAAATGCCAGGTTCTTGCCAAGCAGCCCCCAAAGTTCTCCTCATTTGACCCAGTCTGTAGTTGGTCAGGGGACTCTTTTATCTACAGAGTCCACACTCATCAGTGGGCATTTCCAGTTTACTCATGTAAATTAATTAATAGGCCCCACCTACCACAAATACCCATTTCCCAGGGAAAGATACACTAGCATTTATTTATTCTGATCTCTCTCCAGACAGTAATTACATAAATTGGTAATAGCAAAAGGAAGAGCCCACCAGAAGATATATAGTAAGTGCCTGGATGCTTCTTGTCCCATTCACGGGACCTAATATGTTAAGAAGTTCTTGAATATGAATATAAATCAATGATCGAATCCTTATGGAAAAGTTGTACTCCCACGAATGTTATTTGCCCATGAATGCTGACTTTATTAGAGAAGCTCTTCCAGGGAGGTTGAGGTTATATGCGGATTTGACACACAGTATATCCTTAAGTGTAAAAGAAACTTTCTAAGTAAATTAATTAATAGGCAGAATAGCAAAACCCTTCCTAAACTGTATTTTTTTAAAAGATAAAACATACTTGCCAAATATTACAGAAATTGTATTTCTTCCTGATTTACAGCCCTAATGTTTCAAATAACACTGTATAAAATTCACACTTAGTTTCAGAGCAAATGGTTATGGTTGCTATGGCAATGGGATCTGTGCCCGTGAGCAGAGAAAATAATTCCTTTTGAGGAAGATATTTACGAGTATATCTGACTACATGACAGGAGCATTTTCTCTGTTTTTTTAAAGAACAATTTATATATTTAGGCTGATGATCCTTTGTATATGTAAATTCTTCCTAAAAGGAGAAAATATGTCTTAAAACTTTTAATATTTTTGTATGATAACAATTCGAACTTAATAGCTCTACCATGTTAAATATATAGAATACCTAAGCACACATCTTTGGCAAGATTGCTAATATGATATTTTCAAGAACCAGAAGTGGGTGGCCAGAAGGAGGTTCAAAACAACAGTCAGAAATACACTGAGACTTTAAATAGCAACTATTAAGACAAAAATTCCCAAATAGATTTGAACTGACAGGCAGTGCTAACTGGATCTATGTGTTTTTAAAAAGTTTAAATCATGAAGAAGGCTGAACCCATGACATATTTATTATAAGCATACAGCAAAGTATGGAGCTGACTTAAAGGGTACAGATAAAACTCCAAACCACATCACAGGATTCTTACTTGTGCTGAAATGATAGACTGCAGGCAGAACGAATTACCTTTGGCATGGATAAAGTTATGAGTAGTAACTAAGTCTGAGGAGACAACGGGGAGAGCTACAGTGTTATAGTTCTGGACTCTGCACTTTCACTGCCTTTAAAACAAAGGGCAGAGGATACTGGCCAGAGTTAATTTCAAGCCACAGCTTCAACCCCTAACAATCCTGTTCCTGATCCTTTTTAAAAAATATGCTACCAGCAAATGGCTATTGATGAGGATGGAAAAAATCCACCTCTGTTACAACGGTGGTGGTGGAGTGAAGTTCCGCGTCCACCCCAGGCTCTGAGCCTCTGGAAGGAATGGGACGCAGGCAGTTTGACACAGGCGTGTGTCGGGTTGTGAGACGCCCCAGTGGAAACACAGCCTGGGGGGGGGGGGGGGAGGTGGCCGTGGGTCCCCCGGGGATCGCAGGGAACTGGTTCTGTCAGGTTCCCACACTTTTGGACACTGCTGGATGCCGTGGAAGAGCTGAGAACAAAGTGGGGGCCGCTTGTGGGGCAGGGGAAGGGAAGGAGAACGGGGAGACCATGGTTCGTGGCTTGGCACCGGCTGGCTTGCTTGGTTTGGCTGGGTGGCTGCCATGGCTGGGAGCACTGGGAGGCTTTCGGCGGGAGGCTAGATGGGCAGTTCTTTAGGAGAAGGCTGGTTCCCTCATTCCCCACAGCAGATTAAGAGAGACAGTCCAGGGGTTTGGATGTTTATTGTCATGGCAGCGAGTGGCATGAGTGAGACTGTACCCACTGCGACCTGAGAGAGGTTGAAATAGTGGCTGGGAAGGGGAGTGGCTAAGCCTCTAGGTGCCTCATTAGCATGGGGATGGCTTGAGGCTATGTGACCACGCCTCTACCTGAGGAGGGGTTGAGGGGTGCTCCCTTTTTACGTGACCAAATGTCACAGACCTATGGAGAGATGTAGCCACGTGTCAGGAGCTGTTTCTAGGAGCATGGTAAACGCCTGCCTTCCCTTATACGGTTGCCCCCTGCTGGAAACAACCTATTGGGTCTACTGGGGTTTAAAACCTTAACTCGGCCAGAAACCAGGATGCCTTTCACGGCCCCACACACCTCTGTTTTCCTTGGAACCAGCATTTCCAGGAGTGAGCTCAAGATTTTACTGGATGTGACAATGATAGGCTTGTGTAGACTTTCACTGCTGGTTCCAACACATTTCCACTCACATCATGATGCTTAGTTTACAAATAAATCCATGAGGGAAAATTTATTAATCTGTTATTGTGGATATAAAAACTGAGGCTTAACATGGTTGAAGGTCAGAGCTGTCATGCCCAGCTTGCTGTATATAGCTGAAGTCTTTCACTAGAATTTCACGCTATTGTCACAGTTGCAACCCGCATACAAGATAGATCACATTCGTATTATCTGTCTTTGTATGGCAATCAATGCATTTGCACTTGGAGATGATAAAAGGCCATAGATGTCCATATAATGCTCCGATAAAAATTAATTAAACCACAAAGCAGCTAGCAGATAAATGTGGGATGTGCCAATGGGATCACTCAACCACAATCCTAGACACAGAGTGAGGACTTATCCTTCTTTTCACTTTAATCTGTTTCTAGTAGAAAAAACAAACAAACAAAAATGAACAAAACGAGTTATTTTTCTAAATTTCTATCCAGGCCTCTTCTGAAGACATCTGGCTAAGGCAAACAATTGCTCTTAGCTCTCATGACTTCCTGTATTAAGCAACAGGTTACTGTTCCTTATAATATAATGGGAGGAGGGGCTAGAGAGATGGCTCAGAGGTTAAGAGCACTGACTGTTCTTCCAGAAGTCCTGAGTTCAAATCCCAGCAACCACATGGTGGCCCACAACCATCTGTAATGGAGATCCGATGTCCTCCTCTGACAGCAACAGTGTACTCACATCCGATGTCCTCCTCTGACAGCAACAGTGTACTCACATACATGAAATAAATAAATCTTTAAAAAATATATATATATATATAATGGGAGGAACTAAATGCTCCATGCAGAGTTCATTTTCATTAAAAACACTGAAGTTTTAAATCTAATTTAATTTTTTACTTAATCACTTTATATCCCACTCACTGCCTCTCTCCTGGTCAGCTCCTCCCACAATCCTTCCCCCATTCCCCCTCCCCTTCTCCTCTGGGCTGGTGGGGGACCCCCTAGGTATGCCCTCACTTCATGTCTCTGCAAGGCCGGGAGTTTCCTTTCCCACGGAGGCCAGACAAGGCAGTCCAGCTAGTTGAACATATCTCACACACAGGTACCAGCTTTTGGAACAGCCTCAGTTCCAGTCGTCCAGGACTCACATGAAAGTCAAGCTGCACGTCTGCTACCTAATGAGTGGGGAGGCCTAGATTCTCAACCACCAACCAAAGAACATACACGGGAAGGGGTTTCTTTTTCTTTTTAAAGGATGCTTTAAACTGTTCAGTTTGTTTATTAAACTATTAACCCTAAATATTAGTTATTAATTTTCAGACTGCAGAACAAGCAGCTAAGGTGCATATTTTACACACCAAAGCAGACCTGGCCTCCAGGTTCTCCTAGCATTCCTCAGTCCCTACTTGGCACACCCTGCTCCAACCCTGAACTTTTCAGGTCATTGGCTGGGCTGCCCTTCCTACAGAGACTCTTTTGCTATATAATCCAGACATGTTGGTTTCTTCTTTTCTCTCCCCCATCCCTCCTTCCTTCTCTTAGGGCACATGTTTTCTCTCTTTCTCTTTTCCTTCCCCCCTGTCTCCCTTCCCATGGGGATTTCCCTGGCCTCCTTCCTTGGGGCCAGTGAACTCACCCTTCCAAGTGCAGCTTTCCAATAAACCTGCATTTATATAAATTTTAATCTGGCTTAATTTGGCTCATTTTAAACTTATCATTAGTGATCAAAAAACATTTAAATTTCCAATATGTATTATTTTAAAATAAAGTAAATTATCTAGTAGACAGACCAATAAAACAATCTACTAAAATTATCAAAAAAAATGTGCTTTCAAATATGCCTGCTCAGACTGTTACTCTGTGCTATGAGCTGCAAGCCTTTGTCTCACTTGATCAGGAAATAAATGTGAATTCATAATCTGTATCCAACCATGAACAGCTGCTCATTAATAAAAATCTATTAACGTCCAAATTTTATCAGTGTGACAAAAAAAAAAAGCACCCTTTGGTGAAAATTCAGATATTGGGGTGCGGTAATGTAGAAGTACGGGTCTCTTCCAACCTTTGAACAGGATCAGTACACCAGGTTCAACCACAGCTGGAGAACTTAAACCATGAAAACTCCCAAAGGGAGCCCAAATAAAATCAAAAGGAGGCAGATCAGAAGCTTTAAAATGTTTTTATGTTTAAAATGCAAATGTTTTATGCACAGAACAGACAGAATGAGCTAGACCCCATGGAGAAAGGCAATCCAGAAAAAGTCATTTACTGGCAATAATGATTATGGTCTATGAGTGTTTTCTTATGGTAATTTTAATGGACTGTGAATTTTAAAATCTCTTTTGTCTTCCTACTTTACATTTGGTCATTCTCTTCTGCCCTCACTAGAGATTTGGGCAACAGAAGAGACTTAAAGTTGCACATTTCAAGAAGTAGTTCCCAACGAGGGGTCCTGAAGTGTTGGCATGTAAGATCACCAACAAGATTTAAAATATCCTCTTACATGTGAATTTTTACAAGTGAATTGCAATGCACAGTTTTGTTTTCATCTTAGGATTCTCGTGTTGTGATGAAATATGACCAAAGCATGTTGAAGAGGTAAGGGTTTATTTGGCTATGCTTCTACATCCATAGTCCATCACTGAAGGAAGCCAGGAGAGGAACTCAGACAGAGCAGGACACCGGAGGCAGGAGCTGATGCTGAGTCCATATAGAAGTGCTGCTGACTGGCAAGTTCCTTGTGGCTTGCTCAGCCTGCTTTCCTATAGAAGGTAGAGCCACCAGCCCAGAAGTGGTTCCACCCACAGTTGGCTGAGCCTTCCCACTCAGTCACTAACAGAATGCCCCACAAGCTTGCCTACAGCCCTATCTTATAGAGACATCAATGAAATTCTCAGAGGTCTCTGGTGACTCTAACCTGTAACACTTTGATACAAAACGAACCTGTACAGTTGCTTTCCTTTTGTTCTCTGTTGTGAAATAAGTCCCCAGCCACCAGCATTTCTGTAGAAGTGTCAATTTGGAAATGGTGAATTATAAAAAATCATGTAAAGGAAGATTATCATGGGGCATAGTAAGTAATTCAAAACAAAGATGTAAGTCATCAAATTAAAAAAAACATGCTCATGAGGATTTTAGGAAATCAAAAATGGCAGAAATTATAGATTATTGGAATTTAGACAGACTATCTGTTTAGGGGACTTAGGAAATTAATTAATTAATTAATTAATTAATTTATTTATTTATTTATTTGATGTGGGGAGATGTGGTTACCAAAAATGTTGCAGCTTTGTGGTAGTTGAATGCCTGTTATCTATTATTGCTTGATATATGCCTGACTGCACTGAAAACATTGCAAGTAGTAAGCTCACTTCTGAGGAAACCCAGATTAAACAATTTATTCTTGTTTATCTAGAACCGGAGAAAGAATCCTAAATTTACTTTTATCCTCATTGCAGGGTAAGCATACTAAATGATTGTCTTGCATTAGTGGCACACAGCAGTAATCTCAGAATACTGCAGGAGGCTTATGTTTCAGAACTGCAAGAACCTTTCTGAAAGAAAATAAAATAGTAATAAAAATATGAAGCAGATTGCAGTGAAGAGGGTGGGAGAAGAATATTTCAGGTTAAATGGATAGATAGACGAATCATGGTGAGAACAAAGGCGGCTGAAACTTTAAAAAGGTATAGGAAGGAAAGGCTAGTTGAGCAAGAATTTGAAAAAATCGTTCAGCTTTTGGATATATCACAAACACAAATATATGTACACACACACACACACACACACACACACACACACACACACACACACACACACTTACCAGCCACTTGCTAACAGCAGCTTCTTAGGGGTTATTAGTTCAACAGAGCAATAAAGTCGGATTTTTACAAGCATACAAGATAGATAAAAAACCATGAAAAGAATATGTGTGTGTTCATACACACATACGCATGAACGTAGAAGTGAAACTGTTTAGAAGAACAAGGGAGATGGGAGGGAAAAAGGGGGGTAGGAGGGAGCAGCTGAATGAGTTCTTAAGTGAAAGTATTTTTGTGGAACAAAGTAGCATGTACAATGAAAAGTAAAAACAAAAAGTCAATCAAACAGCAGAAAAATATCCGATTCCAAGAGAGAACCATAAAAAAGACAAGAGCTTGGTAAAATGGCTAGCCCTTGATGCAGGATATAAGGAGGGACTTAGAGGAAACACCCGCCTTACTTTCAATTAAAAACTGGACTAAGATTTAAGCAGAGCAGGATAAATTCTGGAAGAGACTTGTAAATGTCTCCGGTGCTGCAATAATTGGGGTTTTGTCCTAGTCACACCTAAATAATTCTGAAACAGAGGGGCTTCTCCAATGTTTCACAATCCAGACGCAGCTTCACCTTGGCTCCAGCTAGCAGACAGGTTCACGGATGGAACAGAACGAGCCTTGGTCACAGGTGAGACAATCATCTACAAGGGAGGAAAGGAGAACTTGGCAGGAGCCCAATCGCCCAATCCAGGACAAAAAATTCAACCAACAACCAAGCTATTAACAAAAGGTCAAAGCACTAGCACTGCCGTGACTAACCACGCCCCTATGCACTCATTGGCTTGCGACTTACACGTCCATGACGTGTCTATCCTCTATTGGGCCAGACGTACGAGAGGCGGGGTGCGGAAGCGAGGGCTTGGAGACAGAGTCTGGGCGGGGAAATAGGCGGGGCCAGGGCGGAGCTAGGGCGGGGTCCGGGCGGGTTTTTGGAGAAGGGGGCGGCCATGGCGGCTGCGCGGCGGCAACGGCGGCTGAGACGGAGCGCGCGCCCGGCTTTGAATGAGCGGAGCTGGAACTGAGTTGGCTGAGCGCGAGCTCAAGGCAGACAGCGGCTGTGCGCGCGCGCGCCTCGTGAGCGCGCGTGGCCCGCGGCAGCTCGGAGCCTCCGCCGGGCGGGCGGGGAGGGGGAGGGGCAGGTGAGTGTGTGCGGCCTGCGCGCGCCCGCGAGGGGCTTTTTCTCTACCCACCCGCCTTCTGACCCCCGGGTCTGGCTTGCGGCTGGTGGCTGCACTTCCCCGTCACCCTCTGGGTCGCCCTGTACTTCCTGCCCTCCCGCCTTCCTCTTCGGCCCTCTACCTCGACCTCCCACTCGCCGGGCCACTACTCAGGGGTACTGTTTCCGGGTCAGGGTGACCTGTGGGGAGAGCCTAGCGTGGCAAGGAACTGGCTTGTCCCTGTCCCCTCGCTATGCTGCGCTCACGCATGGGAGACTCGCCTGTGAGCTGCCGACCCGGAAAAGCCCCACGTTCAGTCTTCCCCAAGGGCAATGTGCCGCCTTCCTGCCCTCCCTCTACGGGCCTCGCACCTCTCGGGGCCGATCTGCCCAACATCCAAATCCCAGCCCACCCGGCTCTCACCTTCAGCAGTTTAGAGCACCTCACATGACGCCCGCCACCGAGTGTGGGATTGCGTAACCAGAAAGCTCGCATGTGTGTTGTTTTGCTCATCTGTGCAGTGGGTATGATTTTTTTCCGTCAGCAAGTTCTAGGTGGGTAATCTGAAAATGAAAGTTATTTTAGTTATGAGACTCTCCGTTGAGTCATTCAGAAGACCTTAACCCGCCTCGGTAACTACCAGCCCTCCTGGGTGTCCAATTTGAAGGCCTGATGGTACAGAATGTTAGATTTTTTACCCCCAGCTTTCCAAAACTGCCTTTCTGTTTCTGCTGACTTGCCTCTGGTGTTGACCCCTTCTTTTTCATGTTTGACTTCAGGTAGATTTTTATTTGGGATCTTTATGATTTTTAACTTTAGCGAGTTAGCACACCTAATTTGAGTATATTCTGTGATGCCGTAGGTTGTAGGACTTTAAAGTAATTGTATGGAAAGATTTAGAAATACAGGTTTAAGATAGCATTAGATGACTCGTTTAGTATGACCTGGCTTGGCTTAATGAATTGAAGTTTAATTGATGTATACTCCAGGATGTGAAGAAATTCACTGAGCACAAGGAGAGATTGACTTCATCATTGTAGGATTCTTTTTCTTTATGTCTTCCTCCCACTTAGAGGAAAATCTTCCTTAGT
Source organism: Uromys caudimaculatus (assembly GCA_028551405.1). Lineage (NCBI taxonomy): Eukaryota > Metazoa > Chordata > Mammalia > Rodentia > Muridae > Uromys > Uromys caudimaculatus. The sequence goes on along the minus strand of CM052718.1, from coordinate 52,761,879 downwards.
TGTCACAACAGAGCTCTTTTCCCTATTGCTTAATTGGAAATGTCATTTCTTCAAAATTATTCGTCTGGCATAAAGTTTCTTCATTTCGTTAGTCATTTTAAGGATTTTTTTTTAATTCGAGTATTTTTTTGATACAATAATGCCCAGTTCTAGAAAGCATTTTAAAGCACCCAAATTGCAAAGTAGCCCCAAGTAAGTGTCTTCCTAATTGAGAATCTATAGGTATTTTTGAAATCAGCCTGTAGCAATATGTATAAAATTAAAATAGTTTCCAACAGAATCTGTGGGGAGAGTCTGTCCTTAGGATTTTCCTTCTTCACCCGACTCCTGATGTAACCTGTTTAAATTACTCACTCCATTTATGGCCTCATCTGTTAAATGGGAACGGTGAAACTATTGAACTAGATCCTGAGCTTGTTAAGGGCCCAAGGAATGTTAAGTTTTTTGAATCTTTAATTCAAGAAATATTTGAGCACCTAAATGCTGTCCTTGGCTAAGGTTTAGAGATAACAAACTAAGCCACATTCGTGGAGTCCTGCCCTTCTAGGCTCTTTTTCCTTTGAATAAAAGCAAGTATAGAAAGAAACTCCAGACAGTTACTGCGTAGCAGAGGGTTTCTCTGTGCAGGGAAGTGTTTCCCAGTATCAATGCAGCAGCATATGTTACATAGTTGGTGTTAATATATGTTCATTCTACTGAGCTGCAGCATTATGTACAAGTCCTGAATAAAATCTGTCCACAAATCACTGTAATTGACAGACTGTTGCTTTAATAGTTTGGATACATTTTCCCCACTTGAGTGAAACTGCTTAGAATGTATACCTTCCTTGATTACTAAGAATGCTCCTAACTAGGTTTTCTTGGCTTTCAGTTTTAAGTGGATTTAGGTTTGAATGCCAGCAGCTGTAGGAGCTTGGGAACCTTTGCTTATTCTAACCTGTGCTTACTCTGCTGCTGTTACATGAATGGATGGCATTAATGTCTCATTAGAATTCAGTTTTGTGGATTCAGTTAGCTATTGTTTAGAGAGTGCTTGATTCATAAGAGATGGTCATTTATTACAGAAGCAGATTGATCACAGAATTAAGGTATTGTTAATTGCTATGGGGGCATTCTGTTGTGTTATCAATAATAATCTGGCTTTCTGGTTTTCCACTTAAACTTGAAATTTTATGTCTACTTTTTGTTGGAGCCATTCAGGGTGAAAGGTACTTACTGAATAATGACACTTAAGGATATTTGAGAAGGGAATGGCTGTTGCTGCCAAGACTCTGAATGAAATTTCATTCTCAGTCTAACACTAAACCCTCTGCATAGTCCCAAAATATTAAAAAATCTTGCCGGAGTATCTCTTGCCGGAGTATATCTTTGTCTGTATTTTCTTTCCCAGTGCTATATGCCATGAGTCTATTAGCTACCTTTTATATTTTATTTCTGAAAATTTATTATATTTTTTAAAACTTTCCCTGAATTTTTATTCATATATATTTGTGTATATTGTACAAAATACTGGTTTTCATTACATTTCATTTATCTAGATAATGTAATTTGCTCACCTCTTCCCTACCATTGCAGTTTTCTGTTCTCCTTCTGGTCCTTTTCTTGTCAAACAGCACTTCTGTTTTCAAGTATTGTATTAGAAATCTAGCTTTTACAAATGAGGAAAAAAAGCCTATCTTTACCTTTCTGACTCTAGTGTATTTTGTCCAACACAATGGTCTCCAGTTGCATCCATTTTCCTGTGGAGGGCATGAATGCCGTACTCAAACTTCTCCTTGGGAAAATTGCTTTTTGTTTGTTAATGGTTACTCTTGACAAATCAGCTTTTAATGAAGCCTTAATTCATTGTATTTGTTCAGTTCATTCTACTTATAGTGAGGAATCAATCATTTCTTTCAAGTTTTACTTTGCAGATGTTAACTGAACATACCAGGTTAAAAAATCCTCTCGAGAAGTGTTGTTTAGGGCAGGTACAGTATATAGATATTACTGTAGTATCAAATAGAAAATGTTAACCTTTTCAGTAGAAATACACTGGAATTAAGAAACTGTCCCTGCAAGAAGTAATAAAAACTTATGCCTGGCCAACACCATTGGCAGTAGGAGACAATTTGGGCAGCACGGGGAAATGTGACATCTCTAGGATGCTTTGAGAGAGTCAGCGTTGTTGCATTTTTGAAATGAAGTTAACCACCTTGGGGCTGTATTTGTCAGAAATACTTACATAACTTGAAGAAGGAAATTATTAATGTGCTTTTGATTCTTTTTTTATACCCTCTCAGAGCTCCCTTCAGCCTTAGACATTGAGCAAATCATTGAGCAGTCTGTGATTTTGGTTGAGTTTCTGCCTTGCATATATGTAGCAGATGTGCAGTTTGGTCTTCATGTGGGTCCTGGAAAATTGGAGGGGCGCATATCCCCAAAGCTGTTGCCTGTATGTAGGTTATGTTCTTCTAGTTGGGTTGCCTTGTGTGGCCTCAGTGTAGCCTGGAAGAGGCTTGATGTGCCAGGGTAGGGGAATACGGGTGAGGGGGGAAGTAAGGGGGCACCTGCTTAGAGGAGAAGGGAGGGGGATGGAGGAAGGATTGTGGGAGTGTTGACTGGGAATGGGCAGTGCCCAGGATGTAAAGTGATTAGATATGCACAAAAATACATGAGTATTGCTAAGGAAGCTTTGTGAAACTTGCATTGTACCTTTATAGTCTGTGGTTCACTCTTAACCCTAGAAACAGAAAGCACTAGCTGTGTGTTTCTTCAGAAGAAACTGCCAGTTAGTAACTACAGAGTGATCAAAGTCAGGGATGGTGACAGTTAGTGTGGTTTTTTTTGTTTTGTTTTGTTTTTTACTTTCTCATTTTCTTCTTTCTTTTATTTTTACTGTTTAGTTGTGTGTTGAACTTTTATATAATGTATAAATAATGTATACAACAAAGCAAATAGTACTGTTACTGCAGAGGATCTCATTTTCTTAATGTGTTTATATTTCCCCTCCCATCATTACAGGTGATTACTACTTTTTATTGTTTAATTTTTACCCTCCTTCATTTAGCTGAGAATACTGCATTGTGAACTATTTTTAAAAACTGGGAAGTTATTGGTGCCTGTGATTTGTCTTATTCCTCAGAGATCTGCTAATGGACTTACTAAGTGTAGGCCAAAGCATCTGTGTTTCTTTGAGCAGATCACCAGATTTGCAAATGTGAACTAGATAGGCTTTATCATTTCTTTGAACTTACTAGCTACGCTTTGAACATGTTGATTTTCCTTAGTTCAGTTTCTCTGTTTGTAAAATAGACATAATGAAAATATATAAACTATATAAAGAAAATATTTTCAGTTGTGCTAGCTATATTGAAGTGAATAAAATAGTAAAAGGTATAGAAAAGATTAATACACACTACTGTATGCTTTTTGAATTTTTAAATTGTAACTAAATTTTTACTAGTTTGGGCAAAATATTTTTCAGAAACTCAGAATGAAGAAAATTCTTCCTCACAACTATTTAAAATACTTTGAAAACTTATTTTCTTTAGTAGTTCATGTGACTTACATTGTATTAGATCTTACTGTTATAGTTTTAGAGAGCAGTATAAATGTCAGATTTCTCTTAGTGCTTAAGGACTTTTCTGTTTAAATTAAAAAGAACATGTTTCAGAAATGTGTCTAATCTGTTGTTTTTGTATGTGTGTGCCTTCCCCACAGGTTCTGGTTTTCACCATGGCCATCACTCAGTTTCGGTTATTTAAAGTTTGTACCTGCCTAGCAACAGTGTTCTCGTTCCTAAAGAGATTAATATGCAGGTAAATGATTTCTGTGTTTGAACTGACCTATTTGTCTCATTGGTTTGGATTGCTCTTAACTTCAAAAGACATGAGGACTTTTTAAAGCTAATTGTCCTGTTTGAAAACAGTTCTCAGAACTAGAAACGAAATCAGTGGGTTAATCTTTCAGATTTACACCTTCCATTAAATATACTAAGTGATTAGTCCTATAAGATTTCAGAAAGAAGCAGATTAATGTTAAATATTATCACCACCACAGATGTTATGTATTCTTTATTGGAATGTTTAAAAGTGATTAGACAAAGCATAGGTGTTCCTATGTCTATTTTCATATGAATGGTACTTTTATAGTTATTTTAAGACTTTCAACAGAGGGAGCTGGAGCTATGGCAGTGCTTAAAAGCACTTGCTGTTGTTGCAGAGCTTATGGGCTCTGTTCCTGCCATGGCAGCTCACCACCCTTTAAACTCCAATTCCAGGAGAGCCAATTCCCTCTCCTGGCCTCTGCTGGTAGCAGGTGTGCACATGGTGCATGGGCATACATGGGGAAGTACACAGACACAGAAAGCAAAAATGTATTTAAAAAACTTTCAACAGAGAAACTATAAATAAAATTAACTTTTGTGTGTGTGTGCTCATTGACCAGAATAAATTATTTGGCTTTCATTTGGTTATTCTTAGATTCCAACTCCACATGGCCATACCCTAGCTATGGATTCTGCTCTGCTGAGGGGCCTTAGGACTCATGACGGAATTCAGAAGTGTGGGTTTTTAGCCATTTCCAGCAGAGCTGCAGTGGCCAGCAGCTGTTGAACACTGATGGAATCCTGTTTCAGGGAGTTCATGCTTGCAGCAATAGGGCCTACAACTTTTTGTTGTAGCATATCTTTGCAAAGCTAGATTCTTAGGTTGTAATTTAAAGTAATTATGCCACCAAAATTAATGCTGAACAGAAAATGAGAGTGGTGGTATCTAGTATGATTTCAAGAGTTGAGAAGCTGTGCAGCGTCCAAAAGGTGCACATATTTCAGCTATATTTTACTCCAAATAAAAATAGTAAGTTTTGCCAGGCAGTGGTGGCGCACGCCTTTAATCCCAGCACTTGAGAGGCAGAGGCAGGTGGATTTCTGAGTTCAAGGCCAGCCTGGTCTACAGAGTGAGTTCCAGGACAGCCAGGGCTACACAGAGAAACCCTCGAAAAAAACCAAAAAAAAAAAAAAGTAATTTTTATTTTCTGCCTTCTGATTTTGTTGTTTTGTTTTTTTCTGTTTTGAAACTGGATGTTGCTATGGTTCTCATGCTGGCCTCTGTATTCCTGTGTAGTATAGGCTGCCCTCAAAGTTGCAATTTTTCCTTTGTCAGCTTTCTGAATGAAGTTAGAGGGGGAAAAAGATACATGTGTATTCAGCTTTTCAATTAGCTACTAAGAACTCAGGATATGTATAACTACTAAATTGTTTGGGCCTAAGGGCTTAATCATTGGAAGTGAAACAAGCTGTAGTGGTGCATGTCTTTAATTTGAACATTTGGAAGGCAGAGACAGGTGAATTTCTGGGACATATCCATTCAGAACTATATAAAGAGAACCTGTCTCCACAAAAAACAAAAAACAAACAAACAAAAAGGCTTCTATCAATCAGTGGAACTATTAGACTGTTAGGTATTTTGTTTGACCTAAATATTCCCAGAAAAACTTGGTGATAAGTTTAAGATAAGGTGTGAGTGAGGGTGTAAATCGTAATCAGTATCCTTTCAGTGGGTACTTTGGAAGTTACATACAGTGCTAGGCTGATCCTATCCAGAGCTGTCCATGTTGATGAAATGAAGTGGAGCAGAAGTGATCCCTGGTAGAGGAGAAGTCAAGAGACATGGAAAGAGTGGGGTCGTTGACTGTTGAAATTGCCCTTGATGATAGGATTGAGGAGTACAAAAAGCTGATGGAAAATGCTCAAATCAGAATGAAGAGGAAATCAGACATTTATTTGGGAAAGTAGGAAGGGGTGAGTAGTAATATCAGAGAGTGGTGAACGACATCGTTAACGATAGTCATGAAGTCTAGGTCTTCATGGATTTGTAGCTTCTCAAATTCTGCTCAGTGTAGACTAGTTTTAGAATACAGAATGGTATTTGATTTCATATTAAGGACTTTGTTGTCACTGTGAGTTCTGTTGACAGTATCAATATGTTTAGGGCCGACTGTACATTCATGTATAAAGAAAACAAGTTTATTAGGATAAACTTGTCTAAGTGTCAAAACTAACCTGGATTATATGTGGTAAAATTCCATACTTTTGTAATAGGCCCTGATGCTTTTTTCTTTATCCTTTAACTGAATAAAATACAACTTCTGAATTTATCATAAAACAACTCCTTTACAATTAGCTCTAAGGGAATGAGTTTCAGATTACTGGTTTTAATAACTGCTGTGTTTTAATGTCTTGCTATGTAGCCAATGTTGTTCTAGTTGTTTTAAGTATGTCTCTCATTAAATCCTTCAGAGAACCTTAGAAATGTAAGTGTGGATATCTAGTTTACAGATAAGAATATTGGCCAGGCAGTGGTGGTGCATGCCTTTAATCCCAGCACTCGGGAGGCAGAGGCAGGCGGATTTCTGATTTCGAGGCCGGCCTGGTCTATAGAGTGAGTTCCAGGACAGCCAGGGCTACACAGAGAAACCCTGTCTCGAAAAACCAAAAAAAAAAAAAAAAAAAAAAAAAAAAATTGTAGCTAAGGAGTTGGGTAATTCTAACTAGACTCAGTAAAGTAATTTAGTAACTTTGAAAACCATGGTTCCATAGATTGCATAATCCATGTTAACAACTGAGTTATATTATATCCTGATTCGTATTTTCCTACATATCCTTGAAATCAGTTGGTTTAGTTTGGCTAATTGACTTTCGAACTTTTAAATAGTTAATTTTACTAAGAAACCCTTAAAACATAGAGCACCCTCCTGGTTAAAGTAGTGTAGAGCTTTACCTACAGGACCTGAAGCGCATGCGAAGCACAGGGCTTCTGACAAGCTTGCTTTGTGTTCAGCTTTTAATTTGTCCTGGGTCCTGTAATTTTGTGTATAATTCTCAATCCTAGCCAAAGAAGAGCTACATTGCACAAGATTTTGGAAACCTTGACAAGATTGCTGGGCTATGCTTTATCATCATAGCTTTCTGAGCAGTTATTATTTAAAACAGTAATTACAAAAGTAGAAAATCCCATCTTCTGAGTAAATTACTGTCTAAATGCTTTTTACTCTTGCTTGTTTTGGTGGTTCTTGAAATATATCCTGTTTCTTTCAGATCTGGCAGAGGAAGAAAATTAAGTGGAGATCAAATAACTTTGCCCACTACAGTTGATTATTCGTCTGTCCCTAAACAGGTAGTTTGTAATGGAGCATGTGCTCCAGAACGTGGTTTTTCAAACTAGACTGCATCAAAAAAATTTGGTAGTCAGGATTCTCATTGATTTTTCTTACTGTTTGCCCTATGCCTTTTACTCAATCATATTCATTCATTCATTCATGCATGCATATATATGTATGTATATATATGTATATTTGTAATCCTTTATATATAATATAAAATAATATAAATTTTATATATATATATATATATTCTGCTCTATTTCTTTGTTAACATTTGATTTTTCCCCACTGGTTTCGTGTGTGCTATTACTTTTATGGAACACTTGATATTTTAAACTTTTAGCTATGTCCTACATTTATATCTTCTTGGGCTTGGCATTTTGCAATTAAAACTTTCCATATGAGTTGATATTCATGTATTCCTTATACACTGAAAATTCTGGCTTGTTTCTTGGACATTTAGATACTATAGTTAGAGACTTTTATTTTAGTCTTGTGGAGATTGTTGATACTTTTTCTTTTTTCTTTTTTTTCTTTCAGTTTTTTTCAGTCAGGTAATCAGTTTGGTTAGGCATAAGTGGAAAGCTCCAGTCCATCCTGTATGGGCTGTACATACAATGCCAGTTTATTTTTTAAAAGCATTTGCTTGACAAAATTTTGACACATAAATGCCTGTAGTTGAAAAGTGAAGGTTAGAGAGCTTGTTTTCTAAGTAGCACTGTGATGGGCACCTGGCTGTCATTCTGTGGCTGACAGTTGGATCATCATACATAGACAGATGTGGAGGAGTGGACTTCCTGGGACGAAGATGCGCCCACAAGTGTAAAGATCGAAGGAGGGAATGGGAATGTGGCAACGCAGCAGAACTCTCTGGAACAACTGGAACCGGATTATTTCAAGGACATGACACCAACTATACGGAAAACTCAGAAAGTATGTTGAAGATTTGTGCTTTTGGAGATTAAAATACTTTTTAAATTCTAGTAGTTAAAACTAGACCATATAATTTATATTTGCTAGAAAGCCTATTTATGATTATATTTGCCTTTGGTCATATTAAACAAGAATATAATGTATTCACATGACTCAGACCTCTATCTAATAACTTGGCATATTCCCAAGTTTTCTAACATAATTAAGCATTTGCAAAAATTCTATTGGATTTCAAATAGTAGGAGTTAGTTTCTGCTATGGGAAACTTAAGTCAATAAAGTAACAGTTTTAACAAGTTCCAAGTTTGATGATATCTATAAATGGTTAATTTCCCATTATGTTACCATGTACAGCTAGTGCAACCAGTCCATGGTAAAATACTGTAAAGTTGTTTTGAGTTTTAGTATTGTTGTGTGTTAGCCATTTATACTTCACTTCCTTTGCAGTTGACAATGAGAAACTTATAGATATTGGAAAGAGCACAGTGACTACTTTCCTGTCTTTTTATCAAGATAATATATGTATTTAAGATAGAAGAATATTGAAGGGCTTCTAATGAAATATGACTGACTTTGCCTTATCACTCCTTAGCTAATATTACTTCCCAGAAGCAGCCATTCAGTCACTTTCTGCTTGGCTTTTTCAGCGTGTTTGTAGATTACTTATTGCTGTTTCTTGATACCACTTATACATGTTGTTCATTCACATTACATTATCAAAAATGAAGAGTTAATTATTCTTCATTTCCTTCTAATACTGTAATGTTATTCTGTTTTAACTCTTCTACTTCAGAAAATTATATTGAGCGTTACATTAGTTATTCAAACACAGAAAACATTCTATGCATGTTTATATATACTTGTCTATATAGATACACATATTTTATAGAACATGAAGGTATTATTTATTCCACATGCCTAATGTATTTCCTTGTCACCTTTTTCTTAGTTTCAGCTACATAGATACTTTCATTCTTTTTAAAACCGTGTTGTTCAAATATATCAGTACTGAAAAGGAAGAGAACTTTTAAGTTTCTCAGTTGATGTATATTGTTGTATTATGAAAATATGTTTCTGGAATTTAATATATTATATGGTGCCTTATTGCATTAATTTAGGTTGATGGTGTTTTTGTGAAATGTACAATATATCAAGTAAATGTATTTTAGTACTATTAGCCAGAAAGACTTACACATTTATAGATAAGTCCCACAAGTAAAAGATGCTGGATGTACTCCTGATAGGACATATTATCCCTGTTACATTATTTAGTTTAGTAACTAAAAGTGCCTCATCATATTTTAGGAACCCTTGTAAAATAAGAAGGAGAAAAAGAATTTTTAAAATGATAATTTTTTTTTTCTATTAGTATGTACCATTATACACAGAAAAGGCAGAGACAGAAAGGTGATGATGCTTAGAAATTAGAATGTGGAGGATTTATGTTAACAATTGCATGGGAGTTTTGGTTAATTCCTAACTACATTGTACATCTTCAAGAAGAAAGCACAATTTAAGCCATTACCAAATACATCAGTCAATTATTTTCATATAGTTTTGTGTCAAATATCCTTATAATCCTGTTGTAATTTATCTTTCAGATTGTTATTAAGAAGAGAGAACCATTGAATTTTGGTGTTCCAGATGGTAGCACAGGTTTTTCCAGTAGATTGGCAGCTACACAAGATATGCCTTTTATTCATCAATCTGTAAGTATGTTAATGAGATCTAGAGAAAGATTTAATTTTTTTCTTTTTTTAAGAAGAGAAAAATAAAGGAACAGATTTAAAAGTTCATGAGAAGTTGATGTATAGCTTTACCAACTTAACATCTTAAAAGATTAAAAACTATGTTGGATACTTACAGTCAGGGTACCATTATACACAGACAAGGTAGACACAAAAAGTTGATGAGATTTACGAAACTCCTACAATTACCCAGATGCCTCTGCAGGCCTCCGTGTGCTTCGAGTAAAGGATTACACCAGGTAACAGTTATAAACCCTAAATAAAATGGGTTGAGAGAGCAATGAACATTTATTATCTCACAGAGTTTCTGTGTCTCTGACTTCAAGGGTGATTGAACTGGGTCATTCTACATCAGGGTTTCTAGTGAGTTTATAAACAGTTGCGCATTGAGACTAGTCAGCTGCAGACTTGTAGGTTCAGTAGGACTGATGTGCTCACCTTCAAAAGTTTGCAAGAAATCTTTGTTTCTTACCATGTACTCGTCTATCGGGTTGTTTGGATTTCCTTGTGGCAATACTGATTTTTCAGGGTATGGGAAGAGGAAGGGACTGATTATAGTGATGAGATAGCATTAAATTATTATACACACAGAAACATCAATAACGCTTACATGGTGCTATGAAAATACAACATTATAGAAATTCTACTTTCATATTTTTTTTTTAAAAAATGACCTAGTACATTTTATTAGGTTCCATGGCGGGCTTGGCTGAAGGATTATTTACAGTGGCAATTTATGGGAGCATTAGCACATTACCAGTGGCTACATTGCTGAAGAAAATGTCTCTCCCTCAGTAACCATTAACCACTGCCTATAGGTTTTCAGTGGAGAGTGTTTTCCAAATTGAAAATTCTACTTTTATCCTGAAGTTCATTATTTGTGTTGTGAAAATTCTTTATGCTATGAATATCAACTTTTTTGTTTCATCTTTTATACTTTTTCACTTTGTTATTGGCTTGGTTTGGATGTTTTTGATATATTTAGAGAGAGAGAGTGTGTGTGTACTCATACATAAATGCATGTATGTAAAGGTGAAGTCAATGCTGAGTATTTTCTCTGACTTTCCACTTTATTTTTGAGAATTAATCTATCTCTGAACCTAGAACTCAACAGTTTGTTAGACTGGCTGGCCATTGAACCTCAAATCATCGTGTCTCACTTGGTAGCCACTGGGATTACAGGCATGTGCTGCCCTGCCCAGGGTTGTACCTGGGTGCTGAAGCTGCAAACCCAAGTTCTCATGCTTGCACAGCCAGCACCTTACCTACTGAAGCTGCCTCCCCAGTCGCAGACATAGTAGCTTTTATGTATGCATACCTACATGTCTTGTCTTTGGTTTGTTCTTTTATCCTTAGAAGGCCATTTTACTAAAGAAATACTGTATTTAGTGGTATGTGTGTGTGTGTGTGTGTGTATGTATTTGTATTGTGAAAAAATATATACACCTATATATGTATATACACCTATATTTATATATGTATGTGTACATATATACATATGCATACATACACACATATATACACACACACATATATGTATATATAATCTTAAATCTCTAATGTCTTATGCCATGCTTTAGTAGGGAAATGGGCAAGTACTATAAGTGGAAAATTACCAACAAGAAACATAGAGCCTAATAATACTTGGTGGATTTTTTTCTCTATTTTAGAAATTCAGTTAAAAATACAGTACCATTTTCATAAGTTTTGCCTGGTTTATTATATCTGTATAGAATGAAAACAGAAAGTGCCATTGAGAATACATTTCATATGCTTACCTGGAGCGTGCTGCGCTACTTTTAAACTTACCCCAGCACAGACTACTCCAGTCAGACATTGGCATTAATTCTGGGATCAGTCCCTATTCTTTCTCTCCTTTTTGCTTCTATTCTGCATACTAAAAAGAGACAGAAACAAACAAAGTAAATGAAAACCAAAATTAAATAGGAAACAGCATCCCATAAAACTTATGATATAAAGAAAGCTGGTCTTTTTCAACACACAGTCTTTCTCTGTCTCTGTGTCTGTCTCTCTCCTCTTTCCCCCCTGTGTGTCTGTTTGTGCACGCATGCGCGCGCACGTGTGTGTGTGTGTGTGTGTGTGTGTGTGTGTGTGTATAAATGAGTTTTAATTGGGATTGCTTATAGAAACATGGGTAATTTGCCCAGTGCCTGCACCACTGAAGAAAATGTAGTTCTTCCCCACCCCCACCTGGCTATCATTAACTGCCTGTAGGTCCTTAGGGGTTGCAGAGGCCACTTAAGCCACTTGCAATGTTGGGGGACTATTATTCATATGCAAATCCTTCTTGTGCAGCTAATCAGAGCTGCTGTGAGGGCAGTTGCTGTGCCATTCTGGGAAGACTGCATTCCACAGTAGTTGAACCTTTCCTCAGTCTCTTATGTTACTTCTGCCCCATCCGTGGTGTTTTCAAGCCTTGGCAGTGGAGGAAGGAAGTATTGAACAAGATATCCTTTTAGTGTTAAGCATTCAGCAGTCACTGATTCTGGTCATTTTGACCACTTAGACATCTACAATAACCACAGCCAATTGAAAAAAAAGCTTCTCTGACCAAAGCTGACAGCACCAAATTAGAGGCTTAACCATAAATCTTTAAAAGGTAATTTAATGAACACAGCATGTCTATTTAGGAGAACAGCAACAGTAACTGTTCCCTACTAGTGACTATGGCCTCCCTAGCTGTAGACATTTGATCAGGTTTACTGTACCAGGTATGCATTCTCTGGTGTGAAGTCAACCTCAAATCCAACCAGCAGTGGGTTGGCACATAAGGCAGGCCACTGTTGCACATTACACAGAACCTTTTTAGCCCTTGGGAAGTCACACGTCATAGCATTGCTGAGAAACTTGCAGTCCTAGGCAGGCGAGAGGCTAGAGCCTTTGTGGCCTATGTGGGGATCGGTGTGGAAGTTAGGGAACCAGAGGAGAGGAACGGGTGTTTCTGAGTTACATATTTAAAGTTCCTCTTTTTTTTTGGTCATTTTGGGTTTGAACTGCTATATCGAGAAATGATGGCTCTTCACTATCTTAATTTTTCTTTATTTTTTAATGTAGTCAGAATTAGGTGACTTAGATACGTGGCAAGAAAATACCAATGCATGGGAAGAGGAAGAAGATGCAGCCTGGCAAGCAGAAGAAGTTCTGAGGTATTTGAATGATTTTATTGTATTACATCTTGTGTAGAAAACTTAGATTTCTTTCTTGTTATATTTAAGATCAAGAAAGTCTACTCTGCTAAATATCTTGTCTGTCTCCATATACCCATACTGACCTTACTGAACTTGTTTCTCATTAAACTTGCTCTGAATTTCAGGTTTTATATCTTGTTACCTAATACTATGGATTTAAAAATATGGTTTGAATCAAAGGATAATAATCTTAATGGCAAAACTTCTGCATGCCACATGGTAGTCATAATACCTTACTGTGAAATGTGAGCCACTATTGTATCCTAGTCTAGATGAGAAGTTGTAATTTTGTTTTTATTGTTTCATGATTTAAAATAGTGTCAGAACTTCACATCTGAATGAAAGTAGCTAATAAAGCACCCTTAATCTCTACATGTATCTTAATTTTAGTGTCCAAGAAAGTTCTATAAAACAGGTAGATCTTCTTACATCCATTGTACAGAAAAATAAATATGATTCTGTAGTTTTAAAGTTCATGTTCGTTGGATGTTCATTCTATGTTTATATGAGTAGTAAACTTAGTTCTTGCACTTCTGGGTTTGGTCAGAAAAGGAAAGGAAGAATGAATGAAAAGCAGAACTGGGACTTATCTCTGATGCAAATTCACATGTAAATCTGTCTAGCCTCTTTATACATTTAGGTCATACAGCAAGGGGCTGGGGGGTGGCTTGGTGGGTAAGAGCACTTCTCTTCTAGAAGACCCAGGTTCTGTTCCCAGGAGCCATACCAGCTTCAGGGGATCCCATGCCCCTTTCTGGCCCCTGTGGGCTCTTGTACACACAGGATACACGTAATGCACTTGTAGGCACACACACACACATACACATAAAACAAAATGCAAAAAACTACCAAAATACAGTGATAGAAATTTACTTTAAAATTATTACTAGTTTTGCCCAATGGATAGAAAATGAATTACCTTTTCTTGGCTATCTTAACAATTGAACTGATTTTTATATATTTTTTTCCTTGTCTTGTCTTTGATGGCAAATTTATAGTAACCTTGAGTAACCAGCAGAGGGTGCAGTTAAATATTTAGAACTTTTGTCTTTTTCTTTGAAATCTTGTTTTTAGCATATCTTGTTTTTTAAACAGGAGGGGATCACGGTTTTAAAATGAAGTTGTAAGAGATTTTCATATTTAGCTTCCCTTCGGTCAGTGTAACTATGTCTTTACAAAGGGTATTTTTAAAATTGTGAACTAAATAACACTGTTGCAAGGATCACCAAAAAATGACATTTTTATTCTGATTTTTAAAAATAAATAATTGGTCCAAAAATTATAATGTCTTAGAAAATTTGGAGGACTGTAATTATTAATTTTATGAAGCACAAGGGTAAAGAAAAAAGCTGTTCATTAAAATTTAATAATCTTAGTGATTGTATTATGGAATTTCTAGCTATGAGTAGAGCATCTTAATGTTATTCTAAAACCTTCCCTTGTCCATCCTATCTCTTGTTACCTTAATAAAAAAAAAAAACAATGTTTTATGATAGTTTAATGAAATGAGATTATTAGTTAATAATAGACAGCCTTCGTCCTGTGTACTGCATAAGTATAGTCAACAGGACATGGAGGCTTGTGCCATTGCTGCCCCTCAGAAGACACTGGGTATTGTAAAAGTGCATTGTGTTCCAAACTCTCTAAGCTTAGAAGTTCTTCTGTACTTTAGTTCTGTGTTCGTCAAAAGAGTATGATTCTAGCACTGAAGTAATTCCAGACTTGAATCTGAATGGGCAAAATACATTTTGGTCTTCAGTAATCTCTAGATGGTTTCTTGTGCCTGGAACATTCATGGCTGCTATTTTCATTTCAATAGGAACCAGGTTAAAGTTTATCTTTTTATAACCTATTCACTACACATTTTAAATGTTTCAGCCTTCATTTTTAGTAAAAATTTTCAGATTTTCTTATACTTTGAGCATAATTAGTATAAAGTAAGTTTTCTTTCATTCTTTAAACTTGGTTAATTAATGGTGGAAGTTGGAGTATTGCCACAAAGAAACTTTTCCTTTGTGGGATTTTGGTCATTTGTAATTCTACCTCCTTGTATTCATAAATGTTATTGAAAACCAGTTGTATATGCATACATATGCACCTTTGTGTGTATAATTATGCATTAACATATCACTTTGATGAATTTTAAGTTGAACATATGTCATTTAGGTGCCCCAGCATGGATTGTTCTGTAGAGATCGAGATGTTGCCTGCTCCAGGCTCAGGGCTAACCTGTGCTTCCCCCTCCACCTCACCTACTTCTTGAGTTACTTTTTCACCCCCGATTTGGTACTCTCCCCTCTCTCCTGTGTCATCATTCCAGGCCCAGTCTCCCTATAGAAGCCAGTTGGTAAAGAGGGAGTGTTTTTCTTATGTCTAGTCTGTGGCATTATGTTAGCCTAAGAATCAGACACAGCGTGTGAAATTGATTCGGTGCCTACTAGCATGCCTTATGGAGCTGCTCAAGTGTTACTCTTTAAATTTCTTGGTTCTGAGTAGAAGATAAGTCTGAAATTACTTTTTTTTTTTTTTTTTATTTTTTGTAGTATGATCTTAATATCCTGAGGTTGAATTGAAGTAGAGAGTTTTTGTGGAAATAATATGAAAAAGAGATGTGGGTTCCTACTCCCTGTACATATGGCCGGACAAATCTCTTAGCTTCGTACTTCATTTTTCCATTTGTACAATAAAGATAATATTTCTGCTTTATAAAGTCATCTGTCTTCTAAGGATAAAAAGAAATACTCCTTTTGAGAAATGCATGAAATATTTCCAGGGAAATGAGAAAATTAAGACATTAAACATTTATTTCTTGATTTTTAATAAGGCACCCTCCCTATAATTTATTTGTGTAGTATTTTATAAAAGTAAAGATAAGATATCTTTCTTTTCAGGCAACAGAAAATTGCAGACAGAGAGAAGAGAGCAGCAGAACAACAGAGGAAGAAAATGGAGAAAGAAGCACAGCGCCTGATGAAGAAGGAGCAGAACAAAATTGGGGTGAAGCTTTCCTAACACATGCTTGGCGTGCGCCGTGCCAGGGGAAGTCTGGGCCCACAGCCTACACACCATGGACACACATGTATGGACCAGCCAGTGTTCTCAGAATATACACACGCTGCTTGATCTTAATGTCTTTATTGAGCTATCCAGGACACCAGGATTCTCCCATAATACCTTGAACTATTAGTAATCAAGACTCAAAACACAAAAATAATGAGACAATTATTTTCTTCAATGTGTTCCAAATATAAGACAATTGTTTGCTGTAGAGAAGATATTTCAAGAGGAATATACCTGACACGTACCTCTGAAGCTAGTGTTTCTAGCTGAATAAATGGGTGTAAATAATTTTATGGTGGAAAAGTACTCTGCTATCTATAATGCTTTTGTTCATTGTGCATAATTATAAAATAATTTTAATAGTTTTTTGTTTCCATGATCACTTGATGTAAATTAGACAAACTGTAGGTAGGGCTTTATACCCTTCTTAATTTTGCTTTCAGGTACTGTTGACATACATTTTCTATAATTTGAACTGGCATTGTTTGGTACAACATTAAGGAATATGATAATTTGGGTTTTTAAGAAAATAACATTAAATGCAATAATTTTATTTATCAAATATTTGGTATATCTTATTTTCTTTTGAACAGTATTATAATGTTATGCAGAGCTGTAATTTATATATTGTATGTATAAATGTTGAAAATCAGCTGAATGACAACTTCGTGTGACAAGAACTAGGATTAGTAGCTTTTCCCTTTCATTACAGATGTCAAGATATTAACAGTGTTCATCCTTAAAAGCCATTTTCAAATGCAGAAAGCCTTCAATATTAATTGATTTTTTAAGTGATTCTTGAAGATTTTTCTGTTTTGTTTTGTTTTAATCTTACATAATATAATGCAGGGTACTTATTCTTTTTGGCTAGATAACATTACTGCTTCATTACAAACCAAGATATAAATATTTTTGTTTGTGATATTGGTTGATTTGTTTAAAGAAATAATTGCATATTGTATTTTATGGGGGAAAAACACATCTCACAGTTTAAAATGCATTAAATTTTTTCCACCATTGAAACATAACTGACATGATTTTCTGTGGCTTTGGAAGTTTTAAAGGTGTTTTATTTTCTTCAGAGTTATTGCCTAGGATGACCATTTTGTGAGGCTTTACAATGCCATAGTGTACAGGCCATATATAATACATTTGAATGAAGGCAGTACTTCATAGCAAAATCAATAACGTTGCATAGATACATTTAAAAATTTAGCTTATGCTTTCAGAGTAGGTTGAATTTAAGTGTGGTGGAAGGGGTTTTTGAGCACCAGACCGCATTGTCAGTTACTGTGTTTATTATTTATTTATTATGTATACAGTGTTCTCCCTGCATGTACACCTGCAGGCCAAAAGAGGGCACAAGATCTCATTATAGATAGTTATGAGCCATCATGTTGTTGCTGGGAATTGAACTTGACCTCTAGAAGAGCAGTCAGTGCTCTTAACCTCCAAGTCATCTCTCCAGCCTGTTACTGTGTTCATTATATCTTCAGTACTCTCAATTGAGTGGAATTCTTTAGTCATTTAATAATTATTCTCTCCCAATTGTTTATTTTATTAATTATGTGGATATTATATGATGTCTATGGATGTAGGATTCATAAAGAATAATTTTCTTTAGTGAGGTCAATTTACTGCTCTCAATAGTGGTAAAGTACTGAGGTCTGTAAAGTACTGAGTCAGGCTTTTTGAGTATGAGAGTTATTTTTTATGTTTGTCTCTTTAGCTTTTGAGAAATAAAAACCAGTCAGGAATTGTAGCTTATCTGATTAATTAGGAAGAAATAGATTTTTTTTCTTTAACAACTTTGAAATACTTTTACCTGCATTTCTGTATTAAATTGGTGATATGTGGTCCCCACAAAATTCATGGAGTCAAATACTTATGATACTTCATGGTAGCAAATTTGTCTTTAGCTTCTAAATTTAGTTTGAGTTCTTTTTAGTTCTTTTAATTTTAATAAGGCATAATGATTTGTTTTATTTTATTTTTGTTTTTTCAAGACAGGGTTTCTCTGTATAGCCCTGGCTGTTCTGAAACACACTCTGTAGACCAACCTGGCCTCAGATGCAGAGACCTGCCTGCCTCTGCCTCCTGGATTCTGGGGTTAAAGGTACGTGGCACCACTTCCTGGCATGGCATAATGTGTTTTAGATGCTTATTTCTAGAGCAGAAGAACCACGGTAGGTCTAAGGAGTTGATGAAGTTTTATTCATATTCTGAAGTCTATGTTTGAGGTAAACAAAGACAATGTAAAGCTTATTTCATGTGTTTAATGGGAATGTTTAATTTCCAACCGTTTCTTATTAAGTTTTAGCTAAAATATTCTTTCTTGGCCTTTTGTGATATTTGACTAGATATTTTAAACTGATGATTTGAAAACATTTTCACGTGGCTTCCTCAGTGTTGGTGTGTACTAACTTCTGGCCACAAACATGACGATCTTGTGATGAAGATTGGTAGTTGACAAGAAGATGACACGGGGAGGACCTGCGTCTGGACTGGGCTATCACCAAGGATAAACCCAACCATACCATAACCAATGTTCAAAACCCTAAGGCGATGACGGTGGCTCATGATAAAGGGTGGGCTGACTCATACAGCTGATACCTTTCTTTGATTGATAATATAGTATCATTTTTATGTTTGCTATAACCTATCAGTTGCTGTTACACTATTCCTTTGGTCAAAGGACAGTCTTTTCTAAATGTGCAAGGTGAATGGTTCTAGTGGGAGCCAAGTAGGGAATGAGGCATGGCCTTTGTTTTACAGCTTGGTTGTCTTAGGGAAGGTTATGCCTTTGCAGAAGGAAATTAGAGGGCTGAAAAAGATGGCAGCTCCACGAAGAGTACATTTGCTTCATCAGTAACTTCAACTTGATGCTACCTCTGACCTAGCTGTTTGAATTGCTATATGGTCAACAAAACAAAACAAAACACTGTGTGTGTTATGGTTGTGTTTGTGTGTGTGTTTCTTTTTTCCTTAGAATATTCACAATTTGTTCCAAGGTCATAGGAGCAGCTACAACTAGGGATACCTGTTTTCTTCCTCCCCCTTCTCTTCTTGGTTGTTCCCTTTTCTTCCTTCCTCATCCCCTAGCCTGGTCTGGAACTCACTCTGTGGTCCAGGCTAACTGGAATTCTCACTTGCTATCCTCTATCTTGGCTCCCTAGAGCTCAGATTACGTTTTCCCTACCTTTTACTCCTCAGTGTCCCTTAGTTATAGCCGTTGGGTGTGTTTGAGAGGTGTTGAGGCAAGTTTTCCCAGAGGCCCTGTTCAGTCTTGCAGGGCTATAAAGAGACACTGCTTTTTAGGAACTTCCTACCCAGCCCCACGCTGAAGATTTTTTCTGTTCTTGCATACCTGCTTCGACTGTCAGTTCTTAGCGGTGGCCTCTGCAGAGAAACTGAAAATGATGTCAACCCCAATTAACCTGAGCCTTCTCTTTCAGATTGCCATGGCTATTCTGCAGCTGTTTTCTTTACCCTTTGATCTGGTCACAGCAGTTTTGAAAATTTGAGTTAAAGAGATGGTACAAAATTAAGCACGTTGTCTTGAGTTTGTAAGGGTTTTTGTTTTATTTTATGTGTTTGTTTTTAATGGAAATGATGTTTTTAAGGATTAAAAGATTATTAAGTGGTGACTATGCAAACACAAATAGGAATTTTTAAGCTAGGCAGGTTCATAATTTCAAGATTTAGAAGGTTATGAGAGAATTGCCTTAAATTAATGGCCAGCCTGGGCTACATAACCAGGCCTCTTCTAAAACATGAAAAAGAAATGAGTTGTCAGACCCTGTACACATTTCTTTATGAGGTCCTACAGATAAATTTCCTGTATGTCTCTCCAGTGCCATTGTTGGGCATGCAGAAGTTAGTAATAGTTTGTCCACTGAAGCCCATATTTCTCAAGTCAGCAGTAATGGTGTGATGTAGATCTTACACTTCCATCCCCTGCTGGCTTTACGTGAAGGCTTGGTTGCCAGCCTGTGGTCATAGGTGTGTACTATTGAAAGGCTTGTTGTGAACATGGTCCACTCCTTTTTTCTGTCTTTCACTTTCCAGTTTCTACAGGTGAGAACATTTTCTCCACTGCATCCTTCTGTGATGTTCTACTTTACCACAGTCCAAAAACCAATGGGACCAGGACACCATGGATTAAAACCTGTGAAGCTGTAAGCCAAAGCAAAAATTTCCTCCATTTGTCTTGGTATTTTGTCACAGCAGTGGAAATCTAAATATCACATGCATAGCGCTATGTCTGAAAAACTGTATGCAGGCTGACTGGTACTCCTGTAAGTAAATGCTATCATTATTTCACATAAAGAGAGAGGGTAAAGCTTAGGAAGTCAACTGCATGTTCAGTCAGTATGACATAAATGGGCAACTTCAGAGCAGGTTACATAAGTGATTTATCAGAATTCCTAGTAGATTATGTATGACTTCTATAAAATTCAAACTGGATGAGCTATGAGCTGCCCAAAATATTAGGTTTTAGATGTTTTCCCCCAGTTCTAACTCAGTGAAGATGGCATTAATAAATGATAGTAAATAATACCTGTTTGTGTTTTCTAAAACCTTTAAAATGGGCATGGTACAACATGTCTTTAATCCCAGCACTTAAGAGGCAGGGACAGGTAGAACTCTGAGCTCAAAGATAGCTTTGTCTACATAGTGAGTTCCATACCTGTCAGGGCTACATAGTAAGACCTAGGACATGGGATGAGACACTTTTTTATTGAATTAAATAATTTAATAAAATTAGTTGTATTATTGGTAATTGATGACTAACTGAGTGACAGTGTTATGTCATCAGACAGAGTTTATTTGGTTCTGAGATGGTCAATGTAGAATGAATTAACATTTCACATTTGCAAAATAAGGTCAGGTAGCTCATTTGATGGGGACATAATTCTTGTAAGGCCTAGACTACAGGCCTCAAATGTGTGCAGACAAGTACTATGTCTTCTTAGAGATCTTTCTGCTTAAACCATCCAAGTCATCGTTAGACTTTGGTTGAGAGGCAGAATGACAAGAGAAAACATTCAACTTTTCTTCTAGAAAATTTAAGAGGATGTGGTTAGTACATGCTATATTTTTTTTATTCTATCAGTTTTGGTTCCTTATAAATTATTAACTATCACCCTGTACTTTAATTGGTTAAAATATTTAAACCACAGTTTGGATTCTTTATTTTAATTTTAATTTTAAATTTATTCTTCTCTCCCATATATTATATCCCAACCGCAGTTTTTCTCCTCTCTTCTCCAGTCTTTCCCTCTCACCTCTGTTCTCCTTCAGATCTACTCCTCTTTTGCTCTTCAGAAAAGAGCAGGCCTCCCAGGGATATCAACAAATACGGCATATAAAATTGCAATAAGACTAAGCACATCTCCTCATATTTTAGTAGGAAGAAAAGGAACTGGAAAGCAGGCTAAAAGGAG
Source organism: Uromys caudimaculatus (assembly GCA_028551405.1). Classification (NCBI taxonomy): domain Eukaryota; kingdom Metazoa; phylum Chordata; class Mammalia; order Rodentia; family Muridae; genus Uromys; species Uromys caudimaculatus. Next base: position 52,740,340 of record CM052718.1, on the reverse strand, counting down.
TTAGAGACAGCCTGCACTCCCTTTTAGGAGCCCTACAAGAACACCAAGCTACACAACCGTAATCTATGCAGAGAGCCTAGGTCAGACCTGTATAAGGATCCCTGATTGCTCAGTCTCTGAGCCCTTATGAGCCCAGGTTAGTTGATGTGCCCTTTTCTTGTGGTGTCCTTGATCCCTCTGAATCCTACAACCTTTTCTCCCCATCTTCTGCAGGATTCCCCGAGCTCCCCCATTTGAGTGTGGGTCTCTGCATGCTCTCAACAGTTGCTGGATGAAGCCTTTCTGATGACAACTATGCTCAGCTCTGCTCTATACATACAGCAGAGTATCATTAGGGATCATTTCATTGACTTTTTTTTCTTTCTGTCTTTTATGTTTGGTTTTATCCTAGGTCTCACTTGCTATCCAGCCTTTGGTTCCTGGCCCTCCAGGCAGTGTGAGGTATGGCTACCCTCTCTTGGAATGGGCCCCAAGTTGGACCAGTCATTGGTTGGCTAATCTCACAAGTTCTATGCCGCCTTTACCCCCAGCATGTCTTAGAGTCAGGACAAACTGTAAGCCAGTTGTTTCATGGCTGAATTGGTATCCTAAACCTGCCACTGAAAGCCATGAATGTTTACAGAAGATGGCTGGTTCAGGCTCCATGTGCTCCATTTCTTGGAGTTTTAGCTAGGGTCACTCTTGTACATTCCTGGGCGTTTCCATTGCACTAGCTTTCTACTTCACTCTTGAAATGCTGCCCACTTTCAGTTGTCCCTCCTAATACTTTCTCACTACAGCTCCCCCATCCCTCTGGTTCCTGTCCCCATCTGCCTCCCAGTCTACTCATGAAATCTATTTTCTCTTCCCAGGGCTATCCATTCCTCTCCCTTTAGCCCTCTTTGTTACTTACCTTCTTTGGGTCTGTGGATTGTAGCCTGATTATTCTTTACAGCTAATATGCACTTATAAGTAAGTACATAACATGTTTGTCTTTCTGGGTACATACTATGATTGTCTTTCTGGGCCTGGGTTACCTCACTCTAGGTGATTTCTTTTTTTTTTTCCTTCTAGTTCCATCCAAGTGCCTGCAAATGTCACGATTTTTTTTTTTTTTAAACAGCTGAGTAATACTCTTCATTGTGTAAATGAACCACATTTTCTTTATCCATTCTTTGGTTGATGGACATGTAGGTTGTTTGCAGTTTCTGGTTATTACAAATAAAGCTGCCATGAACATAGTTGAGTAAGTGTCCTTGTGATAGGATGGAGCATCCTTTCAGTATATTCCTAGGAGTGGAATAGCTGGGTCTTGAGGTAAATTGATTTCCAATATTCTGAGGAATTACCATATCAATTTTCAAATCATCTGTACAAATTTTCACTCCCACCTACAGTGGAGGAGTGTTCCCCTTGTTCCACATTCTCCCCAGCATGAGGTATCTATCACTTGTGTTTTTTATCTTAGCCATTCTGACCAGTATTGGATGGAATCTCAGTCATTTTGATTTGCATTTCCTTAATGGCTAAGGATGTTGAACATTTCTTTAAGTATTTCTCCTCCATATGAGATTCCTCTGTGGAAACTTCTGTTTAGATCCGTGTCTCACTCTTTAAATGGGATTATTTAGTTTGTTGATATGTAGTTTTTTGAGTTCCTTATATATTTTAGATATTAGTCCTCTGTCACATGTGGATGGTAAAAATCTTTTCCTATTCTCTGCCAATTTGTCCTGTTCACCATGGCCTTTGCCTTGCTTTTTAGTTTCATGAAGTCCCCAGTATTAATTGTTGATCTTAAGGCTTGTGCCATTGGTGTTCTGTTTAGGAAGTTGTTTCCTGTGTCAATGCATTCAAGGCTGTTCCCCAGTTTCCCTTCTATCAGCTCCAGTGTATCTGATTTTATGTTGAGGTCTTTGATCCCCCTGGACTTGACTTTTGTGCAAGGTAATAAATATGGATCTATTTGCATTCTTTTACAAGCAGACATTCAGTTTCAACAGCACCATTTGTTAAAGATGCTGTCTTTTTTTACTTTTCATTTTATAATTCTGTCTTTATCAAAATTCAGATGTACATAAGTATGTGGATTTATATCTGGGTCTTTCATTCAATTCTGTTGACCAGTCTGTGTATTTTGATGCCAATATCATGCAGTTTTTATTACTACAGCTCTGCAGTACAGCTTGAAGTCAGGGATGGTGATACCTTTGGAATTTCTTTTATCGTATAGGATTGTTTTAGCTATTCTGTTTTTTTTTTTTTTTCTGTCTTTCTATATGAAGTGAAATATTGTTTTTTCAAGGCCTATTAAAGAATCATGTTGGGATTTTGATGGGAATTGTGATGGATCTCTATAGATTGCTCTTGGTAAGATGGCCATCTTTACTATGTTAATCCTACCAATCCATGAGTGTGGGAGAAGTTATTATCATAAAGGTCTTGTACTTGCTTGGTTAGAGTTACCACAAGGTATTTTTTTTTAATCTTTTATTTATTTATTTATTTATTTATTTGTTTATTTATTTGTTTGTTTATTTTTACACTCCAGATTTTATTGCACCCCCTCCCTGTCCACACTTCAACTTTTCCACATCCCATACTTCCTCCTCCCCAACCCCTGTCTCCCTAAGGATGTCCTCACACCCCACCCCCACCCAGTCAGACCTCTAAACTCCCTGAGGCCTCTAGACTCTTGAAGGTTAGTTGCATCTTCTCTGACTGTACCCAGACCTGGCAGTCCTCTGCTCTATATGTGTTGGGGGCCTCATATCAGCTGATGTATGCTGCCTGGTTGGTAGTTCAGTGTTTGAGAGATCTCGGGGGGTCCAGGTTAGTTGAGACTGTTGGTCCTTCTACAGGGTCGCCCTCCTTCTCAACTTCTTCCAGCTTTTCCCTAATTCAACCACAGTGGTCAGCAGCTTCTGTCCATTGGTTGGGTGCAAATATCTGCATCTGACTCTTTCAGCTGCTTGTTGGGTCATGATAGGTTCCTTTTTGTGAGCGCTCCAAAGCCTCAGTAATAGTATCAGGCCTTGGGACCTCCCCTTGAGCCGGATCCCACTCTGGGCCTGTCACTGGACCATCTTTTCCTCAGGCTTCTCTCTATTTCCATCCCTGCAGTTCTTTCAGACAGGAACAATTGTGGGTCAGAGTTTTGACTGTGGAATAGCAAACTCATCCCTCACTTGATGTCCTGTCTTGCTGCTGGAGGTGGCAGTTTAAGTTTCCTCTCCCTATTGTTGGGCATTTCATTTAAGGCCCTTTGAGACTTGAGAGTCTCTCACCTCCCAGGTCTTTGGTGCTTTCTGGAGGGTCCCCCCAACCTCCTACCTCCTGAGGTTGCCTGTTTCCATTCAGTCAGCTGGCCCTCAGGGCTTCAGTCCTTTTCCCTCACCCAGTACCAGATCAGATTCCCCTCTTCCTGTTTCCAACCCTCCCCCCCCCAATCCACTTTCCCTCCCAGGTCCCTCCCTCCCTCCCCACTTGTGATTGCTTTCTTCTCCCTCCCAAGTGGGACTGAGGCGTCCTCACTTGGGCCCTTCAGCTTGTTGACCTTTTTGAGTTCTGTGGACTGTATCTTGGGTATTTTGTACCTTTTTGGGGGGGCTAATATCCACTTATTAGTGAGTATATACCATGCATGTCCTTTTGGGTCTGAGTTACTTTACTCAGGATGATATTTTCTAGTTCCATGCATTTGCCTGCAAAACTCAGGATGTCCTTGTTCTTAATATCTGAGTAGTATTCCATTGTGTAAATGAACCACATGTTCTGTATCCATTCTTCTTTCGTGGGACTTATGAATTGTTTCCAGCTTCTGGCTATCACAAACAAGGCCGATATGAACATAGTGGAACACGTGACCCTGTGGCATGGTGGGGCATCTTTTGGGTATATTCCCAAGAGTGATATGGCTGGGTCTTCAGGTAGATCTATTTCCAATTTTCTGAGGAACCTCCAGATTGATTTCCAGAATATTTGTACCAGTTTGCAATCCCACCAGCAATGGAGGAGTGTTCCTCTTTTCTCCACATCCTCACCAACGTGTTGTCACCTGAAGTTTTGATCTTAGCCATTCTGATTGGGGTAAGGTGGAATCTCACTGGCTGTCTGTATGTAGAAAAATAAAAAAATAGACCCATATTTGTCAACTAGCACAAAGCTCAAGTCCAAGTGGATCAAGGACCTCAACATAAAACCATATACACGAAATCTAATAGAAGAGAAAGTGGGAAAGAGCCTTGAACTCATTGGTACAGGGGGAAATTTCCTAAACAGAACTCCAATGGCTCATGTTTTAAGATCAAGAATTGATCATGAAACTGGAAAGCTCCTATAAGGCAAAGGACATAGTAAGACAAATCAGCAACCTATAGATTGGGAAAAAGATCTTCACTAACCCCACATCCGATAGAGGGCTAATATCCAAAATATATAAAGATCTCAAGAAGCTAACCACCCAAAAAAAACAACCCAATCAAAAAATGGGGTATAGAACTAAATAGAGAATTCACAACAGAGGAATCTCAAATGGCTGAGAAGCACCTAAAGAAATGTTCAAAGTCCTTAGTGATCAGAGAAATGCAAATCAAGATATTTTATATTATTTGAGGCTATTGTGAAGAGTATTGTTTCCATGATTTCTTTCTCAGCCTGTTTGTCATTTGTATATAGGAGAGTTACTGATTTGGTTTGTTTTGCTTTGTTTTTGTATTAATCATACTTTTACTGAAGGTGTTTATCAGCTGTAGGAGTCTCCTGTTAGAAATTTTACCATCACTTATATATACTATCATATCATCTGAATAGATTCTTTGACTTCTTCATTTCCAATGTGTATCTCCTAGATCTCCTTTAGTTGTCTTATTGCTCTAGCTAAAACATCAAGTACTATATTGAATAGATACAAGAGAGTAGATATGCTTGTCTTGTTTATGATTTTAGGAGAATTGTTTTGAGTTTCTCTCCATTTCATTTAATGTTGGTGACAGGTTTAGTGTAATTTGCCTTTATTTTGTTTAGGCATGTCTTTTGTATTGCTCTAAGATATTTATCATGAAGTTGCTCTGAAATTCTCTTTGTTGAATTTTTGTGTGGTTTGGGTATCAGGGTGACTGTGGGCTCATAAAATGAATTTGGCAGAGTTTCTTCCATTTCAAGTTTGTGAAATAATTTGAGGACTACTGGCATTAGCTCTTTTTTGAAAGTCTGGTAGAATTCTACATTAAAACTGTCTGGCCCTGGGTTTCTTTTGGTTGGAATACTTAATGACTGCTTCTATTACCTTTGTGGTTATAGGTCTATTTAAATTGTTTATCTGATCTTGATTTAACTTTGGTAAATCAAGAAAATCGTCCATTTTAATTTTGTGGAGTATATGTTTTTGAAGTATGACCTAATTACTTTTAAAAATTTCATTGGCATCTGTTGTTATGCCCCCCACCTTTCCTTTCTGATTTGGTTAATATAGATATTTTCTGTCTGTCTTTTAGTTAGTTTGGCTAAGGGTTTGTGTATCTTGTTGATTTTTCTCAAAGAACCGACTCTTTGTTTCATTGATTCTTTGTATTGTTCTCTTTGTTCTATTGTATTGATTTCAGCTCTCAGTTTGATTATTTCCTGCCATCTACTCCTCTTGGGTAAGCTTGCATCTTCTTGTTCTAGGGCTTTCAGTGTGCTGTTAAGTCACTAGTATGAGATCTCTGCAGTTTCTTTATGAAGGCACTTAGTGCTACGGACTTTCCTCTTAGCACCACTCTCACTGTGTCCATAAGTTTGGGTATGTTGTGCATTAATTTTCATTGAATTTTAGGAAGTCCTCAATTTATTTTTTATTTTTTTATATCTTCCTTGCCCCAGTAGCCACTCAGTAGAGAGGTGCTCAGTTTCTGTAAGTTTGTAGGATTTCTGTTGTTTCTCTTGTTGTGGAATTCAGCTTTAGTCGGTGGTGATCTGAGAGGATATAGGAGTTTATTTTAGTTTTCTTGCAGCTGTTGAGACATTCATGGTGACCAAATATGTAATCAGTTTTGGAGTAAGTTCTGTGATGTGCTGAGAAGAACATATATTCTTTTGTTTAGGGGTAAAATGTTCTGTAGATAATTGTTAGGTCCATTTGGTTCATAATGACCTTTAGCTCTATTATTCCTCAGTTTATTTTTTGTCTGGATAACCTGTCCCTTGGTGAGAGTTTAGTATTGAAGTTTCCCGCCATTAATGAGTGATGTTTGATGTGTGATTTACACTTTAGTAATGTTTCTTTTACAAATGTTGGTGCCCTTGTGTTTGGGGCTCAGATATTAAGAATTGAGATGTCATCTTGGTGGAATTTTCCTCAGAAGAGTATGAAGTGTCCTTTTGATTATTTTGATTATTTTGGTTGGAAGTCTATTTTGATGAATATTAGAATAGCTACACCAGCTTGTTTCTTTAGTCCATTTTCTTGGAAAATCTTTTTCCAACCTTTTACTCTGATGTAATGTCTTTGATATTGAGATATGTTTCTTATATGCATCGGAAGAATGGATACTCTTTTTACATCTCTTCTGTTAGTCTTTGTCTTTTTATTAGGGAATTGAGTCCATCGATATTGAGAGATATTAATGACAAGTGATTATTAGTATCTTTTTTTCATGATGCTTGTGGTATATTTATTTTATTGTGTGTGTGTTTCCCTTTTCTTGGTGTTACTGTTGTGAGATTTTTTATTTCCTGTATTTTCATGTAACTAACTTCTTTGCATTGGAATTTTCCTTCTAGTACCTTCCTTAGGGGTGGATTTGTGGATAGACATTGACTTTGTCATAGACTATCTTGACTGAAAATTTTGCTGGGTACAGTAGTCTGGGTTGACATCTGTGGTCTGGAGTCTGCAAGATATTTGTCTGGGCCCGTCTGGCTTTTAGAGTCTCCATTGAGAAGTTGGATGTCATACTAATATATATTACTTGAGATTTTTCTCTTACAGGTTTTATCTTCTTTCTTTGTTCCGTGTCTTTAGTTCTTTAATTATTATGTGGCTAGGGGATTTTCTTTTCTGGTCCAATCTGTAATCTTCTCATACCTTTATAGACATGTTCTTTACGTTAAAATTTCTTTCTGTGATTTTGTTAAAAATATTTTCTGGGTCAAAGGTTTTGTGGGTGGATTGTTGTCTTGCTCCTTCCACTGGAAGTCCCACCTGGCTACAGAAGGTGGCCTCTTCAGGCTCCATATTCCCCCCTAGGAGTCTCAGCTTGAGTCATTCCTATAGATTCCTGAGAGCCTCCCCCTTCCCAGGTCTCCAGCACATGCCAGAGATACCCCCACACCAATTTCCATTCTCTCTCTCAGGCTTTTCTCTTTCCATCCCCCCACTTTCTCCGCACCTGAACTCCACTCTTTTTTCCCTCCCCACTCCACCCCCCACTTACTTCCCTTCTTCCATCCACCTCTCATGTCTATTTTATTTCCCTTTCTGAGTGAAATATAAGCATCCTCTTTGGGGCTCTCCTTGTAACTTAGCTTCTTTGGGTCTGTGGATTGTACTATGGTTATCCTGTACTTTATGTCCACTTTATGTACTTTAATGTCCACTTATAAGTGGGTGTAAATCATGTGTCTCTTTCTGGGTCTGGGTTACTGCACTCAGGATAATATTTTGTAGTTCTATCCATTTCTGCAAATTTCACGATGTTCTCCTTTTAATAGCTGAATAGTATTCCTTTGGTTGAGAGACATCTAGATTGTTTCCAGTTTCTGGCTATTATGAATAAAGCTGCTATGAACATAGTTGAGCAAGTATCCTTGTGTTATGGTAGACCATCTTTTGGATATAATTTCAAGGTCGTTTTGATTTGTATTTCCCTGATGACTAAGGATATGGAACATTTCTTTAAGTTCTTCTCAGCAATTAGAGATTCGTTTGTTGAAAATTGCTCTGTTGAGCACTGTACCCCAATTTTTAATTGGGTTAATTGGTTTGCTGATGTTTAATTTCTTGAGAGCTTTATATATTTTGGATATTAACCTGTTGGATGTAGGGTTGATGAAGATCTCCCATTATGTAAGGTGCCATTTTGTCCTAGTGACAGTGTCCTTTGCTTTAGAGACACTTTTCAGTTCCATGAGGTCTCATTTATTAATTTTTATTCTTAGTGCCTGAGCTGTTTGTATTATGTTCAGGAAATTGCCTCCTATACCAATGCATTTAATGCTATTTCCCACTTTCTCGTCTATTAGATTTAGTGTATCCAGTTTTATCTTGAGGTTTTTGATCCACTTGGATTTGAATTTTGTATGGGTGATAAATATTCATCTATTTGCTTTCTTCTACATGCAAAAATACAGTTAGACCAGCACCATTTATTAAAGATGCCTTCATTTTTCTTTTGTATGCTTTTTGTCCTGCCAACAAGATGTACAGGGATAAAGATGGAGCAAAGATTGAGGGAATGGCCAACCAATGACTGGCCCAACTTGAGACCCATCCCATTTGAGAGAGCCAAACCTTGATCCTATTAATGATACTATGCTTGAAGACAGGAACCTAGCATAACTGTCTTCTGAGGGGCTTCATCCAGCAGCTGTTAGAAACAGATACAGAGACCCACAGCCAAACATTAGGTGGTGCTTAGGGAATCTTGTGGAAATGTGGGAGGAAGGATTGAGGGAGCTGGAAGGGTCAAGGATACCACAAGAAGATCTACAGGGTCAACTAACCTGGGCTTATGGGTATGTGGTAGGGGTCACAGGAACTGAACCACCAACCAAAGAACCATGCATGGGCTAGACCTAGGTCCCCTATACATAGTGCTGATGTGCAGCTAGATCTTCATTAATCTGACTCTGTTGTTTGCCTTTGGATCCCTTTCCCCTAACTGGGCTGCCTTGTCTGGCCTCTTTGGGAGAGGATTTGCCTAGTCCTACTGTGACTTGTGCCAGGGAAGATTGATACTGTTAAGGGTCCCTTACCTTCTTTGATGAGAAAGGGAGGGGAATGGGGGGGAGGAAGGTATGAGGGTGGGACTGGGAGGAGAGGAGGGAGGGTGTCTTTGGTCTTCAATCGGGATATAAAATGAATAAATTAATGAAAAATATTTTCTGGGCATTTGAGCCGGAATTCTGATCCTATTATTCTTAGGTTTGGTCTTTTCATAGTTTCCCTGATTTCTTGGATGTTTTGTGTCAGGAAATTTTTAGATTTATCGTTTTATTTGACCAATGAATATATTCTATTTCTTTTATTGTATCTTCAATGCCTGAGAATCTCTCTTCCATCTTTTGTGTTCTGTTGATGTTGTTTACATCTTTAATTCATGTTGGCTTACCTAGATTTTCCATCTTCATGATTCCTTCAGTTTGTATTTTCTTTATTGCTTCTATATCCATTTTTAGGTCTTGAACATTTTATTCATTTCCTTCACCTATTTAGGAATCTTCTTTAAGGGATTTATTCATTTTCTTCCATTGTTTGTTTGTGTTTTCCTAGCTTTCATGTTTGTGTTTTCCTGGATTTCTTTGAAGGATTTATTCATTTCTTTTTAAGGACCTCTATCATCTTCATAAAGTTGGTTTTATGTTGTTTTCTTGTGCTTCTGTTGTGTTGGAATATTGATGGGTTTCTGTAGTAGATAGCTGGGGTCTGGTGGTGCCAGATTGCCATGGCTGTTGTTGATTGTGTTCCTACACTTGTGTCTAAGGACCTGGGTTTGGAGAGATTATAGGTCTAGGTGCTGATTTCTGAGTTTTTGTTGGATAGTGTTTTTTCCTGGTTTCTGTTTCTCCTTTGGTCTTCTGGTCTTTGTGGTCTGTATTTATGGTGGCTGGTGTGACCTCTGGTCCAGCAGGGAGCCTTTGGCAGAATTGGGGGCTGGACTTTTATTACCTAGCATGGCCTTTTGTCCAACACAGCCATGACTGGCATAGCCCACACCTGTTCTGACTGTTGTGGCCTGCATTTGAGCAGGGGATATCAGCCCATATAGAGGCAAGGGCACAGCAGCTAGGGGCAGAGCAACAGGCATGGGTGATGGAGTGGGAAGGCGTGTCAATAGGGTGGGTCTTTGGGATTTGAAAGGAAGGCATGGGAGGGTTCTGAGGGCAGATGGGACTCTTACCTGTTCTATAGCTTGAATTCTTAACTCCACAGTTGCTGTTTCTAAACTTGCTGATTTTTGTTGAATAAAACTGTGCTTGTTTTGTAACAGAAAAACAACACAATTGTTAGGTAAAATGAGTCATCTATTTTCTTTTTTGGGATAGGATCTCATTGGTGTGGAAATTGCATAATAAATCAGGTGGTCTTGAACTCAGAGAATATCTACGTGCCTCCACCTCCCAAGTGCTGGGGTTAAAGGCATGTGTTAACATGTCTGGAGATTGAAAATGCATTTTTCAAATCATGATTGAAGCTGATTTTGGTGGTGAATGCTTATGGTCTCAACACTTAGGGGAGTATAAAGTAAGAAGATCACAAATTCCAGGCCAACTTGAACTACAGAGAGAGACCATGTCTCAAAATACAAAAAATGAATATTGCCTTTATTTTGAATCAGCATTTTATTGAAGTGCTAAGTGTGGTGCACATACAGGTATAGACACATATTTAACCTGTCATATTTAAGTTTAAAACACTCTGCTATGTGCCTGAATCTGATAATTGCCTAATCTGTCCTGATTAGATGGAGCCCTTATGGATCAAAGCAGTAATGGCTAATATTTTGAAAGCTCCACACCCACACCCATATACCTCATATACTTCTTTCTATTGGGGGGGGGGCATAGGAAAATTGTTAAAACTGTTTTCATTTTCTCTACACAACAAATAAGTCTGAAATGATGTGCTGGCATAGAAAAAGTAAAGGTCAGTTGAAGATTGTGAGGACTTACTGTTCAGTGTAGAAAGAGAAAGTGGCAAATCATTTCAAACACTGAGCTATTTTGATTCAAAGGAAGGATGGACATTCTAAAGAAGCTGTGGTGCCTACTCTGGTATTTACAGGTTGAGTCTGTATATTGACTTTTACATCAGTCTATGTCACTGTGGCCGCAGCTGCTTCCTTACATGGTCTGTGTTCTCTGAGTGGGAGGTAATGAGTCCTCTTTACAGTTAAACTAACATGATACTGCAAGCACATTTGTAGGAGGAGTACTAACGGGAGTACTATTCCAATTAACTGAGAGTTTCCATATGAAGTCTTGCATAAGCTAACAGTTTTCAAAGAACATGGCCCATAGTAAAGCGGTTTTCAAACTGTTCCAGATGCTATGGCTCCATAGGAGATGGATGGAGACACATAGATGGCAAGGTCCCAGGCTTACTGTCATTCCAAAAACTTCCTGCTTGTGAATATCTTTTATATATTGGCCTTTTCTTGTTCAAAATGCTTTTTAATGGATATACCTTTAACAAACTTGAATTACATAGAAATACTTCACTCTTAAAATTCTTCTGAATATTATTTGGATTTCAGAAATACTTGGAATTTTTGTTAGCATCATTGTTACAGTCATGACAGGCAAAATTGGTGGTTGTAACAGAGTACATTTCTAGTGGTTTAAAAATAATGCTAATAATAATATTATTATTAGTGGTTTTTCAAGACAAGGTTTCTCTGTGTAGCCCTGGCTGTCCTGGAACTAACTCCATAGACCAGGCTGGCCCAGAACTAGGAGATCTGCCTGCCTCTGCCTCCTAATTACTGGGATTAAAGGTGTGTGCCCCCATGCTGGCTGGTTTAAAAATAATTAACTGATAGAAACCTATTTCATTTTATTTGGCCTTACTATATTCTTTTTTTTATTTGTGAACATTGTCTCAAGATTTTTTTGCTATAAATGTATTTTCCTAAATTGCTAAGTCTTTTACCTGGCAAGATTAGGGATACAGGAATTTTGTAAGTACTCACTGACTCAAAAAGGAAGTAAAGAAACTATTCCAAACCTTTTAAAAAGAAAAACCATCAAGGGAGAAACACAGAGCCAACTGCATGGGTGGGACCTATGACAAATGCAAATTGCAGACTTCCTTCTGCCACAAATGTCAGCTCACTTGGCATCCGAGTAATTGTGCATACACCCCACCCCCACTCAGAAAGGTCAGCATAGCCCTTTGGGAAAAATCTTTCCTTATAAATTGAAATGTTTACTCACCTAACCTTAGGAAATGTTTAACATTTGCTTTGATGTGGTAGCAGTTTGTGCAATAGAGTGGAATTGTTCTTTTTGTTTCCATTTTCCTGTCTGTTTGTACACCACAGGCACCCAAATTCCTGAAAGCAGCTCTGAGGCACTTCTGTCTGCCGGAACAGATCCTCTGGTTCAGAAAACCAGGCAATGCCTTGGGCTTCCAGAAATCAAGCATGCTCTATACGTGTTTTGTTCCAAGGAAGTCATTTGAGAGCCTGGTCTGAATAAAAGCAGTAATTTTCCACAGACTATACATGCTGCCATTCTAAAGCAGGGGCCGAAGGATGGAAAAGAGGCAAAGAAGAGGAAAAGAAGTAAGCGTGGCGGAATCCCTGTTCACCTTTGGGACAGTTTTATTGTGCACAGGGTATGCAGTGCTTAGGGTCGCAAATAAACTTTCTTTGAAGCTTTTAAATTCTGGGAAGGATGCAAGCCATTGAGGCAAGGAACCAATTTGCTACTGGTGATCATCTGCCTCCAGTTTGCTTACACTGTGTGTGCTGTGTGAAGATCTTTTCTCGTGGGAGTCCTTCCGCTAGATCTATCTTGAATGGATGACAAGGTGGAATTCTGGTCTTTGATGACAACACGAAGCAGATTTATAATTTTTATAATTATAAACAAACAGGTTTATAGTTTTTTAAGGTAATAATACCTTAATTTAGCAGTGACTAAAAATAAACAAAAGGAGGGGCTTCAAGGAAGCAGTCAGTAGCTAGGTTCTTAGTCTGGGCTGGACCGCATGAAAGGACCTGAGTCAGTATGACTCATTATTTTGGAACACTTCCGAATATTCATGTCCCTGAATAGCTTTCCCTTCCATTTCAGCCAAATCCCTGTACTGCCCACTAGAACTGCAAGGTCAGTCACTGTGTAGGTGCTCATATGTGTGCCTCCCATCTGTACACTTCAGTAGACAGGTTTCTCAGAGAGAGCCCTCTTCATCGTGTATCCTGATAGGATCCTCTCTAGACTTCCTTTCTCCAATTAACACTTTCTTTGTCTGTCAACAGTTTCTCTCTGTTCAGTGATTCACTCACTAATCAAAGTCAGGACCTGGTACCTCCTCGTAGCTATTGCACACTATCCTTACCTCCCTTCAAAGCAGAACTTAAAGCAAATATCAGCAGACTGGCCACACCCCTTATTTCCACTTCCTTTCCTTCACCTTTGTTGTTGAGAATTTCTTACAAGAGGAACTGCATTTAGATTGTTTCCACCCCTCCCCCTCTTGTCTTCTGATTTCCACTACTTGTCAAATTCATGAGCTCTTCTTTAATTATTACATGTACATCCACACACATATGCCAGGAGGATATATATGTGTGTGTATATATGTGCATGTGTACATGTGTGTATATACTCTTCTAACAAGTTGAAGAGAGGTTTCCATGCCTGGCACTGGGATTTTTGTTAGGTAATCTATAGCTCTCTTAGGAGAGCATTTTTACCCTATGTGAGATAACTTCACTCAAACTATACATATGTATATATACACACGTAATGATTATATATTATTATACATATATATGTACGTGTGTGTGTCAACATAGTTCCTATGGATTTTTTCAGACAGTGGTATTATTCCTTCTACCTCCCTAGTTACAGCCCCTCCTCCTTTTTCCCATTTCCTCTTCTGTAGCACCTGTGTCCTAGTGACCCCTCTCTAGAAGTCCTCATTCCCACCCCTGGACCTTTTTTACTGTCCCGGATTCTGCAGTTACCTCATCCCTGAAGATTCAGAGCTAGGATCTACAAAAAAGAGAGAACAGGGGTCTTGGCCACCTCATTAAGAATATTTTCTAGTTTCATTCATTTGCCTGAAAGTTACATGATTTAGTCTCTACAGATGAATAGATTTCGTCTATGTGTCACACCTTTATTATTTCTCAATATAAGAGCATTTAGGTTGTTTCTATTTCTAGCTGTTATGACTACAGCAGCAATGACTCTGGAGGAGGATATCAAGCCCTTTGTACATGCATGTCAAGTCTTCTTGTATGCCTTGTTCTCTAATTGGATTACTGAGGGTTTTTTTCATTCCATCTTCATAGAGTTCTTTCCAATACCCATGTATTTTTACTGCATCAGTTTTTAAGTTCATCATTCCAGTCAGTAGTATATTTGTGTTTTCATGGACATCATTCAGGAATTTATTCCTATCCCTTTTTAGTTCATGAAGGTATTTGTTTATATCTTAAATTAACTTCACAAATTCTTTCATGTATATCATTTTTAAATTCTCTGTCCTATGGTTCAGCTATATAATTCTCATTGGCAAACACTTCTTTAAGACATTTCTATAGAGGGTTTGGGAAGGCTTGTTGTTTTGGCCTTTTATGATCTGTTTTTGTGATGTGACCTTGACTTATGGGACTACTTTCATTGGTTGTATGTCTATGTGAGATGCTAGCCTGCCTCTGCTGCAGGAGCTGTGTGACCAGATCTAGGTCAGGAAATGTGGGGGAACTCACTAGATAAGGCGGGTGAGGGAGCTGAGCCATTGAAACCATACCTGGGACTGTGGGGTTGGTGCAGGTGGAGGAGGTTGGGGGGAACTTAGGATGCAAGGTGAATGTATTAGGTGTGCATCTGGAACTAGGCCTAGGAGTTCGGTCATGACATGGACAGGCTCGATTCTGGGATTCCATTTACTCTCTAAGCTGGTCTGGTCTGGCTTCCAGCCCTTGAAGTGACAATCATTAAGGCTGTTGTCAAAGCCAGTGAACATAGTATAGCTTTCACATTATGCATCTAACCCTCCACTCCAGTCACTGCTTCTCCTTGTTACCCCATTCTCCCAGTTTTCCTCAGCTTTGGGGCAGCTTCTTCTCTGGCTTTGCCTGTTCTTCATTCCTCACTTGTGTCTAACTGTGGGAGTAAGATAGGACATAGTATTTGGCCTTTTTTCTCATTTCTTGGATGATTCCATCTGTTCTGTGTTTTTTAAATACTATGCAAAATGAAGGAGCCCCAATTTTATAGCTAGCCTTGGCAGTTCCTGGGCTCTCCATATGTATATATGCAGTCATCTGCTTGGCATCTCCACATCGCTATTTTAGTAGACATCACAGAATTTTTTTTTCAGTCAAATTTGATGCTTTTGAACTCTTCATTTTCAGCAAATGGTTCTCGCTGATGTAGCTGCTCAAGATGAAAACCTTTGAATTGTACTTAATGTAGCCCCTTTTCTTTTACCGTTCCTTCCCTCTCACCTCTTATTTCTGTATTTATTCAACTTAATCACTTTTTCTACATGTCCCCATATGAACCAGTTTCCTGTCTACTCCCCACCATGCTCCTAAAATATATAAGTTGAAATCTTATTTTACCTTGTGGGTATTAACATTTGTCCACCCCCCCCCCATGTGTGTGTGTGTGTGTGTGTGTGTGTGTGTGTGTGTAACATTTTACTCATTGTTTCTCCTGATATACTCGTGATGTTACTCAGAGATATCTTCCTTAGGCTTACCTATTTGTCTCTCTTGGGTCAAAGCACATACCTCAGTCTAAAACCATGTTAGAAAGCACTGAAGTCTTCATAGACAGAGCGTGGACGCACCCTGCCTCCCTGTTAGTGACCAAGTAAAGTGGCTAACTGACTTGAGAGGTCCCAGATAGTGGCTGTTAGATGAATTATTCTACAGTGATTTTCAGATCTATGTGCCAAGTTCTTGACATCCATGCATAAGACAGAACACAGATCCTTACCTGTTCACGGTGCTAGTATATCAATAGGAAATATGGGCAGTACGATATTAAAGGTACAAATAAACAGTGTCAGCACATATTTAAAGTGCTATGGAGGATAAGGTTTGGGATGAGAAGCTACTTGCCAGGTCCCCTCCATTTCTATAGTAAGGCAGAAGAGGCATTTTCATTGAAGATACTTTTGTCTTGGCTCTGGAGATGAACTTAGAGATCTTGAGCAGTTTTGCTCTCTGTGGCTTTTTAGGTCCCTGTTTATAAAGCAGAGCACACACTTCTCAAGGTTATGAAGAACCAATAATCACTGCAGATCCCCTCCTCCATTCACCCCAATGCTTTCATTGAAAGGGGAGAGGATGGAGGATGAATGCTCCTGTAGTAATGTCCCTCTCCTGGGAATCCAGCAAGCTTCAAAAGCTGCCCACCTTTCCTGGACTGCGTTCAAACCTGCTGATGACCTGTGCAAGCAGGCTCATGCCTTCTTTAAGATAAACAGAGCTACCTTTATTTTCTATATAAATCTTTTCAAGGTCAGACATATTTACCTTTTTTAAGATTTTTTAAGTGTGTGTGACACAGAGAGAGAGAGAGAGGAAGGAAAGGAAGGGGAGAGAAGGAAAGGGAGGGGAGTAGACGGGAGGGGAAGAGAGGGAAGGGGAGGGTCTTTGTGAGTGTGAGCCCCAAGGGTGCTAGTAACAGAATCTAGGTTCTCCACCAGAGTAGTTAACTTCTGCTCTTAACCCCTGGAACATCTCTCCAGGCCTTCCTTTTGTTTTTAATAATTATGTTGTCTTTCTCATTTCTCTGCTTAGTTTCATTTTTATAGGATCTTTTGGGTAAAGAATGATCTAATTTATTTGGTCTTGTATAGTAGTAAATCCACAATTATAGGAGACATAAACATTTAAGTGAAAACACTAATCTTTATTTTCATGCTGAAGTGTGTGGGTACAAACAATTTCCAAAAAAAAAAAAACCCACTATATATAATAAGCAAAAAATAAGTTAGTACATTGCAAATTTACATAGTTTCATCAACTGACAGGTTTAAGAGCAAACGAGCCTTTTAAGACTTTGGAGCTACATTAAGTTAAAAAAATTCTAAACACTCAAACTTTATCAACCCCAAGAAAGACAATAAAGAACTATTCAAGTCTTCTTTGAACCAATTACACAAATACATTTTTATTTTTGGTTACAGTCCCCTGCTATGCACAAGACCATTGGAATGCTGGAACAATTACACATTTTCAAACGGCACAAAGCAAAGCAAGGAGATAACGTGCCAGCCTTAGAGAGGCTGCGGTGAAAGTGCAAACTGCATTTCCTCTTCCTGGACCATTAGGATAAGAACGGGCACCTCAGACAACACGGCAGGGGCATAAGCATGCTTTCTACACCACTCTGGTGGGACATCTACCAGAACCAGGTTTCCATGCCTTGGAAGATACCTTGGTTTAAACAGTGAACAGGCTTCAACTGACTATAGTGCAAATCAAATAGCGAGGAGCAAAACGGACAGAATAGAGACTTCCACTGATCCACCTGCTGTTGCTCTACCTGGCATCACACCACACGGATACATTGGCACACAGTAACAACTAATTACATGTGGAAAGCTGTGCGGCGTAGTGAGTGTAGGGCCACCATAAAGTAGCGCCGGAGCAAGGCTCCAACGTTGTAGACAGGATCTATCCCCCCTCTCTGAGTACTGAATGCCCACAGAACAATGGGTATCACAGGGGCAGCCACAGCCAGTAGATCCACCAAGAAACTGCTTCTCCAGTACTGCCTCACAACACCTCCCTGAGACAGCGAGAGGGTGCTGTCCAACCTTTCTTCTGTGTAGGCTGCAAAATCTAGCTCTCTCATGAGGCAATTTGCACGGGCTTCCATAGCTGCATTGCTGAATGGAATCTCCACAGGAGACAGAAGGATGGTTGAGTTGGGACTTCTTGGAGTTAAATCAACCATTAAGGCAGACATGGATTCTGAGAAGCTTTCCATTGAGTCAGCTCCAGATTCATCTGGGGATGCTGAGCTTGTGGGACAGGAGTCCTGCAGCTTTAGCACACTCTGAATGAGCTCTGAGATGGCAGGGCTGAACGGCACCACATCGGTCTGCACTGCCTGCTCCACCACCACAATGCCCTCTTCCTGGCTCATCAACGGGAGAGCCTTGAGGGCTTGTGGCCCTGGAGTAGAATGAACAAACTCCAGGTCACCGGATTCTGTGGTGGTGGCAGTCACCATCTCATCTAACAGATCTGTGCCCTCGGCCATGCTGTCTCCCACCAGAAGCTCACTGTCAGCACCTTCCTCTGTTATCTGTTCTTCCAGAGATAACCCATCTGCCATCTTGTCAAATGCGCTTCTTAGGGGTAAGCTTTTCTCTGGGGAATCACAGGAAAAGTCTAGACATAGTTCATCCCTCAGGGAACTATTGTGTGCCATCTCCATGCTTTGAAGCAGAGACTCCAGTTTCCTGTTTTGGATGTTTATGTCTACAAAGTACTTCTGAATGCCTTTATCTTTATCAGCCAAGCTGCTCCTCATAGTCTCAATGACCTGTTTGAGCTGTTGAATCACTTTTCTGGCTTCTTTGAGAGCCAGCTGAGCCTCCACTCTGTGGCACTCTTCCTCAATCCAGTCTTCCCTCATTCGAGCCAGCTGAGACTTGAGCTCCATGACTTCAGATTCCCTATAGGAAAGGCAGGCACAGTTACAAAGTCAACTCCGAAATAGCTAACAGTCGACAGCCACAACAGCACATGCTCTTCCACAGGAAGTAAGAATTTCAGATTTTTTTTTTTTTGATAAGTATTAGCCAGGGAACTTCCCCCTCTAATTGTAAAACAGCTAAGCTAATAATAGGAACCAGAACCAGAATCAAAATAGCTGCCATTGTTTCCTTTTTGAATACTCACTGTAGAGCAGGGAATGCACTAAGTACATCATTAGTATTATCCTCTATGCCAAACTTAGTGTTTTGTATTTTACTTTTAGTTTCTTAGCTTACTTCTAACTCTATAGTTTACTCTCCCTCTCCCTTCCTCCCTCCCTCCCTCCCTCCCTCCCTCTCTCTCTCTCTCTCTCTCTCGTGAAAGAAAGTTCATTTCACTTTTAATTACTGATTAAAGAGAAGCTGAAAAAAACCTAAGTTATAGCCCTGTATAACTGTCATTGTATTCCTGTGATACTTTTTTAGACGGTAAAATGTTACATGTTCAAGAAGAGCTTTCTCCATCTTTCCCATCTCGGAGAAGAGAAAAATCAATCTGCAATATGCTGAGGTGACGATGAGATGTCTTACTGTTCACAATAACCTGTTTAAAAAACTTTACCAAGAAATTCTTATATATAATTTCTTCAGAGTCAGTATAGATATATATCCTCAGGTTACTTGTGAATACAAAGATGAAGCAATCCACATCTTCATGTATCTGAGAGCACTTAATGGTGCTTCTTTAAGTTTAGGCTTGCCAGAACTTAAAGGTGAGCTTTTGTCTCAAGTTTCTTTCAATCGGGTAAAAGTCAAATTAAATAGGAAGAAGAAAACTCCCTGCCTATACTGTCTGCCTACGATTTACCAGTCAAGGTAATGGATTCTTCACAGTATCCTGTCTGTGGCAACAGAGGAGGAGGATGGGGCTGGTCAGTTCCCAGAGAATGCCAATGCTGCGCCACTAAGAATGCGCTCCATAGTTACAGCTAGTATGTCTGATAGTCACTTTGGCCCAAGAGGAAACCATGAAGCAAAAAGAATCTGGCTTGCTCTTAACATATCAAAAGGTTTTGAGGGTTTTTTAATGTTTTGTTTGTTTGTTTTGCTTTTACTCTCTGTCTCTGATATCATCTAGACAAGCCTGTTTTATTGTTTAGTTTAGCTTTTCCCTTCCATTTTAACAACAATCCAAGAATAATGAAGCTCTTCCTTCAGCATAGATATAGCTGGCAGGAGTCACAGGGCACACACCTATCCACTCTCTTCAGAGATTATCAGGACTTGGTTGGGGCCACTGTGACCTGCTCTGCTGGAAGAAGATTGTTTTTCCAAGTGTTTCTGCCATTTAAAAATAGTCGTGTACACACCCAATTCGTTATGGCAAAACTGACCACACCCAGGAGACGGGATCTCCTCTAACCTACTAGCTACCATGAGCTCCTGCAACAGAGAGGCAAAACCAATTATGAAAGGGATCTGAAGATTAATAAAATAGTTTTGCTTTTCATTCTTCAGTATAGTCTTGGTCCCTGGGTCACTTTCTTCGAAGAAGGAACTGTGCTAAGTAAGCCTCCTGGTGTGGGGAATACAGATTTACCTCTCATGCAGTCGGCGCTCAGACTCCTTCAGCTTGGTCCTCAGGTGCCTCACTGTGACCTCCTTCTGCTGCAGAGGAGTCAAATACTGTTCTGGATTTGGGGGTTTGACACCATGATTTTCTCCACAAGACATGTATCTTCCAGACCTCCTGAGATAGTTCAAGCAATAAGATGTTACTTTTTGCCTGTTTCCTTTTCTTTTTAAAAATATTTATTTTTATTTTATGTGCATTGGGGTGTTTTGCCTGCATGTAAGTCTGTATGAGGAAGTCAGATTGGAGCTACAAACATTTGTGAGCTGCCATGTGGATACTGGGAATTGAAACCCGAGTCCTCTGGAAGAGAAGACAGTGCTCTTAACCACTGAGTCATGTCTCCAGCTCTATCTGCTTCCTTTTCTATGGAAAGAGAAGGAGGGTAATATACTGGATGTCTGTGTACACCCCCCCCCCCAAATTGGGAAGTAATTAAGACATAATGAGCATAAAGATTTTGTGATAGGATTAATGATCTTATCTGAGATCGTAACTACTGGAAGATGAAGAAAATGAGTAAATATCTGAGTGTATTATATACGTATTTTAAAGTCTCAGTGAAAACGTTATTTTATGCCATTAACATGCCAATGCAAATGTTAAAGGAGCTCTAGAGAGTTCTCTAGATCACTTACTCTGTGAAGATTCAGTAAAGAGGAATCTCCAACGCATAAATAAGTCCTCCCCAGAACTTGACCGTGTTGGCTCCATTTCAGACCCACTCTCCAGAACTGAACGAACGCCTTGCTCCTGTTTGTCACCCAGTCTAAGCTACCCCTGCTCTAGCAGCCCAAATGGACACGCAACTGACAGCTAGAGAAGAATGGCAGCAGTGTGCTGGCATTGAAGTCTGAGAACAGATGACTGTGTCAGGATGGACTGTAACACTCTGGCCCATCTTTGGGCTGATGGCTACATGGAAGACTGAGGTATATATGTGTGCTTGTGGTGGGATGTTTCTGCACTCTAAGGCTTAGGAACGGTTTCCTATGAGGTAGTTCATGGTTATCTATGGGTGTGGATTATCAGCTCAGATTAACATGCAGTTATCATATTAAAGAACAGTTCGGGGTCGGGAAGGGGGGATCAGGAGGGATGGAGAGAGCAAAGTGACCTAATTTTCTTCACAATTTGTCCCTGCCTAAAGATCTCGCTTATCATTAGTTGAAATCAAACCGTTCTGAAGTCAGTGCCAGTATGTGGGTGCTGATTTGGTGGGAATGGGAAGTTCCTTGTTGAGAGGGAACAAGGCCACTCCACTCTTCCCAGTGTGCTTTGTGGAGAAGCACTCGATGTTCTGCAAACACAGCCCAGCTGGAATCTTGGCCCTTCTCAGACCTGGCTAAGCCTGGGCATCCCGGCTGTAAGAGTGCTGACTAATGAGGACAGGGATGCCTGCCGGAGAGGAATAGGGCTGTGGAGGGCTGCCAGGTTCTCCTCGAGCTCTGGACTCAGGTCAAGCCCCCATGCTGCTTGCCCCCTGTGCCCACACTCTGCTCCATATGGCCCATGTTCAGTTCCCAGCCGTCCAAGCCCTCCTCTGGATATACCATCCCTTCCTCCTCCTTCCCACCCCCTCCACCTACTATTAGCCCTCTACTCCCCTTCAGATATTACTTCAGTTTTAGTTTGTTAGTGTGGCCTCTCTGATCACTCCGCCCTGAACTGGACCCCGTCCTATCTTTTACATATTCATATAGCAACAGATAGCTACAGAATAATCTAGATTTGTTTTTGTTATTAGAAGTTAGAACCTTTCTGGCAGTGAGCCTGAGGGCCCTTTCTGTTCACCACTCTATTCTCAGTGTGGAGCACAGTCCCTGTTACTGAATAAGTATTTAATGAACAAGCGAACAGTGTACAATTGCTTCCTGGGCCTAAGAAATGAGAATAGCCCTTGCCACTGGCATTTCCCCTTCCAATCCAGTAACTGTTTGGACTGTCAGGTGTTGTTTTAGCTTGTGGTGGTTTGTATTCTTTCTGCATCAACCCTTAAAGGATTAGCCAACTGTGAGAAAGAAGAGAAGTGCCCTATTAAAGATTAAAGTAGGGAATCAAGAGCTACACAGTTTTTCCCACCTTTAAAGAAAAATCCCAAACTGGACAAATTAAGGAGCATGCAATGAGGCAAACGAGGACTTACCTCATGACTGGACTACAATCACTCCCTTTGTAAGAGCCAGAGTTGCTGCTACTTGGAGAAGAAGGGGTGTAGCTAGGGTGGATGTTACTGGGGCTCAGTGGATTCCTGCAGAGCATAGACACGAGGTCTTTTTCCCTTGGGGATGGTGGGCTGCTGCCAGACTTGTGGGATGGTGCTCCATTGCTCCGTCTATGGGGACCTCGGCTGAAAGAGCATTATAGGTACTAATTAGAGTCTGTGGCTGGAGTTGCCAAGGTATTGTTCCTTTGCTTCTTTCTAAAGCTGGTTATTGCTAAGGAAATCAGATTCCTAGAGTTGACTGGGGCATATGGCCCCATGATGTGATCCTCGTGAGCAGCATTTTTTTTTTTTTTTTTTTTTTTTTACCTACTTGATATGTGCTCTCCTTGTATCATGAGCACAAGAGACCATTCCCTCTGCTGTTCTTTCAAAGAGTTTCTATTTGGTGTTGCTCCCTCCTGTAGGATGCTGATGCCTTTCTAGTAGGGAGTTGGAATACTACTATTACCTTCCTCCAAGACCTTCAATGCTTTCCCACTGTCTCCAGACAAAAGGCCTTAAGATGCTGCACAGGTCCAATTCATCATTTCTCCCAACCCACCCTCCTGAATACCAATATTCCAAATGATTTAGCTTTCTGGAGGATGTGTACTTGTTTTCATCTTTATACTTTTGAGCCTATAATTTTTGTTGTCTATCATGATTGTTGAAATGAATTAACAGGGTGTGAGTCTTGGCACTGCCATTTACTTTATACACACACACACACACACACACACATACACACACACACACACACACACACACGCACGCACACCTACACAGACACTACCCATCACATAGACACAATACCCAGAATGCACATACACCAGATACTCTCTTGCATAAACACACAGCATACATCACACACACCCCATGCATACAAACTTCCTGCCTTCCTTGCAGAGTTGGTTGGAAACTAGCCTGATGGGGTACACCCCTGTAGCACTAGACCTTGGGAGGTAGAAGGTAGTTTAAAGTCATCTTTGACCATGTAACAAGTTTGTGGGCCAATCTGCATTCATGAGGCCTGTCCTTTTTTAAGTCAAATTGAAGAGGTATGCAGGTTTCTTCCAGAAAGTTTGTGCAACTCAGTTCTAGTCTGGCAGTACAGGATCAGTTTGTTCAGATTTTTTCCTGTTAATCTGGTTCCAGAGATTTGATATCCAGTAGAGTTGAAAAACATCCAGAGAGTGTTGAAATTACTTAAGCAGGATAACATGTTCTGTCAGGAGTATTGCTTGGTCTTACAGGGAAATGAAAATGAAGATTCTCATACAGCAGCCCTGCCCGCCGTCTGAGCACGTCTTCTGTAGTTTTAAGTGGGGCTCTGCCCCACGGGTGCAGTTCAGTGAGAAATGTGTGAGTGCTAGTGCCTGTAGGCTCAGTGCCTGCAATCACTAATTTATATTCAAATGTAATCCCGACATGCTGTCGGCCAAGGGCACTGCACACTAGCAAGCCAACCAAATTCTAAACTTACACGTTCTTTCCTCTTGAAATCATTCAAATAGACTGAGTCTCCCTTTCACAAGGAAGGAGACACTTTATACGGAACAGATGGGCTGATGGCTTGGTGACAAGCCTACTTCAGCAACCCAAGGGTGGGAGGAACTCCATGTTAGCTCAAAAGAACATGGACTCTGGCTTGGATTTTCTTTACTATGCTTTGCTTCCAAGCCTGGCAGTGGCAATTGTATTTCCCAATGTGACTACAAGAAAATATGGAGGATTAACTCTTGCAAGAGATGAGAGACTATAGAGAACTATCCATAACTTTGACCCGGGGAATTTTATTCTCCGTTAACCATCCTTTATGGCTTCTGTGGCGATGATACTGTTCCAGATACTTTGTGAGCACTTGGCTTTGTCCTGTCAGAGTGATGCGACCACTGCTTCCCATTTACCCATGGATCACTGAGGCTTGGGGAAGAGAAGTACAAGAATATGCAGTCGAGCTGGAATTCAAACCCGGAAAATTTAAAACTTCTTAACAAGGCTGTTTCCCACTTTATAGAAGTGATACATTACTTTGTTCCTGTAAACAAGTTTATCAGGTTTTCCTTTGGATGTAGTTGTTCTCTGGATAGTCCACCTGGACATTTCCCATCCACCTTGCAACAAAGTGCTGAGGTTCATGGTCATGTCAAGAATTAAATTAGGTGGTTTCATCTGATACATGAAAGAGTGCAAAGATCCTCAAGCTATAAAACATTATTCATCTTATAAAACATAATCAAGTCTTCATATGTGTTTCAGGATATTAATGGTGCCTTAAGAACTAATTAAAAGTTTTTTCATGTTTAAACTATTACTGTTTCTCTTTTTAGTTACTTCAGTTCAAATGTTAACAAATATGGACATAGGCATCACCAATGATTGTCATCATTTTCAAAGGAGAAGCTAGATGTCCATGTTTGTCGTGGCCACAGAGAAGCAAGCCCAATGCTTGCCTCCGCCATACACCCGAAAGTCTTCGGTCTAGCTGGAGGAACAATGTAGTTCATAGAAAGGAGAAAATTCTGCTCACCCCACACCTCTTTTACATTTCAAAGTAACATAAAAGAACAAATATAAACCTCACCAGAGTTCAATGGATCTATAATCCCTAGCCACAGGCCCTTGACTTTAGCTAGTGCCTCCACCACCATCCACTGTTGTTGTTTCTTCTTCTTCTTCTTCTTCTTCTTCTT
>CM052718.1:52693406-52706947 GCA_028551405.1 Uromys caudimaculatus | reverse complement strand
CACACACACACACACACACACACAATATCAGCATCTTATACTTCATGGACCATTTTTGTTTTTTATTTGGAGTCATTATATGCCACATGCCTATTGAAGACATCCTAAAAATCTTAATTTTACAGTTTTAAGACTATTTAAGTAGACTCAGAGTAACATATGTATAGCTATTCTAATGTTTCTACTAATAATTTTAACACCACAGGCATTAATCATTTGCCTTGCAGATGAAAGACACTTTAAGATGACTCTCATGTTTTATAACAGTGAGAATTCAACTTTTACACTTTTGGAATGTACCGTAAAGAGAAAATATTCCATTTACTCAGACCACATAAATAAAAAATCTTCCATACTCCAACCCGTGGACATGAATTTCTACTGGATGCCATGGAAGAAAAGTAAATTAAAGTAGGTCACACAGACGTGCCCTGAATATTTTTCATAGCTAAACAGCAGACATGGGCATCTTTCACTAATCACAGAAGCTGACTCTCTCTCTTGATAATAAACGCATCACATCTCAGCCTACACAGAGGCTCACTGCAAACCGTGGGAGGTGCCAATTAGCGTTAATTGTGGCCATGCTTGTCTATTCCCATAGCTCAGACACTCATAATACCACACTTGCTACTTACAAATGCACCATGCAACGCTCAGAGCAACGAGAACATGTTAAAATATAAGCATCCAGAGTCATCTTAAACTTAACTTTTGGCATTAATTCACACAGACAAACACAAAAGAGGAGGGAATTCAAACAACATATGTAGTCATTAAAGAAAAAAAAAACTTTAGTTATTGACACTGCATTCAGAATACCTAAGTGGCAGAGTTCAAATTTGTTTTCTTATATATTTTTGTCCTATTACAATTAACTTTACACACATACATGTACACACACACACACACACACACACACACACACACACACACACACACACACACAGTATATCCACTGTGATCCAATATAACCATTTACTTACTGTGACTACCAGTACTTACTAAGAGAGTAAGCTCCATAGACTTTCATGGCAAACACTGCCTCTGAAAGCAGCCTCCGACCACAGGCTGGGGTATGTCTTTTGTAGAAATACAGTGTGTGCGGCTCATTTCTCAGTAGAGTACAATCTCAGAGTAGGGTATCCATGGAGACGGAGCCTCCTACATGTGTAGGGCAAGGAAGTTACTCTGCTGGGCACCATAGCAACAGGAGGCTGAGGGAGAGCTGGCCTATCAGGGAAGAGCACAGAGCCTTTTCCCTGGCGACTGCAGCATTTCAAATGAAAGCATCGCCCTTGTGAATGGACACAAAGCATTTGCAGAAATACCAAATTGTCAAATGGAAGCAAATGCTTGCACAACTGTCATAGCTAATCCTTTGGCAATACTAAATCAAAGCATGCAACCCTATTCCACATTTTGATTATAAGGCCCAAGGGAATAAGCCAGAAATGACACCAGACACCTACAGTGCTCTAAATCCAATGGCAAGCATGTGACATTTTGAGGGGAAAAGCTTGGGCACTTCATGAATTACAGCTATTTAAGTATGCAGGTCACTTTACCATGCTGCCAGGCAGAGGAGAGCAGGGGAGCTCTGCTGTTCTGAGAAGAAGAAAATGGAATCCGGGGCTCTCGGGATAACTGTAGGAACACTTTCCAAACAGGAGCTTTCTAGAAATAGACACATCCAGCAGAGTACTCCCTGAGATCAACAGACAATAGACGCCCAATGGGAGGAGAGTATTCAAATGCCTGGAAGTTGTGTAATTTGTAAACTTCTCCCGGTTTTTGGATTACAGTAAGAGTGACCATCCGTTGAGTAATATTGTTTGCCAGGCAAAGGGTTTCCACTGTAACACAGCGTTCCGTCCTACACCTTGACATTGACAATTGCAAAGATGGAGGCTGTGTACATATGCTTGCCAATGCCATCTGAAGCATACGCTCCGTGTTTTCTCTGTCACATGCCTCACATCATTTATGACCCCCATAGCACTGAGGAAAAGCCAAGCATTCATTATTTCTCTGTCCAACTGAGAAAGAGAGAGAACATTCCTTGACATGATATTCTCCCTTCTGCTAGCCCTCCCTGACCTGCTCAAGGGTGACCTAGATTTCACTCTACTTCAATGTCTAAATATAAGTAGAGTACCTCCTTCCACAATTAACCTCAAGGAAGCAGGAATCATTGTATACTGAGCCTTCCTCAAGCCTCTTATTGTAGAGTTCTCATAATTATCTTCTTTGAACAGAAAGTGCCATTTGAAAACCACATGTCAGTCTGAAATGGCCCATGTCTGTGCTGACTCTGGCCATTCTTAGAGCTCGTCTGATGAGAGTCTTAGATGTTAAATATTAAAAACCCACTTTCTTTTGTTTTGTTGTTGATGTTATAATGTAATTACATCATTTCTCTCTTCCTTTCCTCTTTCCATATCCCCCCATGTACCCTTCTTTGCTCTCTTTCTAACCCATGGCCTTTTTCCATTAATTGCTGCTGTTGTTGTTGTTGGTGGTGGTGGTGGTGTGTGTGTGTCTGTGTGTGTGTGTGTGTGTGTCCACACATATTTCTAAATATAACCTGCTGGTTCTGAATAATATCACTTGTTTGTGTGTTTTCGAAGATGACGATTTGATTTTGGATGGCCAGTTTGTGTACACTTCCCTGGGAAAGACACTCTCTCTCTCTCTCATTTTCTAATTATTCCTGAGGAATGATATCCTGCACATTTTAAGGATCCCTTGTAAGCATTGCAGCACGTGATTGGTTGTAGAGATCATGAAACCCTACACCACTTGCTATGCGATCTCAGGCACTGAATAGCTCTTGGTAGTGAAGGAACACTCACATACCTACAGGATAAGAGAAAAGCCAGCTGTCCTTCTACTATGCAGGGACTCTACTGTGACAACTTGTTGGTTATTTTTTAATGTCCATATCTACAGTCCTATGATACTATGATACAGTCCTATGATAACAGTTGTATGATAACAGGTATCCATGTGACTAAGTTGTCCGGGGTTATAATTAGAAATGGCACGTGGCCCCTCTTTATCCTTAAGATGACCAGGTGCCTCCATGTTCCCTTTGCCCCTTCCCTCTGCCTGGTACATGGCAGGCATTATGGCCACTCGAGAAGGATATAACTGTTGCGGCAGCTTAGCTGTCTTTCAGCCTGAATCACCCAAAATACCTACCTGCTATTCTGCAAGGGACAAAGAAATATAAGTTTAATCAGCGTATTTGGAGTTAATAAACACCTATACCTTCACAATAAATCTAGGCTAATATACATGACCTATGAGAGTGAGTGTAAGACATGGATTTGTCATTGCTTTAACTTAAAAGAAAGTAGGTCAAAGTGAAGATGATTTGATCTGAAAAAGTAGCTCAAGAGATGAAAATAACTGAGGAAAAGACTTTTAAGTGAAATATAAGTAGTTGGGATGGTGGGATACACGTGTAAGCACCTGTGAGTCAGAGGGAAGCAGACCTCTGTGAGACCAAGGCTAGTCTAGTCTATATACAAAGTCCCAGGTCAGCCAGGGCTACATAGTAAGACCCTGCTTAAAAAATTATATATTTATATATACTATGTTATATATAAAGTCCTATATCTAAGTCAATAAGACAGCATCAATACTTTTAATTAAAACAAATTCAAAATCACTTGTTACTTATGACTTCATATATCCCAAAATCCCGGAGTTGGCAAATCCAGTACTATTGAGAAAATGGGTGCTTTGTGCTAAGTCATCTGTGCTGTACCTGTCTGCTTCCTCTGTCTCCATCCTGCACTTAGCCATCTGTATTTTATATCTTTGAGTCGCACTCCTCCGTAACTCAAGCTCCATGAGTTACATAAAAAAATTTAAGCCCATAAATTGAACCATATCTCCTCTTTGGAGGCCTGACATGGCTTCCCATCACTCTGACAACACAGACTTCACCTACTATACTCTTTCCCTAACTCACTCACCACCCTGTCAACTACCCATGCCAGTCCCAAGCTAGAAAGGACAACCTCATCTCAGTTCTTCATCTCAGAACATCTCTTTCCTTTCCTGGTGACCAGCTTATGACCTTGCTTTATTCTCACACTTATCTCAGTGTGCTCTTACACTTCAGCTACATCCTCACATTCAGACTGGGTGACCCGAGAGTAGACATGATAGCAGTCTCTCTTCTCTATTCACTTAATGAGAATGCTGTGAGTACCTTGAAAATAGTTCATAGATATGTATCAAGTGAGTGGCTAAGCTAGTGAATGTACAGCCAGGAGGCAAACCTAGGTCTAGCAGAAAGCTCTTCTTAATCACATGATG
This sequence comes from Uromys caudimaculatus, assembly GCA_028551405.1. Lineage (NCBI taxonomy): Eukaryota > Metazoa > Chordata > Mammalia > Rodentia > Muridae > Uromys > Uromys caudimaculatus. The sequence goes on along the minus strand of CM052718.1, from coordinate 52,702,615 downwards.
AACTGAGGGCCTCCCTCCTTTAAACTCTCATGTAGGGTAATCACCTTTATGCAATGCTACAAGTGTTCTGCCAACCATATCATAGCCATGTTCCAGAAGCTAACCCCTGATTGGTGCCATAGAACCTATTGACTGATGCCTATTAGTGACGCCTTGATCCAGGCCATGTGGTAGAAGAATTTTACTACCTGATTTACCCAAGGAAACAGATTATGTTGCTAAATACATAGATTTTTGTAAACCACTGTACAAGCACAACAAAATGCTATACTACAAATGCACTTGTGAAGAAAACAATAAACTCAGGTTACTGGTACCTCTACCCAAGTCCACAATACCTTCACAAGGAGCCTCCAACCTCCCTCTCTGGATTTTGGATAATGTGGCCTGTGATGGCTAGTCTCAGCTGTCAACTTGACTACATCTGGAATTAGCTGAAACCCAAGCAGCTGGGCACACCTGTGAGGGATTTTTCTTTGTTGGGTTGAGATGGAACACCTATCCTAAACCTTGATCATTATTGGTCAGATCCATCCTCATTCTGGGCCACCATAACAGCAGAAGGAAGCCTTTGCTTCTTGCCTACTTGGCCTCACTCTCACTGACAAGTTCATCAATACTGAGCCATTCCTTTGCTTGTGGTAAGACCTACTTCTTAAAGATTCCATCATAGATGGAAAACTGGCAGCTTTCTAGGAATTCCTTGGGATTTCAGCATCAGACTAGGGCTACTGAGACATCTAGTCTTGTGGACAGAACAACTACCAGGTCGTTGGCTTTTTCATCAGGACACAGTTATTGTTGGACTACTCAGATCACAGCCTGTAAGCCACTCTAATACATACATATATACATACATAAATATATATAATGCATGTATACATACAAACATATATACATATATGTGCGCACACATACACACATGTATATGTAAATTAGCTCATTGTATCAGGGTGTTCCTTTGGAGAACCCTGACTGATAACACAGTCTTCCTCTCTTGTTACCACAGGCTGTGGGACTGGCTCCACCATGTATTTTGAGCAGGCAGGTAAGTATTGGAACTCCTCAATTATTCCCTTTTTCCTGCAGACACTCTTCAATAAGTGTTTCTCCAGTATGGAGGAAATAAAAAGCCCAACCTAAAACACACATAAGCATATGAAAGATGTTTCCAGGTTTCTGTTTGTCACACTGAGGCTGATAAATGAGCTCAATGGTGGGTGTAGTCGACTGTAGCTTCCTCAGTCTGAGAGACCGTGTGGCTCCCTCAATGCATTAGAGTAAGTAGTGAGCATCTGGCAGACCCCCAACTCCGTGGCTGCAAACACTGGCCATGCAATAAATCCTAGGAGACTGGGATTTGGACAGCAGTTGCCTTCGAGAGGAGGATCATGATTCACTAATTCTTAGGGGAAGCCCATTAAGGTCCATTTGGCACCATTATTTTGATTGAGTACGTCATCAAAGGCACAGATGGGAGAAAGACATGAGAGTAAACATGTAAACCAGCCACAGAGATAAACACTTAAGTATGCTCATTACATCCATGTTTGATGCTCTTGTTTTGGTCCTGCTGGGATAGTATGAAATGGTCTACCACAAAGCATTATCTGTCATATTCTGTGTGAACATTTTATCTCAGCATGAGAACGTCAGAGTCCCATTTTATGATAACTTGAAATGCTCTCTTGAACAAAGTAATGATCTTCCTTTAAGAGTCTCAGAAATTAGGTAGAGCTCCTGTCTAGTGTTCCAGCTTCATTCTTTGGCTGTGATAAAAAATTTGACCAAAAAGCAGCTTAGGGGAAAAAAAGGTAACAGTCTAGCATTTAGGGAAGTCAGGTCAGGAACCTGGAGCAGAAACCACTAAGAACTGCTACTTACTGGCTTGCTCTCTGGCTCATGCTGAGCTGACTTTCTTATGTATCCCAGTCCCACCAGCCTGTGGATATTACTGCCCAGAGTGGGCTAAGTCCTCCCTAAGTCTGTTCTTTCCAGGTGACTTTAGGTCATATTGACAGTATAAACTAACTGGGACATCTAGAAAATGATAGACTGAACTCCATCAGCAACCATTCATTCTCACAATCACAGTCACATTCACATTCTCTGTCATATATATATATATATATATATATATATATATGTGTGTGTGTGTGTGTGACATATATGATATATATATATGTGATATATATATGATCAATGTCTTTATATTCTTTGTTTCTCTATACATATATGTATATACATATGTGTGTGTGTGTGTATTCCTATCCATAGCAACTAACTTTGTAGAGAATGGCTTCAATCATGAACAAATGAAAATAACTTAGGACCATGACATTCCTGTAATGTTTGCATCCTGTCTTCATAATTTATTTTACTGGTTTGCTTCAAAACAGCTTATGTTCAATCTTCTGAAAGTAACTGATATTACATTGTCATCATCTATAGTTATCACCATCTACCCATGGGTATATCAGATAATGTAAAATAACTAGTAAGAATTTTAGAAATTTATAAATAATATGTTTATATGTTTATAATATACATATACATTTACGTCTTATACATTTACATCTTTTTAAATTGTCACACTGTTCTACTCTATTTAAAATTACATTTTTGGAAGCAGATTTTACAACTTCTGTAATGGTTCAAAGGAGTATAGTTACCCCATTCAAAATCCATTTATAAGCTCTGTGACCTGGGATGAGTTACTAAACATCTTGGTATTTTGTTGTTCCAAATTGCAAAATGTAGGATAATGACATCTATTTTGGTTTTGTACTGATGTTAAAATTGAGTTAAGAGGGTGGAATTTTGCCAAGGACAGTGAGTATTCAGTAAAACTCTCAGCTTTTCTTTCTATTGGTATTACTGGTAATCAGCCGTATTTCAGAATGCTAGCCAATCCCCAAAGTAAACTTAATTTCACATATTTCCACTATCTCTTTTAATGTCAGAAACAGATTTCAGTCTATGCTTGAGGCTATACTTTGCTGCAGCAGTCTTTTGCTTATGGCTGACAAGATGTGAGGAAATTAACTCCATGTCAAAGAACACAAAGAATAGAAAGTCGAGCTAAAGTGTCTATGTAGAGCCTTCACCCGTACTGACTAGTGTTTGTGGTACTGGAAGGCTTTCTCTAGACCACTAAGGAGAAAGGTAAACAGCAACCCAGCTACAAACCATTCAGTCTACAATGAGAACCTGTCTGCAAGACAAGCTGGTGCAATGGTGGCACAAAGCCTGCAGGAGTAACCAACTACTATCTGATTAGGTTTAAGGCCTGGTACATGAGATGGAATCCATCTCCAACACTGCTTAGGGAAAAACCAAATACTTCCATTCTGCTAAAAGAATGTGGCAGTAAAATAATTCCTAATAACACTCTGTGATATTCATAAACCATTTTCTCTCTCAGCCATTACCAGAAAAGTTCCCGCCTGCAATAGATGGAACAAATACAGAGACCTACAATAGTACGATATACAGAGAGTGAGAGACCTTGTAATACTCAGTCATAAATGGAATGTCTGCTTCCCCTCAGAGCTGTAACACTTACAATATTTTCATCAAACCCCGCCCCGCTCAGACCCAAAGGGATGGAAGATACCAAAAAAAAAAAAAAAAAACCAAACACTTCTAAAGACAACAGGCCCCACATATAAACTTACAGAGACTGTGGCACAGCAACATGAGCCTGCAGAGGTCTAAGTCAGATGACATCTCAGCACTGAGAGGGGAACTAGCTATATGCCCCAATCTCTAACCCAGAAGTTATCTACAATCGATAACACTCACAAAGGAAAAAGTAGATTTCTACAATAGTCACTGGGGATACAAACTACTCTTAATAGCAGGCCCCATGTCCAGCAGTAGATGGCCAACACAAAAGGAACTCAATAGCATTTTTGGAGGGTCTTTTGTGTATATATTTGGGTTTCCAGTTGGTTTTGGGTTTTTGTAGGGCTTCTGGGTGTGCAAATGTGTGTGCCTCTGCATCTATATATGTTTCTTGTGCATTTTCTTTAACTAATTTTCTTCTGTTTTGCTTGTTCATTTTGTACTATTCTAGTTTGTTTGGTTTTATTTATTATTTAATTTTATTATTGTTTTTTAGATGCCTGCTTGTTTTCTAATAAGAGAGAGAGTGTGTGTTGATTTGAACACAAGAACAGGTGAAGAAGATCTGAGAGGAGTTGGGGGAAGGGAAACTATATAATCATCCTGTTTTCAAAAGAAACAAAACAAACAAACAAACAAACAATAACAACAAAACCAAATGGCAGTTATAAATCCAATGTGGTGGCTAATGCTTGGAATCTCAGCACTTGAGAGGCTAAGACAAAAGTTTTTCTGTGAGTCCAAGACCACCTACACACTGAAAGTGAATTCCAATTCCAAAGAGGCAACAGGAAGAGCTGCACCTGGAGCTGCACCTGGAACTGCACCTGGAGCTACACCTGGCATGCTAACTTTCAGGCTAGTGTTCTGGCAGCAGAGGTTGTAACAGTGGATTCCAGTAAGTGGCCAAGTAGTAATTTCTTTTCACTGAACTAATCCTGAAGTAGAAACGACCAGGAACACATCTGGGCTTCACTGTGGAAAGGGCTCTATTAAGGGAACCAGGGCTGGCTAATCACAAACCTAGTAGGTACCTTCTGGGTTTTCTAGCAAATGCCTCTTGAATGTGGGAATGTTTTCTTTTTTTCTAGAAGTAACCAATCCTGGGCTATTGTTTTGAGGTTATTATAGTTCAGCCAACCAGGTCTCTAATTTCAGTAGCTGGTGATATCTGATGCCAAGGCTAAGGAGATACAGCGGCATCTTTCAAATGCAGATTTCAACATTTCAGCTTCTGGGTAGATTTCTTGGCCCTGACCACTCTTATCCCTTCAACTGCCTCTAGTAGTTTTTCCTCTTATTATTCCTATTTGTTTAAGTTGTGTAATTTTGCCCGCTCCCCACCTTTGTAGCCAATCTGTGGACAAAGGTTTTAATACTTCAATTTGTAAAATATTGACAGTGGATTCTTTTCTTTTCGGGCTTAAGATATTCTCCAAGTAATGCATGAGCAACTACAAGTGGCTCTAGAATATTTTAATGGACTTGAGGCAAACCAGTTAGGGCTTTCACTTCTGGGTAAAACAGTTTACAGTCCTGACAGCACACAAACAGGTATAGTGTGTGTGTGGGTGGGTGAGCGGTGACGGTGGGTGTAACCACCTGATTCTTCAGAAAGCCACCAGGGAAGAAGGCGTCCATTCCTTTCCTTTTGATCTGTGCTATCACTCAGATTTATCATACTGTGCTCTGCCTTGAATTACAAACTCCCTCAAGATGGGGTCACATGTGGTCATCACCTTCATGTTCCCTTCCCACTGAACTCATTGTACGGAGAATACAGTCAGTCCATTTCCTACTGACTGGACACTTAGACTTATGACAAACACAGATACATCCTCCAATATTTTGCAAAAATGGGAATAAAAGCAAAACTGTAAAGCAGATTCATCATCCAACAGTACTACAGGAATGCTTTGCTTCACTCTTTGATGCAAGTTTTCATTAAATCTGCATAGTAAGTAAACAACAGAAGCCAAAATGACAGATGGCCTCTCAGAAGTTTCCAGCAGGAGTTTCTGCCTGGCAGGAAGGTTTTCCTGCAGAGGGCACCTCAGGGCTCTGTTGGCAAAGAACAGGCTTGCTTGTTTGTTATTCACCTTTCCAAGGCCTTCCTGTATTCATTGGCAGGTTTCTCTGCTTGGATTACATCACCAGCCCAGTGGCCATTATGTGTTCTTTATGTCACTGACCTCGGGCACTTCAGGGACTACGTTCTGACGTAGGAACAGCAATGTTCACAAATCTAGAGCAATGGACCTAAAATTAGATGGGGCTTTTGGTTACTTAATCTTAAAGCGTCCCTGCCCCCCAAAGTGATAGTCACTAATTGCTTGCTATTTTAATAAACTGGTATTGGTTTTAATGAGCTGCCTTTTTAAAAAAGTAGAACATATATCTAAAGCTGACGGTCAGCTTTGGCTAAGGTCTGGTGGGGCTGTGGATAACAGATGGCTTTATTTTGACCTGAGAGCAGGACCTTCCTGAACATTAACAACCTATGTCTCTGCATTTTATTAATCGTAAGAGTCATTCAAGGGTCTTGCGCCCTGGATTTCCTCTCTTTATATTTGTGAGATGGACAGGCTTACTCAGCCCAAAGTTCAGAGACAGTGTAGGCAATTTTTCGCATACAAGGAATTTACTGGACAGAATTGGGCTCCGTTCAAAAGCAGCAGGGACTTTCACAATGACAATGTTTGAAACTTTAGTTGACTGAGAAAATACAAGTAAAAAAGATCAACAAAAGATTTCTTAGGTGGTATTTGTGCCTATGAGCAATGAAATCAGAAGGTTTGTCTCCAGCGATACCTTTGGTCAAGGGTCATTAAATCAGTATTCATACATCTTAATAAACAAGATCCTAAAGCATAAACAAACATACAAAAACACCTGCCTATGACGGTCACACACTATACTTAACTGCCAGCAACTATCGCATTAAATACTCTATTCTACGTGCTACATCCTTTAAAAAGGTTTCTGGGTCCTGGGTACATGAGAGTCATATCTGACTTTATAGGCAGGTTAATGGAAATCTCTCTTAATATACTATATCTCCTTGAAGGAAGAACACACCAATTCACTATCCAATACCAAATGGTTATTCCTGAAAACATATACACATATAATATTATACAGACTAAGCAGATGTATTTAGACATATGTATATAGACACATATATGTATATAAAAACAATTAATGAAATAAAAAGAGGCCATTAATTTGAAAAGGAACAAAGAGAGTAAATGGGACAGTTTGGGGCAAGGAAAAGGAAGCAGAAATTTAATTCTATTATAATCTCATATTTAATTATATAAATAATCTAACTTAATTATATATACAATTTAATAACTATACATATATTATATATATAGTCTCTTATAATTATATTAATCTCAAAAAATAAAAGAAATAAATTTTAAAAAATGAATAGTAAGGGTACTCACCTGGCTTTATGACGCCTCCTTTGGATTCTTTTTTATAACGAGCTGACTGGATACTTCCCTCACCAACCATTCCAATCCTGCATTTCTTCCTGGAAAAGTCTTCATCGCTTCCAGGGCAAAAGCCAATGGGGCTGTGCCCTGTGTCTGAGGGAGTCTTCACAGGGGATACCGACTGGCTGCTGGGACAACCTGTGTCATCTAGGAGACAGAAATCCATGAGTTTTGAGTCATGGCACAGGGAAGCCAGCTATGCAGTCTGCACATGCTCATGAACGAGTTGCTTGTAGGACCCAAATAAGCTGGGCATAACTCTATTAGGATCCTTCTCGTGTTTTTTCCATACTTTAGCCACTTACATTGGGAAAGAAAACACTTTAAAGATATACTATCTTAGTTAGAGTTTCTATTGCTACGGCAAAACACCATGACCAAAGAGCAAGTTGGCTTACACTTCCATATTGCTTTTTGTTATTAAAAGAAATCAAGACAGGAACCCAAACAGGCCAGGATCCTAGACATAGGAGCTGAGGCAGAATCCATGGCAGTATGCTGCTTACAGTCTCGCTCAGCCTGCTTTCTTGTAGAACCCAGGACTATCCGCCAGGGATGGAAGCACCCACAACGGGCCGGACTCTTTTGAGAAAATGCTTCACAGCTGGATCTCATGGAAGCATTTTCTCAACAGAGGCTTTTCCTTCTCCAGTGACACTGGCTTGTATCAAGTTGACACAAAACCAGGCAGTCATATACCTTATAAGCCTTTTCATCATAAAGACTTCCGTAACTTACATTTTTGTAATAAAAGCATATGTCTACTTGAATATTTTATATGGTATAATTTTGGTATATATTTGTCCATAGATTTTAGTTTTGGGTTTTGTTTGTTTGATTTTGTTGTTGAGACAAAGTCTCACTTGGTTTCCCTGGCTCGTCTGGAACTCACAGAAATGCATTTCTCCTGCCTCCAAAGCACTGGGACTAAAAGTGTACGCCATCATACCTTGCTGACCACAGGTGCTCAGATGGGTAAAGTAATTTAAAATTCAGAAGAAAAACTCAAGGTAATTAGCATGCACTTTTCAGAATTGTTTTTTTTTTTTTTTTAGGAAAATAAAATTACTTGAGTATTACTGACATTGCCTAAGCTTTTTGATCACATGGTCCATCATCTGGTGAGTAGAATTTCCAGTGAGCCTCTGAGGTTAGACATTCAAAGAAGCAGAAAGACGTTATCTTATAAGCATACATATCCAACTAAAAATAGTCCACATAGATCTACTCCTACCTCTAGTAAACTGGAAAAATAAATGCTAAGTTTCATTATAGCTAAGTATAACTAAGGCCATTCATTGTATTAAGCTAATGTGTACATTATGGGGTGATCAGTGCAGGTGCCTACTATGCAACAGAAAACTCACATCGTTGTCTCTTATAAATGCTTTCCTTATTAAAGTATTTAGGATGGCTGATTTATTCATTTAAGCATTTAATGAGAATTGCACGAGAATTTAGGACCAAATTAATGTTACTTTAACATATACATACTCAGCAAAATAGTAAATTTTTATTACTCAACCCTCAAAATTGTTTTGATTTCAATTTCAGAATTACTTTACCAATTTAACAGAAGATTTTAAGATGATACATACCACTAACAATCTTAGAACTACTGAGTTTTAATGAGTATTAGGTAGTCAGAGTGATGGGCCATCTACCATAGGCTACCTAGGGTCTCCCCAGCTGGGATATGGACAGGATAGAAGGAGGCTGAATGAAATCCAAGGCCTGCGTGAATCATGCCTAGGCTTTCTCTAAAAAGGAATCGCCATTGCTTCATTTCTAGCTTCTACTTCATTTTTATTATGAAAAATCCCAGTTCCTGGAACAAAATGAGCTTGGCACTTCAAGACAATGTAATATTTATTGCCTTTTTAAAAACTTTTGGATACATCACTTTTCATGGGAACCTCCACTATTTGTTTCTAGAAGCGAATGGTAGTTAGCACACGGTGTGTGCATTTATGCCATATCCTTCCTTAGTGGCCAGTGACTTTTGGCCCTGTGTCCTGGAGGTGAGTCCCTCTCTGGGCTGTGACTGTCCAGCTATCCCATCCCATGCTATCTGTGCCTCCC
>CM052718.1:52665906-52688406 GCA_028551405.1 Uromys caudimaculatus | reverse complement strand
CCCTATATCTAATCACCATTTTAAAGCTAATGTCCGTCTTCCACATACACAGTTAAATCAGTGGCAACTTCAGCCTGCAGGCCAAATCTAGTTCTGAGTGCTTATAAAAAAAGGAAGCATTACTGGAACACTTTAACCCGGCTCATCTACATTGTGTGGGGTGGCTTACTAGCCACAATGGCAGGGCTGCAGCGAAGTTGAAAATATTCACTAATTGTTTTGTCACAAAATATGCTACCACGAGGAAGTAAGCAGACACTTCTGAAACAACTGGGGATATTTCCATGTTCCATATTATTATGTTAATTCTATTAGTGATTTAAATAGTTCTGCGATTACATCAGAAAATGCTCACATGCATTAGTAAATGCTAGAGAGGCATGTAAAGAGACATGTAGTAAATGATGTCTAGAGATTTGCTTCAAAATGAATATCACAATAGATATAACAAGTTAGCAACCACATTTAATCTGGATGAAATTGACAATGAGAATAGAATACTGTACCAGTAGGATTTTGAGTATGCTTTAAAAAGTTTTGATGTAATTCATTTCTTGTTTATTTTTATTTTGGGGGGAACAGATTCTCACTACTTAGTCCTGGTTGGCCAAACACTCTCCATGTAGACTAGTCTGGCTTTGAACTCACAGAGATCTGTCTACCTCTGCTGGGATAAAAAAAAAAAAAAAAAAAAAAAACAAAACAAAAAAACAAAAACAAAAAACAAAAAAGAACATGCCAACAGGCCTATCTATTTAACTTTTTTTTTTAAAAAAGATTTATTTATTTTATGTATGAGTACACTTTAGCTGTCTTCAGACACACCAGAAGATGGCATTGGATCCCATTACAGATGGCTGATTACAGATGGTTGCTGGGAATTGAACTCAGGACATCTGAAAGAGCAGCCATTGCTCTTCCACTGGGCCATCTCTCCAGCCCCTATGTTACTTTTTAAGTATTATTATTTTTTATTATTTTTATTTTTAACTCTTTTATTAAGTTTATTTTTAAGTCTATTCAAAATAGATATTGATTTTTAAAGACCATTTCCATTTTATAGCTTATTTTAAGCTTCTATTTTTGTCACTATTGATAAAATTGCTTTTACATCTTACAGATATATTTTCAGCCAAATCTGATTAGCATAGAATTACTGCAGTCTCCATAAACTTTGAGATGAGTTATATTTCTGTACTCTAGTATCTTGCTGAATTCCTGACAATATTCTTTTGCTTATAATTTCTCACATTAATAATTACACATGATGCTTTGATGTTGTAATTTGCATGTTTTTGTCAGTAAATCTTCATGCATTTCATATATTGGATTGTTGGCCTTCTGTACACAGCCCTCGACTTGTTCATGTCTTTTCTATTTGAGTATTCAGACTTTTTAAATATATATATATATATATATATATATATATATGGCATTATATATATATGTATATGTGTATGTATATGTATGTGTGTGTGTATATATATATATATATATATATATATATATGGCATTAACTCACTACTTTAACTTTTACCTTTGTAATGTTTTGAATATTCAAATATTTCCTATTTTTTCAAGTCTCTACAAATGTTCATTTGTGTTTTCTTTCAATAATTTTTTTGAGACCATGTTTCCCTGTGTAACAGAGCCTTGGCTATCCTGGACTTGGTTTGTAGACCAGGCTTTGAACTCACAGAGATCTGCCTGCCTCTGCCTCCCAAGTGCTGGGGTTAAAGAGATGTGCCACCATGCCCAGCATCTTTCAATAATCTTTATACATGCTTAGAATATCATTTTATATTTAATGATCAACTAAATAAAGAGCCACACTATTTTCTAGATTACTATAGTTTCATTTTCATTTTTATTAAATCTGTCTGGAATTTATTACAAAGTTCAGTGTCAAGGTTAGATAGTAACTATTATTTTATTATAATTTTTAGGAAATCAGTCATTTTAATATGTTTCCAATGCTTTTACATAAAAATTTGAAAGAACTGAATTTTTGACAAGTTAATTTATACTTCTAAAATCTTAATATCACCAAAATGTTTACATGTGTGTGTAGATGTGTAATATAAGATTTCCTGATATTTAACAAGTATGCCTAGCAACCAGTGTCACCAAACACATTTGATAGCAGCTCTGATGGCCAAGTCTTACTTAAATGTCCTAGTACTAATTACATAGAATTGTTAGAATTTTACAACATTAAAACACCAGCTCTCAGAGATGGGTGTGGTAGCACAGGACTTTAATTCCAATTGAGAAGCAGAAGCAGATGATTCTCTAAATTTGAGACCAGCCTGGTCTACAAATTAAGTTCTAGGCAGCCAGGGTTATACAGGGAAACCTTGTCTCAAAAAAAACTAAACCAAACCAAATAAAAAATAAACCAAACCAAACCAACAATAACACCCTTCCACCAACAATCAGAAATTATAAATAAAATACTCTGTCAAAATACAAGAAGCATATCTCTAAACCTCCTGGCCTTTGTTTGAATATAGATGATCTCAGAGCTCATTTGCTTTGGAAAATGTTGAACTAAATAATTCCAGAAGACACATTTAAATTTAACATCAGTCAGAAGAAAATATGGCTCTTGTATCCAAATGTCTTGAGATATTCGGTTCCGCTTGGATGTTGCTCAGGGTTCAGTTGCATACAATAAAGGGAAATCACGTCCTGTAAGGAAGCATTACTTGGAATAATATGTAGTCTGCTTTATTCTCACAAAAATCATCAATTGACATTCATTCAACAGTTATTGAATACCTACTATGTACCAGATGCTGCTAATACAATTGTTCCAAATACTGTATTTTTGAAGACAGTTTGATAAATGCATATAAAATATCAAAGCTTAAATTCATGGTTACTATGGACCCTGTGGAATCTAACCACACAGCATACACTGAAGGACATAGGTAAGGAAATAAAGTAGCACACTCATGTCTACTCTATAATTCTAACAATTATAGGGTATAATTATTATGCTCTGAGAAGAGAATTTCCTAGTTACCGAGATTAAGTAGTTGACTTACAATGTATGAAAACCATGTATCTTTAAAATAGTTCCTTTCCTTTCCTTTCCTTTCCTTTCCTTTCCTTTCCTTTCCTTTCCTTTCCTTTCCTTTCCTTTCCTTTCCTTTCCTTTCCTTTCCTTTCCTTTCCTTTCCTTTCCTTTCCTTTCCTTTCCTTTCCCAGCCTGTTCTGAGAAGAAACATCAGCAGCTCTCAAAATGTTCATATTAAAAATAGACAAAGCAATCTATCAGAAAGCAGTCATCCCATAACAAGCAGACCACAAAAATTTGAGGCAAGAAATGCTTCCATATTTCTGTGAAGGCAGTGTTCCTGCCTCCACCCATGGAGAGATTTACGCAGAAAGCATACTTTGGCAGTCTATATTTTACTAGATCTTTTATTTATTCACCCAACACTAGCATCGTTTCATAGTAAGGACTCACATGTGTATAATGCTCTACACCAATTTTGATTCAGAATAATACAAAGTATAATTATTATCTTGTGTTCAGTGTTGAGAAATGATAATGCCATCTACATGTCCATCCTCTCTGATAACAACTGCTGATTTCCTAATGTGTCAGGTATTCTATAAGACTCCATGATGACCAGCACTTGGAGCTTTCCCTCAAAGAGTTCACACTATGGTAGTGAGGAGAGACATTACACAAGTAAGTGGGAAAATATGTAAAGAAGGTACTTAGGAGTGTAATGTACTAGGAATGAGGCACACTGGGTGCATTAGCTAATGGGGACGAGCCTCATTAGATAGCTTGTCATGGAAAGATGCTAAAGAGATCATTTGAGTTGAGGTCAGGGGAAAAAAAGAAAAGAAAAAGAAAGAAAGACAAGAAAAGGAGGAGGAAGAAATACAATGAAACTTATTAGAGAATAAATAGGTAAGGTAACTCCAAGCAAAGTGAGCAAGAGTGTTAAAAACCCTTCTGAGAAGATAAACGATATGGCCCCTTAAGCACAGTGACAGGAAGCTGATGGAGGACACTGAATGCTACTGTAGTCTAAGGAAGGATGAAGCCCAGGCATGTGTAGGGCTGTGGAGTAGCTAAGCTCATCTCAAGTATCTCAACACATTAAGCATGAAGTGACAAAAACCTGGTTTGTGCTAATGAAGAGCCGGATTCGTTGGTGATAACACATCTCCAGAGTAAGCATTAGGTTCTGTTTTAAGCACGTAACAAAGATCTTTCAAATTTAATCTGAGGTCCCCCTCAGAGAGTCACTATTGTCAGCAGGATTCCTGGGCACATAAGAGTGATACCTTTCCAAGCTTGTAATTAGTGAGTGGTAAAGCTGTGGTCTAAATCCAGATAGGCAAGATCAGAGTCTCCTTCAACAGTATACTGCATGCCTGCTTTAAGAATGGAAGGTCAGAGGCAAATGCCCATGTAAAGGCCACAACTGCAGTATAAACAAGGAGCAACAGTGGCTTGATTGGGATGGTAATATTAAAAAAATAATGAGAAAAATAAATGTATTTAAGATCCATTTAGAAAAATGATAGAAAACACTAATGACAATGAAAATAAGTAAAAAAAACCCAGTTATATTTCATATTTTTCCCTGAAGCAGTAATATGGCAGCTCATTGCAGAATGAAGAAAAACAAGTTTCTGAGTATGTCAACGGTGAAATAAAAATTCTGATTTTGCTGTGGAAACATTGAGAGATGGATTCAACATGGCACTGAGATGTGGAACAGACACATGGGGGATAGAACATGAAGTCCAAGGATGGACTCAAGATCACCACACTTCACGGGACAGGAACATAAAGACAGACTACATGAAACCCCTGGGGTATGTCAGGTAGAAATAGCATGCTATGGAATAACTTGATAGGCAGGAGGTCCGCTGAGGAGGCAGTGTGAGCAGCATCACTGGGAGGCCAAAGGAAACGTGGCAGACAAGGGAATAGAAGACTTGCCAGCAGGCCACTCACACACTAATTGATAGCAAATTGTTGAGACAAGAGTTCTGGTGACCCCCTGCTGTGAAGAAACGCAGAGGAATTGCAGACTAGCTGCAGAAAAGTGGGGCTAGACTGTTTTCTCTTAAGGCTGTGGAACTTTCTGGATGCTCATAGATATGGCTTGTCTAAGTAACACAGATGAGCACCTCACCCTCAGTCATGGAACCAGTGTTTCCCAGAACAAGCAGAGATTGGGATAATTATTTAATGGATGCTTCCATCTCACCAGTGAACCTTCCCAGGATTTCTGGGCTAGTTTGGAGCCCTGAGTTCTCCCTTAAAAGTCCCTGGGTGAAGTACTGGGAAGGACAGAGGCCTGTACAGGAAAATGTCTGTTCATTTTCTCAGCTGGAGGACCAGGGGCATTGTACAAACGAGGGGCCTGTGATTTGGTTTTCCTTACAAGATTCAAGTTGCTGGAAAAGAAGTCTGGAGGGAAAATATCAAGGCAAAACATTTAACATAGTAAGAGGAATACATTTGCCTTGATGTTCTGGGAGAGAAAGGGCTAAAATGACAAGACTGGAGATGCAGGTGAGCTTGGTATGGGAACACTGAATCCAGCTGTCACAGAAGTTTTAGGCTAGGGGTTCTCAACCTTTCTAACGCTCGACCCTTCAATATAGCTCCTCATCTTGTGGTGATCCCCAGCCATAAAATCACTTTTTTTTTTTTTGTTATTTCATAACTGTAATTTTGCTACTGTTGTGAACTGTGATATAATCTCGGTGTTTTCCAATGGTCTTACAAGAATCCTGCGAAAGGGTAGCTCAACCCTAAAGAGGCCGGGATTCACAAGTTGAGAACCATTGCTTTAGGTAGTAACAGATCTTCCTGAATTTCTTCCTCTTTAGCAATGTCAGTTTATTTACTGTTTCTGGCTCATGGCTTGTTCAAGTCTCAGGCTTTTCTTTCTTTCTTTCTTTCTTTCTTTCTTTCTTTCTTTCTTTCTTTCTTTCTTTTCTTTTCTTTTCTTTTCTTTTCTTTTCTTTTCTTTTCTTAAAAAATACATATATTGAAGAATAGGAAAAGAAGAGAGACAGAGATAGACCAGGAAGCCAGTTCTCCATCTCTAGAACTCAATATTTAATTTCTAAACCTTTCTGGGGTTGCCTATATCATAGTAAACTGTGCTGTAGCAACACACTACCCCCTTCTATTTCTTGTCATACCAAAAATCTGAGGATATTTGGTGGTCAAAATAATGCAAGGTATAGAGCAGAAGAAAAGAGGAAACACTGGAATCTTCTTTGTGTAGGTCACCATTTGAAATATTTGAGACTTCAAACATTTGGGAAAAATAATGGTTTTAGGTAATATAATATATATTTACTTTTGTTAAAGATAATTTTATTTTAAATTATGTGTATGTGCATGTGTCTGCATGTGGGCTGTGGTTGCAGGGAATCCAAGTTGAGGCCTCGGGAAGAGCATCATGTGCTTTTAACCGTTGAGCCATCTTTCCAGCCCTAATATATGCTTACGTTGGTTGGTGCTCGAGATAGGGGATAGAAGTCAGGCCCTGCTCAGATTCTCTACTACTGAGGCATACAACCAGCATACCTTTTTAAAAAGAGGAAAAAGAAAAAGACTGAGGGAAAAAACATGGTTCTAAGTAGCCTTCCTGACAGTCATAAAGCAAAACTCAGGATTTTGGAAGTTAGCTTCAGATACATAGTGTGTGTCTACAGAAGACCGATTTTGATAAAAGATGGTCCTTTGGCTATTGTGTCATCATACAGTGGCACAAATGAAAGATTTCTGCATGTTGACAAACGATGGCCGATGTGTGTGCTGAGTAGCATATACCTGTCGGGGCCCCGCTAGCATTGTTATTGCTCTAGCTCAGCAATTAGAATACTGCCTCTCCTATAGCACATGCTCTATACATGGCTACCCAACAAATGTGCACAGCCTGGCAAGAAGCAAAACAGAATCAATTTTAGAAATGAAACCATATCTGCTCTGATAGATGGTCTTCCACATTTAATAAGGAACACTTTTCGTCAATTTTCAATTAATACTTTTTTTAAACTGAACTTTAGAATCCCTCCCCCTAGATCTAAAAGATCCACAGGTCAGGCTAATGTTTCATGGGAATTCCAGCCACACAGGCAGTCACACAGAAGACAGAAGGATGATTCAGTCGCTATTGGGGAAGAAGAACCCAGAGAAATCCCCAGGAGCAAGCCAAAGGGAGGGAGGTAGGCTCTGCTGGGATGGGTGGGTACAGCCTGGGCCTCAGACTGAGTGCAGGCATATACTGCCAAGTGGTTTGGGTTCTCTGCAAAGATAAACCACTGGCCTCCTCTTGGAGCCAAGGCAACCACCCTAAAGAGACTCCCAGGCAAGGTTGCTGATCCACCAGTGCCAGAGCACCACTTCGTCAGAGGCTTTCTTCTCATGTAGAGAGGGCTGGGTTGTACCTTCAAAATAGGACATAGGCCAGGAGAACAGCAAGGGAGCTTTAAGCAACTCATTTGTCTAAAAAATCAGGAAAGTCACCATAGGCAGAAGCATGCCTAGTAGCTGTGTCGACTTGATCTTCCCTGTGTCTCCAATTTGGCAGCTTGGAGACGGAATTTTCTCAGAATAAAAGCACCTGAAGGTAAAGTATGGAGGTAGCTGATGTCAAATCAGCCTGGGAAATACAGAGCTGAACAACTTCAGGCTTGTACTCTGAGCTGCTGGCTGGCTTTGCACAGGCTTGTGCAGATGGAACAGGAAAGATGAGGGAAGTCAGTATTCTTCACAGTTCCTGCCATATGCTGAGCACTTTAAAGACTTTGGGCTTTTACATACATCGATTTCCCTTTCTTGTCATGCCGCTCTCTGCTTCTCATACTTTGACACAGCATCCAAGCCTTTCTATGCCAACTTTTGAGGGAAGCACTTTCTGAATTTCTCTCTCTACCAGCTACCCACAGCAGTGAGTGTGACTTCTTTGTGGAGCTTATTTCCACTGCTGTTTGGAGACACTGCACTCCCCAACACAGGAATGGCGGCTTAAGTTGACAAAGTGTTAGTGTGGACACTGAGTTTTACTTCAAGGATGACTACAATTGGGTCTCCTTCTCAACAGACCTTCTCAAGTTGGTGATAATTCTTTTCTCCTCAGATTATAAACTGATTATGGAGTGGGCACAGTACAGAGGTCTATACTGCTTCTGCACAGAGGGGACTAGAAAGTCACACGGTAAGATAGAAGTGTAACAACACTGGCCAGTAAACCTAGGCTGTGCATTGCATGTCATGACTTCCTACTCCAGCCTAAGTATATCTTTTCCAAGAAGTATTTTAGGCTTTGAATATTTTTGGATGTTGTGCATAAACAATTGTTAAGTTTCAGATTTCGGAATAGCTATCTAGCAATGTACTTATACATAATTTCAGCCTTATATATGTCACTACTTTTAGTCTCTTTATCTTTGTTGTCTAAATCCTTTACCAAGTACGTGTCACATGATAATGACCCAATACTTATTACCCGGTTTAAGCTTTGGAACAACTGTTTGTAATTTCTCTATGTATCAGTCATCTCTCAGGGCTCAACCTCCCCAACAGTTTTCTACTTTATTTTTGGTCTATGATCCTGACATCACTGATGTCTACTTTTGGATAACTATTTAATACAGTGGTTTAAGTTTGATTTTTTTTAAAATAAAAGTTTATATTCTAAGTTTTATGTTTCATCTTGCACAAGAGGGTATATAACAGGGTGTTGGGTCCCTTAGAGGTAGAATTATAGGCAATTTTGAGTTGCCTTATGTGGGTTCTAGAACCTGAACCTGGGTCCTCTGCAAGGGCAGTACTTGCTCTTGACTGATGAGCCATAGTCAACCTTTTTCTTGCTGTTGCTAATTAATGCTACTTCTTTGAAATGTTGGACTTAGGAAATGTGAGAGGCCAATGTTGATGGTAAGTGGAGGAACAAGCTCAAATTCAGGCCAGGAGTGTATATGGATATGGGTAAAAGGGACAGGGACATTAAATGGGCAAGGAAAGGAAACAAAGGTTTGTTATCCTATTGTTTAAGCATCCTGGTTGAGGCAATAAAATGAGTGGCCTTCTAAACCCTGTCGTGGGCCATTCGTTCTTGCTGTCTTAGCAAACATCTAATAAATGCCTACTGGATAAACCCAAGTTGTCAGAAACGTGCGAAACGACGGGTTTCCTAATACACACAGCCATCAGTTTCTCTTCCCTGATACCTTTCACTGTGGCCACCCAGTTCTCTGGCTTTGTTCTACATGTGCTACATTCTCTCACTCACAGTCTGCTACAGTCACTCACATATCCAAGAAAGAAAACAGGAGAATAAAAAGTTCAGTTACAAACAGTAAAGCCAGAGATTTTCAGAGAAAATAAAGTAAGAAAATCCTTTCTCCTTACCGCTATTTTTCTACCATCTGGGCACAAGTTAAAATTATGATACAAATATAAATATTATTGATAAGACTATAGGTGTGAAGTTTGTCTACACAGAGTCAGAAACTGCAGGTCATGCACCGAGGCATTTCTTTTGCCCCATAGCCAGTGCTCACCAGCTCCACTGTCCTTGATATTTGTGTATTTTATAGTGTAATTTTGTTCATCACCTTCCACCTTGTGCCTACGTCCGCCCACATGACACAGACTATAAACTTTTGAGGCCGAGACTTTGGCACCCATGAGAGTCATCCAGTAACACTAGAAAATGCAGATTCTCAGGCTTTCAAAGTCCTGGATGACAGTTTTAGGAGAGATCACAAATGTCCACATTTTAAACAAGTGGGGTTTTACTGGGGACTTTAAAGCAGATAAACAACATACTGGTGAGTGCTTTAGAATGTACAGGTTCTTCAGGTTGGAGACACTCTTTTACCCTTCGATGTGGCTCATTTCCTTCAGTATGTTTACATTCATCAGTTCCCATTGCTAAAGATTTTAAAAATTTGAATGGAAAAAGTTCATTATCCTTCACTGTTTGTAACGTGTCCAAAGAAATACTGCCTATATACCCGACACGTATAATCTATTCCACTAGGTATACACTTATGTGGCTGAAGAAGTGATGCCCCTGAAAGGTATCTTATGCCATAGTGTCTAGGCCCAGACCCATCTGAGTGATCTTCAATTCTTTTAGGGTGTTTGTTTTTCAGTTTACAGCAGGCTGGCAGTCATTCAATGCTAGTATGATTTGGTATTGAGGTTCATGTCACTCGAAGCAGTTCCATTTCAGTTCTAATCATCAAAGGTTCATTCTATCCAGATGCTAAGTTTCCTCAAGCCAGACGAAAGCAAAGCAGAAATATTTCTGCTTGGCAAGGCTTGGCAAATTTCTGAAGGCTTCATCATACCTCAGCAGGGTTAGTCAGGTTGTGATTTGCCTTAATTGTTCTGCCACAAACAGCAAAACAATTACCTCGAGGTCAGCGCCAGTCAAAGATTTCATCCAAGCCACAGTAAAAACTCAAATGCTTTCTACAAATACCTCACTTGAGGTTAGATGGCAAAGCATGTCTGCTTTTGACTCCGTAGTATATGTTTTCTTGAACAGAGATCGTAAACCTGCTCATGTACTTCATCTCCACTTGCACATCAGAGATAATTCTGAGAAATTACTAGTCTTCTCATAAAACAACCAATGTTCTATATGCATAATCTGTTCCACCGGTCATGTTTACATGGCACCCCATGGAGAACTAGCTTAAACCTCAACAGCCCATCTGCCTCCAATTCTAAGGGGTAATTATTGCCTCAACTAAGCAAGGAGGAGTGCACAGCAGGCTGCTAACTATGGCAGGTGACTGATGGCTGTTCCTCACATTTACCTAAGTCACCAGCTTTCCTAATGGTGGCCAGGGTCATAACAAAATGACCAACAAGGCATTAATAACCAAAATAACAACAACAAAACCCAATCAAGCAAAGAGCTACAGCTAAACCTCCTCATCTCCATCCACCAAAAAAAAAAAAAAAAAAAGGCCACGAATTTGAAAAAGAGCAAGGAGGGGTATATGGGAGGGTTTGTAGGGAAGGAAAGGGTAAATGGTGACATGTGTTATAATCTCAAAAAAATAAAAAGAGAAGAATTTAAAGAAAGAATTAAAATAAATAAATAAAAGTACCTACTACCACCACCCCCAAAAGGAGAAAAATGAATAGAAGCCTAGACTCCATAGGCATATGACACACCCAAAACACAAATTGCCATGTGGGCTTTACCACTTCTTATGGGCACGTTAGAAACAAGGAAGATGGCCTGGGCAGAGAAATGGTGATGTAATGTCAAAACCGGGTTCTAAATAAAACAAACCCTGGCTTGAATAGAGGAACATGAAAGCAGGTATTTTATTCATACAATATTAATGGTACTTCCATGCTGTGTATTATTTACATAAAGCTAAGAATCTGTAAACTGTTCTCAAGGGTCTACTCTAGATTAGCTTAGAGGTGATACCCATGTCTGAAAACACTCTCATACTGACGAAATGTAAAGCACAGGCTCCCCTCCAGAGACTCCACCCACAAGCAGCCACTCAAGAGTAAAGCTCTTTGGGGACACGCCCCAAATCATGTCAT
Source organism: Uromys caudimaculatus (assembly GCA_028551405.1). Lineage (NCBI taxonomy): Eukaryota > Metazoa > Chordata > Mammalia > Rodentia > Muridae > Uromys > Uromys caudimaculatus. The sequence goes on along the minus strand of CM052718.1, from coordinate 52,676,822 downwards.
ACCTAACTCGTTCCCTCCAAAATTAGATTGACACAACATACAAATTAGCATATTCTGATCCAGTCATTAAATGCTCTTCTGCCAAGGCTCCATTGGAAGGAAAGAAGGATGAGGTGGAGTCAGGGGTGGAAAAGAGACCTGAGGGAAAGGTGAACAGGTCACTGTGGAAATGTTGTTAGACTTTTAACTTCACTGGTCAACACATTTAGCAGAGAAACACGTAGCGGGAGTACAGGAAACAGTAAAAGAGTTCCCGTAGTTTTGCCAAAGAATAAGGACCATCTACTATGAAAATATTTGGTTTTATACAAATAATAGGATTGCCAGTTTATCAAAAATAAGGGGTAATTTTTCATATTAAGTAACTTTAGCAATATATAAATTTATTATCTTGTACATGTATTATTTTTCAAAAGTTGAATATCTTAGAATAGATAATGTCCATTGCAATTAATGCCTTTGACACCAAACATGGGAAAAAGAAAATATAATTTCCAAATTAAACTTCAGGAAGGTTGTTTTAAGTAATACTTTCCTCTGAATTTTCAGTTCCAAATATTAAAATTTCTTTTAACTTCCCACGGTCCCTTCTCAGTACTGAATGTAAGAACTCTAAATGAACAAATACTAATGTTGAGAGGTTCATTCAAGGCTGGAAGCTTTGGTGGCTGACTACTGTTATGTGTTCCAGAAGTTTCATTTTGAAAGATGATGGCAGTCTTAAACTCATGTCAACATTTGTCTTTTGTTGTCTGGTTTAACAGTTCTGACTAGGGAGGCCAGAATATGGCCTCCGTATTCCAGCTACCCCCTGCTGGCTGGCCATGTTTTACATTCTCTAGCTCACTGCCTACAGCATTACTGCTCCCCACAGAACCAACCCCATTTATTTCCACCAGTCAAGTGACCTCCTAAAGCATCATTAACATCCCCCAAAGGCCTTGCTGCTGTCAATTTCAGTCAGAGCAGCACGCAAAAGCTTTGTAGAGCTCATCAGTGCTCTGCAGGAAAGGAAAGTGAGACGGGAAGGCATGAGACCCAAACCTTGGGGAATTGCCAGCACAGCAAGCTGGAAAGAGAAGAAAGAGTGGAAGGAATCCCTATCTGGAGATGAGGCACAAGGCCAAGGATCGAAAGGCTGTTATGTAGACACCCATAATTATATGTGTCTACCACTCAATTCTCAGCTAGTTAATGGCAGAAGAATCAATATCCCTTTTTGATTTTCATATCTACTATTATGGTCTTCATGAGAGACATGTCTTTGGGGAAGAAGGGGTGATTCAGGAAATGGGTCTAGGAGAGACTGACTCAATCAAAATTAACAGTTTTATTTGTTTGCCTTTATATTTTATAATATTTATTTGCTATATATATAGTTATATATAACTACATATAGTCAAAACAACTATGTGTAAAACTATGCATAAATAAAACTATTCAGAACTATATATATTTATATACATGACTATATAACTATATATAATTTGCACACATATAGTTATATATATATAACTACGTAGTTATATATATAGTTATATTAACTATATAGTTATATATAATTATATAGTTAAATACATACTTGTTTTGACTATATAGTTATATATAGCTTTATATATACAGTATTGTATATATACAATATAACTGTATATGTAAAACAACTATATATACAGTTGTATATAAAACTGTATATATACTTGTTTTGAGAATATATATATATATATATATATATATATATTTTTTTTTTTTTTTTTTTTAAGGATCTACTTATCTTCTGACAAATACCTTGAAGTCAGTCACAGAGAATATTAGTATGTGAAAAGGCTATCAGGAATGAGTGTAGAGCTCAGTCGTATACACAAAGCTGGAAGTCATGCCCTATGCACACTCATTCAGAGTGAACTTCCAACTTGGCAATGGTGTTAAACAACCACGGGTCCAATAGCTGTCCAATCATCCTCTTCAGCTCAGGAGCTATGAGTGAGTTTTCTTTTAACTAGATTTGTTTATTCTAATGGAAGGAAATTAATTTCAGAGTATAACACTGTGATACCTGTTTTTAGAATGAACCAGAGATTTGAGGCTTCAGAGAGAGCAAACATTTAAACAGTAGACAGCTACGTATCTAAAATACAACTTTTGTGAATGCGTGCTGTATGTCTGAAGTGACATTTACCACGACACTGGTTTTAAACACTTGTTTCTGCTCTGAATGGAGTAGACTGCTGCACGCTGCTAAGTTAGGACATTGGTCACAACATACGGATTCACTCACCCATGTCACACATGTTCCACTAGTCAGTTTGAAAATCAATCTTAGTTATATGCTGAAGGGACAACCATAGTTCATGACATTAAGAACCATCAGATATTAAAGACCTCCTAATTGGACCTCTGTACCAGGGGAATACTTAGGTAAATGATCCCTTTGAGTCTTTCAGCAACTCTATAAAAGAGTTATAGTTAAGCATCCATAATACAAATAACCCACAGCCCAAATGCTGCATATGTGGAACTTGAACACTGACATAAAGCCACAAGCTATGAGTAGAAAAATGATTACCAAGGTCATGTAACAGATTACATACAAAAAATAGGCACATTACAGAAATAACTTGGGTTATGTTTATAAAGTATATATGAAGCATTAATGAATTCTTTGCTTAGATTTTGCTCTTATCCATATGTGTGTGTGTGTGAATATGTGTATGTGTGTCTATATATGTGTATATATATTCACCTGCATATATAGACACACATATATACTTACACATACACACATAATATATATGTATATATACCCATACATACATATACACATACACACACATGCCCACACAATACTACTCCAAAATTTGAAAACTAAAACTGCAAACATTTTGGTTCTTAAGCATTTCAGATAAGGAATCCTCAACCAGTATTTATTGTCCCATTTAATTGCTATAACAACTGAGGTTCACCAGACTTAAGCAACCTGATCAAGATCACATACCATCTAAGTGTAGGTCTGGGATTCCGGCCCATCCTGGGAATCAGGTCTGGCTAGTAATAAGCCTCAGTTTTTCCCCACAGGGCCAGTCCTCCTTGATCTTTATTTCATTTGTTAGAAGTTAGTTTATTTGGGGTATTTCATAACCAAGAGTACACAGTATTATAGATGTTAATAGTATAAGATCCAATGTAATTTTTAGATTTAATAAAATAACACACTTTAAAATTATAGGAAGAAGTTGAATTTTACATTCTAAATAAGAAGAAATTTAACTGGACTGAACCATAGAAAACTGCTGTATTGGTAGCTTACAAGAGCCCGAAAGGGTCAGTGCAAATGTCTTGGGGATAGGAGAAGCCTAATTCTAGCTGAAAAGCCACATCTTTCCTGCTATGGTGGCTCACAGCCATAGTGTACCTGAGCAGAAGCTGTTGCTGCTAATTGTCCTTGCTGAGCGTCCAGAGCTGCTGGGGTTGAACTCTCTACTTTCTTCCTCCAAAAAGGAAGACTCGGAGGCTGGGGAAACCTTGTTCTGCTGCTGGTGCTGCTGCTGAGGCAGATGGGGCCGCAGAATCAACCGGGGAATCCGGCTCCTAGAAATCTCCTTCTCCTGATGCTGCACTCTCTGCTCCTTCTCCAAATCGGAAAGCCAAAAGAAAACAGTCATTTTCTCTCTTGCAAGCCTCAGTTTTTGAGAGGTCATATCTCTGAGCACTGAGCCTTCCCTGAACAACATCCCAGCTCTCTGTACCTCCGTGTTTGAACTAAGCTCCCTTTTGAGCCAGTGAATATCACCAGTGCAAGTCTACAGGACACACACACACACACACACACACACACACACACACACACACACACACACACGGAAGCCTCCCATCAGCGTAATACCATCCCACACCTCCAAGCCATTTCTGCCTCACCTCCTCACTGTCTTTCTATGATATTCAAGTTTGAGCTTCTCAAAGGCTGTCACAGTGCACCTAAGCTTATTGGTTTGTCTTTTTCTTTAGACTCTGTGTTATTCCCGAATTAGCTGACAATTTCACTTCTGTTTTTCAGTCTCCTCACACACTAGACCTGTATACCTAGAACAATTCTCTTCTAATGGATCACCACACTTATCTTTAAAATCCCTCCTCTTCCGGACAGCCTCTTAATTATTCATTAATATCCTGGTACACAAGGCTTGCTGCCAACAGAAAAGCAAACACATCCAATACCCAGGAAAATGGCTCCACCTTTTACATGACATCTAGCTTTTGTTTTTTCCAAAAGGATAAGCAGGAGAAGAAAAATTTCTCCATTTAGAAATGTGTTTTTAAGACCTTGCCATACTTTGGTTTTTAAAAAATGCATAAGAACTATATTTTGACAATGTTTTCAATTTAAAAGTCCCTTTTCTTGACATCCAAGATAGCTCAGTAGGTAAAGGTGCTTACAGCAAATCCAGCCCACCTGAATTCAATCCCTGGGACTCACATGGTGGAAGAAGAGGACTCCTGTAAGTTTCCTCTGCCATCCACACATGCCATGACACCCGCACTACCCCTCCCCCTACACAAATAAATAAATGTTATAAAAAAACAAGTTTTGTCTCTACCATTAGCTCATTTAATGGATCTTTACACCCCAATCTGCAACCTAGAAACTTACTGAAGTACTTCTGTACAGATGGAGAAACTGAGGCTGAAAGAGGTGAAGGCTGAACATCATCTAGAAAAGACAATTTCAGACAGAGCATTTTTGGGGTCACCACTACTTGGCAGTGTTAAGCCAGATTCCCAGGAAGAGCTTTTATATTTTTTATTTTTATGGTTTTTTGCAAAAATTCCACAGCTCCTTCCAACCCCTGTAACTGAAAGAGGGCTTTGGCTAAAGTAGCAAATGTCATTTCCCAACATGACCTCCTACTCATATCCTAAGCTTACCAGGAAGGGTCAAGGCCAAAATGAACACCTCCAAGAGACCACAGGGAATTGCAGCCTGGAATTTGGCTCAGGCTTCGGTGCCATCCTGGGGCTGTAAGCCACACCCAGCCTCTGGATCTATCTAGCCCATCAGTCACCCAGCAGGTATCCCACGCCAGTCACTCTGCTTGGCACACTGCAGACTCCTGAGCTGGGTCACTGTCACGCTGCAGTCTTTATTTCTCAGTCACACATACACCAAATGTCTTTTGCATATTACACACCCAGGCAAACACATGACACCAGCTAAAAGCTTCACCTCAAGTCAATCTTTTAAATCGTCATATTAATCCCCCAAATCTCTTCCTGTAATGCCCACCTCTCTCCATCTGCCAGATCCCATCACTGTCGGATGACCCTCTCTTCTGCTCTACTCAGCACCACTCATTGCTTGGACTCTGAACGCCAGGGTCCATCTCTCACCTGGCTCTCTCCTAGGCAAGCTGTACCCACCCTGTCTTTTACCGAAGCACCCTCGGACCCTGTCACCGGGTCCCCTTACCTTGCTCTCTCTGAGGGGCCTCATCTCGCCGCTGCCTGCTGGCTCCCCGCGCCTCCGCCGCCGCCGCCGTCCAGGAGGAGGCACCTGTGAGCACCAAGCGAGGGAGGAGACAGCACTGAGTCCGAGGCTGCGTAAGGCGGCGGCAGCGGGCTCGCCGCGTCCCCGCCAGCGGTCGCGCTCCGCTCCGAGGGCGCGCCCGCCGCCCCGCCCCGCCGGGCACGTGGTGCCACAGCCCGTGGCGGCTCCGGAGGCGCCTCCCGGTCCCCGCCTTCACCTGCGGCCCGGAACAGCTGCCTGGCACCTCGGAGCGCAGCACTCACCAGGTCACCCGCCACGACCCGCTCTCAGCGCCCCTCCCTTCCAAGCCTAGCCCGACCCACCGCAGGCAGGCGGAGGCTTATTCGCAGTATCGCCAGCCCAGAGGTGTCCCCTGGTCCGGGATTGGCAGGGGGTGAAAATCGAATGGAGAGGCTGGGAAAAGCTGCGACATCAGACGACCAAGATGGAGAAAGAGGGAAAGTCACCCTCCCCACTCGCTGTCTCCCTGTGACCTCTAGGTTTTAAGTAAACATATTATTCTCTACAATGACCTCGCCCATAGTGGTGGTGGTGGTGTCTCTCTCCTGGTCCTCCTGAAACCCAGACAAGCCTATGCTACCGGATTGATACAGCATCTGGGTTGCAGGACGTTCACGACTGAGGTTCTCTTTGGAGGGGTTTGCGTCAGAAGGGCCTAAGGTGGCAGGGAAACACAGCTGACACCAGGAGGCAGGAGCCCAGCACGCAGACTCATTCCCAGCTCTCTAACTGCTGCCTGACTACAAGTGAAGGAGGCCCTGGAATACTCTGTAGAGGAAACAGCACACCGGTTCCTTCAAGCTGAGACTCTTCTTCAAGTTGGCCCTTGTTAACACGAGGGATAATAATGCCCACCGGAAGGGCAGCTGGGAGGGATAGATGAAGACAACAAAACAGCTGTGTTCTATTGACAAAGCAGAATCTTCCAAAGCGCGGCTAGGCCAGGTCCAGCTGGTTCAGTATCTTCAGGTATCTTTTACAGGACAGGCAGCAAAAAGCGTTTGTGGGGCTTTATAAAGCTCATGTAAGCTTAAAATGTCTCTGAGAACAGAATGGTGGATAGTTTTGCTGTTCTCTGCTCAAATCCTATTTGGTGATAGGCTTTCCACATTTATGACTTACTTAGGTAGAGGGTATTCTAAGTAGCGGTGAGAGCAGTGATCTATCTCATGCTGACACCCAGGGTCTTGCGTACAAGGATTGTGATTACAGGTAATGTAGCTCAAATTCCACCTTTCTGTTTGCATTCCTTTGAATATCAACTCAGAAAACCAGGAATGCACTAGGTTCACAGAGATCCTAAAGTTGAAAGATTAGTGGAATCCATTTGTTGGCTTCCTAAAACCCCAAGAGATTATATTCCACAAATCCTTATTCCCGTTCGATCTACTTAACAGAGACATAATCTTGAGATTCTCTGGAGCAGAAGAGGTGACTAATTCATCCTTTTTAAACCCATAACTGTTTAACCATGGACCTCACCAAGGTAGGCCTAAGAAGATTGATACAATTTATTATTTCTAAAACTACGTGCCCAGGTTTGTACATTACAAGATGGGAGTGAAGGAAGGACTTCTGCATTCCCTGAGAACTGCAAACTGGTGGAGAGGGACCTGAATGGTAGAAACTGTCCACAGAGGTGCTGAGATCAGAAACTGTTCCTGGCTTGTCCTCCAAACTACTCTCTTGCTTTCCATGTATAGTGACTCAAGTCTTAGTCCATTCTACCTTGGTAACAGGACTTGGATATGACCCCTTCTGTCCACATTCATCCTCACTGTCATTTGGTATCTTCATTTGGGGTCTGATTGCTCTGACTTATTTCCAAAGCAGGCCAACTGAAGCTGTTCTGTTTCCAGGCTTACCATCTTTTCTAACCAATTAAGGTTTTGTTTTGTTTTTGAAAAAGCTTTTATAGAAAACAAATCAATCATAGCCTTACTTGATTTTGCTTGGTTTGATGGGGGTTTTTTGTTTGTTTTGTTTTTTTTTCTGATTGTTTTGGTGTTGTTTTGTTTGTTTATTTGTGGTAATGCTGGAGATTGAAAGGGTCTTGTGCTTGGGAAGTAAGTACACTGCCAAGAAAGTGTTTGACCACTGAGCTGGTCTTCAGCCCTCTGGCAAACAAAGCTAAGTCAAACCATGCTTCTCCACTAACTCCATTTCCCTATAGGTAGTATTGAAACCTCCCAAGATGGCACCTAACCTTTTCAGGATCTGACTGATCCTGCCTTTCTCTACAAGTGTTCCCTGCCAGCCCCACAGCCCCTCAGCCTGCTCCTCTCTCTCCATACACACATGGCTGCTGTTCAAACTGTCGTCTTTAGTTCTCTGGAGACCTCCTGTTCTTTTCCCTCTAGACTTGTGCACAGTGCTGATACCCTGTTTACATTTCTCACACTCTACACATCCAGCCTCCTCCACTCGGAAAGAGAGTAAGTTTAATTTTAGACATCTCCTTCCAGGAAACCTCCCAGATGTCTGCAGGACACCTGTGCTTGCCCTAGGAGAGATGTTATGATCCTACTTCAGAACTCCCCCCTCACTTGTCTTCATCGTGGATTGTAGATATGTCCTGGAACAATTCCTTCCGTACAGTAGCACCAATGTATAACTGATTGAATGAGTCCCACAACCCCATATAGGGCCCACTGGTACAGGATCAGCAACATAGCTACAACTTCTGTTTAGCAAATGGCTCAGATAATGCTGTCCTTGTATTTAATGAATGGATGTGTGCCTAAAAAATCCAACATGTGTTCAGTGAAAGCTTTTTACCGCAGAAGGGCAGGCACGGAGAGGCTGTGCAGTAGCCTTGCTATCACCATAGCAACCGTGCCAAGGGAAAGGCTGATGGTTTACTGTTCAGATGCCTCTTAGCTCTGTACTTTTGGAAGCCAAGCCTGTTTGTCTGCTGTTCTAAAAGTCGAGTTTTTACAAATAATCATTATCTGTGTTGCCTTTAATTCATTCAAGTGTTTCTCACGTCATTAGGAGAAATGTAACATTCAGATTATAGCATACCAAAGACATAATCTAATATAGTTTAATATATTCATCTTTCATTTGCCTGTTATTATGCAGCACGTTCATTTTATACTCAAGTACTTTATTGTTTTGGTTTGTAATCTTGTGGAATTTTTCTCGAAGAGTGTTTCCTGGATTTTTAGAAAACATAAATTGCTTTGGAAGATTTTAAATAATATACCTGCCTAAGGCTGGCAAGAAATACAGGAGATAAGGTGTTATGGGTTGGAAGAAAAACAAAGTCTGTGTACTTACTTTCCAAATCTAGAAATTCTTTATGTGAAATTTGTCATGAAACGATCTATACTTTTAATATGCAGAGAACTTGACATTGTCAGAGCCCTTTCACATAATATAATCTAATACAAGTGCCACAAAAATATTTTGTGACACGTAAGTGGCCAACTGCTGAAGTCAGATGAATGATAAAGGACAGGTTTCCATTGACAGAGATCCCACCTCCCCCAGACTACAAACTTCATAGAAAAGACAATACAGATTCACTGCCAAAGAGAAGCATTTGCAGCATACAACCACAGTCCTACACAAGCCCTTCCCCTCACCTCTCACCTGTATGCCGGGACTGTCTTGGACTCAGTCAGGGCTGACAAAGCACTGTCTCCTAATCCTAGCAGCTGTGCGAGCAAGCGCTGCCTTCTCTCAGTGGTGACCCGATGTTGGGTGATCTGCACAGCAACAAGGAGCAGCTGACGTGCTTTACAACACGTCATGAAGAAAAGAAACTGCATTCTGGGGCATCCTGGGATTTTTTTTGTGTGGTGGGGTGGAGACCCATATTTTTCTTACCAGGGAGAGAGCTGCCTGTTTTCCTGTAAGAGCTTGTGTGAGTGATCCTCCCTCCTCTTATTGTGTGTTATTGTTAAGCTATGGTTAAGGTATTTAGATGTTGTAAACTGGGATGGCTAGGATTATGCAAGATCACTCCCTGAGGAGGGGGCCCAGCGAGAACTTGGGCAGAGGGGAGTGGGTAACCTGAGGCAGTGTGGCATGAACATTCATTGGATTTGAAATGTGCCAATTATCTGGGCTCTGCAAATGAGTTTTCAGTTAGAGACGCTTCTAAGAGAGGGAGAGAAATTAAGTGAAGTCCAGGTGAAGGGGCAGAGGTTTGGGCCTGGGGACTTTGAGGCATGAAGGATGTATTTTTCTGCCTATCTAATGGGGAATCAGATGTGAGGTAGTTTCTCATATCATGGTATCTGACGTCTGTGGTCTTTTGTCCATTTGTAAGAATTGAGTAAGAAACTAGCCAAAACATAGGAACGGTGACTGTATTTAACAAAGTGGCAACACAGAGTGAGACAAACAGCTGTACGCTGATTGGGAAAATGGATTGCAGTGACTGAAAATTAGATGTCTGGGACAGATGCGTGGAAAGCCGGGCATCCAGGTGGGAGAAGGCCGATCTGGCCATTTCCCTAATGAGCTGCCTCCGATGACTAGACAATCCGTGGGCCTCAAAGATGCACTGAAAGGGCACAGGAAGTCGTCTGTGAGGTAGGCACCGGAAGGCCTTAATCCAGATATTGATTCTGGGCCTGAGGGAGAAGCACCTTCCAGTCCTGAGTCTGGAGGTATAAGAAGGGCAGTGAGAGTCCTCTGACCCAGCAACAAGGCTTCCTAGAAAGGAGATGAGAGGAAAAGGCCCAGATTCTTCTCACAGCTGTCAGGTACTTCATCTAGGGGTACTGAGGATTGGTTCAGCAGCCACATTAGTGTAGGCTCAGAAAAGGCATTTAAAATATCTTCTCAGGAAGGAGATGTATAGCTAGATCTGATTTACATTAAGGATTTGCTTCCCATAATATAATTTATATATATACATATATATACATATATGTATATATATATGTATATATATGTATATATATATATGTATATATATGACTTTGTACTTTTTCCATCATTCACTTTCTAGTAAACACCCTTTTAAAAATAATTCTGCCTTTTTCCCCCCTGCTAGAAGATGGGGGAAGGGCGGATTTTGAAATTTCTACTCAAAAGACCAGAGCATTCTTGCAAAACAGAACCGAGCGCCCCTAGTGGCGAACTGCTATGACAGCTGTGGCAGGAGCCCGGGGAGTAGGGAATTGTTTGCAGGCCTAGGGGAATAGGAAGGAGGTGGGAGCTGGGAGAGGTGGGCACTCGGAGGTGCTTTCCGGAGAGAACAGAGAGCCAAGTACAGCTCTACAGTGGTAGAGCTGGGGACAATCCTGATTGCTGCATTTATTCTCCGAGCCTGCTGTGCCATTGTTATCAACCAGTTTACTTCATTGCTGTCATCCTGTGACTTAGTGAGTAAACACACAGTTTTGCTGTGACCTATCCC
>CM052718.1:52593995-52665806 GCA_028551405.1 Uromys caudimaculatus | reverse complement strand
ACGTCATCAACAAATTTGGCAAATGAAAGACTAAAATTTTTCATTATTTCATTGGCCTAATATCTATGATCCCTGTGGTCTTCTGTTAGCTTTGTTTTTCTTTTGTATTTCAGGCTTACTTGCTGTACATCAAAACAGCATAAAAATGATAATAAAATTCTCAGTAACCTCTGGCATTTGGGGATCTGTGGATGCCACTATACCTGGCTGTTTTAATGACTACCATGGAATGACTGGAATGCCATTTGCTTTCCCAAGAAGTTACTCACCTCCTCTTGTCCTCTGATTGGGCAGTGATCTGAGTTAGGGCTCCCAAGCATCTTTACCACTTCAGACAAACTACTGGGGCTATTGCTAGCTCCATCATTCCCCCCCTTGTTCCTCCCCCCCCTCTCCCCCAGCTATAGTAAATAAAATTTTAGGATGAGCTGCCTGGTGCAGTTAGTGAAACTGAGATTGGGTAAATGATCTTGAATTAGGGGCCGGGAGACAAACACCTGTGTCTGCTGTTAAATTAAGAAGCCCAGCTACTGGCTGGCCTCCTGGTGATGCTCCTTCAGGAGACATCGGGAGAAGGAAATGAGTTGTCTAGTCTGCACAGAGGTGTGTGGTGAATAGGAAAGGGAAGATATAAGGGCCTGAAGCCCACAGCTCTGGACTGAAGTCAGTTGTTTGCCTCTTTTTGACTGTCACCTCACTGGAGTAGTTTAAGGACCCCCTAGGACTCAGCTGTAAGTGCAGATTGGTTGAAAAGGAAGACCCAGTTGCACCAGTTAATGTTTCTGAGCAAATTAAGTTCTCTCTGCTTCATTTTCACACCTATAAAATAGACTTAATAACAGTAATTAGCTCGTAATACTGTTAGGAGGATCAGACAAATCTAGGATTTATGCCTGGTGTGTGGTTAGCGCTTCCTGGCTATCCTTTCCTGCTCAGATCAAGCTGTTCTAGCTACCACTGCTGCCTCCCTCCTGTCTGCTTGCTTCACGTTTGCCTCATCTTAAAGATCTTCATTGTGATCAAAGGGGAGAAGTGTTTTTCCTACATGAATTGTTACACAAAAAGAAGGGAACAGAATTTCACATTGGAAAAGTGACTGATAAGCCATTTCTACCAAAGACAGGATAAAGCCGGTTAAATAGAAGGGATGGGGAAAGGCCAGGCACCTATCGTCTGCCCGTTCTCTCATCTTTCTGTGACATTGATGTTCCTGCTCTGAGCTAGTGTCTCTTGTTCTTTGGGGGTCTAACAGAAGTGTGGGCATAGCCATGACACACCATTCTGGAAGCTGGCGTTGTGTTAGAGAGATGCCAAAGGGGCTTATCAGAATTTTAAGTTAGAGTGATATCTGAGGCAACTAGACATCCAGCTTCGAAATGAGTTTTGAAGAATAACCACGCTCCATTATGATTCTGGCTTCTGGACAGTTTTCTTTATTTCCTTAGTTTCCTCTCTCTTTTTCTCTCCACTTCCCTTCTTCTGTCGTTTCTCCTTTTCTTTCCTCTCCCCTTCTATCTCTCTACCGCTCTTTCCATTTTTTCTCTTTTGACTTTTCTCTTCTTGTTTCTGCCTACTTTGTAAAACATCTGCTACTCAAATGGACTGATGCAGACAGAAGCTTTGGGTTCCCCTTGGAGCACTCACTACTCACTGCCAGTAATGTTTTGAAAAAAGGGATTTGTCTCAGAGATTTGATTGCGTACAAACAGCACCACGTACATCTCAGTCAGCTTTTGCTAATTAATATCGTTTAAAAATTTTAAGGGGATCTTGTTATATGTCCTCCTATTGATTCAGTAATGAAGTTTTCCTTTGACATCTAGGTTTGTGAGGAAATCTTCCATATTCCATAGAAGGTAGCATATTCCAACCTTCTCAGCATTATTTCAGACAACGTTCAAAATGCAAGGCTACATAACTGTGTCAGTGAATGAGCTACCCTGAAGGAGAATGAAGAAGTGCTCTTTCTCATTAGGCATTGCTGTCTTCTGCTCTCTGCTAAGCTCTATCAGACAAGAGAGCATTCCTAAGTCTGTAGCTTTATTTGTAAAATGCACATGTGGTCTACTTTGTAAGTTTTTTTTCTTCAAAGATTGAATCCTCTATCACACACAGAAATGTATACAGGTTGGGGATTCAATTAAGGGCCCTTTGTTTTCCTCCCTTTCTTTTCTGCTTTTCCAATTAATAATAACCCTGGGGAAGATGAGCTGTATGATAACAGCTTTAGCCGTTCGTTCAGTGAACTAATTCCTTCTACAACAATAATGGCAAACAATCTTCATATAGCTCCTATTTCACCTAGTCTCACGTGTCTACTATTTCTATAAAATTAATAAGCTTGATGTTTTTAAGCTTATGTTTCTTAGTTGATGTTTCTTAAAGCTGTTTTAGTTTCATAGAAAGATGAAGTAGGGAGTACAGAAATTAGCCATCAATACCCACAATGGGCTCCGTCTTTTTCTTTTAATAGTTTGAATGCAATTCATTTCCTACTTGATTGATTGATTAGATAGAATCATACTCTAGTTTTGAAGAAGGTGAAAATATGGACAAACTGAATGGATCTTCCCTGCTTCCCATTCCCTCATCTGTTTGGATGGTTTCCAAAGGCTCCTGTGTCCCTAATATGTCGTCAACACCCCAGCTTCCAGACCTATCTCAGATAGACTTAATGTGCCCACCTCTGGCCTGACCCCCATGCACAAGAGGACCCCATGGTCCCATGGATGAATAGTACTGTTTGTTCTCAATCTCCAGCTGCTGGAGGGATATGTGGCAACCATTGTGTGATCTGTAGTCAGTGTTAGAGTGTCATTTCCTGTTCACCTCAGTGCCTATTGAAATCTTTCCCATACTTCAAACATAGCACCCTACTATTGCTGCCTCATACTGAGCAGCTGCTCTTAGCCCTTGACCGACAGGCAAAATAGAAGGTACAGAAGAAGTCTCCATCTCTTACTTCAATCCAATAAATTTGCCAGTCTCTACCCCATCCCTTTCTTTTTCCATCTTGTTAGTTTTGCTCCCCCTTTACAAGGGAAATTCCTATATCTGAAAATCGAATTTTACCCTTTCATGTCTTGTAAAGGAAATTATCCAACCAACCCTGCTAACTCTCTAGAATTGTATTTTGTTGTTTTTGCAGTAGAATAATTATACCTAGGCTTCTATGAGCATCACTGGGACCAATATACATAAAGAGCTGAAGAGAATCTCCAGTATGTCATAATCATGCAGTTGAGAGTGAGATGTTATTAGCTATCATTGTCTTTAAAAACTACATCAACGCATGTCTCTGTTTTCCTGATTTTGAGTATTCCTGGCTTTCTTCCTTATCAGTATGCTTTGGATGGATGGTTAGCTGACTGTATCATCTGAGACTGTCCCTGCCCTATGACACTCCACAAGTACTAACCATTTTTAGCTGGCAGCTCTTACCCTAAGTTCCAGATGGTCTCTGTGCGGTTACTCTAATGTCTAGTTTTGACCAGAGTCTTGCCTTCTGATCAGCCTTTGGAGTAAGCACTACTCCTTTTTTCAAATCCATCCTTCCCCTTCTGACTCTTCCACCTTCCAGCACATGCTTAGCCCATCCTTCAGACATTGGCATGGTTGTATCATTTGTTCATCTTACCTTTCTTTCCTGGATAATGCTTGTCTTTTCAAGTGCTTCAATGACTATTTGATCATCTATAAATTCTATACATACATATATCTATTATATTACCTACAATCCATTTGGATATCTCAAAATGCCCATACATCTTCTCTATTTCTAATCAAATGTATAACACTTCCTCTGCAGGTGGATCTTACTTCTGCATTCTCTAAGGTAATAAATGGTTTCACCATGCAAACCCAGGGACCTTGATGACTCTGTTAACTCTTTTGTCTTCTAAACTTCTATAAAGAACTGTCCTATCTTTCTTACCTCCTAATTATCTTTAAACGTCTACATTTCTCTGTATCTCTTTCTTCCCCAGTCTTCATCTGGCCTCCCAGACTTGTCCACTAGAGTAGATTTTTAAATAGTGACCCAAAGAGTTTCTTTAAGGTGCACATCTGATCACCCCCAGTTTCCAGTCTACTGTGACCCTATCAGGCCCAACCGGATCCTTTTAGTGCTTTCGGTGACTTGGAGATAGACATGTATGCATATACCCTCCTGATCTAGACCTGGCCCCATATCTTTGCCCTTTCATAAAGCCTCCCTCTCCCCAGAGCTCTGTTTACAACCCAGTCTCCACTTATCTGGTCCTTATCCAGTTTCTCTTGCTCTTCACATTCACTCACTAGACAATCATCCTTGCTCAAGTCAGGGAGCTTGTCCTTGTCCTGAGAATAAGATAGGAGAGAATGATTTCTTGGTTTAAAAATGCTGTCTATATTTTTGCATGGCTGTATACTCCAAAGAAAAATAAAGCCACATGCAAGATATGATAATCAGAAGCTAGGTTTGCTTCAGGGCTTCTCACATGAGTTGAATAGCGATTCAAAAGAATTTTTAAGCAAGCAAGTGAAAATAATGATTTTGAAATTGGCAAACTTGAAAAGCTTCAGCCTCAGAAAATACATATATTTTATCTTATGGATTATAAAATATTAATCTTAGCTTCATTTTTAATGGGTTCAATTCTCTTGGGTGAGAATTCAAAGAATATGCTTTGAAAAACTATTCCCCTGATTCCTTGTTATGATTTTTCCTCCTCTTTTCTTCTATCATTTATTAGAATTTTAGTATTAAAATAGAAAACAGTTCTGGACAAGGGTTTGTTTTTTAAACTCCAGCATTTAAATTTTTAAATATTCACATATTCTCATTGCTATATTTTTGTTAGAATAAACTCAGCTGAATACAGTAATTTCATATATATGCATGCATAAGTATGATTTCAGTAGACCTATTTTGAAACTTGGAAAAATAAGTAGGCAGGGACTATTAGAAAATTTCAGACAACGAGTCTACTGTGAATATTCTTTGAGAGCAGTTTCTCAAGGCTTGGAATACTAAATATAGATGTGTGGATTTTCTAAAGTCAGTGTGCTTGTGGTTCCCTTCGTAAACACCTGGAAGTTTTGCATCTAAATTACTATTTTTATTTCTGCCTACCCCCGTGGCAGCAGTCTTATCCACAAACCTCTAAGTTCAGAAATTCCTTTATAGAAACAGATTGTGAAATGAAAGAAATAGGGAATAAACAGAATTAAGGATCTTCTGGGTTTTTGTTTTTGTTTTGTTATTGTTGTTGTCTTTTCACTATGCAGAATTGGATATTTGAAAACTATTGTCCTAAAACAAGGCGGCTCTTCATCTTTAAACAAAGATGAAGCTGATAATAATCACTAAGTATATCTGACCCTTGTCTAGGAATTTGCTAGCAGCGATACTGTTACTCAATACAAATCTTATAACTTACATCCAAGACTTCTAGTAAATGTGATTTTTGTTTATTCCACAAATATGAATTGAGCCTTTGTTATGTACCAAACACTCCAGTAAATATTGGGAGAAACTTAATCAATTTGTCATGATAATAGAAGTAAGTGTAATTTTATATGGCTCCCTTGCATGGGACCCAAGCAATGTTTGAATTGCTATGTGTCCGTGGAGAATAGAGGAAACAGTGGCCGTCACTCAAACTCTAAGCCATGCTCTGGGGTAGGTAGCTCATTTTCTATTTTCTTTTGTTTTTGTGCTAATTTAAAATTAAATATTAAATTATAATGATTTTAACCTAGGGTGAGCACATGACCATTTGATATTAGTATAGAGACCCATTTCCAGCTATAAACTATATATTAAGATAAACCCAAAATAAATTCACTTAAAAATATGACAAGAGTAAAATTTATGAACCCGAAATGTGTTTTATTTTTTAAGTTAAAAGTTGTAATCATATGAAAATTACATCTTTAAAAAGTTCTTGGATGAATCTTTGAATCCCTTTTCCGCAGGGCACTGCTGTTTCTATAAATATTAAAACTAGCGTTAGGGAACACGCTCCTTCATTTCCTTTGCTCGTGGCGCTAGTAGTACTCTTTGCTGCAGACCACGCAGTTCTCCATAATTAAAGAAATATGGAGGGGCACAGTTCACACAGGAGCTTTAGGCAGAAATGCCATTTTGTTGTTGTTGTTTTAAATCAGTAAGATTATGGTTATCCTTTAAAACCAAGGTTTTCTGGCTGTGTTTTGGCCCAGAAGTAAATTGTTTCTTGTAATGATTAGGAAGAAAGGCTGCCAGCAGATCTTTTGTGGTGTGCTCAGTGTGTAACTTCTTGCTCAAGCATTCTCTCCCTGCACGCTGACTTCAGTCTGGCCGTTATCGCTGAGGCTGGAAAGGGCTGCAGAATACAAATCATACGATAAATATTGGAGAATTTGTCTTTGTGGTTTTCCAGCACCACGGCCAAACTTCTTGCCTAGAGAGCTGTGTGAGGCTTTTCACCATGAAACCTTTGAGCAATCCTGTTTTCTTGCCAGCTGGGAGACATCCACATGATTGAATTGCAGCAGCCCTTCAAAGAGATTAATAAACATTTGCAGTTCTTTGCATCTTTCTAAGGCTTGTTTATTTGTTGATAACATTTTATGCTCAATAATTTTAAACACTACAGTGTGTCTTCTTGATCTGGATTCTCAAATGTGATGCAAAGAATTTTGAATAGTATTAGTTTAAATGAGGAGTCTTTCCTTTTTTTTTTTTTCTTCTTTTTAATATATCACAATTTCCCCTCTATTTAGTCTCATCCTACTGGAAGAAGCTGCCTTAGTGTTCATTCTTCATTCACTGGGCGTTCCTTGTAAGGTCCATTCCTCATCACACTTTAAGGGACTGTAGAACATTTCAAGAAATGGTAGGACAGTAGCCCACCACACTGACCTTCAGTGCTGTTTATTTGCAGAGTAGATCTAATGTCTCCATGATGAGTGGACTGTGTGGGACAATGTTAGGTTGGTTAGTATCCTCAAGTAGCTTTGGTCTTTCAGCCCAAAAGTCCCAAACACTTCTACCACCCTTCCCCCAAACAACATGGTCACATTTGTTACCAGCCTAGACTAACGCGCTACTCTCGGTACCAAGTTTGGTGTTAGCTTGCTTTATATTGTTGGTAAGCAATATTGTTTATATTGTGATCAAAACCACCTTGGGTAGGAATGGGTTTATTCATCTTACTTTTAAGTTAAAGCACTAAACTAGGAAATGCATGAGAAAGACCTTTGCTTGTCCTATTTTTTTAAAAAAAAGTCTATCTGATTTCTTTGGGATTGTCAAACCTGTTTCTACAAACACTAAGATTTTTCAATTCACAATGTCAAAGGGAGACGATCTACTGTAAGAGAAATTAGTCTGGAAGAAATAATGTCAACAGAACCAGTGTTTTAAATTTATCAGAATGTTGAGGCTGCAGCTGACGGCTAACCTACTATGTGCAAGGCTCTCCATATAATTCCTGGCCACACCAAAAAAGAAAAAAAGAAAAGAAGAAAAGGAAAAAGAAAAACCAAAGGCCCACACACAGGTAGTGGTGCATTCCTGTAATTCAGGCATGCAGAAAGTAAGAGCAGGAGATCATCATCTGCTTAGATTTCCAGGCCTGCCTGGGCTGTATGAGGGCTCAGTTCAGAAAATCAACACAAACACACACACACACACACACACACACACACACACACACACACACACACACACACACGCAGGTGGCAACTCTTTAAATAACTACAATAAATGATTGAAAATTAGAATCAATGCTGAGGCTCTTCCACCTGGGTTCAATTCACAGAGCCCACATGGCACCTTACAACTGTCTGTAACTTCAGTTCCATGGGAACCAAGACCTTCACAAAGACAAAACACCAAATGAATATAAAATAAAAATAAATAACAAATCATTACAAAAGAATGTCATCACACATTAAAACAGTGTAGTTATTTGTATACACTCCAGTGTATACTTATTTTATGCTTTTTGAGAGGGAAATATGTTGCCTGGACTTGAAGTCCTGGTCTTCCTGTCTCACCTTGTAAGTAGTTGAGATTACAGGCTTGTGTGACTGCATATATAGGACCCTTTCTTAAGAACCACAATGCTGGAGTTGTAGCCCAGTGGTAAAACACTTACCTTGCATTGATAAGGCTCAGGTTTTAGGTTCAATTCCCAGCATAATCTTTTGCACTCATCCACTTGGTCTCTTTTCAACTTAATAGTTTAACATTTGGTATAGCAACCTCGCTGACACATAGCATTTTGACAACCTCAAAATCAAACCAAAAGCACTTGCGTTTTATAGCCTTATGTTTCCAGTAAGTGGAAAAGAAAAGTGCTCACTCAATAATGACCATTAGATCTGACTCTCTCAATGGTGCAAATGAACTTATATTTACTTTCTGAAATGTAGTGTCCCTTAAGTCTGCTCTATGATAGGCTTCTAGTTTGACAATAGAAAAAAAAGCTATATTCCCTGTTAGCCATGTAGGCAATGGTAAACATCTTGACAACCTGCTACCTCTTGTTTGCATTCATCTCTGTGAGACTTCTTTTTGACATTAGGCAGTTCACGTTCTTCATGTGAGCAAGGGTTTTTCAAAGCTTACAGCTTTACTTGTATTTCACTGCCTGTGCTCATTTATATTGTTCTTTTCCAGCAAGGAGTCCAGGATGCTTTGGCAAAAGAAGCTCTCTCTCTCTCTCTCTTACTGGTCCAATTTGCATTTTTCTTCTGCACATAGAGAAAAAAAACAAATTTGCCCATCACAAGCCGACCACCAGATCTGCAGGAGCTTTTAGTCCTACTTGCTGCTTCAACTCTCTACATACTAGCAACCATTCAGCCCTTCTATTGCTGTTTTTCACTTAGGGTTTTTTTTTTTTTTTCCTTTCCAAATCTTATCGCTCTTTTGTACTGTTAATCAGGAACAATCTGTTGGATTGTCAGCATGAGAAAGCCCCAAATACATATTTATAATTATTAATTTGATTTAAAACTCGTAGTTCTTTAAAATGATTTCTCAAATCTGTTTTTTAAAATGGCTATTGATTAAAATCCCAACTACATTCGCCATGTGAAAATATAAATATTGCCTGAAGAAGGCCAGAGGGCAATTTTATAGAAATCCTAATGTTTTAACCTAAAAAGACAATTACCCAGATAGCACTGAGAAATGACTGCAATACATACCTAATTCTGAGACACATTTGGACGTTACTCACTTGAATTGGCTTATTTTAACTAAAAAAAAGTATAGTTATTTTCCTACATTGATTCTAAGATTAAAATAAACCAGAACTGACATTTTTTATTTGTATGTTAGAAAGCAAGAAGGCATTTTGGTTAGGTCCGGAAGACAACTGTGTTAGATATACATTCCCAGATAATGTTTCAAATACTCTGGCTGGCTGAGAACTTGATAGGTAGTTGAGAGTGACCTTGAACTTCTGATTCTCCATTTTCTGACTGCTAGGGTCACAGGGTTGCTCAGTCAGACCTGGTTTATGCAGTATAGTTTAGTGCATGCCAGGCAAGCATGCCACCAAATGACCTACAATGATCTTCTTTATAGACATTTTGGAAAAAATCAGTGCCATTCTGAGAGGTGGCAAGTCAGGGTAACATTTCTTTCCTTGATTATCTATACCAGGAGGATGGTATGTAGCAAAGTTTCTGAACTGTGTAGTTAAAGGTGTTAGTCTTATATCTTATCTCAAGTAATCTAATTGAGGTCCATAGTTATTATATCTTAATATTCACACTAGCTATTTTCAATGTCTATCAATGTTCATTTTCTGTCTCAAATGAGAATATATTCCCTGGGCTCACTAGGCAGTTAATTGGTGAGCTCTGGGCCAATGAGAGATGGTGTTTTAGAAATGATGAGCATGACACCTGACCTGAGATTTTCCTCTGGATTCCACACACATGAGCACACAAGTGCAGGCACATTTACACACACATAATTTTAAAAATTATTAGATAATAGCAAAAACCAAATAATTCACATGTGGCATATATCTAAATAGTATCACTATTGTCATCAATAAGATATTATTAATAAGACTAATGAAAATGTAGTATGAACACTTAAGTTAATTCAGGTAGGCAATTAATCATTTTGCGCAGTGCTAACTGTTTTCTGGCCTCTGTACATCATGTACTTATCAACAATAATGAAAAATTTGAAATTTTAAGTCAATGAAGTGTTTGCATAATGGCTCTAATCATAAGAAAAGAGTTGTTTGATGATTAATGACACCTTTCAATGCTTCCCAAACTGTATTGCTTGGCTCTCAGTCTTGTATCATGTCTAGAAAGAAAGAAAGGTACATACTCTATTGGTACATACTCTATTATAAAACAATAATTGTAGTATGTATTTTAATTTAACTTAACACTTCATTTCAACATGCAGTGAATATAAAAATCAGTGAGGGTTGGGGGGGCAGTACATTAAAAACAGGATCCTGGTGAGTCCAGCCACATGTCAAAGTTCTCAGTAAGCATATGGCATATGTACTACACTGGACAGCACACTCCAAGCATTGGTTGAATGAAAGAGGGTTGATTTGTAGAGTTTCCTAATAGATTTTACCATGTCCAAAGGTTTTAAATGGGTAGAAATCTGTTTTATGGGTTTGGAGGAATTTATATTTCTTATTTTGATGCAATATAAAAAGAGACATATTAGTTTAAAGGTGACGAGCTCCATTCTTCTTCCAAATAATCTAGTTAATGAAAACAAATTAATGGAAAGTCCGCTGTTGAAACATCTGAGATGGGAAGAAAAGTCAGTGGCTTTGTGACGAGTAGACAGAGTCTTCAGCCTGTGTCAGCTGACTCATAACCACGCACATGTCTGTGAAACTATTTTTCATGTTTTAAAATTTTTAAGTGATTCCTCCTGCTGGTATAGTCTCTTCACACTTCATCGAACTTCCAAATAAGCGACCGTGCAGCAGTGAAGATTTCATGTGCTAAAAGGCTCTGTACCAATTCCCCCCAAATCCATCTATTTAAAAGACAAACGAGTTTTATTCACACTTCTAATTTGGGATCCACTAAAGGCGTTTGGAGTTGGGGGAGAAACAAGATGCCTGCTGTTCAACTTTTCTTTTTCCACCAATTCTCTTTACTGGAAGCTTGCATGTTTCTTGCTAACATTCCAAAGCACGTTGAATTCCCACTAGAAACTGAGTAACTATAGCAGACTCTGTAAATAGGAGTCATGAGCAACTGCCGTAGTTGTGAGTGGAGCACACCGTGCCAACAACAGGGACAGAGTGGGATCAGGAGTGGAAAATCCAGCAACACAACATGTTCTTTGAAATGCCAGGGCTTCATTCCTGGGTTCTGAATTTCAGCTCGATAAACTCACTGAGCTGAATAATACCTGTTTGTGAGGCTGTTCTCCACTTAGGAGGATGTTTAGAAGAATTTCCAGCTTCCCCTCATTAGCAACCACCCTCCCCCATAACTCAGTTAAAGAGTGACAAGTTAAACATGCTTCCAAATCCCCACATGCCCCCTGGGAAACAAGATTCATCTTAATTGAGAGCCAAAGCTTTATTCCCAGTCTAAAAATTATATATTTAAAATATAACATTTTCTTTAATATCAGGGCCAACTTAATTAATTCTATAATTTTATAGACATTATGTACTTGTAAGAGTTTACAGCCTCTGGGAAATGCAAGAGACCACATGGTATTCTTTCTCTCCTGCCATGCCTTCTCAATCTCAGTGGGTTTGACCTTTTACCTTGTCTTCCAATTTAATGTTAAATACCTTATTTTCTCTGGAATTGGTTTGTGTATGAGAATCTCAACTTTTATAGCAAATCAATTGTCACATACATCAGAGACCAAGGAGATGTAGTTCGTTGGACTCTTTTAGATATATGTTCAAATTTACTGAAATTGATTTACAATGACCCATATTCCCTAAATAAAGTATAAAAATTATATCACCACCTTCAACTTGGAAGACTAGAAGAAAATTTGAGAATTTGCATCTTAAATAATACCACAAACCTCTCTACCTCCATAAACTATGGTGAATGAACAAAATCTCAAAACAAACTTTGTGTTTCTTTTTTTTTTCCCTTAAAGTAAGCCCAGACAAAGCATTTTAGCACATTTATTTCCTGTTACATGAAACATTTAGATAGTTAAAAAATAATATTATTAATAAAACATAGTGTGGATTTTATTCATTTTGCTTGTATAGTTTTTGAATGGCAGAATAAGTTGATCAAGGAAATGGCAACACAGCAGAGGGTAGAGTGGGTAGGTTTTCCTGTACTTGCTATACATATGAGGTGTCAACTTTAGTATAAAATCAATTATTTCATACCACAAAGGCTGAGATGTAGCATACTGCTTAAACTCTCTTAGATATATTTCAAGGGTGTACAGTTCATGCAAACTTCCTCAAACTTGGTTACTTGCTTTAACAGAAGCCTTAAAGGGTCATTATTCTAAGTACTGATATTAAAGCTGTCATTTGATAAACCCTATGCTAGGCTAAACAAATGCTCGCCCATCTAACGCTTAAGGGTTGCTTGAGGTGAGGTTACAACTTACATCTGATAGGGAAAATGAGGCTCCGTGTGTTGAAATTGCTTGTAGAAAGTGACGACTCCGGTAAGAATAAACTTCCCTTTATACAATGTGAACGCCAAAATTCAAGTTCATTCTGGGAGTTTTTCTGATTCCCAGGCGACCCTGAGTGAGACCTGGCCTGATTCCATAGGCCTTTGATTTCAAGGAGGCTAATGGGTTTTTTTTTTTTGGCAAAGCAGCAGAATTTTGCCAAGAGAAAGAAAGAAGGAAGGAGAAGGACCAGGATGAGGAGGAAGAAAAAGTAGTGGTGCTGGTGGAAAAGGAGGAAGAAGAGGAGGAGGAAGAGGAGAAAGAGGAGGAGGAGGAGGAAGAGGAGGAGGAGGAGAAAAAGGAGGAGGAAGAGGAGGAGGAAGAGAAAGAGGAGGAGGAGGAAGAGGATGATGAGGAGGAGAACGAGGAGGAGTAGGGAGAGGAGGAGTAGGAGGAGAAGAAAAAGGAAGAGGAGGAGGAGGAGGAGGAGGAGGAGGAGGAGGAGGAGGAGGAGGAGGAGGAGGAGGAGGAAGATGTTAAACAGTTGTTCAAGTTGAAAGAAGGTGAGGAGAGAGGTGGAGAGGGAGTGGAGTTGGAAACAAAAACAGAAAGCCAGAGATTTTGGTAGTGGAAGCTTTCCAGCTTAAACTGGTAAGGAATCGTGTATGTGTTATGACCTGTCCCAACTCATGTAACCAGGTGTTTGAAGCCTTTAGAGACCCATTTGAATATTAGGGCTCTAGGTATATATACCAGTATTATCTAGTATTTAAAGAAAAATGATCTTTTCTAGTTTTAAAAGAAAAAATGACTGTGGTGAACTTAATTGGACATTTACAGAACTTTATAATATGTTTTAGCTATATTTTCATTGTCCTTTCATGATTTCTCTAAAACTTAAACCCAGAATAATGTAATTCAACTAATTTTGTCTGTATGTAAACACACTAGGAAAACAGAGGGTAAGGTTTGGTTTTGAGGAGAATGTCAAGAAAAGAAAAAACAAAAAACCTAATTTTTATGATACTATTTTAAAAGGGCAAACTAGTATCCTTCTCTTTCAGGCCATTCTTGCCAAAGACGAAGCTGTTTTAGAAGACGACAGGATGAATGCAGGTCAGACTGAGGCAAGGCCATGCTAAACGGTAAATATTTTATTTCCAAACCTAGAGTCCAACAGAAGATCAACAGTGAAAACATTTGGGCTTGTAACCCAATCTCAGAAGCATTTTATTTGAAATTTCTCTTAACTTTTGCAAATAATAGTAAATATAGGTATTTAATTCAACTATACTAAATATTAAGTATAAATGGGCTAAAATTTATCCACATGTCTGACACTATGTGCTTACAGAAGGAGAACACTGAAACAGAACAAAATGTTACTAGTGGTGGGAATTCAGACTTGTTTCCCTGATGTGTTTAGTTCTATAAAGCAACTGATCTGTGAAATTGGAAATATTTATTGGCTTTGGCATAAGAAAACTATAAAATCTTATTGAATAGATTATATTTATAGGGTATCACACCTACCAAAGCATTGGGTTTCAACAGAAAAACATCTTATTATTTATGATTTAATATTATGTCAATTTTACACAAATGCTGTAAGTTTTAATGTTTGGACTATAGTTGAGAAATGTAGAGAAACATATCACAGTATAAGCTATTTAGATTGGCCTTCTTCTCTATAGAGCTTTCTTCTCCTATTTGTACAAGGAAAATGCTAGGCAGCCAGCAGGTATTATTTAAAACATGGAAGAATACGTTAATTGACTTCAGAGTTTCTATTTAGACATTTGTTAGCTTAAACAAATATGACAATTGTCTTTGTGCAAGTAGTATTGACTGACCCCTTTCCTAGCTATGAATTTAAACTGTGAAATCCATTTGTGTGTGTGCAATATGTCACTTAAACCCTTAATAAATGATGGACACTTATCATCACCATTGCAATTAAATTTAAAGGAAAAGTTCAAGGCTTAAGTAAAACAAAGAAAAGATTTTTAATAGTAATAAATAGAACACAAATATATTCATTTTATTATGTAGAGACTAGCCTTCTCTTTTATTATTATGTTATAAGCTATGGCCAGCATATGTGTATAAGAATATATGAATAACAGCATCAAAACTGGGTGTCAAACAGGTTAAATTCTACCTGAAGAAAAAATTTTGAAAATGAGACTACACTATTTTTTGAAACCCTACAAAACTACATCCTTAATATTGACTTAGTTTTAATATTCTATGCATTCTATGCATACAAACTCACCTCTTAGGATGATGCTTTTTCCACAATATTTAATACTGTACACAAGGATTCTGTAAAATTACTTTTTGATCTTGTGAATACTACTGAATGAAGTCTAAAGGATATTTCTGTTCTATAATGCAGCTTTCTTCATCATTTAAGTGTAATGTGCTTAAGTAAAAATTGAACATTTGTTTCAACTCTTCCAGAGCATGTTTTCAACAAACCACCCTTATTCCTCCTCTGTTACACTCTCATTTTCTCCTTCCCTACCCCTCTCCTGTCTTTGTTCTTTCATGTATAATATATAATTTGAAAGAACAGGGAGGGCCTAAGAGAAGAAAAATGGAAAAAAGAAGATCAGTAAAGGAGAGGGAGGGAACATTAGAATAGAATGTCTCCTCTTTGTGTTCTAAGTGCAAAAATTAGCATAGTCTTTATAAAAGATCAATACCATCTCTCAGACTATTTTCTAGTGAAAATTAATTGTTCTTCCCAATTTATTGTAGAGCAAAGAGGTATGAAAAATCTTCCTTCAATGTGTGATCCTGGTTTTCTTTCTTCAGATTAATTATTTTTTGGCAGAGTGGACTAAATTTGTATGGAGGAAACTATACTTTGTGTTAAATCATATTAAATCTGGGACTGCTATTTTAGCAACATTCGTTTCTTTCTTATTGGAGCAGTAAAGTCTGAAAACAGAGGAAGGCTATCTGAGTGCATATTCCATAAGCTTCTAATTCATTATTCATACATGCCATTAGAAATAGAAGGAATGCATACACACGGGCACTCGTTCAGACATGTGTTGTGAGCAGGTATGCAGCCCCCACCTCAAAGGTGCTTTTTCAGTGAGGTAGAATGGTGCTCACTGAGGACTGCAGAAGGCCTTCTTGGCAAGGTCTTACAGTAATACTCCACAGGGCCCCAAGATACACTAGAATTTAAGTTTCCACCCTATGAATTAGGCCAACAGCACTTCCCCATAAAATGATTTGAGTGGGAGTTGCCCTTGAGAAGTTTCAAACTAGGTTTGCCCTATGTGTTTCATAAACTTTAAAATGTAAAAATAAGAAATAAAATTGAAATCTAGTCAATTTGGAGAGGGTTTACATCCCTTATGCTTTTTGAGTGAAATAGGATTTATGGTTCTTGCAAGAATGTGTAGCTGATCTGAGGCTATAACTTAGTGGACGTGCACAGAAATGTTTGTGGCTACTTTATCAATATTCACTTATAAAAATGAGCAGTGTAGCCTCCTCCTCTACAAAACTAAAAGTGATTATTGCTATAGCTCCTTTTGCAGAACATTTATAAGAAAACCAATAATGTGGATGTAAAAACATAGCATGCAATTTAAGAACATGGTTGCAAATATTTTTCCATTAAATTATGTTTTTCCATGACGTGTACAATTTGGATAATGAATAAGACCTTAGTAATGAAACCAATAAAGCTGAATGTTGAAGTAACCTTCTCTTCCCACTTTTACGTGTATCTTAGACTCATATTTATCATCTTAAGAAAAGTCTTTCCAGAGATATTCACTGCTCATGATGTAGACTGTCATCGTTGGAAAGACTGCAACAAAATCAAATAATTTTAAGTCTGGTGTGCATAACTTGTAAATAGACTGTGGTTGGGCAACTTGGAATCTCGAGTCCCAGTATTAAGACTATCTGTGTAATTCCAGCTGGAAGATACAGCACCAAGGACTTATTTTATGTTGAGATTCCCAGTTCCACTGATGTGTAAAAGTTGCATGATGATTAACAATGAAAAATGGTCATAGCACTTGAGAGGGAATAGATTTCTTATGAAATTAGGAACATGTAAGTCTGGCATTTAGAAGATAATTTTGGAAGTGGTCAAGAGGGAATAAAATCTGGAGTGCAAAAAAAAATTTAAGTAAAATTTAAAAAAGAAAAAAAATTAAAAAAAAACATTTAAGCATGATAGTATATGTTGTTGAAAAAAAATTATGTTTTCTGCATGATCTTAATAACTTCAAATTCCATTCATTATTTTGAAAACAGTCACAAAGAAATGCACACTATGTTCCAGCAATGCTTTGAGTTAATCTGCATTTTAAAAACAAGAAATAGGGCTGGGGAAATGGCTTAGTAGGTAAACGCTATTGCTGTCAAGCCTGACAACCTGAGTTCTACCCCTGGACCCACATATTAGAACGAGACCGAGTGTCTGTAGGTCCTGTGAGTTCCATACAGGCGTCATCACACACATGACATCACAAATAAGCAAATAATCAATATAATTACAGGACATAAAAGTTTTTTCATAGCCTTTGTTAAAGCTAGCAGATGTTTTAATGTTAAAACCAATAAGATAAAGAACAACTGTTAAGACTATCCTGAAATGAGTAACCACTGTGTGTCAGGCACCTACCTGTTAGAACTTCAAATGGGCATCATCTTTTGAGTTCTTTTCATAACTCTGAAGTCACAGTCTAGCCTCATTTTCCCCCATGTGTTGAAACTGCCTTCAGTGTGAAGACTTCCAAACTATGGCCTAAGATGGACCTCAGAGACAGGAGGTACTTGATAACTTGAATGCTTTTGTTATATTTAGATATGGAATATTTAGACCTGGAGAAATATAATTTAATATCCTGTAAACCTTTAGAAAAGGAAAGAAATAATTTTGCTTTTTAAGACCTGACTCCAAATACATTAACACTTAGGTAGGACATCTTGTGTCACATTATTGAAGCCAAAAATATTTATACCTGTACGTATTTTATTCACCATACTATATAGCAAGAATAGTATCTTAGTCTTGAAATGCCATTTACATTTTTGCCATAAAGATGTACCTATATTTTTGTACCTGATTTAGGTACAGTAAATAAAGAAGTTCCAAAGGAATTCTAATATTGTGGAGAAAGACAATTCTTTCGTAGGCAGTGGCTTATGCAGTGGCTAAAGACTAGAATAGCTCGGGGTCTACTATGTGATTCTAATTGATTCTCATGCACAACTCTTAGCTGTTTCCCACAATAGAAACACTTTTCTGCAAATGTTTGCTATTACGTTCATGTGACTCATGAGGTTTGGGATATCAGATGGGTATGAGGAATGAAACCCAGGGAAAATTCAATGGCTCTCTGTCATCAGAGATGTCATAATTCAGTAACAGTAATCTCCATCACTTCAGGATCAATTTCTGAGTGTTTGGGAAAACAGAAGTCTTATTGCACTATTGCCTGAGGTCATTCATTGGTCAAAAGCTTTTCCTCTTTGTTGCATCTCCCTGGTGCTAAGTAGCACTGGAACCTATAAACATATTTAAATCCAGTTTTGTCTGCAGGAGTCTCTAATAGGTTCTAAAGTATACAATTGTAATCACATTAAGTATTTTTCAAAATATAAACACTAGATAATTAAGTAAAAATAAAATGCGGTACAGAAGTTCCAGTTAGGAGCAGAAACAAATTCTAAACTATGCTAATTCCAAACTAGGAAAACATGTATAAATTCTCAAATACTGCAGAAATAGCCAGTTTGTACAACCTCAAGACATCTAACTTATTACAATAATTTTTATTTATGAGAAATGATTTTAAACTGATAATTAGTTCTCAGTTACTTTGTACAACAGCCCTTGCAATATACAACCACATGACCTAGAGTCAACTCAGAATAGACACTGACTGGAGCTCAGTCCCCAGCTGCTCTCAGTCTGCTGCGTGTGGAAATGGCTACATACAGTTTTTTCCTGTCAATCAGCAAAAAGACAGTCATAGAGAAGACGACAGAAGGTGGATCTGTGTGGTTTGATGGAAGAAAAGCTGCTTTCTACCCTGAAGAAGTTTTGAAATAAATTGTAAGTTCCATCATTTGTAATTTTTTTTTTTTGAGGAAAGTCAGGCAGTGTAAGTTCTTTATCATTTAGTTGCTCACTTGAAAATTTAAATTTTCTACAGACTCCAAACTTCAAAAATAACTTTGAAAAGCCAGCAACATTTTACAAAACAATGCCCAGTTAGCCTATGTTCTTTAAACTTTTTATGAAATTATGACAAATCTTTGATAGATAACAACCCCTATCAAAACAAATATTTTTTACTCATGATCACAAGCAAACCTACCTATTAAGAAAGAGAAGTTATATTAAAAAGTTACTACTTCATCTGCCAGGAGTGGTAGTGAATGACTTTAATTTAGTACTTGGGAGGCAGGGGCAGGTGGATCTCTGGGAGTTCAAGACCAGTACATTCTGCATAGTAAAGTTCTAGGCCAGCTGAGACTACATGGTGGGATCCTGTGTCAAAAAATAAAAATTTTAGTTCTGGGGCAAGGGATGGAGACTGGTTTTAAAGAATTCAAGAGTTGGGTTGCTCTGTCTCCCCTCTAACTGGAAACCAGAGAAATCTGTATTGATTTATGGTGCCTTCTAGTACCTCTTTGTTCAAGTAGAATACTAATGCTAGCTTTGCAGTTTGCAATTCTGTATGCTCGGGCACACTGACACTCTCTGCCAAAGCTTCCAGCTGAAGTATTCTGATAGGGAGAGTAAGGCCAAGGGACTGAGTCCTCCCTTGCACTCCAGCAAAACCAGTCATACGATGGGTGTAAATCCAGTTAGAAATTTGTTATTATGTTGCTATTGGTCTCATTTATATGAGGCATATGTTATAAACATCATATTATTGCTTACTTTAAATGTGTATTAAGAAATCCCAGAACAGGTTTTGGTTTTTATTTTATATTTTATTTATTTATTTAGTTTTTACCATTTTCTTCTCCCTGGTGTGCAAGATTTGTCAGTGACATGTATAAGAGCTGTGAGGAAATAAATGTTTAAGGACAGTGATATACAGATAAAAGCACAACACGATGAAAATTGCTGTGAAAAAGTTAACACCATGAAATAATAAAAAAAATAACCAGACCAAAACAGCTATCCACGTTACTTATATGTTAGCATGATATATTAAGCAAGTCATCTTATTTCAAATTTTTAGGGTGTGAAGTGCTTTTCTTAGTTCTGCTTTCTTAGTGTTCATATGACTAAGGTTCATTTTCCTCTCCTTACATGTTATAATTGGACAACAAAATATACAAAGACTTTTAGAGCAAGTGATAGAGCTATCACCACCACCACCACCATCACTATCTCTATCACCTATGTATCTATCTCTATTTGTCTGTCTGTCTGTCTGCCTGTCTATCTATCTATTATAAATCTCTGTGGATATTTATTCACATACAGGATGACTAAGCACAAAAATAACGTATCAGCCACTTCATCTCATACAGAGGTCCATCCTCATTTCATCAAAGAAAAACAGATTGTCTTTTGCCTTTTGCAATGAGAAAAATGAGGTATTTCTAGTGTATATAGTGTTTTTTATCAGTATTTACTTCAGTTAATTTTTTCAGTTTGACTTCCTTAACTGGATGTCAGAGAGTTAATTTATGAATGGTAAACATATAACTTCTTTACAGATTCCTTTCTCCCAGTGCTCTTTTATGACAATATTGTTATTTTTTAGTTTCAGATGATTGGTGAGTTTTCTGGACACATTTTAGTGATGATTAACAGAGCAAGCTCAAGTTCTGTTAGATTTACAAGTTTCTGTCTCAATAATGTAACATAAAGACAAAATATCAGTCACATTAAGAAAATAAAAAAATGTAGAGTTTATTAATGATACTTCTATCAATGAGTTTAATGTGTAAGTCAGAATTGGTCAACATGTTCAATTGTTTAATATAGGTCTTGTTGGAAAGTGGAAAATATTTCCATTTGCAGAACCTTTTCTTCAATCTGTGACTGAACACCATGCCATAGGTACTTTACTATAGGAGAGACTATATTACTGGAGAATTATTTCTCCAGTGTCAGTAAATGTTGTTAACTGAGAGCACTGAGATTATTCATTTCCCATAATGCCATTTTCTTTCACTATTTTCCATGTAACTCCAGATATCTAGGAAAGGAAATGTATCTATGCCAAAGAAACTTATCATAACCTAATCATAAGAATAGATTTTTGAAGAGCTTTAATTTAGATGGTGATATGAAAATTAAGAAGGCACTTAAATGTTAAAGTTGGCTGTGATTTTGGGATAAGAGTCATTAAAAAACTTAAAATTAGGCATTTCAAAACTTTTAATTCTTATTTAGTTGCTTGCTTATTTAAGCAAGTCAGTTAACTTCCCACATTTGAAGAAAAAAAGACAATAGTTATATAAATATTAAAGGGCTAGTATAGAGAGAGCACACCACGTATGTATCATTTAATATGCACTAATACAGGCACACTTGTTTTTGCTCTAAATATTTTAATACATTGTGAATAACAGATATCGAGTCTCTAGCTTGCTAATCAATACCTGTGAGCTCGTGTCATGCGGTTGGTGCCACCAACTCTTCTTTCTGTACGTATTCTTTCATTCAGATTCTAATTCATGCAACTAATAGGTCCTACTTACTAAGTGTTAATAACTGACTTGGGGAATAGAGATAATAAGAAAATAGTGAAAATACCAAACTGACTCAGTTCCTCCCTGATGTTTTAGTGATACGTACTGCTTTATGGTATTATTTTATTTCCAATATATGTGCAACAATTATTAATGTTTGGTTTCTTCATAGCATTTGTAATCCTTACTGCTGTATGTCTCACTGGATTATTCTGAAAGCAATCATAAGTATTTTATAGGTATATAAAGAAGAATCCAAATTACGGCTCTCTATTAGAAAGTGTTTGACTTTGCCTTGCCTGAAATTACATGAAGAATGCTCAAAGTATTGGCCTCTCAAAACATAAACTGAAAAGGTTCTGGTAAATGAATAGAAGTCAGCAGCTACTACTATCATATTACAGTTGTGTAAATAACAGTAAGAGTGAAAAGATGAAAATATCAAGTTGGAGCATTAGGCTAAAAACAAATACTTTCTGTTCCTCTTTCAAATTCCTCAAATACACAAATTAATAATGTTTTCATATCATCTTCTATGCTAAGTACAAAATTATACAATACATGAATTTCTAAATTCCAATCATGGCTCTTGGTTTGTTCTAGACAGGGTTTTTTTGGTGTGTGTGTGTGTGTGTGTGTGTGTGTGTGTGTGTGTGTGTAGTTCTGGTGTTTCTGGAATGCACTCCGTAGACCAGGTTGTCCTCAAACTCAAGAGTTCAGCCTGCCTCTGCCTCCCGAGTGCTGGGATTAAAGGTGTGCAGCACCACCTCCCAGTTGTATATTATTTTTTTTAAAGTTGTTGATCAAGAGAAACACCAGTCTTCCCTTCTTCATTGTTTACTTTTGTAGTGGGGGTGGGAGATGTCTCATCCAAAGAGAGCAATTCAGCACCATGGATGAACACTCAAAACAATACAAGAGCTATAGAACCATACATATCCTTAGGTTAGAGTTAAGAAATAAACTTAGAAAACAAACAGGCAAATAAAAACAAAGAAAGCAACCAGAATAGCGAACAAACAAACAACCACAAAAGCACAAGAAACACATACATACACACAAACACAAAACAAAAGCCATTAAACACAAAGGAGATGGATGGGTGAGGAGGTTGGGATGATCTGGGGTGAGAGGTGGGAAGAAGCCATGATCAGATTATATTGTGTGACAAAAATATTTTCAGTAATTAAAAATAAATAGACTTAGGTGTGAGCTGTTTTGTAGATATATCAGTTTGGACTGGATTCCACAACTTTGCGTTTTGATTGGTTACGGTTTTCTGTAATAGTCTCCATCTGTTGCAAAGAGTAGTTTCCTTAATGTGGGTTGGGAACTACAGTTATCTGTGGTTATAAGGACAAATATTTAGAATGTAGTTAAGGATTGTGTTGGTTTAGTAAGGTGGCATTTGTGGGTACTCCACAAAGATCCAGGGCTTTATTAACCTTGCCAGGTTTTCCAGCACCAGGAGTAGTTTTCTTCTTGAGTGAGGTCTAAGTGCAATTAGAGAGCTGCTGGTTACTTCCAGGATATGTGTGTCACTATTGTACACTTTCTTCAGGTTATCATACCATCATGTGGTTGTTGTGGACCATAAGCATCATAGATGTGCAGAACAGTTGGTTGCTTCCCTACTTTGGAAGCTTACCTGATGCCCTCAGGCACCATGAAAGCCATTCCTCAGGTAGGGGCATGAAGTTCAGTTTCAGCCCAAGGGCTTCTGGGTCCTGTATCTGAAGTACATGGTGTCTTCATCAATAGGAACTTATCTTCCCTGCCCCAGTGGGGTGAGAAAACCAAGGGCAATAGCCATAGCTTTTAATGTTTTAAAGGCTTTCTTGAACAATCCTGACCAACAATTCAAAAGAGGGCTTCTTATGCCTAATTCTGGGGTTTTTGTTATGTGGTCTTTGGGTTTTAGAGGGAGTATTGTGGGTGGGTCCAGATGAAAGAATTTCAGGGACCATTACCGAGGAGGGGGGTGGAAAAATCATAAGAGCCAGAGGATCAGAGAGTTTGGTGTGAGTTTATGTCTCTTAGGAATGTTAGAAGCTACATCTGTAAAGTCTCACCAACATGACTGGCCAATCTTGAGCTGAACAAGGACAATAACAATAAACATGCTAATCTTCAACCTAACATGAACTATAGGCAGCTAAGGAAGGCAGAAAGCTCTTCCCAGGGAGAGCACACCATTTGACTATCAAATAAGGAATGATCAGTCATGAAACATACATACAAGTAAAATTATACAGACTGAGCAGGTTGTATTCATGTACTTAAGAATATGTATGTACATACATATAGGTGTGTTAACAACCACTAGTGCGAGAGGAGCCATGGATTTGAAAGAGAACAGGAAGGGGCACACAGGGCTGCTTGGGGGGATGGAGGAAAGGGAAAGAGAAATGATGTAATTATATTGTAATCTCAAAATATAAAAGAAATAATTACAAAAAAGAAATAACGTTATAGTAGCCACCTTTCTTTTTAATATTCCAAGAACCAAACGAAAAGGGAAGCATGTTCATCTAGATGATATAAAGTTTACAAGTCTACCTCTTACTATCTTATGGAGACATAATGGCCCTTTCAAAGGCATGCATCATTTCAATAAATACATTAAAGTGTCATTAGGTTTAATAGCACCTACTCACTCAGACCATTATTCTGTACCTCTTAAAGTTAGTTTAATGTGTATTAATGGTGTGAAATTGATGAAATTACAAATCGAGGTTCCCTGGGCACAAGTTAAACCAAGAAGGTAGGAAGAAGACTGGTTAATAGAGCCCTCTACCTGGCCTTCATTCATGCTACAAAATTATGTCACTTTGCCCCAGGGAAAGAAAATGCACTGTCCGTAGTTTGAACCTAGTGGGATTTTTATGGTTTTAACTCAAGAAACTGTCTTTGGTTAGGTCATGAAAGTTTCATCATTTTCTTAGGGGAATAAGATAAAATGTTCTTTTATTGAAATTGAATTCATATTGTATTTTTTTTTTATTTTTTGAGAAATAAATAACTTATTATTGTCTTTTCTTTCTCTATTTCGGCTTAGAGAACCATTCAATATGTAATTATTTTACATTATCCATTTCATTCTACTAGCAATTGTTACAATCAATAAAAATGTTTAGCTGGTTAAATATTTGAGCTAAATAATATGATAGTAAAAGTTATAACTACTAATCTAACTGTGAATAATCAAAAAATCTAGAGTTCTGATTTCAGCAACACGTGATATAGTAACACTTAATTTCAGAGTGTCAAGGAGATTAGAAATGAATTTTAACTCCATCTTGCAGAAATATTAAGAAAGAAACAAACAAAAAACCTGTTTATTTTCATTATATTTGAAGGAAACAAAAGTAATTTCAAAAGTAAAAACTGCAGAACAAAACTTGTAAGTGGGAAGTAAGACTTAGACTGGATGTTACATAATAGCACTTACTTCATTTGACAGCCAGGTAATGTGGCCAGGCTTTATAGTGGCATCTCTTACCAAACGAACAGAATTATGGCACCTAATATGAACATCTAAAGAACCCTGGAGAAGAGGAAAGACACCCCCTGCACCCTCAAAAAATCAGTGTAGAAAGGAAACACCTAATTTTTCTGTTTCAAAAACGACAGAAGAAAGAGCCTCTAAAACTGTAGAGACTTAAATATTTTTATTTTAGTAATATTCAGATATTTTTCATATGTACTTTTATTTATATTTAATTTAAATATTAATGTGATGCATTTAAATAATATTTTAAATATTTAAAATTTTACCTGACAACTTAAGCAGAGCATTCTGAACACTTAGTAAAGAAAACATAGGTACTTAGAGATGGGTTTTGTTCAAAGGAATGTCTGGGCCATAAGTAACTCACTTTCTTTTTACTCATGTATCTACAGATGGAATGGAGCTAACACATCTGGAAGGTGGTTTAGAGCATAAGTCACAGAGCTTAGATAGGCACCTTTGTTTAAGGCAGACAGTACAGATGAGCTGGTGGTCAGTGTACCATCGGCAGAAAAACAGTGGACATCTTCTGTAGAAAAGCCTGTCCCCTCACTAGAATGTGTCAGGCCTGATGAAGCTAGAAATTTTGGTTTCTAAAGGCAAATTCTCTTGATTTTTAAAGATTTTTACTTCAACCTTTTATAAGTGAATGTCTTCTTGATTTTTAAATGAGGTAAATACATTTGGGAAATGGAGCTGGCCCATAGACAGTTATCTTGGGACATGTGGGAAGCGTGTACTTCAGCAAGGCATCTGGAAACATTCCCATGGTGTTATTATTGAGACTTTCTGGCTGGGTGCAGTAGATACACTGTGACTGTGTGCATTCTGAGTTAATTTCAGTACAAAGATTCTCACTTTTTTCTATTGCTCAAAAGTGCTGCCCTAGCACAGAGCCCCTCCAGTTTCAACCAGGCTGTTTGCAAGACCAGTTGAAAAATGATGAGGAGTCCGTCTCCTGTCATTGTGTGTAACTTGGTTGTTCTCTCTTTCACTCCTTGGAGCGTGCCTCAACTGTGTTTTCTCCCAGTGTGCCAATTGTACAACTCGGGGTACAGCGATGATTTTAGGTGATTCTCAGATAACTCTTTAAAAGTTATATATGCATTTCCTACAATTATAGCATATAAAACCTGATATTTTGTGTGTTTCAGTACATATATAAAGTCTAATAAAACATAGTATATTTAACTAATGTTAAGTAAATACGGTAGCTTACATTCAGCAATTATGGAAATTATAAAGAACATCAGTAAAACTGACATTTTCAGAGTCCTGTATTCCCTATGCAGAAAGCCTATAATGGAGACTTGTCTAGCATTGCTAAGGACTTAGTCTATAGGACTACTTTAAAATTATATTAGTATACAATGGGGATTCTTCTATTGTTTGTCAACCATCAAAAATAGAGACTCCTTAAAAGGATAGATCTTAAAATCCAAATTTGATTTATATTCCTGATTTTTTGTAAAGAGGGAAGCATTTGTGAGCACAGTTTCTTTCTGTGGAAGATATATTCCCCCCTATCAATTCTTCAAGGAGGTGGCTAAGCATTCAGGTGCTCGAGGGACAGAAAATCCTCTGCTAAGATGAAAGGAAAGTTATAGACTCGTACAGAGAATATCTTGTGTCTGTGTGGATATCTCACCTGTCAATAAAAAACAAACAAACAAACAAAACCTATGTCCTATAAGAGAGGGAAGAATAGAAGAATTCTGATAGAGCCAGGCTCAGGAGATTCGCCCAGGGAAGATGTGATAAGGCAGACCCGTGGTACCTGAGCATAGGGAGCTAGCCATGTGGCAGAATGCAGATTAAAATAAATGAGTTAAACGAGTTATGTTAAATTATGATCTAGTCAGAGAAGAGCCAATCTACGTGGCTAAGGTATTCGT
The DNA here is from genome assembly GCA_028551405.1 of Uromys caudimaculatus. NCBI lineage: Eukaryota > Metazoa > Chordata > Mammalia > Rodentia > Muridae > Uromys > Uromys caudimaculatus. Next base: position 52,639,108 of record CM052718.1, on the reverse strand, counting down.
AAATGCGTTTTCAGTCTGAGTCTTATTCCTGGGAGTATAGGGCTGGGGGGAAGGAAGAACAAAGTGCCACATAGACTCAGGACCTTAGTATTTTCAATAAGGAAAAATCTCCTAGGGAAGGAGGCCATCCAGGGTCCCAGCTTAACACAGAAAGCATTTCTGAGATTACCTGCTCCCCATTTCCCCAAGTTTAAGGAAAAATCCCCCAAACCACTAAATAACTGCTAAGATACTGCCGAATTATGTTATGCTGGTATCCTGCATGAGTACTAATACCTAAGAATATGTATTCTATAATATAACAGCTTATATACAAAAGTTGGTCTTTAAAAACACCAGTAAAGAAGGATGCAAATATTATTTTATATAACAAATAGTTTAGCTATGTGGTAAATGTCTTAGTATATATATACACACTACAAATTAAAATAATATTTTGTAGATGCTTGGATTTATAAAAAGGCAATATTTGGAATTTGGTGTACTTGTAAAATGACTTATAATTATAATTTTATAGGAAGTAGAAAAGAGAGGTCCCATGTATCCTTCGTCCAGTTTTTTTTTTTCTTCCTTTTTTAACCAGGAACTATATTTTATAGAGCTATAGCACAACATCATCAGGAAATTGACATTGTGTAATATGTCTAAAGATATGATATTTTGTCATGGGCGTAGGCTTGTGAAACCGTCACAATCAGGATGCGGAAGCACACCGTCACCCAGAGTTTACCCTCACACCGTACCTTACAGTCACACTTCTCTGACATCACAGCTAAGCTCAGCAAGTCACTACTACATTGTAAAATCACTCACTCACAAAAATATACAGAAACTTCCATGTCTGGATTTTAGGGCATGCTGGTTTGAAATTTGCCATTGGCTAATTACTCACACCCCTGTTGACTTTTTTGGCCAGCCTCAATGGCTCATCTCCTAAATTAAAGTCTGGGGATTGTGATATATTACAGCAGGTAAAGTCGCTTATCTCCAAGCCCACAAACCAGAGCTTCAGCCCCAAACCCATAAGGTAGAAGGAGAGGACTAACTCCTAAAAGTTGTGGAACTCTACACAGGCTCCAGGAGACCCAAGCTCCCAAGTAAACATGCGTGTGCACACATAAATAAATAAATATTAAATTGGAATTCAATAGTTTTCAGAGTGGCACATTTAATATATCTGATTGTTTAGTTTTATTAAACTATTACCTTAAGGACTGTAATGATAACATCCACATCAAATTAATGAAATACAACTTAAAATAGATTGAACAGTGTGCTTTACATGGATTTTCATGTAAACAGTGCTATTGTCAGGGTAGCCAAAATATGCATGATAGTAATATGCTATTTTCAAAGTGACAAATGTTCTATTCTCTCAAATGCCACATGGAGAAATTTTGACACAGAAAACCTGCTTGGTTTCTTTGGCCCCAAGGGTTTCCTTTGGGGGTAGAAAAGACACCATTCCCCAAATATATCTGAAGAAACACTGAGCTCACATTGCTACAGCAGAATCTAAAATGCGCATTCTGAACTGCACTGGGTTCAAGTTTGGCTCTTTTCTGGAAAAAGCCATTCAAAGAGTTGAATTGCCGTGCTCTGTGGTCATGGAGCAAGACACCTAGAATCAGCAACAGAGTCTCTCACTTGGTTCCACTGCACCGGAGAAGATAAAAACACCAGGAAAGACGTGTTCCCCCGAGTGCCTTCTTCATTTGAAGATGTAGGTGTCTCCCCTCACACCAATTTAAGGTTCCACATTCCTTCATTTTGTTGGTTCTACAACTCACTCCCATTGTGTATTGTAAGCTGTTGACACCACCCATTATGAGATGTTCAACCTCTTCAGTAACATAGCAATGAAATCCAGATTAATCTTTTCACCTTGGAAAATCTCTATGAAAAATCGCCTAGGAAACACAAATAATGAAGACTTGAGAACGATCCATCTCCCAAAGGCCTTTTGGAGACACCTCTTTACTGAACCTTCCCTTTCTAAAGGTGCCATTTCCAAGCCTGGCTTCTGAGAAACACCGGGCAAGGGACATGCAAAACTGACCAACATGCCTGTCTAGCCAACCTGATTGTTGTAGATTCCAGTTAGATCATTTCAATAACCAATCAGACAGGACCACTTTCGCCTTGGTGTCCCTCTGTGGAGAGCACCCCTGTGTTCAATTTCCCATTACCTCCTTGAGTTTGTCCAAAGCACCCTGGGTGCCTCCTTCAATGGAAGGGGAAGTTCTGGGGTCAGCAGTCTTCTCTGCTCTCACTGAACCCGAGGCATCGGTTGCAGTGCCCACGGACATTGACACCAAAGCGTGCATCTTACCGTTTCCTTTGCAGACCTTGTCCATTGCGCTGTCCAGACAGTGTCTCCGAATGCCCTAGAGGCTTTTGCTGGACTGGGCCGCCGGCCTGCGACACAGCGCGTGGCAACTGGTTTGCGCTGGGGCTGGAGAAGCCAGCCCCGGCCCGCTCCGCCCGTGTCAGTCCGGTTAGCACACGTGGTGCGGCAGCCGCCAGCATGCTCCGGTCCCCTCGGCCTCTTGGCTTCTGGAGCCAGCGCGGCGGCACCTGAGGCTTTGGAACACGTGGGGACAGGCGCCGGAGGCCGGAGACTTTGCACGGGTAGGTGGGGGCGCAAAGATGCTGGCGACCAGAGGAGCGATTACCCCTAGGGTCCTGCTCTGGGGCTCACAAACCCAAGGTCGGGCCGCTGTCACCAGGGCCTGTGTGGCTCACAAGCTTCAGATTCAGCTCCCGGCAGGGTGTCGCACTGCAGTGCCTTCGTTTCCCACCAGTTGGGGGAGCCCCATCTAGAGCGGGAGATGGGTTGTCTGTATTGCAGGGCTGCACCAAAGTCCTGGGGGCGGCTGTGGGCCTGAGGCAGAAGTATTCTGATCTCGGAGCTGGAGATCTAAAATCCTGGAAACAGCAGCGGTCCTAAGGGGGTCTTTAGGACAACCTGTCCTTGGAAAAAAATCCCCTCACCATTAAAGGCTGCTTGGGTTCACATAGGAGACAACACTCCCAACTGGTCAAGCATTTATGTATCTGCAAGCTCTTTCCAAGTTCACCGATTACCTTGCCCACTTCCTCCAAGCAAGGTGTCTGTCTAATTGTTCTGATTTCTGATCTGGAGACTTTCTGGCTATTAGGTAATAGGATTGACAACAACAATAACAAATTCTTTAACAGCTAGTGAAAAGGAGACAATCTCTTTTAGAAGAAGCTGAAAAGCCTCAAGAGGCTGGAGAGAAATCGTGTTTTAATTTGTTAGTGCAAATACAAAACTAAGCATCAACTTCTCGACCTGCTCTTCTGGAAAGGTAAGATTCTGAACAGAGCAGAAGAAGGATATTTGCTTTTATCAAAAATGAAGTTCCAGGTACTCCATCAAAAGCGTCCAAGTCCTCTCGAACTATTCAGAACTAGTGTGGTTGCTCCTCCTCCCATAAGCTAAGGGGTGCCAGGGCATCCACCACAGCTGGCTAAATACTGCCAGCTGGATTTCTTTCTGGTTTTACGCTTTGCATTTGTGTCCCTGCAGGACACATTCGGCAAGAAAGGCTGTTCATGTCCTAGCTCATCCCATAGGCGCCAGAGTTCTGCCTACAGATAGTTTTAAATAAGCTCCTCCCACTTCCCTGCCATGTCCTGCCTCCCTCCTTCCCTCCATCTCTCTCTCTCTCTCTCTCTCTCTCTCTCTCTCTCTCTCTCTCTCTCTCTGTTTCTTTCTCTCTCTCGTTCCCTTTACATCTTGACATTAATAGATGCACTTTGTCCCACCCCTCTACTGCTGTTCAGCTTCCGACCTTTGAATCTTCTATTGACTTTTAATACATGGATGCAAATTCCCAGTATGGCTTTTGGTGAAAATTGCTGGTTGTCCTATATTTTCTTCATTAGCTTGGTTTAGGTTCTCTTGGTACTGTGCCCTTGGGATTTGGCTTCCTCTGTCTATACCCCAGGCTTCCAGAGTGTCTGCGTCAGATATTGTGTCCCTTTAACTGCATGTGAATCCTTTAAAGATACTGTTGAGCTAGAAGAAAAGTAAAATAGAAATTCAGATGATTAGTTTTAAACAAACCAGGTCGGCCCTTACAACATAGATTCTACCTGTTTGGAAGGAAACACCACCATATTCTTATATAGAAGATTGAAATGTTAAAAACACAGTGTGGTATGTTGAGTGTGAGAGTTGGGGTGCAAGCCGCAGTGTGAAGGAAGGCAAGGTACGCACGTGCTCATGAGCAGCTCCAGACCAGACTATCCAGACTAGGTATGGAAGGACGAGAGGGGACATCATGGTCGGAGTGCTTTTCAGTGGAGCCGGCGCAGAGCTGATTACACTGTGGAACCAGGATGGATTGCTTCCCAGCAGGAGTTCTGTTCCTCATTCCTTGGCAGCATATTGCATAGGTATAGAAAGATCTTTTGAAATTGAAGATATAATACCTTTTGCCTAACTTGAGGCTAAATCTTTCTTTTTATTTAACTTTAATTTTTGAGCATTTCACACATGAGTATAGTAGCTGACCACTCCTGTCTTTTCTCTTTCTCCCAAATTCATGATCTCTTCTTTATTATTATTATTATTGCATTCATGTACATATGTGTGTATATATGGACACATACATATATACATGTATAGATGTGCACATGTATATGCACCCTACTAAGTCAATTTAGTGTTGTTTATACGTATATATGTCTAGGGCTGACCACTTGAGATTGGAGAATTAAGAAGTCATCTGTGGGGGAAACTGATTCTCTTCTCAGCAGCCATTGGATTCCTGTGGCATTCGACCTAGAGGTGGAAATATATGGAACTCTCCCTGTCCATACAGGGATGCTAATAGGAAGTTAAACCTTTAAGATTATTCTATACCCCTACTCTTTCCAGCAGCTTTCTGGAGGCAGTCATTTATTCAACATAATACACAGGTAGGAGAAGTAATCAGTGCTCTCATAGTGAGGGGGGGTAGTTTTGGTCTCATGGGTCTTTTCAGGACTCATTGCTATGATAAAATACCAAAGAAGAAAACTCAGAGGAGGGAGAATGTATTCGGGCCCTCATTTTGAGAAGATACCAGCATAACAGAGAGCACACATTGGTAGGCATACAAGGTGGCCAGTGACACTGTGACTGCAGCTAGCAAACAGAGACATGAGCACTTGTTAACAGACTGCTTTCTCCTTTTTATTAGTCTTTGCATCCCAGCCCATGAAAAGGTGCTGTTCATATTCAGGGTAAGTCTCTTCTTAGTTAAATGTTTCTGGAAACTACCTCATGGACAAGTTCAGATGTCTGTTTCCAGGATGATTCCAAGTCTATTCAAATTGATTCTGAAAGTTAGCCATCATAGGACTTACTCTGATAAAGGTGGTTAGCGTCTCATGAAACCCATTGGAAAATGGTGTTACAATTCCTTAAGCCACATATGTAGCAATTAATATTAGTTAAAATAACATTTTGAACAGTTCCTGGTACACACCATGATTATAAAAACTTCAAGTACTAGGTAACATGCTTTATACATAATAGATTTGTTGACTTCTCTGAGTCTATAGACCTTCCCCTGTGAGGTAGAAATGATATGATGTCCTGGCAGCTTCAGGTGAATGTCAAAGGAAGCAACAGAAATCAAAGTGCTCTGTGATCTGGGACTGCATGCATAGTGTCAGACATGACAGTAAGAGGAAGTCAAGTGGACACCACCCAGTGGATTGAGTGGGAAAGGAATATCCTATAATTTAAGTTAGCTCTACATGTACACATACTTGTATTTTTTTGCATAGATAGGGAATTTATAATTTCATTTGTCTCATTTTATATGTGAAGATCAAATATCCATAAATAGTCTTCAGGGGTATTTCCACACCTAAGAATACTGTTGAAATTTTTATAATAAAAATGGTGGTTCCTCCAATGGAAAAAAGAGGCCACAGATTTGAAGAAAGACTGGAGAGAGGTATTTAGGAGGGTTTGAAGGAAGAGTAAGGAAGAGAGATGTATTGTAATTAAATTACAATATCAAAAATTTTGTCAGAAATGTGATGCCACGGGAAGTGGCAGAGTCAGTGTTTGTTAAAACAATTATGATTCCTACCTTCTAAAACACGAAACCCTAATGGAAAGAGCCAACAGTCATCTTATCCAGAAGTATCTTAAACTTCTTAGAGTTGGAGATGTAGTCATGAGCTCAGAAGCTAACAGGGATAAGACATGAGAGTATTTCAGACTGGTTAGATGTCAAGCCGACAGGATTTAACGGTGTTTTGCATAAGAAGTATTTGGGGAGAAAGAGTCAAGAATGTCAGATTATTTGACCTGAATAATCGAACGATGAAGTAGACAGCCTCCTTAGATGAGACCGGATTGGAGTGATGACTGAGATGGGGACAGGAGAAATGACTAGTTTTTCTTTGTTTATACAATATTTCAAATAATAAACAAGCTGGGCAGAGGAATTTTGAGCTGGAATATGGAGCACAGAGGAGGCTCAGGCAGATTGGGAATCAATAAATGAGAACTGTGTTTGAATATAAAATTCTGTTATTGATTGTTGGTTCAGCTGTGTAATTGTAATGGTTTCTGTTATCATATTCGGCCATCTTATGAAGTTTTGGGTAAAAAGGTGGGTGCAGACAGTGCAGTAGTTTCAAGTAACAGACTCTCATCAAATTGGACTTAATGTCTTTAATAATTTTATGCAGGGTGTGGCCAGCTAGTAATGCACTGAGGTGACTGATGAAAGAGAAATCAGCACTGTAGCAAGTTTCTACATTATGGACACAGGAGATGAGGGCGTGGCCACAGTGGTGGTGCTGCGTCATTGTGTCACTGTAGGTCATAGGTCATGCTCAGGTGCAGGTTAACCGTAGTTATAAAGTTGTTCAGAAAATGTTGCACGCTGTTAGAGCACCAGTGCCCTTTTTAGTGTGACTAAGATAGAGACATAGATGTAAAGGCCACTACAGGTGATACAGATGCCAAACTGTAGGTGGGACCCACCTGGCTTTGAGATTCTAAAAGTCAACTGTGGTAAATGAGACTCAGCTAGTGCAATGGCTTCAAAATGTGCAAATTTAAAGTTTAAAACTTTTAGATTTTCAAGACAGGGTTTATCTCTGTATCCTTGGCTGTCATGCTGGCCTCAAACTGACAGAGATCCACTTGCCTCAACCTCTCCAGTGCCACCACCGCCTGGCAGCATATTTAGAAATTTAACACACTTCTCCTGTGACTAATTTGGATACTCAGTTTCTAGAGAGACAAAGAATTGAGAAACTTAAAAAAAAGGTGGGGGGGTTTCTTACCATTAGGCATGTCTTCTTATTTGTTTTCTGTCTCTGCTACCTTGCACAGTACCTGGCACAAAAAGTAATGACTATGTCTGTGTCACATTGCCTATTTGTCACTTACTGCAGTAAATCTTTGCATTATGTTTTTTCCCAATTATATAACAATATTCAGACAATCTTTTTTCATTTTTTAATTGGTTATTTTATTTATTTACATTTCAAATGTTGTCCCCCTTCCCAGTTTCCCCTCCACCAACCTCCTAGCTCCTCCCCCACCCTCTGCCTCTATGAGGGTGCTCCCCCACCTGCCCACCCACTTCTGCCTCAGTGCCCTTGCATTCTCCTACCCTGCTCTGACAACTGGCCCTTTTATTGACTGGAAGTTTTGTTTGGTGTTTCATTTTTGCTGTTCTTTGTAAAGTCTAAGTGTTAACCTCCTTAGTCTGTTAATACTTTCTGTCTTTTATTGCTCTTAAACTTTATAATTTAATGTAAGTCCATTTGTCAGTCTTGGACTTATTGCCCATGCAATAGATTTCACTCAGAAATAGGCTCTACTCAGAAATTTGTTGTCTATATCTTATGTGAAGTGCTTAAACCAGTTTATTTTTAACTATAAATGTCAATCTACCTTGCATGATACGTGTATGTTGAATTTATGTGTGCTACTTAGAATCCATATATACGTAATTTTTTACTTCCCATTTTAGAATTTTATTTATTCTTTGACAATTTAATATATTGTATACACTGAGATTTGGTAATAATCACCTCCTTCTCCTGCTTTCTCCTCCCAGGCTCCTTCCTGCCATCTTTCTCTCTGACTTCACGTCCCTTCCTTTCTTTCCATTTTAATGAGACTGCCACGTGTGTTCCTTTGCCTGTAGTCTGGACTTTCCACTCTTCTCTGCTATGCAACGCATACAGAACCCTACTGAGTGATTTCTCCACCCATGTTCTGTTCCGACACCACCATTGTGTCTTTATGCGTACTATTTATCCAGAGAGGATCGTATTATGTCCTCATTATCTCTGAAGAGCTATTTAATGCTTTACTTCCAGTGAAAAGTCTTCCTGGTAGCCTACTATTATCTAGTATTAACTATATCTTAAGACTCCTGCATCATACTGGGATGTATCTTACCCTTGTTGCCTCTACTCGATAATATGATCATTAAGGACTCTGCTGTGGGCTTGACAAGCAAAGGGATTCAGTCATTGCCATTTCACCAAAATGAATAGATGAATCCATGAATGAAATTACTATTTCCATTTTTTTCTTCTAAAATATATATTATGATAACATACTTTAGGCATGCTTTATAATTTCTTGTTTGTAAGCTTCTGTTTAAGTAACTATAATTTCTTTGTGGCTGTGCATCCTGGTGTGGGTGTCTACATTTTGACAGAGATCTTATATTATTCCTGCTCTCATTACATTAGCCTTGCCTTCTCCATTTTCATGCATTTTCTTGCTTCCACCTACAGGCCTAGACTGGTTCCTGCTACAGCAGGAAGGCTGTAAGAAGCTTCCTGCCAGGGACTGAAGATCGCCTTGGAATCAAGCCCTCCCTTTTGCTGGTACCTGGTACCTGTTCTCCTGCTCACCTTACTTGCAGATCACCTGGCTCCTGCTGCCCTGCCTCGGCTTTTGACCACCTGCCTTGCCTTCCAGCTCTGGGAGCCTCCAGTTCATCTCTGCCTTCCTTCTCATTCATCAGCTGTTTGTTCTGATCACCCACATAGCCACTGATTTATTTTTTCCTTGTGTCTGGGTTTTTAACTGATGGCAACATTATGACCTTTGACTCCTTTGTGTGGTTGAAATGCGGGCTATGTAATATAGTTATGTTTGATCTCTTCTTCTGATTCCCCTTCATCAGAATTTGCTTTGTGTATTATTCTCTTTGATTATGAGCCAGGCCTTGTATTATCATTTCATTTGCACAAGGACACTATTCCTACTCCCTCAGGATGGTAAAAGCAGAAGTGAAGAAATGACCAAATCCAGCTCAGCTGATAGGCTTTTAAAGCCAAGTTTATCCTAATGAATCTAACAGGAGCATTTAATAAAGTGTTCTTGATTGTGACTATGCATCCAAGTTATCCTGAAGTTAATACAGAGACTTGCTGCAGAGACACTCAATTAAAACATTTAGGAGGGGTCATAGTATATGTATTCCTAAAAATTTTTTTGATGCATCTTGAAGTAAAGCTTGGGGTACAGTTGAGCACTGTTAAGCCAGTGATTACATAAAATATTGTATGTATAATGACAATGAATCTCACTAAAAAATGCTAGTAGCCATTGCTATCTGTGTACCAAATGGTAAGTTCTTTATATTTAGTTTCTCACCTAATTAACCTTCGATTCAATGCCAACTCTATACTATGCATACAGAGAATAAATGTCATTTAATTAGAAAGAGGTCAAATTATCAACTAAAAGTGATAGTTCATTGCCCAATAGGAATTAAATCCAAATCATTGTTATACTTAAGTAGGACACATCAATATCCCAACACTCATATATCAAAAGCCACAATGTATATATTTTATGAATTATAAATTCATATATCAATCTTATAATTTTATGAATAGAGTTACTACAATCATCTAATTACCCCAGTTGAGGATTCTTATAGTTTCATAATTGCCTATAAGATAAAGTGAAGTTTCCTTGTAACAGTATAAAATATCTCTTAAATTTTGTACTGTGCTGTCTCTCGCTCTCTCTCTCTCTCTCTCTCTCTCTGCCATCATTCCAATTTTCCCACCATTTTTGGTCACTATTCTATTGCTGTGAAGAGACACAAATGACAGAAAGTATTTAATTGGGGGGCTTACTTAGAGTTTCAGAGGCCTATTGCATTATAAAGTCATGAAACATGGCAGCGCACATGTAGCTGGACCCTTAGCTGAGAGTTCCATCCCATTATCTTGGTTCCCAGGCTAGGGGTATGGGAGAGAGGGGGACATGGAGTGGGAGCATCGGACCTGGCTTGGGCTTTTGAAACCTCAAAGCTCAACCCCAGTGACACACTTTCTCCAACAAAGGCGTTCCTAGCCAATAAGACAACACCTCCTAATTCTACTTTCACATAGTGTTATTCCCTGGGGACTAAGCATTCGAATGTATGAGCCTATGGGGGGGGTATTCTTATTCAAACCACCCCAGGCAGCTAGATGAAACAGTGCCGTGTCTTTGCATTACCCTTTGAAGGTGGAGCACACTAAGCCTCCTTCCAGACTTGATCAACAGAGAAAGACTCTCGTGCAAGTCGTGGATCCATAGATAAGCTTGGATTAAGTGTCTGTGACTGTGAGCTTACCACACAGGCATGGGTGTACCACCTGAAAGAATGTGTGCTCACGTGGCCCTGTGTCCTGGAACTCAGATTTTACAAGAGTGCGCAGACAGTGGCAAGTGAGCACAGGCTGAGGCTGCTTCTGAGATGTCCTAGATCCTATGAGCTGGCAGTCTGTGGGGGTGGAGGGAACGAGTAGTAAAGAGTTCCTGCCTGGTGACTGGAAGGGAGTAGGTGACTTCTCCCACATTTTTCTACTCAGTTTACACACCAGCTGATTTTACCACCAGCTTAAGGGTCACTTCCTGTTAATGCTTCTGTTATCTATCTACTCAAAACATTTAGCTCATAGAGCTCTGACATAATATTCATACATAAGTATTCAGGTTATTGTAAGTTTTCTTAAAAAATTTTTATTTAATGTATATGAGTACACTCTAGCTGTCTTCAGACACATCAGAAGAGGACATCAGATCTCATTACAGATGGTTATGAGCCACCATGTGGTTGCTGGGAATTGAACTCAGGACCTCTGGAAAAGCAGTCCAGTGCTCTTAACCGCTGAGCCATCTCTCCAGCCCCTGTAATTTATTTTTTATTGAAAATATTTGTCATTATAATCTGATCATGGTTTGCCCTCCACCAACTTCTCCCAGATCCTCCCCACCCAACTCTATGACTCTCCCCCTTGAAAACAAACTAGAATTAAACAAACAAAAGAAACACACACACACACAATGCTACACACATTATTGTGTACTATTTGATGTCTAAACTTCTATGAGGCAGGAGTGTCATCTCATTTGTTCTTGCAAACTTTAACGCTCAGTGCATTTTTCCTTCAGGAGCCTGAAGAGCGTTCTTCTGAAGCATAGCATTTCCAGGCTGTCTGTCCTAGATGGAGTCCACAGCTGTTCAGTCTCCATCTAGGATTAGCCCAGGATGTAAAAGGATTGAGTTAAAGCAGATCATTTCATATAGCGGTGATTATTGATCCCTGATTTGTTTCAAGGTGTTGTACTGAAGTTACAGGAGAAGATACATATATGTTAAGAGTAGGGCCAGCCTGGAAAAATCAATGCAAGGTCACCATAGGATGAATAGAAAGAAACACTTAAATGTCAAACAAAAATTACTACATTTGGAATCAGTAAAAATCCTGTGGGTTATAGAGTAATCCTCTTACAAAATATATTCATATACTTTTGAAAATGTCACTTATATAAAAAGCTGAGCCACTCATGTAAATGGTCACATGTATTAGAAGGCATTAGCTCAAAGGAGAATAATACATTTATAAAACCAGTATTTTAATAAATGGAAGCATAACATTTTTTTTCCAGAAACTCCTAATTTAGCCTTCATAGTTATTGTATAGATTCTCCCATAGTTTCTCAGACAGATACCTTATTTTAAAAGTTAACAGTTCTTCAGCTTTAGGAATAATTTTAAATTATCGCATAGTTTCTATTAGGTATTAGCGTATGAGATAATGAAATCGAAACACGAATCAGTTTAGAATTGGTGTGTTTATTTTTTTTACTTGTCAATTTATACAATTCTTGAAGTAGCCAAGGAAATCACTGGGAGTTAAGTTGTTATACTTCTTTCACAGTCTTCTCTGTTATGTTTAGAATTAGGAACAGAACTGCAATTTTTTCCTCCACATGTGTCATTATATTTTCCTTTATATAAGGCTTAATGTGCCAAGAGGGGAATAAGCACGACCCGAGGAGCATTCTTTCCTTGATGTCAGTAAGGGTATGAGAACGTGGTAAGCGACCATGCTTGGTACACAAGAGAGAATGAACTAGTGCTGTGGGCCCAACTGTGTGGCAGGTCAGTGTTTAGATATTTTGTTCGTGGTGTCTTACAACATCCGGCGTAGTCTCCCATACAGATGAGACATTTTAAACTCTGGCTAATGAGTGGCCAAGCTGGTGACTCACGTAAGAGTGACAGGGTAACATGTATGAAAAACAGCTTTTAATTATAAAAACCCATTCTGGTGAAAGGGGTTATAGGGGTTATTGTGATGGGTGTTGACTATTTCTGAAGTACGACTACATGCAGAAAAGTGTAAGATTTACAAGATGAAGAACTTATGCAACCAACTCCCCAATTAAATTCTTAGCAGCAGCCAGAGGCCCTCTGTTTGCTTTCCCCCAGTAAGTTTTCTCCAAAGTAATCATAAATACTGTCTCGACTTATAACTCTAGACATTTGTTTCTGTTTCATGAAATGTAACTATTAAAGGCTCACCCTTTGTAGCTCACTGCTGCCATATGAGCCATGTAGAATCAATTCCTGGGAAAGGAGGTAGCCATTATTTATTTATAGACATTGCTGAGGAGGATTCCTTCATATAAACATGCGATAACTTACCCTTTCTACTGCAGAGGAACATTAAGGTTTATTAATTTTTTAATCTGTGGGTGTTACTAAGAGTACAGTACATATCATCTGTCATTTGGAGATGATATGTACAAAGGCCTGGGAATGGGATTCCAGCAAAGCTCAAACACTTAAGATACCGCCATCAATCTTCTGCAGCATTTGTACCTGTGTCTCCATCTGCAGTGGCTGAGAGTTCAGCTTGTCTTTATTGGAGACATTTGTTCCGTTTTGGACATTCTGTGGAGGGCGTTGTCAAATAAAAGGACACTGTTGTTTGCATTCATGTCATGACTAATAATGATGAGGACCTCTTTTGCTACTTGGATATGTGCTCTTGTGAAGGTCCTGTTCACAGTTTGTGTATGTGTGTGTCTGTACTCTGTAGTAGTTCTTCATGTGTTCTGACACAGGCCCGTTGTCGGGTAGAGGCATTATGAAATTTGCTTTTGTCAGCAGATTTAACCTAAGAAATCTGAAGGTTAAACCACATGGGCCTGTTATTAGTGCTACAGGTCTGGTGCATGATATAATCCTGTGCTAGAGTTTCACTTCTGATTAGCTGAACAGGAGGTGGAAACAGGCTATTAGATATTATTTATTATTTTATCCTCAGTGCCTTGTAAGTCATTTTCTTAATATTGAAGCATATATTTTTATTTTTCAAAATTCATTTTTTTTCACAAAATTACATATAATGTAAATTTAAAGCATTTTATTGTATGACCAAAAACATTAGTAGAAACTAATAAATGGGGAAAAATAAACACTTGTCTTCAGGGGTTTGTAGAGATGGCTCAGGAGTTAAGGGCACTGGCTGCTCTTCCAGAGGTCCTGAGTTCAATTCTCAGCATCACACAGAGGCTCAGAGCCATCTACAATGTGATCTAATGCCTTCTTCTGGCATGCAGTTGTACATGCAGATTGAGTACTCACAGACATAAAAAAAATCTTTAAAAGTCTTTATAGATTTATTGTATATTTATAATTATAATAAACCTTTTTTGGAGGCCAAACATTTAGCTCAGTTGAGTGCTTAATGCAAAAAAGCCCTGGGGTTGACCCCACCTCTGCATAAACTAAGCTCAGTGGTATAGCTTGTGGACCCCCCACATTTGGGAGGAGACAGCAAAAGAATCAGAAGGTCCAGGTCATCCTCAGATACATAGCAAATTTAATGCTAGCCTATATAAGATTATGTCTCACTAAAAGAAATAAAAAATAAGTGAAAAATATTTAAAGAAACCTACCTTCTGATAGAATGTTTAATACTAGTTTCATATAAAATGAAGAGATTATTACTTTATTTTATTCTTCCTAAAGTGACAGCATGGCTTAAAGCATTGTAAAGCAGATTATAAAATTCTATTTTTTCATGGAACAAGTTTATGGTTCACAATAAATTGGAATATGTTGCTCCGAGGGTCAAATTCAGTGAAATTAAAAGACTATAGTTTGTAGTTCATTACTGGGAAGATATGGGGAGAAAGGGGCAAAATATTGTTTCAGAAGGCTGCCTGGCCCAATATTAAAGATAATCACATGGAGTTGGAGTTTCCATCTGGATGGAAATTTCCATGCTGAGGTCACCAGATATAACCTCTCGCTGCATCTCTCAGCTTTAATTCCATTCTGCCCTGCAATGTAAAACATTTCCTATATTGCAAGCGCCATTCTCTCCTTGTTGTGAAACCCTCCTAACCTTAATTCTCTTGAGATTCTTGCCCTGGGCACAGAAAGCCCCACCTTTGGGACCTGGATGTAGTGCTGGCTTACAGGGCACTTTCCTGCCACTGGCTCAGTATGGAGCTCCTGGTACTCACCCCTTTCCATTTGGATTTATTCTTGCTGTGTGATTTTGGGGATCCTTGTCTCCTTCAGCATAGATTTTCAGGATGTTCTATGAAATGGAAATACAGCAGTTTGGGAAAGAAGATTGACAGCCAGAGTCCTCAATCTGCCTTTTACAAAGGATAATTTGTTCAACGTTAAATATAAAAAGCTCTGCTTGATGGTTGCATTAGAACCCGTGGGGTGTCGTATCAGCCTACATGCTGGCACACAGGTTCATACAACTCGCTCCTAATCATTACCTTTAAGTGAGGGCATCAAGCATATTAAATGAGACTCAGTTTCTAATTGTCAGATATTAGTATAATGGATTCCCTTAAAAGGATTTTTAGACATTTGGGGTAATTTAGTCTTTAGAGAGCAGCACATGGTGTTTTGGATGAACTTGATTCTTGAAATTAGAGAGAGGACAATATTAATGCCTGGGTACCTGGTTTTAGTTTTCTGACCTATTTGCTACTCAATGTATTCTTGACTTAAGGGTCAATACCCAAGGAATAAGTTGATTATGGTCCGTACCTGAGAAATAAGAGAAATACCCAAGAGATAACTAGGGAAAGCGTACCTTTAGCCAATGACTGCTCTCTGCAGAAAGTTACTGACTTGATGATTCATGAGGTCCAGAATTATTGTCAGATGGATAAACAAACAAACAAACAACAACAAAAACAAAATCATAATCACGAATAGTTTTACTTTGTGTCCTAGCCTTTACTGCAAGTGTTGTATGAGTTTTGTTGGACATGCTGTAGTCTTACGCTTGTATTGTAATCTGAATGAGAATTGTCTCTCACGGGCTCACATACTGAATTCTTGGTCTCAAATGGAAAGTGCCACTTGGAGAAGTTACTGAACCTTTAGGAGGTGGGATACTTTGAGGTGTACCAGATTGGCTCTACTTCCTGTTAGTTTTCTGCCACTTGTGTGTCAACAAAATATGAGAGCCAGCTTACTGGCTGCTAGGCCAGCCTTGTATACCTGCTAACCTGCCTTCCCTACCACAAGGGACTGTATCCTCTCTGGAATCCCTTTACCTCTAAGTTGTTTTTTTGTCAGGGTTTTCTACACAACGGAAGTAGCCAATGTAGTTAGGAAGTGAGTTATGCGTCAGTTCTTACATTCTGAATTGTCTAGCATAGAATTTTAGTAGCTACAATTGTGGAAAGTTTACTTTAAGAAACAGTATTTTCCCCTTAAATCTTATAAATAGAGGAGCCTTTATAGGTACATTAGAGAAGCCACACCAATTATGGAGGTATCATTATGACAAGATTGGGTCCTAATTTTCCCAGCTTGATAAGACTGGCATATTATAAACAGAGTTAAGGACCATTTGGAGACCACTTTTAAACGTAGCCTCAGGAATATTTAGGAGACAAGAGTAATTAGTAAGCTTTGTATTACTGTAAAGAAACACCTGAGAGACAACAAAAAGGGTTGTTTTAGCTATGGTTTGGAAACTTAAGTTCTTGGAGAGCTGGTCCCATTGCCTTGAACCTGTGATGAAGTGACACGTCGCAGCAGGAGGCCAGGATAGAGTTCACTTTATGGGGGCTGGGAAACATAGGAAAGAAGGATGATGAACAGGTGTCTCATCTCATAATTCTTTTTGAGGTCATGTACTAATGAGTTGTGATCTCCCACTAGGAGAGTACTTCCCTTTTTTTGGTGATATTAGTACATTTATTTTAATATAGGCTTAAGTGTGAAGATTAGAAGAAAACAATGTCATCAAATAGAAAGTAAGCCACATCTAAAGAAATAAAGATATGTGATCCAAGAGAGAGAGAGGCACCTGGACCTCACTTCTTAAAGATTTCCGTCACTTCCCAGATACTGCTGCCGAGCCAGAGACTGAGTCTTTAACACATAAAGTTTCACATACAAACTACAGCATAGCATGAACATTGATTACCTTAATGGACAGACATCCCGGTCTTCAGCATACTAAACCTAGCTTAGAGAACCATTGGATGTGATAGAGCCCTCACTGGTAAAGCTTCATTTTACAATTTCTCTTTATTTAATTTATTTGGGATTTAGCGATATTCTACAGCTTTAGGCAAGTCCAGCTATGGAATAACCATGGTTAAAACATATTTTAAAGATTAGTTAGCCTATCTGGATATTAGCTGGATACACATATGTATGTGTTATATACACATATACATACACACATATATACTTGAAATCGAACTTAGGGCTTCATAAATGCAAGGTAAATATTCTATTATTTAGCTGTGTTCCTGACAAATACTTTTTTAGGGGGGACAAATATTCAAATAAAGAATTAGCCTCCCTTCTTTCTTCTTTCAAATTCCACACTTACTGACCCTGTTATAAGTGTAGCCAGTATTAATACTGAAGTACTTTTCTAATCATTGTTAATGTACTATATAAATTATATATGTATAATATATATATATATATATATATATATATATATAAATGTAAAGATTAGTTAAGCTATCTGGTAATAAATGAATATACATATACATGTATTACTCACACACAGACACACACACACATGCTTGGAATTGAACTTAGGGGCTCATAAATGCAAGGGCAATACTTTATTATTTGGTGTGTGTGTGTGTACATACACATTCAAATATATAATTTACCAAAAATTAAAGAAATTACAAAGTCTGATTTTCTACTACTTTAGTTTTATTTAAAGTATAAGCAAACAATATTTAAACCAGGGACCATGGGGCTTGGGAATATATCCCCATTTGGAAACTGTATTAGAGATGTTTTTCCAAAGCCCTCGTAAGGTGCAGCCTTGGCCTGGCTGGTTTTACCTACACTACTTTTGCTATTTTTCAGCTGCACCAAGAGGTAAGACACCGTATTCCCTACAATTTAGAAACCCTTGATTGTGTCTTCATAATAAAATATTCATAGGGTTTTTGAACTAACTGGATGAGAAAATGGGGATTTTAATTAAGGGTTAAACATGCTACATAAATAGGCTACCCAGGCAGCGAGGGAATACTTCCCAGATCCTTGGTGACTGAAATGGGATGATTACTAAGACAAATGGCTCCATCTGACCTATTATCCCTCACTCTACCAAGTTCCAGCAGCCTCTCTCACCCTTGCTTTACGCCCACTTGACAACGGAGCAGAAGGCAATGGCTTTTGCTGTGACTGTTGATGTTGATTGCTTGCAATCTTCCACCCCCAGGGGGTCACGTGCCCCCCCTTGATTAGGAGAAATGGCCCCATGCTCATCCTGTCAAGATGTCCATGCTGCACGGTGAATATGGGAGAAATCTCATTTTGGAGACAAGCATTTTCTGTGAACTCTATTAAGCAACAAAGAAGCTGGCCTTTCATAGGGTCACATTTCCAGGATATAATCACCAACTTCTTGGGTGCAATATAAGGCCCTGCCAGAGTCCACTCTTTCCACAGTCATCTGCGATTATTTCATGATGGCAGCGTTCTCGAGGGAGTTGGAGATGCTCTCTGCACATTTTAATGAGCCTGTCATCCGGCCTCAAATTTCCCCTTTCAGTCCTTTATTTCTTTCTGATCCCTTTCTTTCATGTTGTGAGCAATGTTTATTTGGAAGGCATAGGGAACAGAGATTTTTAAATGTCATTCAGTATAGATGGAAATCTATTGTCTTCCCCTCTTGAGACTTAGCAATATTTTATTTCCTGGTTAAATAGGGTAAAAAATATTCTTTATCTGCATTCTGGGGAAAATGACCTATAATGGGACATGGAACTTTGATAAAGAAGACTTTTATTTTTTGATAAAGATTTGAAATGTGTGTGAATGCAGTTATAATAAAAGCATTATAACAAACATTTCTGTATAGTAAGAGAGGTCAGACTGGGACCATGGCTCAGCAAATGAATATTCTATAGTTCTTGCATGACTCTGAAAACAATTTTTATTTTTAGAGGTGAACTTAATAGAAAATACAAAATTTAAAATTTAATTTAAATAATTTTACAAACAAAGAAATACCAGAATAAATAGTCAGAATATTTTATATAATTCATTGTATTAATTTTATCCTTTATTTTATTCTGCTTTATGTTTTTCTCACACTAGAGCTTCATTTTATAACTAAATATACCATGGGATTTAGTATTAGTAGGTGCTAGAATAGAATTTGATTTTATAAATAAATTTACTTTAGGATTTATTATGTAAGGACTGTCAATTAGGTTATATTTTAATGCATCATAGCTACCCATCAATGATTTTTATTTTAATTTTTTTCTGGTAGCCTTTGTTAGCAAAATAATGCCTATGACTAATGCTCCCTGTAGCTCTCCCTATTTAAATTAATCTGGTTCTTTATCCTTTGCAAACATATGTATGATCTGCTTCAATCAGATTTTCTCAAAACAAAGGAAAGTATCTGCCATTTCTCCCCGAGGGCTTTACAAATGATATGCATTGAACTAATCCAATTGGACTAATATGATTATTTTTTGTGTATGCAGAATGGTGTGGGCTCTTCAATAATACATGAGAAAAGAGTTGAGGCCTCCTGATAATTTCTTTGCATGGATCTGGAGAGCAAGATTTCTAGGCTAAGAACCCATATGGCCACTAAGACTTACTTCTGTGTGTGTGTGTGGTACCCCTTTGTAAATAAAGGTACACTCTCTGATACAGACAAAGAAGATGTGTTGGCTCACTTACGCTCACACTTTTTTCCAGTAGTGGTGTCATGTAAGTGCAGACTAAGAAAGACTCTTACCTGGCCACAGCTGTGACAGAGACCAGGTGTGGGTTCCCAGACCAGCTGGTTGGGGGAAGGACAGTGCTCTTTGTCTAAGTCTAGATGTGGTTCAGGAGGTCCTCCCTGGTGTGGGTCCTCCCTTCTTTTCAAATTAACATGCTGGCGTTCTGAAAGCTTTTCCTTGGTGAGTCTTTTTTATTCATGCTACAAACTTTTGGGAAATTTAAAAAAATGGCTGGTTTTTATCTTGTGCCAATTGTGTCCTAACACACATATGTACACATATTATTAGATAAATCTATATTTAATAAATATGTATAGATACTTACTGTTCACAGACATATCAGATCACGTCTTCATTTCCCACCACCTCTTGTACATTCATACAGGGTGTCAGTCCAGTTATTGTTTTATAGAGGACAGAAGTTGAAAGGACATGGAGATGAATGCTTTATTCGACAGATATGTTTATAAGCGTTTTATTAGGCAGAGTTAACCACTGAACACACAGCTCTGTTTCCCAACTCCTTATGAACCCTTTGTCAATAAAATATGTTGAAATGTGTTAGTTCACGTTCAAAGACACACTCCAGTCTCACTGGTAGCTTTTCCCTAATGACCACGTGCTGTTCACATCAGCTTGTGTGCTCATCATCTTCATGTGAGAAGCTTTTTATTCACACTGTTCTGTCATCAGCTTTCAACAGTCTAATGCTCAAATGGATGTGTCTTATTGTTTTAATGTACCACTTTCTGAACATCAACAAATTGTTATGTTATAAAAATAGCATTTTTGTGTTCTTAGCCACTTACAATAGGAACTGCCCGTGATTCTCATGAATCATCATAAATATTTCTTTTAAATTGGAGATGCTGTTATTTTTTAATAATTCGTATTTTTTTTTAAATCTAAATGAAATAATACCTCCTGGTCTTTCCCCTTATATCTTCGTAATTAATCTCACAGTCTCCTTGCCCTTTCTCAAGCACCGCCCCCTGACCTCAGTCAGCCCTGTTGGTCTGGCTTGTAACATTCTCATAGCTTCTCATGGTTGTTCATCATTGGTAAGATTTTAGCTGTGCAAAGTTGTTTGTGATCTGGTTCCTTGTTTGGTCTTATTCACCTGTCCAGTATTCTCTGTGTTAAATCCAGAGTGCTCATCCTAGTTGTCTGTCAGGGATAAATTTCTGTTTTCTTTGTCTTCTTAGAATTTCTTGCCTATCTTTCTAGATCCAAATACAGTCATTTATTCTTTCATTAGAAAATCATAGAGTATATATATTTCTTTCCATCATTTTTCTAATGTTTGCTATAGCAAGGTAAATATATTTTCGTTACTTAATAGCATTCACTAATGTATAGATGACTATTAACTTAAATAATACTATTTTTAAAAGAACCTTTTTATTTCTGCACTAAATGGAAATTTAATGGGACTTGCAATAGATATGAGAAACCCATCAAAATAAAAAACGTTGCTATAAAAATCCGTCTGCACCCATCATTTTTTATATCATCTTACATGACAACACTGGCGTATTGGTACTTTTATAATACCACCCACTAGCACTGTTGATCAGATCACTGAAAATCCAAGTTACAGAGAGAAGTTCTGGCAAATATTTACAGACCATAACGGTATATAATATAAATATATAAATATAATCGTAATTATGGAAGAGTAAATTTACGAAAGCTTGGATGTGTCTTTTGGTAATCACATTTCATTTGAGTGAGTGGTCTCAGTCCTAACACTGTGCCAGGGGAGCAGGTTGGTTCTGTAGTGGCTAAATTATAAACAGATAAACATGCTCCTTAGCCATCAGCCCTGCCGGGTTTGGCTTAACTCAGAAAGAGAAGTATCAAACACAGAACTGACAATGGCATCAGCAGGGCAATGGAAGTGGAATGTGCCTCCGTCTGAGGCAGATGTCATGGAAAATTCAACTGTCTGGCAAGATTTGTTAGATTATGGGGTAGAATATGCATGAACTCAGAATAAAACACACAATCATATTTAGAGCTGGGGATATTCAAGGGCCAGACTGGACTTACGTATATATGCCACTTGGCTTGATGGTGCTTAGAGTTAGAAAAATATAAAAGAACTTTTGCTGAAAATGTTCAAATGTACAGTTCAAAATACTTCTCAAGAGCCTCTGGTGTACACATCTGTACTTGCTATTAGTATACTTAGTAGAGGTGCAATAGAAACAGTTCGTGTTTAAATGTTTTCACTATTTGATTTGCTAAAAACACACCAACATGCTGCTGGGTATTCTTATACGTTGGAAGCTAGAGAAAAAGAAAATTATTATTTAGAATATTTCAAATTTGATGAGTTTTTAAAGCCAGGATTAACAAGTACCAATTTGTATGAACTCTATAGAAATGCTACCAGTCTTAGAAATCCAGAGAAAATACTCCACACTAGATAGTAGTATAAAAATAGAACTTTGTAACCAGTAATAAAGGGAAGTGCATTTCCTATATTATTTCAACATGTGTAATTTTAGTTGTTCCTTTTCAAATTAAAACCAGATTTTTTTTTTAAAAAAAACCTCTTTTCACACAGAAAGCATATTATTAAGTTTTCCTTAGGGGGCAGGGAGAAGACAGCTGTGTGCAGGCAAGTCTCAAAATAGCCCTCAAGATGAATACAATAGCTTATTAAACAGGACTATATTACAATGAGATGAGCTACAGTGTTTGATGCTTTATCGTTCACACCAACTTTGTTATCCTTCCCCATGCTTGATGTGGGCTGCAAGACTCACCATCGCCAAGCTCAGACCTCGTGCATGCACTTTGGGACTAAGGATGGGTGTCCCTTTGTTCTGTGATCCCATCTGTGATTTCATTTTTTGTTTGTTTGTCGTTTGTTTGTTTCTTTCTTGAGAACATCAGTTAAACTCGAGCATCACATGTCAGTGAGAACCCTCTTCCTTTGGTTGTTGCTCTATTGTTACTTTTCTTGTCTCTATGATAAAGTATCTAACAGGATAGATAATATAAGGAAAGAGGCTTTATTTTGGCTCCTGGTTTGAGGTGGTATAAGTCTATCCTGGTGGGGAAGTTTACAACAGCAGGAGCAAATGACCAGAACTCCTCACATCTTAATGGAGCAAGTAGCAGAGAGACTGAGCTAGAACAGCCATGTTTCTATATTTTGCATATCCCCTGCTCAAGGCCCAAAGATTCTACAGATCTCTGCCAAATATCACCAATGCTGGGAAACACATCTTCAAATGCATGAGCCTAAGGGGTGCCTTGCCCAGGATGACCTTAACTCATCAACTGTAAAAACAGCTGTGGTGGTGATGCCACATGACTGATCCCCAAATCAAACCCAGTGAGACTTTTGGATATCATAAAATCTGCCCCCAAATTTCCTACAACAGTGTATTTTATGTTTTCTTCAGACTGCTTTCCCCAGAAAGAGGCTTCATCACTTCTTGAAAATTCATCAGGAGCCCACTAATTAAAAGAAGTTTGAAAATTATTTCTGTAAAACTTCATTTTATGGTAGTTCAGAGTCCTGGACTCTCTGTCACCACAGTATGGAGACTGTGAGCATTTTTAGTTTAAGGCTAGATAGACTTCTTTCTGGAGGATACACTGATAAAGTACATTGTAACCACTTGAAAATGTATGCTGGAGTGGCATTAGATGCAATCACAATGGTGTGTAAGCACTGCTATTATCTTTATCCCCAAATTTCATCATCCCAATAAAAATTTCTGAACCCAATAACCAGTGGTTCTTCCTTCATTCCCAGCTTAGCATCTGTTCTGTTGTCTCTCTGTGGCCTTGCTTTTCTACTGCAAACACATAGTATTTGTTCTGTGTTTGGTTTATTTCAGTAGTATACTACTTTCAAGACCCATCTATGATGTCATATGTATAAGAAAGTTGTTTTCCTTGTTATGTCTGTGTGCTAAGCCATTGCACTTTATACCATATTTCTATGTATTTATCTAGAGGTAGGTAATTGGTTGCTTCTACTACTTTAGCTATTGTGAATAATGTTATTGTAAACATTGGTTTAATATTGCTGTTTAAATTTCTGCTTTTAACTATTCTGGATATAAAACAAAATAAAATTAAGAGTGGAATTTCTGGGAAAGTTCTTTTTTTTATTAGATTAAAATGTTACATTGGTATCTTTTGTTTACTGAGAAAAAAATTTGCCATATGTATACTCAAATTCTTGGTTCCTAGATTTTATTGGCTGCATCTCATTTGATCAGACTACACATGAGCTGTCTGTGTGATCACTAAGCTTTCAAAAGTGCTTTTTGCATGTGACTGGCTTGTAAAATGCTTTTTATAAGGAGACAAAAATCTGTCAAAGACTGAGATAGCTCTGTCCTGTCGACCTTCAGGAGAGACCCTCTGCTTTCTCTCTTAGTATCACACAATCATTTTTTTCTGTTTTGTTTCCTTATCTCAGGGCAAAGGAACCTAGGCATTATTCTCATGCAATCTTAAGAATTTATTTCACAAATTGCTTGAAATGGCACTTGTCACCAGTGAAGAAGATGGGACATAAGGACATGCCATCCTCCTTGTGGGAATGATTATTCTGGACACGGTACTAATTTGCTAACCTGGAAAAAGTCAGTATTGTTTATAAAGACCTTGACATATCCACCAAATTGAGAATTTTAAGTAAATATCACGGGCTTGTACTGGCTGATCCCTGGGGTAATTGCTTAATACGAGTTCCTCAGAGCGACTTATCCTCACACATCATATAAAAACGATGACATTATTGAGGTGTAGGAGATAAGCAAGAAAAAAAATTAAAGATGGCCTCGTTGTTGGAAATGAGACAGAAGGTTCATTACCATGGAGATATTTTGTCCTTTCTCCTAGACTCACTCCTCTATCAGAAAGGCAAGAGAGGAGGAATGGACATATTCCTTAGAGACATGTAGTTAATTATTCCAAATAACATGGCTCAGACTGCCAGTTAATAGGAATGGAAATCAGGTAATCTCAGAGACCTGCAGGGCCACATGACTTCTTTTGCCTCCTGCTGTCAGTCCTGCTTGGATTAGCTCTGGTCCCATACTGTACTCAAAGGCTGAAAAGCTATGGAGTCAGAGAGTTAAATGTTTAGATGGTATTTGTATTCATGTCTCTGAGTTTTGTCTGCATCTTTGCTAAGTAGGAAGCCAGATACCAAGTAAATTGTCCAGAGAGAGCAGGCTACATAGAGTGGGGATTCGGAGTCCCCTGATGTAATATTCAGAGCAATTTAACTCTGATTTTAGATTCTGCCACTTGCTCGCTATGATTCTTTAATAAACTAACTCTCATACCCTCATTTTTCCTTTATAAGACAGTTCCAGTAAACAGTCTGCATACTTGATATACTGATGAAATAAAATAAGGTTTATATACTTCCTCTGTTATTGCATGGCTACCCCCAGTATTTGTTAGCTCATTCTCTTCATACACACTATCTCAGGTTCATGCAATGAAATTCTTAGCTATGCATCACCCATGCCTGTAGGTATCTTAGCATCCATGTTAATGTAATGGAATAACATTTTAATCCATTCTCCAAAATAAGACTTGAACAACCATTTTAGAATAACAGTTTGGTTACAATATTTCCATACTTGAAATGTATCAATGTCATTTGATCACCATTAGAACATTTAGGACCATTTAAGCAAATTGTCATAGCATTTAATTGACCTTGGTTTCCACTAACTGTCAACTTTGTCCCTGCTATTAGATATGGTTAAGTATCCAAAGTTTCTCACACTTCTTCTTTCCCAGAATAATACAGGATCTGCTTTGCTGGTCACTCACAAATGTTTAATCTAGAAGCTTCCTTGTTACTCTTGCATGCTGACACTGTACAGTTACTTGACTGTAGTGAGCACAAGTCTCTGGTCTCCACAGAACAAGAGATGTCTTTCATTTTCTGTATGGTCTTCATTTCATTCTGGCCTTCAGTAGATATCAACTAATATTTACTGACTGACAACTGAGTAAGAATCTCAGGCTTTGAAGACAATTAGTTTCTTGATGTTTCTTCCCATACTAAGTCAGAGACACATCTCTAGTCATCTTGATCAATGTTCCTTGGTGAGGTCACTTGCTACAGGATAGATCCGATCCTTTCTTATGGACCAAGTAGAAATAAACACATAGTAGTCCCTCTCCTCATTCCCCAAGCTCTTCTGGAATGCTGGTAGAAAAGCACAAAGAACAATTCAGTCTCATGAGTTCAAAGAACAGGAGCTGGGCACACTGAGTTACTTTTCTCATTGCTTTGGCCAAATACCTAACAGTAGCAACTAAATGGAGGGAGGACTGAGTTGTCTCACAATTCAGAGGCCATAGCCTATCGGGCCAAGGAAAGCCCGGCATGTTGGGAACTTAAACTGGACGTAGTCATGTCTTGAAGCTTATGTCGCTGAGATCCAGGATGGAAACCAGAGGTGGGCCCTACTTCCCAAGTTTTATTATATTCTCCAGTTAGGCTGCATCTCCTAATGTACCCACAAGGTCCCCACACAGACCACCAATCAGAGACTACGTATTTAAACTGATAATCCTGTGTGTGTGTGTGTGGGGGGGCATTACATTCATACCACAACACACATAAAATATCATAATCAAATTCTGGGCGGTGGGATGAGGAGCCAAAACCTAGGAAGAGGGTGAAGAAGATCAGTATAGGCCAATGGGAAGTCTTTGGGTCACAGAGGACATGCCATAAAAGGGGACTGTTTGTCCTTTCTAGTCTGTCTTACTTGTTCTCCTAGCTCTGAGGTAGATGGGATTTGCTCTGCCGCAAGCTCCTGCCATGATGTTGCCTTGACTAAACCAATGAGTAGAATCAACTTTCTGAATTTTGCTCTCAAACCATCTTACTCTGTGTAAGTGACTCACACTAGCTATTTGTTACAATAACAGAAAGCCGGTGAACACAGAGGTCCTTTGGAAAGTGCTGTATCAAAGAAGTAAAATATACGACTCTGTCACATTTTCCTGTGGCTGTGGTCTTGATGAACTATAAACTGTCCAGAGACAAGATCTGTGTTTTACCTGAATCACAGTCCCTTCACCCTGCTGTGCCTATGACATCTGCGCTCTCTGTGGCAGCTAATCAAAGAGAGTGTGCATGACCTTGGCCTCTGCCTTTTCCCGGTGCTGATCAGTCTGTGTGGGTCCTGCTCAGATTGGTTTATAGCATTGAAGATGCAGCCAAGTTTATTGAAGAGGGTCATGTATGTATAATATTTAATGTGCATTTTATTCTAGGCAGAGATTAAAATGCATGGTGCACATAAGGCTCTATAACGATATTGAAAATAAGAAATCATTGAAAATTCTACCTTCCTAAAAACCTGTTTTCATTTTGTACACTTCTTTTTGGATGTTATTTTTTGCATGCTTTCAATCCAGAATAAATCAAGTAACACATCCTTTTCTTTTTGGTTTACTATGTCATATATAAGTTGATTGCTATCTATTCCGTTTGCTGTCTAATCAATTTAGTTATTTAATTAAATTGGTAACATTAAAATTTTTATAAGGTATTTTCAAGTGTTGTATTGCTATTTCCTATGTACATTTGTATACGAGTTTAAGGTTCATGCTTTACAAAGCATTTTATCTGGTTGAACACAAGACAAAGTGTGGTGAGCATTCTTATTATTTCTGTAGACGAACCTATGCTATTTTTAATTTATACTCCCATCTGTCAAGCATCTGTGGATCCCTCCCAGTGCTCTTTGAAAGCCATGAACTCCAGAACTGAGTCAAGGCTGCTCTCTTGTGGTTAAGTTTAGAATTTCAGGACAGACCTTTTCCAAGGATTCATTTTATATTTTTTCTTGGTATCTTACTATACATTAACAAATTATGATTGCATGTATATATGGAGCACAGTGGGGTGACTTTATGCATTTTAGATGTCATGAGCCTAGTGTAATGCTATTGTTATTGGCATTTTGTTTCCAAATGCTGCTATTAGTTGAAAAAAATTCAGGTGTGATTTGGATATGTAAACCAAAATATTAACTGAAAATTAATCCATGTACCAGGAGGTAAAATTTTGTCTAGTGGGTTAAGGAATTTTTGGTTTTACTTTAAGAATACACTTTTTTTGGGTGTGGGAGCAGATGGAGTTAAATGAATGAAAACATACATTTGAGAATGATGGGGTTTTCTTCTTCTTGTTCTCCTCCTCCTTCTTCTTCCTCTTCCTCTTCCTCTTCCTCTTCCTCTTCCTCCTCCTCCTCCTCCTCCTCCTCCTCCTCCTCCTCCTCCTCCTCCTCCTCCTCCTCCTCCTTCTTCTTTGTCCTCCCCATTCTCCTTCTATCTCCCTCCCCTCCACCCCTTGTAGACCCAGAAAACCAATGGAGATTGCCTAGTTTAATTATGTTCCAAATGTTAACAATGAGACCAGGGCATTTAACTGGTTTTCCTGAGAAGAAAGCCAACAAAGTCATATAAAATCTGTGAATTCCCAGCTCACACTTTTTTTGGTCATCTAACTCCATGAGAGGCCTCTTGAAATGAGTCTCCTCAAGAAATGTGGCCAGCATTAAATGGGAAGAGATGCAGGAAGCCCTTTGAGAAATAGTGCAAGCTAGGGAAGCAGACTTCTTAGGTGTGATGGCAGAGAGACTTGAATCTACAGGTCTGATTTGTAGCCAAAATCTGTGGGCTTAGGGGTTGGTTCTATGTGTGGTCTTGGAGAAGTCACTTAAGTGCCCAGATTGTCAGTCTTTTCATCTGCAAACTAGAGATGTTGATAAAATCACAAGTGCTATTGTAAGGGTCATATAATCTGCTTTAAATCAATTGAAATGGTGCACCTCAAAAAGGATTAAGAAGAAGATTCAGCCTTAATGCCTTGGAGCTGAAACAAAAAGCCTGGCTGAGTTCCCTGGCACATCTGTGGCTGCAGGGTTGATCACTAGTCATGTGCAGTGCCCTGCACATATTTACCCCTTACCTCCTCTCTACAACCATGTGAAGGATTTCCCTTTATAATTCCATTAACAGATGAGAAGCAGAGGGCTAGAGAAGCTTGACTTGATCACATGGACATAAGAGAATGCTCCAGACCCTGACCCGCATAGCCTGGATCCATCACTTGAGTCTTACTATCTCACCAGGCCAGTGTCAAGATTCACCAATGCTCAGGCCAACTGTCTAGTTTGTAGACACTACACAACACACTCGGTCTTCCTGCGATGGTTTGTATTCACTTGGACCAGGGAGTGGCACTATCAGGAGGTGTGGCCTTGTTGGAGTAGGTGTGTCACTGTTCATGTGGGCTTTAATACCCTACTCCTAGCTGCCTGGTAGTGAGTATTCTGCTAATTATAAAAGATAATCTTGCTATAATCTATACTTATCAAGGTGAGTTAGTTATTACATTAGAAGAACAACTTGGTTTTTGTTTGGGAAGAGTAGTGAGGAGACATGATAAGAGCCGAGTTCTATTTTCTCAACAGTAGAGAGAAGATGGCGTCAAGACTTATTTTGTTTTCAAAGGCAACTAATATTACTGAAAACCATTTTACTGCAAGGGCTAAGCTTATCCCGATGAACCAGAGAGCTCACAGTACCTATTTTTCTTTTTTAAAATTTATTTTAATTGATTTTTATTGGATATTTTATGTATTTACATTTCAAATGTTATCCCCTGTTTCTTGGGACCATTTGCCTGGAAAATTGTTTTCCAGCCCTTTACTCTGAGGTAGTGTTTGTCTTTATCATGGAGGTATGTTTCCTGGATGCAGCAAAATGCTGGGTCCTCTTTATGGATCCAGAATGTTAGCCTATGTCTTTTTATTGGGGAATTCTTTTACTGTTGTGTCAATGTTTTCTATGATATCTTCTACACCTGAAATTCTCTCTTCTATCTCTTGTATTGGTGAGGCTTGCATCTATGACTCCTGATCTCTTTCCTAGGTTTTCTAATCCCAGGGTTGTCTCCTTTTGTGATTTTTTTTTTATTGTTTCTATTTCTATTTTTAGTTCCTGGATGATTTTGTTCATTTCCTTCATCTGTTTGATTGTGTTTTACTATAATTCTGCCTGTTTGATTGTGTCTTCCTATAATTCTTTAATGGATTTTTGTGTTTCCTCTTTAAGGGCTTCTAGTTGTTTACCTGCGTTCTCTTGTATTTTTTTAAGGGAGTTATTTATTTCCTTCTTAAAGTCTTCTATCATCATCATGAGAAATGATTTTAAGTCTGAGTCTTGCTTTTCTGGTGTGTTGGGATATCCAGGGCTTGCTGTGGTGGGAGAGCTGGGTTCTGATGATGCCAAGTAGCCTTCGTTTCTGTTCCTTATATTCTTACCCTTGCCTTTTGCCATCTGGTTAGCTCTGATGTTAGCTGATCTTATTCTCTCTGACTGTGGCTTTTCCCTCCTGTAGGCCTCTGTATCAATATTCTTTGAAGGCCTGCTATTTCTGAGAGGAATTTGGGTTTGGAGAGCTGTGGCACAGGGTCAGCTCTGGGGTGCAGATGGAAACCAGAAGGATCTTGTCCCCGGCTGTCCCTTGGTTCCTGTGTCCTGATGGCTCTGCAAAGGTCCCTCTTGATCCAGTGAATTTGAACAGAAGTGGTAGTCTTGCCTGTGCTCAAAGGTGTGTCAGCACACCTGGGATACCAGCTCTCTCCTGGCACTATTAGAGTATGGAGCTCTGTGTCACAAGATCTGCTCCCCGGCCGCTGAAAGAAACCAGAAGACCACTCCTCAGTCACTGTGTACTGGGATTGCAGGTGGGTCCCTCTGAGTAGACAGGCTTGTCCACACTCCTGGGTGTCTAGCTTTCTCCTGGCACTGTTTGGCTATAGAATCCTGGTGGCCCAGGCAGAGGTCTCCCACCCAGGGCTAATACCCAATATATACAAAGAACTCAAGAAGTTAGACTCCAGAGAACCAAATAACCCTATCAAAAAATGGGGAACAGAGTTAAACAGAGAATTCTCAACTGAGGAAATTCATAGAGCTGAGAAGCACCTAAGAAATGGTCAACATCCTTAGTCATCAGGAAAATATAAATCAAAACAAGTCTGAGATTCCACCTCATACCAGTCAGAATGGCTAAGATCAAAATCTCAGGTGACAGCAGATGCTGGCGAGGATGTGGAGAAAGAGGAACACTCTCCATTACTGGTGGGATTGCAAGCTGGTATAACCACTCTGGAAATCAGTTTGGTGGACCCTCAAAAAAATGGACATAATACTTCCTGAGGACCCAGCTGTACCTCTCCTGGGCATATACCCAGAAGATGCTTCCACATGTAATAAAGACACATGCTCCACTATGTTCATAGCAGCCATATTTATAATAGCCAGAAGCTGGAAACAACCCAGATGTCCCTCATCAGAGGAATGGATACAGAAAATGTGGTACATTTACACAATGGAATACTACTCAGCTATTAAAAACAATGACTTCTTGAAATTATTAGGCAAATGGATGGAACTTGAAAATATCATCCTGAGCGAGGTAACTCAGTCACAAAAGAATGAACATGGTAAGTACTCACTGATAAGTGGATATTAGCCCAAAAGTTCGGACAACCCAAGTTTCACTTCATAGTATCCATTGTACTGAGTGTGAGGTCCCAAATGGACGAGTTAGAGAAGGGACTGAAGGAGCTGAGGGAGTTTGCAGCCGCATGGAAGGAGCAACAGTGTCAACTGACCTGACCCCCCAGTGCTCCTGGAGACTGGACCACCAACCAAAGAATACACATGGAGGGACCCATGGTTGGGACCACATATGTGGCAGAGGAGGGCCTTGTTGGCCATCAGGGGGAGGAGAGGCCCTTGGGCCTGAGGGTGTTAGAGGCCCCAGTATAGGCGAATGCCAAAGTGGGAAGATGGGAGTGGGTGGGCAGGTGGGTGAGTGGGGGAGGGGATAGGGGGTTTCCAAAGTGTAGACCTGGAAAGGGGGAAACATTTGAAATGTAAATAAAGTATCAAAAAATAAAAATTAAAAAAAAATCAAATGTTATCCCCTTTTTCGGTTTCCCCTCCGGATCTCCCATCTCCCATCCCCCCTCTCCCTGCTTCTATAAGGATGCTCCCCCCTCCCACCCACCCCCTCCCACCTTCCCACCCTGGTATTCCCCTACACTGGGGAATTGAGCCTTCACAGGACCAAGGGCGTCTCTTTCTATTGATGCCAGACAGTGCCATTCTCTGCTACATATGCAGCTGGAGCCATGGGTCCCTCCATGTGTACTTTTTGGTTGGTGGTTTAGTCCCTAGGAGCTTTGCAGGGGGGGGGGGTCTGGTTGGTTGATATTTTTGTTCTCCCTATGGGGTTGCAACCCCCTTCAGCTCCTTCAGTTCCTTCTCTAATTCCTCCATTGGGGACCCCATGCTAAGTCCAATGTTGCCTGCAAGCATCTGCGTCTGTATTTGTCAGGCTCTGGCAAAGCTAATCTCACCCCTGTGTGTCCTGGGAGCCTCTTGCTTTCCTGGCATCTGGGACTTCCTTGTGGCTTCAGCCAGTTCCCCATCCCCCATTACTACACAAGAGCTCATGGTACTTAAGGAGGAAATGAATATTATTTGATGAAAATCGTAGTTGCTTTCTTTCTTATAAAGTATCAGGATGTAGGAATGATCTCTGGGAAATCCATCTTTATATGGAAAGTCTGAACAAGGTTTTCTTAGCCATTAATATGAGAACTAATCGTTGAAGACAAATATGCAAAGAATTATAAAGAGCAATTGAAATGGGAGGGCTTTTAAATACAGGCTAATGTAGGACTGTAGAGGTGACCTGAGGTGTGGCTTGTGAGCAGAAGGTATAAAGTTCTTTTGAATTAGGGGATGGTGCTTATCTTTTGCTTTAGGGCACTCAAGGATTAGTAAATGGCTCACTTGGTGTGTGTGTGTGTGTGTGTGTGTGTGTGTGTGTGTGTGTGTGTGTGTGTGTATGTGTGTGTGTGTGTGTGTGTGTGTGTTTATGTATGTGTGTGTGTGTGTGTGTGTGTGTGAGTGTTTCTTGCTATATACTTTAAGGGAGTGATTCCCAACCTGTGGGTTGCAACCCCTTTGAGAGGTTCAAACAACCCTTTCACAAGGATTGCCTAAGACAATCAGAAAACACAGATATTTATACTACAAATCATAATAGTAGCAAAATTATAGTCCTGAAATAGCAAGGAAACACTTTTATGATCGAGATCACTATAACAGGAAGGACTGTATTAAATTGTTACAGCATTAAGAAGGTTGAGGACCACTGCTTTAAGAAATGTACCGTAAAGGTTGTTGATTCCATGGCTACATATAGATTGTCTAGAACTGCATGGAGATATATTTGAATAAATTAAAAGTGTTGCAGAAAAGTAAGCAGGCTTAGTGGACACTAAGGAGATGAACTCAACAGTGCTTGGTAAGGAAGTGGGTGGGAGAAAGAAAAGTGTCCAAGAGGACAGCTTTGGGTGTCGTGCAGGGCAGCTCCGTGGGTAGTCTTTAGAGGTCTCTATATCACTGTCATGGAAGTATATAAGTATCTAAGTGATGTGAAATTCACAAAAACAAACAAACAAACAAACAAATAAATACCTGTAATTCTTGTTCCTTTCTGACAGCCGAACGGGCTGGCTCAACCAGGTCGGCTGTGCAGTGTCTACACAGCACGGGTTGAGGAAGAGCAGAAGATTTGCTCATCTGGGATGACTTCTGTTTGCACTCTCATCATCAATCTTGCTGTATGCTCAGGGCTAAAGAAGGTCTTACCAACCTACTTTGAGATGCTGCCACTTAAAGCAAGAAGGAGTAGACTAGAATTTTATAAGCATTTATGTTCAGTATTAAAATGGTGTGTGAATGGTAAAGTGTGTCTTTGTTTTATCTACTTTCTTGGCTTTTGATATTTACTGAAGAAGCATTTGTGATGTACCAAATACTAGCACTGTGCCTGATACAGCAAGTAGGGACAAGAAGGAGAGAAGCTCCCTGCTTTCAAAGGGTTTTTACACTGATACAACTAAGATAAACACAGAAACTAAGCTACTTAAAGTAAATATGCATGTTCACTCTGAGTGCTGTCTGCTTTGGGAGCAGATAGAAGATGTTCTGGACTTGGAGAATCTGCAAAGTCTTGTCTTAAGATGTAATCTGGAAACTGAGAACAGAAATGGACTGAACTGAAGGGGCTCAGACTTTCAGAGGGAACAGGCTAGGCACCAGATCATGAGCAATGTCAGCCTTGTATCTGGAGTTCTGGCTGGGGCATAGCATGAAATACAGGAAAGTGGCGTGAATGAGGTGAAGAGGTTAGCAGGTTAGTTCAAGGAAGTCCAGGCAATAATCATAGCGTTTCCTTCCTGACCCAGGCTTTATGCATGTGCATGCATTAGCCTTTATAAAAATAGTCTAAGCGCCAACTAGATGAGAAAGCTCATGAAGCTGAATGGATTGCCCCTTACGTTGCTGACTCATCAGGTTGTGTGTGTGTGGGGGGAGGGGGGAGGGTTGAGCAACATCTCAGGATGGATTTTGATCACTGTGCCAGATGCATAGGGGGTTTCAGGAAGGGAAACCAGGAAAGGGGATAGATAACACTTGAAATGTAAATAAATAAAATATCCAATAAAAAAAAACTTTAGGAAAGACTCATCCAGACTGTCTCTTAAAGGCAAAAGTGAAATCATGGATCAGAGAGAAAATCTGATTTTCTGGTGTCCTGTACATATGCTATATTCCAATAAAATATTCATTTAATGAAAGATGAAATAAAAAGATAGTCTATATTAATCTCATATCTATTTTCTTCATTGGCAACATAATACTATGAAATATTAGTTGTGTTTATTAATTCAACCTCAAACCACATCATCAAACAAAATGTATTTTTGCTTGTTCTTACAAATAAAAAACTAGAAAACATAAATTAGAATAAAAAGAGCATTAAAGAATTATAAGATTGTTAAAAAATAAACCAATGAGACAAAAAAAATGCCAAAACAAAACATAAAGCCCACTAAAGAGCAAGCAAGCAAGCAAGCAAGCAAGCAAGCAAGCAAACAAACAAACAAAACGCCATGGTATTCTTTTATGTTGGCCTGCCCTGAAGTGTGGTTGACATACCCAGTGACATTCCCTTGGAGACAAAACTGACTTTCCCTTTTTTAGCAGGCTGCAACTGAAAATTGGGGCTTGGTTTGAGGTGAGTCTTTGTGTCTACTTCTCGTCTCCACACTGGGATTTTGTCTAGCTTGGATCTGTCAAGTCTTGTACGTGTTGCTGTGTGAGGTCAAAAGTGTGTCCCTCCTGTTGTGAATGGAACCATCCATTACACCTCTGGCTCTTACAGTCTTTCTACCTCCTCTGTTTTATAGTGTTTTTGGAAGAGAGAGAGAGAGAGGGAGAGAGAGAGAGAGAGCGAGAGAGAGAGAGAGCGCAGTCAGAGTTACCCAAAGAATGGGTGAAGGTTAGCTGTGCTAGGGGCAGGTGATTGGAAATGGTGGGAGGAGCAAACGATAAATATAAAAGGTGGTGAGTAATCTGAGCGTGAAGGTTCATTTGGCAGAACATAATAGAAATATTAATTGTAGGTTTTGTTTAGGGAGTCATACTGTACATCAGTTTACCAAATATTTATAATTTAATCAGAGTAGAAGGACAAAAATCAATAAAAAATGAGCACCCATGTCCAATCGACACAGCACAGTGACAAAGCAATGCTAGGTATTTGAAGAACAATCAAGGGACGGTCCAGGCCGTCACTCTGCCAGGCTTGGTGATTTCTGTGTTTCTGTTACGCAGCTCAGACTTCTTCCCTGTCCTCACCTCAGGGTGTTATTGTTCTGTTACTTGCTTCCTCCTCCCTCTCTTCAGGGCTTCAGAGGATGCTGCGGGTAGAGGAAGGTGAGCCTTGAAGATATGAAGGTCACCCTGGCACCCCCAAACCCGAGGAAAAAATAGGGCATGAGAGAAGATTTGGGGCAAAGGGATCAGAATACAGAGAAAAGGAGGCCAAACTGTGCAAGGGGAATTATAGGCATGTTTGCTGTGTGCTGGAGAAGTCCAGTTTAGGAAAAGTGAGCTTTGCTTCTGACTCAAGTGGGATGAGAGATACATGTGGCTTCCACGTTCCAAGGGGCTCTGAATCATGTAGTTTGCACATAGCTCCCCTTTCTTTCATTTAGCTATCCACTCAACTATGTACAGCTATTCTCCTTTCACAGATGAAGAAACTGAAGTCTGGAAACAATGACTAGTCTACAAACCCATAACCCCAATCTAATGTAAATACAAACTTCATTTCTACAGCACACAAACAGATAGATGAGTTACCCTATAACAGTGTTTATATGTTTATTTATTCATTTTCTACTGTCCATTCTCAAGAAGCATGTGTCAATATATCTCACTCCAGCTAATTCTAGTCCTGCTATCGAATACTGTAATAACTTTCATTCTGAGCAACAAAAAGGTTCAACCAGTATTCTAAAGGACATAATCAGCCATAATATGAACTTGCAGAATATTTAATTTTGTTGCAGAGACTGTAGAATTAACTTTCTGTCCCCTTAATTGCCTTTGGTCTCAGAACAAACTTGTCTATGAGTGGCAGCTGTGAAACACAGCTTGTGAATAATCAAGCAGGAAGGCTCATTTTCCAGTTGTTTTGTCCCATGCTGTTCAGCTTAAATAGAGAGCAAAGGAGCAAGGATTTCAGATTAATTGCAGTGAAGTTTGTTGGGTAATACAAATCAGTGTCTATGTCACCAGAGAGGATACTTTTAATGAATCCTTTCCGAAGCTGACTCTAAATGATCTTCTCGAGGATATATACCTTCAGATGTTTTTAAAAGATGTTTTTTTTTTGTTTTATTCTACAAGTATTTATTTGTTACATATTACCCACATGAAGGGATTTTATTGGTAGACAGTCTTTGAGAGTCTTAGGCAATCAAGCCTGGTGTGCTAATTTGAATGTAGCCACTGAGGCTAATGCAGCAAGTCTGGAATGATTGTGGCTTCTCTGAAGACCATGTTATTTATTTATTTATTTATTTATTTATTTATTTATTTATTTATTTATTTATTTATTTATTTTACACTCCTGATTTTATTCCCCTCTTGGTCTACCCTCCGAAAATTCCACATCCCATACCTCCTCCCGACCTCCCTGTCTCCACGAAGATGTCCCCACCCCCTGCCCCAGGGAGTTTAGAAGACCATGCTTAAACTGTGGCAGAGGACACAGATCAGTATTAGTTCTTCACATATCTCCAGAATCAACAGACCTTCAGTAAAGTTTCTTCTTTAAATTATTTATTTATTTATTAACATACATATTTATTTGTGTGTGTATGTGTGTGTTTGTGTGTGTGTGTGTGTGTGTGTGTGTGTGTGTATGCCAGGACATGTGTGTGTAGGAGTCTGAACACAGTTTCCTAGGGTCAGTTCTCTCCACCATGTATACCAGGGTTGAACTTCTGCCATGAGGCTTGGTGCCATGTCCCTTTGCAGCTAAGTCATCTCAGCTCTGTAGTTGCATCTTCATTCTGTGTCTCATTGAGATTTTCTAGAGCAGCCCGTGTCCAGACTCTAATACATCTGTGGAGAAGTAGACAGAAAAGGGTAGAACAACGAATATCTTCTGCTCTACATCCAATCACTGTGACATTAATGTTAGGGTCCATGTTATGGAGACAGATTAAATGATTGCAGATTAGTGTGAATGATTGAATACAAAGAGTCAAAGATCACATTCTTGTTTCATGGTTTGCCTCTGAGAATTCATACCTTTACTATCTGAACAGATTTAATATTTGAGACATAAAAGCCTACATTTCAGTATTTCATAGTGACTGCTGTGACATGGAAATGCATATTTTTGTATCTTATTTCCAATTCCTAGGTCATGGTTTAGGTGCAGGAAAGAGAGCGATCGTTTTGAAGGCATTTTTATTATTATTTAGGTGTCATCTTTTTAGGTTCTGAATTATTCAGAGAGATTACATTGATTTTGACTTTCTCTTTTCATGGTGTCTGTGTTTATTTCATTTTTATTACCTCACTAATACAGATAGTTCAAAGACTTCCATGAAAGTTGAAGACT
Organism: Uromys caudimaculatus; assembly: GCA_028551405.1. Taxonomy (NCBI): domain Eukaryota; kingdom Metazoa; phylum Chordata; class Mammalia; order Rodentia; family Muridae; genus Uromys; species Uromys caudimaculatus. Next base: position 52,601,438 of record CM052718.1, on the reverse strand, counting down.
GCCATAGCAGAATAGCCACTTAGAAAGCATGTCGATCAACTTAGCCCTAATCCTCCTTGCTCAGTGCTTGTATTTTTAATTGATCCCCATTTCCTTGCAAGTTTCCTTTTCATTTCTCCACATCTGAATGAGTCCCGTCCTGAAAGCTTTATGACGTTGGATAAAACACTTATTTTGGCCCAAGTGAATTTGTCTTAGGAAGTGAGGAATTCCTTGCTATGCACTATGAGATGCTGAGACTTGAACGACAGGGTATGCGATGCTCAGCAAGAGCAGCCTCAAAGGTTTCTCAAACACTGATGAACGGCCGATACCGCCCTCTAAGGCGCATTCCCTTCCTTTCAACTTCAGTCCTAGTCTTAGCTCTCTGAAAGGTTATCATTCTGTCCCTAATACACTGCACAACCAAACGCTTGTCCTCCACAGCCTGTGAGTCTTGTTCATTTGTACCATTCTGTGAAGCAGGTATCTTTAGTCTCCTGCTGGGTGAAAGTTTGTGTCCAGGGAAATCACATTTGTTTTACCGGCAGTGTAAAGAAAAGGCCAGAAGAGGGTGCCAGATCACCTGGAACTGGAGTTACAGCTGATTGTGTGCCACCGTGTGTGGTACTGAAAAACTCAGTCTGGGGAGGGATCCATGGCTCCAGATACATATGTAGCAGAGGATGGCCTTATCTGACGTCTATGGGAGGGGAGGCTTTTGGTCCTGAGGAAGTTTGATGCCCCAGCATAGGGGGATACTGGAGCGGTGGGGCAGGAGAGGATGGGTGGGTGAGCGTTCTCATAGAGGCAAAGGGGAGGGAGGAGAGGGCGAATGTGGGATGGGGGGTTTGTAGAAGGGTAACCCGGAAGTGGGATATCATTTGAGATGTAAACGAATGGAATGATTAATTTAAAAAAAAAAAAAATCGGGTCCTCTACAAGATCAATAAGTGCCCTTAACAAAGACTGAGTCAACTCTCTACCCTCCAACTTTTAAAATGCAGATTTGCTCATGTTTGAATTCCCAAGCAGGGTACTATTTGTAGACTGCATATGTATTGTTAGGATCTACCCCAGGTCAGACCTTTGCACAGTACTGGGCTTGATTACCTGCTAGATGTATTCTCAGTGCTCTTGCAGACCTACTTTTAAGCATTGTCATCTTGCTCTGTGCCCCTGAGGCTGATCTAGAGGGGCTGCTTGCTTTCTTTTGTGGTTTGGCCTCAGGCAGAATCAGTTAGGGAATTTTATTTATGGAGGAGAGAGTGAAGTAGAAACAATGATTTTCACACAAAGAGTGCCCAAAGGCTAGTTCACTTCCACTGCAGGTCCCTGCTCTTGTTACCTGGGACCTCCTCACTCAGGTCTCCTGCACCCTGGTTTCTAGTTGTGTTTTCATCTTCATCCCATCTGAGAGTGACACGAGTACTTCCTAGTCACAATCCCTACAAGGCAGAGACTAAGTGGTAGCCATTCTACCAAGAGTTCTTTATTAAACTTCCTTCAGGTAGTTATTCATGTGGTTCCTGTTGGGAATGCTGGTGGCTCTGATTAATTTTGGTAATAAACAGGCTTTCAGAGAACAGAGTGTTATGTCGTATCTTTCTTCTAGGAACAGAAAATAGATAATAAACCAACAGACATGCAAAAATAACTGTGAAATCATCTTTATAAAAATATCTTATTTGATACAAGGAAAGTAGAACGTTGGGCGCGAAGGCTGACATTAGATTCGGAAATGGCAGAAGACCATAACTACTGTTCCAGGGATCATTGATGGCCCCAATTAAAAAACTAGTAAAGACATTTAAGAAAGAAATTTGCCTGCAGTGGTACTGCAGTTAGGGGGTCCAGGATATGGAAAGGCATTCAGCTACAGGGTGACAAGAATATATGCTAGGTCCTCTTGGACCAAAGGGCAATCAAGTGAAGGTTCATAGGTTTTACAGACTTGTGACTCATTGAAGCTTAAGTGAGGAATTCCTGGAAATAAGTAGAAATTTTCTTCTCTCCATTGCTACAAGTTTAAAAACACAGAGCTTGAGTAATGTACCCATTTGAGGTTCACATTAAGCTTGAACTAGTGTAAGTCCTTCCTTCTGCAAACTGAAAAGAGATGAAACAAAAGATAATAGTATGCAGGTAGAAAAGGCTGCAGTGTCTTTGGGAAGAACAACTACTATAGAAGGAGCAAGAGTGGCTGGATACAGGTAGCTCAGAGTGTTGGAACAGGATGGAAGGAAAGCAGAAAAAAGTGATTGTGACGGCCAACATCACACTGGGAAGCAGTCTTTGGAGAAATCTGGTTGGTGGTGAAAATATGCACAGATGACGTTGTTACATAAGCCTACTTTTCCCATCTCACCTACCTGGGCACATCAGGAGAACAGACCAAGAACTATTTCTTTTATACTGGAAAATACAGATGTATCTATATGCGTGAGTTATATTTAAAAAGATTCACTGGGATTTTTGAAGATCCAGGTCAATGCTTTCTGCTCTCTTTTCTATTTTTCAAAACATACCCACACTTTTCTGCTTCTGTTTGCCACTCCCTGACTTAGGGCTTGTCATCTGTATGTCTAAGCCTGGGTCTATTTTATACCGTTGTGAAGTTCTCTTCCGGAAAGCCAGCCATGTGTGTAGCTTATTATTTCTGACACAGGGTTTTCCTTGCATTTTCTTTTCTCCTTTCACATGAAGAAGCATTGTTTCTGATTTAAAGTTCAGGCCTCTCACTGCAGGTAGGGGTACAATTCTTGTAAACTTTCTTATCCTCAGCCAGGTTTGCTCCTGATCTTTACCAACTTCTGAAGTACACTGTGACGTTTACAGTAAGTAGGAAACAGCAACACAGCACCCTGTAACACTGCACCCTGCAAGACAGCACTCTGCAAAACTGCACGCTGCAAAACTGTACCTTTCAAGACAGCATCCTGAAAAACTGCACCCTGCAACACGGCTCCTTGCAAAACTGCATGCTGCAACACAGCACCCAGTATCACTGTACCATGCACTCTGCAACACAGCACTGCGAAACTCTGCACCCTGTTCTACACTGCTGACTTTTCGGCAGAACTACCTACCATGTGGACGATCATGGAGAGACTTTTTTTTTTTTTTCAGGGACGGGTTTTAAAGTGACATAGGCATCGCAGTGCATGCCTGTAATCCCAGAGTGCAGAGGACTACAGGCAGGAAAACTGCAAGTTCAAAGCAAGACTGAGCTACATGGCAGGACTATTGGGGTCTGCCTGAACACCTTTGAGCCAACAAATTCTTCTGCCTGCGTATTATTGTCTTTTACTGGCTTGTCAATCATGTGTCAAATCAAGTGTAGTCTCCTCTAAAAAGTTTTCTAATTTTAATTTTTGTCAATTTAAAAATAAGTTATTTAAAAGGAAACTTAAAATGTAGTATAAATGATTACATAAAATATGTGCGAGTTTATATATAACTTTTTAAAAAGGGCAGTGCATGTATTTTTAATTTTGAGTTAAAATACCCAGAGACTATAGTTCTATTTCATTGTTTTGTCAATTGTTTTGTTTTGAGGATACCTTCAATTAGCAGTTATAATAAGGATTATTCAGTATTTAGAAAAAGCTATTGGTTTAACCACTAGAATTTAAAATACATTTTTTCCCCTGGGAGAGAATTTGCCCAGTAAATGATGCTGGCTGAGATAAATATGTGACTTCTCCAAATTCATCTTTGTTTTCAAGATGTGGCTTCTTGTTGACAAAGACAAACATGGATCAGTCACAGACAGAATGGCTCAGGACTTGTAAAGATAAATACTGGAGAATACCAATTGGACTTAATCAGCTTTAAAAAACCATATATAAATAAAATTAGAAGAGGTTTCAGTTAAGAGCGATATGAATGGAGGGCCCAGGGAATATCAGAGGGGGAGGAGAGAGCTGAATATGATAAAATTTGTACATGTCTGAAATTTTTAAATAAAAATAAAGAAAAAGGTGCTGGATTTAGACCACTCTGATTTAGGCATTACTCCCTAGCAACCACTAGATGGCAGGAGTGAACAACAAAAATAAACTCGTCCAGCTACAGGAAACAAAAACATCCAAGAAACCCAGTTTTTATTTCTTCCCTCCTTGCCCCTCCCTTCTCCACTTATTACAGGCTCATTTCCTCAGTCTTCCCCTCTATACCCCCCCCCCCACTGTCCCTGTGTTTACAGATGTAATTTTGAGTAGCCCTACTTGCTTCTGTGAAAATCGGTCACAAGAAGTCGTAATGCAGATACTAAAATTGCACAAAGTATTTTCTTGAATTAAAGAGGTTTTTCATAACTGCTTTGTGCTGGAGGTAGGGATCAAGCTTCAGAGGAAAGACACAGCTAAGAAAGACTTAGGCTTTCAGTTCAGGTCTTTAACACGCAGGCTGAGGTGGAGTGGTGGTGGGAAGGAGCCGACAGAACATGCTAGAAGCCTTGGGGCTTTGTCTACACTGATAAGACATATTTGGCCTCTGATATTAACAAAGCATTGGCTGGATAAGGATCAAAGTGCAAAACTGAAGTTTTTCTTTGAAATAAAGCATAGTAAAGCAAAGCAAACCCACCCATCCAAACACCCAGGCAAAGCAAACGTGTAAGCAAAGCCCAGCAGGGTATAAGTTCAGATGCTGGAGATGGAGCTGGGGCATTGCTTGCTAATCTATTGTACAGGGACAGCCGTGCAATTTAGGACTGTGCTGGGGATCTTGACCCAGACTCCTGATTCTCCCTGGAGTCATCATTCTCCTCAGTAAATCCTCCTTATTTGTTACTAGTTTATTTATTCTATTTGCAAAGTCTTCTCCTTTTGAAGACTGGGTTCTGGGTTCTTAAGTGTAGAATTTCAATTTTCTTCCCTGATCCCCCAGGCATGCAAATGCACAAAATTAAGACTATATGAAGAGACCTTATGAAACCTTACTAGGTGGAAACTAATTTAAAGAAATATGTATATGTATATACATGTGTATATACATATATATTATATATACTATATATATAATTATATATGTCTCTCTCTCTATAGATACATATCTATATCACATACCATATACATGGGGTTTGAAAAGGAGTACTTTACATTAGTGAACAAATAAAAAATCTTGTTCCAGAAGACATGGTCTATTATATGAAAATCTCAGTGTCTGGTAAATGTTAACCCCTTATGAGTTACAAATGCCCAACAGTCACCCAAAACATGTCAGGCTATTACCAATGCTCTTGGTTGTCCACCATATCTAGGTGGCAACACCTATTGCTGAAGACACTGCACACTTTAGTTATGACACTCAGAAACCAGTCTTGAACTGACAGGAAAACTCTCCTTATTGGTTAACATTCAAAGGTTGGAGGGTGCTGCCTGTGCTGACTGCTAAATGATAAAAGACATAAATGGTTCCATCCATTCATTCACCCTGTATGTTATAACACTAACCTGCCAGTCAATATGTATCCACTGCAGTAGTGTCAATGTTACAACACTAACCTGGAGTCAATATGTATCCACTGCAGTAGTGTCAAGACAGAAATTCATACACTTTAAACATTGTCAAATCCGTGGCTAGGGGATTCATAGGTTCTAGGGGAGAAACTATTGATGTTTTTCTACGAGGTCTTGTTATCATACTGCCTTATAAATATGTATGTTTATATCTATAGATTTGTGGTTGACCATCGTGATCAGAGAAACTTCTTACTGCAGTGGGTGTGGTCAATGCAGAGATGCATCACCATCCAAAGTGCTGAAACTAATTGACTAATAGTGCTCAATGTAAAGATGGTTACTTTTCAATGGAGTGTGACCATTGGAGGATTCCCTGTTCCCCAGTGGAGGATCTCAAACTCTTGCACATATGGATAGCAACAATTGGACACAGTGAGAAAAAATAAATAAAATAATAAAAAATTATAAAAAGATGACATGAAACTGGGAGGGGAATATATTGTGGAGTACTAGTAGGATTTGGAGTGAGTGTGAGAAATGCATTTGATCATATTCATACATGTATATTTATGACATTTTCAAAGATTAAACATACATGTGTACAAATGTATAACATTTTTATTATTTATTATGACATTTTGAAACAAATGCTTAAAACATTTTTTAAAGTAGGCTTTAGAAAGCTTCTGTAAGGTTAGTCATACCACTTGGGGACATACTTGGAATAAAGGTTTTTACTGTCCAGCTGCCATGTCTTTAAAAAAAATCTATAGGTAATTAAGGCATAGAGGAAGGGTCATCTCTTTAGCTTTCTTCCTCTTTTTCACAATCTTGGTCTGTTTCACACATAAATATGTAAATGAGAGAAAAAAAGCGATGCTAGTATAACCCCAACCAAAGGGATTGGGGAAACCCCTTCCCTTGTCAACACCTGTCAATTCTTTTCTCTTGGTGTTGAAGTTTAACACCAGTCCATGAAAGAAGGCAAAAGGGAGGCGTTGCCTTCAGACAAAGCAGCTTTTGTGATTATAACCTCGCCCAATAAGAACTCTGTGACCTCTGACAAAGCTCAGTGACCTCAGAGCATAACATGTTATTCAAACAGGTCTTTGAGCTTGCAGGCAGCTCATACACAGTGAGTGCAACTGTGTAGCTGAGTTGAGCATTCAGTTTCCATTCCTGGGTAGGAGTCCTTTCTTAGTCAGGTGGTAGAACCTCCCAGAGTATAAAGCAAAACTGATACTACTTGGCAACTGTATTTTTCTGAGTGTGAACTAACCTGTGAAGTGCCTTGTGTTCCCAGGCAAGTAGTAGATACTTAAGGAATGGAAGTAATTAATTTGGTACAGTGTTAGAGGAATAGAATGTGAACTGTGGACTTTAAAAGGCTCTGATTTATTCTTATTCTCCATCTCAGACAGGCTTCAGATTATGTGTGGGCTACCTGAATCTCATTTGTACAAGGTGATGATATCATGCTATCCACAGGCTCCTTGATCTGGGACTTGCTAATTATATATCTAGTGGTAATTACTACTATTGCTCACCCCTTGAGCTATTTATTGAAATCAAAATACGTTTGTCTTTGGAACTATCAGAGACTATACAAAAGAAGAAGAATCACCTCGATGGCCATCAGGGCGAAAGGAGAGGACTTTGGGCCTGAGGGTGCTAGTGGCCCCAGTAAAAGGGAATGTCAAGGTGGGAATATGGGAATGGGTGGGCGGGTAGGTGGGAGGAGGAATTCCCTCACAGAGGCGGGGAGGGGGAGGGAACACGGGGTTTCCAAAGAAAAGGGGAAACATCGGAAATGTAAAAATCATCAGATCCTACTACAAAGGCCTATACTCAACAAAACTGCAAAATCTGGATGAAATGGACAATTTCCTAGACAGATATCAAATACCAAAGCTAAGCCAAGATCAGTTAAACCATCTAAACAGTCCCATAATGCCTAAAGAAATAGAGGCAGTCATTAAAAGTCTTCCAACCAAAA
>CM052718.1:52565197-52593495 GCA_028551405.1 Uromys caudimaculatus | reverse complement strand
AAGATACTCCAACATGTAATAAAGACACATGCTCCACTATGTTCATAGCAGCCATATTTATAATAGCCAGAAGCTGGAAACAACCCAGATGTCCCTCATCAGAGGAATAGATACAGAAAAAGTGGTACATTTACACAATGGAGTACTACTCAGCTATTAAAAACAATGACTTAATGAAATTTGCAGGCAAATGGATGGAACTTGAAAATATCATCCTGAGCAAGGTAACTTAGTCACAAAAGAACGAACATGGTATGTACTCACTGATAAGTGAATATTAGCCCAAAAGTCCTGAACACCCAAGTTTCACTTCACAGTAACCGCTGGACTGAGAGTGAGGTCCCAGATGGAGGAGTGGGAGAAGGGACTGAAGGAGCTGAGGGAGTTTGCAGCCCCATGGAGGGAGCAACAGTGTCAACTGGCCTGACCCCCCTGGTCCTCCTGGAGGCTGGACCACCAACCAAAGAATACACATCGAGGGACCCATAGTTCGGCTCACATATGTGGCAGAGGAGGGCCTTGTTGGCCATCTGGGGGAGGAGAGGCCCTTGGGCCTGAGGGTGTTAGAGGCCCCTGTAAAGGGAATGTCAAGGTGGGAATAAGGGAGTGGGTAGGTGGGTGGGTGGGAGGTGGAATACCTTCATAGAGGCGAGGGAGGAGGAGGGGATAGGGGGTTTCCAAACAGGAGACCTAGAAAGGGGGAAACATTGGAAATGTAAGTAAAGTATCAAAAAAAAAAGACAAAAAAATTGATATACTTGTTTTTTCATTTGTATATGATCTATCTCATTTTCACCTTTAATAATATTTATTATATTATTTAATTGAGTCAATATTGGAAATTCCCTTACTTGGTAAGTAGATTATAAAGGTCTTTATTTCTGACATTGTAACTTTACATTTGGTATTCAGTCTCACAAACTATGAAAGTTAATACAGTATATTTAGTTGTAAACTATTTGGGAAACTCCCCTTCTATTCCTTGTCTTTGGGGTTACAATATTCTTTATGTCATGTAGATTTCCATTTTTATTGGTTCACAGCTGGTTTCCAGCATGAAAACCACTCCAATTTTCTACCAATGTGGACACATGAAAGTTATCTTACAAGACATTCTCTACAGCAAATATTCAGCAGGAAATGAAACCAGAGAGAAATACCCAGCACGATGAGTTCAGAAGGAACCTTTAGTTATAGCAAGACTCAGTGTAGACCCCTTTAAAATGAAACCACATTAGTGACTTCTATCATATTTTACTAATGAACACAGTTTCATTTGGAAGTTTCTAAGAACTTGTAAGAATGTTAATTTACAGCAAACTTTGGTGCTCAGCACAGATACTATTGGCTGGGTAGATTAAATGAGTAGCATGTGGATCTAAGAAAAATACTGACCTGGCTCTGTTGCTCAGTGGCTAGCACACTGAACTTCTCTAAGAAGAATACTGACCGCACTGGGAAGGGACAGCGTACTCCCTAGAGCACTTGTGCACAGACTCCAAACAAGGCTCTGCCATTTTGCATAAAACCAGGCTTTCTTTAGTTCCCACTCAGAGGCATCTCTGATATGTATGCTCAGCGTTTTTTGCCTCTGCAATTCAAAATGAAGGGCTAAATGTTTTTTGTTTGTTTGTTTGTTCTGTGTTTTTAAAAAAGGACTTCTTTTACTTTTGAGATTATAATTTAATTACATCATTTCCTCTTTGCTCTCTTTCACATTCATGACCTCTTTTTTCATTGAGTATTGGTACATGCTTGTATGTATACATATATTCCTAACTGTCTCCTGCTCAGTCTTCATAATGAGTTACCTATGTGTATATTTTCAAGGCTGATAATTTGGTGTTGGATAACCAATTGATGTACTCTTCCTTGGGAAAGACTATTTCTCTCACTCTCAGAATTCCTTAGTTGCCTGTATTTCTTTGTGTAGGGTTTAGGCCTTATGGTCTTTCCCTTGACCCCTTTAACTGATTTTTAATAGTAGCATCTAATGCAAATCCACATTACTCCACATGGACTTGTCCCTAAGAAAAAACAGTTATTTCAAAAGTCTTTCCCTTTCCTTTTTTTCCTTCCCTCCCTCCTTCCTTCTTTCCTTCCCTCCCTCCCTCCTTCCTTCCTTCCTTCCTTCCTTCCTTCCTTCCTTCCTTCCTTCCTTCCTTCCTTCCCTCCCTCCCTCCCTCCCTCCCTCCCTCCTTCCCTCCTTCCTTCCTTCCTTTCCTTTTTGAGGCAGAGTGTCTCAGTTATGTAGACCTGGATATCCTTGAACTTCCCATGTAGGCAGGCTGCCCTCAAACTCCCAGAGATCCCCCTGTCACTACCTCCCAAGTACTGGAATTAAAGGTATGGGTCACCATGTTTACCCTCAAAAATATTTTTTAGTAAAGACCTGTATAATAGCTGAGAATTTTGTTAAGACAGGAAAAAATTAGAAAAAAAATCCTTTCAACCATTGTATGCTTTCATTTGTTTTATAAGTGAGCTTACAAATAATTACAAAAAATATTATACTTTACATCTAATTGTTTAGTATAGTGTGTCAAGGGGAAAATGTGACCTGTCTAAAACTAGAACTTAGAGTTGTTTTTTGTTTCTAGTAACCTACAATAAATACTATTAAAGAAGTAATAAAAAAGTCATTTCAAATCAGCACTCATCATAAAATTGTAATTTTTTTGATTGAGAATATGACTATCATTTTCTTCAATCTGTTTTGAGTATTAGTATTCATTCCTCAATCTCAGTATTTTTGTCTTCCTTTCAATTTTAACTCATGCTTAAAAATCAACATCTATATAGTACCCACTGTAGGATGACAGGAAAGGTAAGAAGTGCAGTAGTTTGAACTTATGTAAATTTTATTTTTAGGTATTTAGGTGTAAGTGTGTGTGTGTGTGTGTGTGTGTGTGTGTGTGTGTGTGTGTGTGTGTGTATGTGTATGATGTCATAGCAGGACGTTATCTTAGTCACTGTTCTATTGTGGTGAAGAGACACCATGGCCAAAGCAACTCTTATAAAAGAAAGCATTTAACTAGGGTCTTGTTTATAGTTTTAGAGGTTTAGCTCATTATCATCATGGCAGGAAGCATGGCAGCAGGCATAGAAGGAATGATGCTGGAGAAGAAGTAGAGTTCTACATCCTGATCCACAGGCGACAGGAAGAGAGTGAGCTACAGGAAACCTCAAAGCACACCCCAGTGACACACTTCCTCCAACAAGGCCACACCTACTCCGACAAGGCCACACCTACCTAATCTTAATAATCTTTTCAAATTGTTCTACTCACTGGAAGTTGAACATTCAAATGTATGAGCAATTGGGGGCATTCTTGTTCAAATCCTCATGGACATTTCCTTAAGAGTGCTACAGAGATGGATCCAGTCTTTTTTCCATTTTGGTTTAGGCAGTAATTCTCAGTAATTCAGTTTAGCAGTGTATGGCACAAACACTGTGATATGGTTACAAATGCAGTCTGGTTTATAAGTGGAGAGAGATTTGGTGTGGGCTGATTCTTGACCCAGTATTTCAATGAAGAGAAGGTAGGCAGAGTCTGGAAGACGGAAATAATGAGGAGTAGGCATATTAGCACATTTATAGACTAATTGATCCGGAGTCTGTTTATGTGCCTGGAATGGTACACTGCTTAAAAACAGACAGAAGAGTCAGACCAAAGATTGGCTGGAGAAGTGAATGAATGCAAGGGTAAGTTCATTTGCCAGTGAGTGAGGAGCTATGTATGCAATGACTTTCTCTGCAGGGGATTAAAGAGAGATTATAGTGCTACAAGAGCCAGGGAGTTGTACTGAAGAGAGACAACTCTGGATACTTTAATAAAGGATGGTTCCTGCAAGATAAACGGAAAAGGACGCTGACATTCTTAAACTCAAACAAAGTGAACCCAAAAGGGATATAAAGAGAATGTGCAGAGCATTGATTCCCTCTCATTTATACGTTGGACTTTTTAAACGTTTACCATGTGCTAGGCCAGATATCTACCAAGCTCTGAGAGATGAGTAAGTGGAATGAGCTCTCTAAGGGCTCATGGTCCAATAGAGGAGAAAGAACAAATAACTCAATGATTATTGCACTTATTAAATGGATAACATACAAATCCCTTTGCTCAGGGCTCAGAGAGCCATGTGGAACAGTGGAAGAGGAAGCAGAAAGAGTGTAAGAACAAGAGAGGAAGGAGGACATTCAGAAAACAAGGCCCTTTAAATCAACATGAGCAAGGCTCATATGGACTCACAGAGATGTGGGCACCATGCACAGGGCCTGCACAGGTCTGCACCAGGTATTTTATGTATATATGAGTCCAGTGGTTTTTGGGATTCCTAAGTGTGTGAACAAATGGGCCTCTCATTCTTACATCTTCTTTTGGACTCTTCTCTTTGTCTGGTCAAACTCCAATGGGATAGGTACTGTTTTTATCTTATTAGATTTTGTTATTATCTCCTAGAAGTCAGTTTGTTTTCTAATGAAAGGCAGAAAGGGAGAGGATCTAGATGGGAGGGAGGAGAGAAGAAACTGAGAGAGGAGTAGATGGAGAGGAAACTGTAATGATGATATGTTGTTTGAGAAAATAACCTATTTTCAAAAAAAGAGATATGGACTATCTCACTTGGAGAAGATATTATTTTCTCCCTCATGATATATATATATATATATATATATATATATTTTTTTTTTCTGGTCATCCCCATTGTTTTCTGTGCTTAATAGCATTCAGTATAAACTGTCCAGCGTGAGATAGACTCTCTGATGTGCCATCTCTGTAAAGCAGTTGGCTCTCAGAGGATGCAAAGGTTGTTACTTTTAGATCCTATTTGCTGCCTGGGGCTCATCTGCTCATCTGTTTAGCAAAGGATGAAAGAAGCCAGACAATGAAGGCTAACTGAGTGAAAGGGAAAGCAGACACCCCACAGACACACCTAATTGGCTAACCTCCAAAAGATCTTCAGGCTTCCTCGAGCTCTGATGAGGTGTTAAAATCATGTTTTCAGGGACTGAATGTCTTTTCGGATGGGTGATAGATCCTCTTGTCAGGATAAAAAAGAGCGGATTGAGTCCCATAGCCTACACCTGTCACCATCTCACTTTATTTAGACAGCAATAGGCTGATGAAGAGGGCTCCTGCTTCCTAAAAAGGAGGAACAAAACATGCTGCTTTACCACACACAGGTCTCCAGGCTGTGTCAGCAACACTGAGGGCACTTGCCAAGTAAAATGATCTAGCAGGTGGGAAGTAGTTTATAAGTACACTTTCCACTCCTCCCTGGTGGTGACTCAGACACTAGCAATATCTCAGGGTGTAAAAGAGACTCTCTGGGGTTTTCTTTTGAGTTAACTCATTGTTACTACGTAAGCTCAGATTTGCAATGACTAGGTTTATGAGGTACTGAAATATATAAAAGGAGAACGGATGAGTGCTAAGCACATAGTAGGTGTTCAGTTAGCCTTATGGAAAGTCCTGATTGCATTCATTCACATCCCTTTAAATTCTTCTATTGTCCTCTCAACTCTTGAAGATATACAAAGACATATATCATTTCCCTCTCAATTCCCAGGCATTCTGTACATTATAATAGTGGGCAGGATCAATTTTATTAATTAAATATATTGTTCTCCCTTTTCTTTCTACTATTTGCCAAAATATTAGATAAAATCAATACATTAATTTGGAACATTGGATGTTAACTCAAGTGATACATTTAGTATGATTCTCTTTTCTTTTTTATGTAAATCTTTAGAATAATTATTATTATAGTGTTACTATTTTTCTTTTTTGTAGAGTTTCACTATGTAGCATAGGCTGGCCTGGAAATCACTATATATCCCAAGGGGGCCTTGAATTCATGGTAATCTCCCTGTCTTGTCTAAATGCTGGGATTATAGGAGTGAGCCACGACATCTACCTTGTTTTCCTTTTTAAAAGAATTGACTAATGTTTTCAAATTCTGATGCTTTTTACTAATTGTTAGTATTTCAGTTGTAGCTTCAATTCATTAGACATACATTTAGGGCACAGTTCTCGACCATCTGATTTTTACAGTGAAAAAAAAAGCAAGATAATAAAAGAAAGGCTCTAAAATCAGAAGATTTAAAAAAATGGCTGTCAGAAGTTGTTTTTCTCTCTTCTACATGCTCAGGGAGACCATGTAATTGTGTATGCAGGTTAGGTAACTGTTCGGAGGAGTGAGGCATTTTCTGCTTTTCTAATTATAATTGAAAATACTGTCAGTATTCCAGTTTCAAAATAAGAAAACAGCCACAAAACATTTAATGCTATCTGCTTATAAATGATGTTCTCCTCACCTTCTATGGAACCATCATAACCAGAATGACTAATAATCCCTCCCTACATCAAGCATATGGGCTTTCCATTTTGTTTCATAATTCACATTTGCCTTAAATTTTAGTAGAAGAAGAAATATCTAAGGAGCTTATAAAAATGGGGAGACCAATATTCTGCTAGCAGAGATTCTGACTTAATAGGTTTGTGGAGAAGTTATGGGCTCTCATAGTTTAGACAAATCTTCTCTGTGGCTTGTGGGGGTATTGTTGAGATATACTACCATTTGAGATGTACTCGATCTGGGATTTCGAGCCTGTCCTTAAGGCAAATTCAACCCAGAACTCTGCTGCTATGTCACTAATACCTCTCAGAATATTCATCCACATCTCTACAACCATAACCTCACAAAATTTGTCATTGCTGAAATATAAAGATAATTAATTTTGTAGTTTTTATATTATAATGCAGTTTTTGTGAATTTAGGAAAAGCTTTAGCTGTAAATTCTTTTCTTAAACATTTATATGTGGGCATAGGAATTCCTCCCCAGGGCTTAAACATTGAGATAAAATATCATCCAAGCATGTCCATAATATTTTAGGAGAGAAATCCAGAGTTTCCTCAGAAACGGAGAGATTTTAGAATAATCTAGAATTGATATTGAGTCATTTGAGATTATCCAACATAATTTATATTAGGGAGTATCAGCAATGTGTCCTTAAAACTTTGGCCTTCCAGAAAAGTTGAACTTTGTTTAAATAAAGGCCAATGTGAAGTTGAAATTTGCAACAAAGGTTTTTGTGAGAGACTTCTTTGTGCTGTGAACATGTGTATTTGTAGTAGAAATAAGATGTCACCTGCTATTTGGAAAAAAAAAAAAAACTTCACTGATAAGCTTCATAAGACTTTCTGGAAGAAATACTAACGTGCTTTCTTTAATATACTGGACTGGGATGACCCAAGAGAACTTGAAGAATTAAAATCTTCTGTACATCTGTGCTGTCTGCTGTGGTAGCTTCCAGCCACATATAAGCACTCAAGTATTTGGAATATAGCCAGTAAAACAGAAGAAGTAGACTTTTAGGTTGGTTAAAACTTTATTTAGGGACATGTGGCTAGTAGATCCTATATATTTCAGCACAGGTCTAGATAGTACATTTCACCTGTAGCCATAGGGTTTATCTGTATCAAGGCCATACAGATTTCAAAGTCCTGTATAAAATTAAGTTTTAAAAAACATGATCACTGGAATGGTGATTTTTTTTCAGGCACTATGTGGTGGTGAAAAGAACACTGAGTGTGAATCAGGTTTTGTCACCAATTATCAAAATTGTCTTTGGAGAAGACACTTGCTTTCCCTAGTGAAATACAAGATGTCTAAGGTTTCCATCTGTGACTTTTCCTGGGGAAATATGAACTAATTTCTATTCATCCCACTTAGGGCAGTGATAGTAGATAAAATATCTACTCACATCCAGCTTGGTGAGCCAGTGAGTTTACTGGGGTTCCTTACAGAAGCCTAGGTGTCCCTCAGGTAGCTACATTGCCTAACCTCGTCTCCCCATGGATGACGGGTCATGGAAATTCCATCTCTGGATCTCAGGGCACAATTCACAGGCAGCTGCAGTGAAGAGGGTCTTTTCTCCTTACAGACTGTTTACTATTCGTACAACCTGGGGTCAGGGGAAAGGCCTTATGAACCTCACAATTTTCTGAGCTCCCCGACTTTTCTAAGTTTTGTGAGATTCCTAGGCCTTATGAACTCTTCTTCTCCCTGTAAGTAGGGGGGAGGTTTCAATTTAATGTAAATACGCACAACAGACCCCCAAGTGTAGTGTATGAGCCTTTATAGTTACCTGAGTGAAGAACACAGAAAAATCAGTAATATGCTTTTCTAACACTACATTTTGCATCTCAGGGTTTTCTTTACTAGGACTTGTTTTCCTTTAAATTTTTTCCAATATTATATCGGTGAAATTACATGGCACCTGTAAATCTTGTTCGTAGCCCTTTGCCTACTCTCCTGTTGGATAATTACACTGTTCTGCTCTTAACTCCATGTGAGCATATCTTTGTGCTCTACATTGTCTCCTCCCCACCAATTCATACGCTGCAGTTCTGACCTGTATTGTCTCAGAAAATGACTACATTTTAGGACAGAATCTTTAAGAATAGTGAGAACAATTATTGTAGGCTTAATCCAGAATCACAGGTGTCATGTCTAAAGAGAGCTTAGGACTCCCTAAAGGATGAGTAGGTGAAGATGCAGGGAGAACATGGCCCCGGGAACACCAAGGAGAGAGACCAAACCAGCCCTTCTAGTCTCAGATCCTCAGCCACTAGAAGTGAGGGGAATATGTTTCTGTTGATGAAGTCATTGAGTCTGAGCCTCTTTATTATTGCAGCCCTGGAAAACAAATATTACCTCGAACACTAGTGTTTGTAGTTTTTGTCAGAATTGCCCAGAATGGAGACCTTTCCTTGATTGATTTTTAGTCAAGGAAACATTTTATACATCCCACAGGTAGGGGAAAAAGCACTCCAAACATTTGGATGGACTTTGGTAAAGACTTATCCCTCATATCATGTTTATTTGTGTTTATGTCTCATTTGTTATGCCTTTATCCTGTTTTTATTAGTCACTACCCTATGAAATTGCCTCTGAGATTCTGTATTTGTGCACTCTCTGTTTCCGTTTGTCAGCTTATCATAATTTTAGTTATTTGTGTGTGTGTGTGTGTGTGTGTGTGTGTGTGTGTGTGTGTGCACTACAGCATATATATGGAAATCAGAGGAAGTCTTGCAGAAGTCCTGATGATTGAGCTCACGTCTTTTGGCTGGTAGGCAAGTACCTTTACTTGCTGCTCTCTACTTATAACACCAAGATCCAGGGGCATCTGAGTTCACAAGGAATGGTCTCTGTTATGAACTTCCATTGTATTCCATGTGGCATAGCATATAGCTAATTTCCTTCAGTGAAAAGCCTCAGTCCCTTTGTTTCTCATATCTAGCTGTGTAGCCACTCTAGAAAAACATCTGGAAATAAAACTTGATAGACTCAGTTCTTTAGATCCTAAATTCCTTGATGTTTGATTTTTCTCATCTTTGGTTTTTCAGATATTCAGTGATCATGGAGCATCTGCTGTATGAAGAAACAGTGCTGTAATTATTGACCTTGGACTTCATTTGGATGTTCACACAGCCCTAATCAGACAGTGCTTTCATATTTTTTCTCCTGGACAGCCTAGGTGGGTAACAACTCAAGCATAAGATGACTCAGTTTTTGTGATGTTATATAATATTAAGGTGAATGGAAGAGTCTTGTGTGAACATCACTGTCAGATTTATATTGATTTATATCGCAATAGTCTGGCTTCCTAAATATACTTTAATAAATCTTTCTAAAAATGAACTGTGTAATAGTTGATAAAATTCAATGAAGCTCTAAATCAGTTTGGAAAATCAGAACTATTATCCCATTCCGTGAGGCTGAGTTGAGTCCATTAAAACTCATCTTTATTTTAATTACAAATGGCCAACTTGGACTGATAACGTGTAAGGTCTCTGAGAGAATAGTTTAAAGATTAAATAGAAAAAAATATTAAGGGATATATGTCGTAGCAATTCTTTCATATTATAATTCATTCTTTATTGGACTTATATGTATTTCAGAGAATAGTTCACAGTGGTAATGAAGGCTGATGCTTTCAGTTCACAGTGTTGGTAAATGGGAAGGCAGGGAAGAGATGAAAGGTAAAACTGGAAACATTACAAAGGAAGAGCTAGATTTTAATCTCCCCGTTCAATACACATGCCAGAGGTATTTATTTATTTATTTATTTATTTATTTATTTATTTATTTATTTATTTATTTATTTATTTTAAAAGACGTAAGGACATAGAAACCATCTGCCTGAAATTCTGTTGATTTGGTAAATAACTTCAGAAAGCCTGGGGGTGGATGTGCCTCAGTGTGCAGGCTACCTCACCAGAAGAAGGAGTGTGAGGTGCGAGGGGACTCAGTGGAACTTGCTGTCCCATTCACTCTCAGCATCTCGCTGTGCTATATAAACCAAAGAGCCTTATAAAGGCTTCTACTTCAATGATCTTATTTAACAGATGAACACAACGAGGCCCAGAGGAGCTAGGATCTGGGATAAAAGCAGATGTTTGTTAATTTACTTGAGTATCATTTTACCACGTAAAGAGTGACAGTAATTAACATTGAGATACTGCTGTGTGAAAACTGAGTAACTGTAGTTGGCAAATATTTAGGCCCATCGCTTCTGAAATCATTGAAGTTACTAGATATTTAAAGATAATAACACAATGATGAGTTTAGTTACAAAAGGGTACAAATGATATACTGAACATAATTCAATCATATAGATGCAAAGATCACAGGCAGAATAGTGTGGAATCAGTAAGTTCAAATCTTACTGATGAGTCTCTGACTAGTTAGGTACATTTAACAAAACTTTTAAGCCTCACCTCTTTTGGCAGGCTTGTCTTAAAGTGAGAAAAATAATTATTTCATAGCCCTGTTTCTATCCACATGAAACATGCTTAAGAAAAAAGGTTTTAGGGCTGTGAAATGGAATCAAACCCCTTTGATTCCAATGACCTTGAATACAGAGGCTTGTGTAATCAATTTTCTTCTTTACTGAGACATCCACTAAGGGGTTATCTTCCAATGTGTAGATTAAGGAAAAGGTGATGAGATGCCAGGCCTGTGAGTAGCTGGCAGAAAACAGTGACTTCCATCTTTTCAGAAGACTGTTTCTCTTGCTGGTTTTAGTGACAATATCAGTCATAGGTGACAGGTTCACACAGCAAGGAACTCAGACCTTACCCCAACAGTTGTGAAGACAATGTGTTGATGGCTCAATGAGTTTTGGAGTCAATTCAGTTGAGTCAGTTGAGTCTTGATTACACTAAAGGGAGTGGATCCCATCTTAGCTAGCCCAGATTCCTGTCTGGTCCACAAAGGTGTAAGATAATAAATGCATGCAATTCAAAGCCACTGAATTTGGGAATAGTATTATGTACGTTAACCAGACAGTGCAAGTACAAAGTTGTGAGTTGAGTGGTAAAGATAAGTGATGTTATAATAAGAATTTAAGTAGGGGCACTGAGAAAGCACATTGACACAAGGTGCTTTCAGATAAGTTGGTATTGGAGAAATAAATGGTTGCTATTATACAAACAATACTTAGGACTGAAATGAATAGAGATTTGAGATTAGAATCATGATCTCAGAGACTTCAGCATGGAAGTGTGAGAAGCAGAAAAAGGAGACTGTGAACATAGAAAACCAGAAAGCATGGCTTCTGCCAAAGACATTGGTCTTTGAACTTAATTTTATTATAGTAGTGTGTATGGGAGTGTGTGTGGGGTGTATGCCACAGCATCTAATTGCAGATTAGAGGACAACTTTCAGAAGTTGGTTCTTTCTTCTATTCTGTGGGTCTCAGGGATCCAATTCAGATCACAGGCCTTGGTGGTGAGTGGTTTTATACCTTCTGAATCGCTCAGGAGCCCATGTGTGGTTCTTTTTTAGAGGCTGCATTAAGACAGCTGTTCCCGTCTTCTCTAGTTTCAGGGCGATGTGTATAAGCTGTGTGCATCAGTAGCCAGGGGGTCTTGTTAACAACGGGTTATTGGCACCCCCCCTCATGATTTCTGATGCAGTAGGTTTTGAGTTGAGACCAAGAAGTCACATTTTAATTAAGTTTTGAGGTTGTCTATGCTGGTGTTAATGCTTTGAGTACCACTGTTGTCCAAATTTATCTAACTGTGGTCCACAGAGTATTTGTGGGCATTTTGTCCATTTTCCAAGTTTTATATATTCAACAATGTATTGGTTTCTTAGTTATAGGCATTGTGCCAAGCGTTAGGGATAAGAATTTCCAATATCTACTAGAGTACTTATGCATAAACATTTCATAGTACAGACCATGGTAAGTCCAACGGCAGAGGTACCAGGTGGAGGAAGAGTGCTTGCATAGAAGGCACGCCAGAGGAAGTTTCATATGGGAGCTTTGAAATGCAGGGTAATGTTTTAACTTTAAGTTTTCTTTCTTATATTTTGGATTTCAAGACCGGGTCTTATGTAATCCAGGCTGGTTTTGCAATCCTCCTGCCTCTGGCTCTCAAAGGCTGGAATTACAGGCATGTGGAACCCAAACCAGATTACATTAGGGTGATCACAAAGTAAAACTGCCTTCTAGGGATGATTGTGTGCCAGAACAGAAAAGGATGAGTAGGTGGATCGAGTAGGTGGATATGTGCATCTGATTCAAGCCAGTGCCAAGCACCCAAGTTAGAGAGCGGCAAGATTAGAGAAGGCAATGAAGGGATGAGGGCAGATTTGGCTTGGGTTTGCCCCAGTGCTCAGCATCTTACATCACATCAAGCAGTGGTTTACTGATAGGAACGATAGCAGTTATTCCAAAAGCAACTTGGATTGGAATTACTGAGCTTGTTCCAATCAGCGGTTAGCAACTCAAACTCAGGTAATGAAAGTTGCTTTCCTTAAAAGGATACAAAAAGGCAAAAGAGAATGTATTATATGATTCTCTGTTTTTGAGATATACTGAGTATGCAAATCTGTAGAGATAGAAAATGGCTTAGCAATTGCTAGGAGCTGAGGGAAGCTCAGTTGTTAATGGGAAGGAGGTCTCTTTGGAGCTAATAAAGGTATTTGAATTACTAAATGCTACCCAAACATACATTTCATAAAGGAAATTTATTTTTAAGTGATTTTGTCTCAAGACACACAATATTGACATGATAATTTGAATTTTTAATATAATATTTTGCAGTTTTGCATCTATCAAATACAGATAGGGCTATTCTAATTTTCATGCATGTCTAGAAAGAAATATCAGGGAACCTGATTCAGTAATCAAAGCAAGTCATCATTAACCCAACTGAAACAACCAAAGGAATTTTTTTTTTTTAGGGATTGTTTCCAAGTTAATTCATCAATGGATACATCAAAGTCTAGATATGTAGGTAATTTCAAGGAAGACAACCTTGTTTCTTTTCTTCCTGATGATGCTTGCTGACTGGCAGGCCTGTATTGTTATCTTCAGGATTAATGCCTTCAACTGACACCATGTCAAATGTACTGCTTTTCATCTAACTCATAGCTAGGAAAAATCTGTCTAATACTGTAAATGAAGAAAGGATTAATGTCAGGTTATCTCAGTATGTTCAGGAGGAAGGCATTCATTTTTTTATTACTTTATTATACTTTTAAATCTGTGCATGTTGCATTATGCATATCCGTATGCAGGGAGCCTATGTCTTTAAATATGCATATGGAGGCCATAGTTCATGTTGTGACATTATATGTCTTTCTCTATGACTTTCTGCCTTTTTGTCTTTTTGAGACAGATTCCCTCAATGAACCTGGACCTTGCTGTTTGAACTAGACTGACTGAAAGGCATTAAATTTGTATTTATAACACTCAAGTAAAAAGTGAATGCCTTGGCATTTATTCTTTGCTTGAGTGTTATAAATACAGATTTACAGCAAATTCTAAAATTATGGGAAAACATACCGAAATGTATCCAGCACGAATACAGTTATTATTATTTTGTGTAGCTCCTTCTTTGCAGTTCTTTTAAATAGAGTTTTTCAAAACCTGATTTTGGTTCCCTGAGGCTGAGAATTGAGTTTGTGATGCTTGTTTTCACTGCAGAGCCACCGAAGTTCTCTGCTAGGTCTTTGTTTTGTATCTTCTTCTGCTGTGCTTCCCTTCCCTACCTCCATTTATTACTGTTGCTTAAATTATGCTCACCAAGATACAGGCACACAGACTTCTTGAGAAGATGTAGTGCTGTTTCAATAATCATTGGTTTTCCTTTGTAGAAATGGTATTACACAGATCTCATTCACTTCATACTTTATGTGGTGTGTGTGTGTGTGTGTGTGTGTGTGTGTATGTGTGTGTGTGGTGGTGGTGTGTGTGTGTGTGTCTGTGTGTGTGTGGTGTGTGGTATGTGTGGTGTGTGTGTATGTGTGGTGTGGTGTGTGTGGTGTGTTTGTATGTGTGTGTGGTGTGTGTGGGGTGTGTGTATGTGTGTGGTGTGTGGTGTGTGTGGTGTGGTATATGTGTGTGTGATGTGGTGTGTGTGTATGTGTAGTGTGGTATGTGTGGTGTGTGTGTGTGTGTGTGTGTGGTGTGTGGTGTGTGTGTGTGTGTGTGTGTGTGTGGTGTGTGGTGTGTGTGTGTGTGTGTGTGGTGTGTGGTGTGTGTGTGGTGTGTGTGTGTGTGTGTGTGTGTGTGTGGTCTGTGTGGTGTGTGTGTGTGTGTGTGTGTGGTCTGTGTGGTGTGTGTGATGGGTATGTGGTGTGTGTGATGGGTATGTGGTGTGTATGGTGTGTGTGTGCGCGTGCACGCACATGTGCGTGTGTGTTTATATATATAGGCATACATTTGCTATGGCTTCTATGTGGAGGTCAGAGGACAATTTGTATGAATTGGCTCTCTCCTTCCATCATGTGAGGCCCAGGGATCAAATTTAGGTCATCAGGCTTATTGGCAAACACTTTCATCTACCATGACATCTCATCAGTATTGAAGTACCTCCTTTATAGTGTCATCTTCTTATGGGGTCAAGTGCCTGTCTGGGTTTTTATTTCAATGACTACATTTTTATGTCCGGTATCCCCAGATGTTACTTCTTGTTCCTTATTTCTTTGAGGGTTTAAATATGTTGTTCAATTTTCTTTTTTCTCCATTAAGTTGTTTATTTATGCACTTTACAGCCTGATCACAGGCCTCTTCCTTCCTCACCTCCTGGTCCCACCCTTATACCCTTTCCCTCTAAGGCTACCCACCCACGATGGTACATCAAGTCACAGCAAGACTAAGTGCATCCTTTTCCATTGAGGCCAGACAAGACAGCCCAGCTACAGGAAAGGGATTCAAAGGCCCTCAACAGAGTCAGAAACAGGCCCTGCTCCAATTGTTAGGGGAGCCACATGAAGGACAAGCTGCAGATATGTTACTACTACTGTGTAGGGGCCTAGGTCCAGTCCATGTATACTCTTTGGTTGGTGGTTCAGTTCCTGTGAGCCTCACAGGTTAGTTGACTTTGTAGGTCATCTTGTGGTGTCCTTGGCAATTCCAGATCCCTCATTCCTTCCCTCAACTCTTCACAGGACTCCTGGAGCTCTGCCTATTGCTTGACTGTGGGTCTCTGCATCTGTAGCCTTCAGCTGCTGGATGAGGCCTCTCAGAAGGACAGTTATGCTAGGCTCCTGTCTGCAAGCAAAATATCATTAATAGTGTCAGTGGTTGGCTTTCCCATGGGATGGGTCTCAAGTTGGGCAGTCATTAGTTGGCCACTCCCTCAGTCTCTGCTCCATCTTTATCCCTGTACGTCTTGTAGGCAGGACAAATTTTGGGTTGAAGGTTTTGTAGGTAGACTGGTATCCCCCTCACTCTACTGGATTATTTTCCATTCTTATTTAATCCAGTTGGTATCCCCCTCACTCTACTGGATTATTTTCCATTCTTATTTAATTCAGCTCATTTATTCAGTTTCCCTCCCTACAGTATGAGCTCTGCAACTCTCCTTTTATAATACTTAATGTTTCTCCTGTTAAATTTTGGGATTGAAGGAAGCATTACCTTGGTGTGGCAATGTCACTGTCACCTTGTGGGATCGAACACTGCTTTTTCCTATTCTCTACTCCTCATGCCATTTCGTCTCAGTGACATATCCCTCATCTCTAGTAGACTACCTCCAACCCCTTTTTTTCAAAACTTCTTTCTTTGTATTATATCACCTAGACTTGTTTTGCATTAGAATTACCAGCTCTGCTTGGTAAAGTGCAGAGGGTTGGACAATCACCCCAGACCCATCTGAGTTTTTGATACATTAAGTTTGAGAGGAGAAAAACGTATTTATAACCTCTTGTAGCTGCTGCTGCTCCTGCAACTGCCACTGCTGTTTTTGATTAATTGATGATGATGATGATGATGATGATGATGATGATGATGATGAGGAGGAGGAGGAGGAGGAGGAGGAGGAGGAGGATGGAGAGCTGCTGACTTTCACAACACGACCAAAGATAAGAAAGTACCAATATGCATCCCACTTACCTGCCCCTATTGTTTTTGGTGCCCCCTATTGGTTGCAGGGTTTGTCCTTGCTCAGATAGTACCCTGAAGTCAAAGGCTACATCAATGACCCTGACTAGTCCATATGCTTTCCAAAGTTGGTAAGTGTGGATTGTAGTTTACAACCAGGTGGGCTACAATAAAAAGAAAGTTCTCCCAGATCATGTATTCTTCTTCTACACTGACATGGCTTGGCCCTAATCTGTTGTTTCCTCTGAGTTTTGACTATTAAAGTTTCATTCTATTAAAGCAGCCATTCTTCGATTTGTGGGGATGATGTCAGGCGCAGGGGCACTTGCTAGCATCTCCTGGGAGTCTGGCACCATGCCTTGCACCCTAAAAGAGTTTTCAGTTTCAGTTTCTGTTATCAATGCTCATTTCAGTTTTTCAGTTTGTTGTATTTGCTTCACACCTGTCATGCACCTTACAGTTGGAAATCTTGATTTGTGCCAGGCATAACAGTTGCAGAATATGACAACATTTCTGACATAAACTATAATGAACTGAATTCTTTCCTCCTCTTGGACATTTGAAGTTCTTGCTCTTGCAATTACCAATAGCATTAAATACATTGTTTTTTAAATGACCGTGAATATATTGTTAGCTACTCCTTTCCCAATCCCCCTGTTTTTAAAAATTTCCCCCAGTACTTGAAAGAGTTAAGGCAGTTTCCTGAAGTGCTTTAAGTTCTGGGAGAACCAGGCTCCGTGTGTCTGATTCATTTTGTGTGTGGGAGGTGTGCTGTTCTAACCTTGTCACTGACAGGAAAGTTCAGACTTGTCTCATACTGCACAGAAGAAGTCTGTCCTTGCAGCTTTCTGTGACTGAAGCACAGCCCTCAGACAAAGATTACATATCGTCCTCTATCAGTGTGCTCATGCTTGGTGCTGCCACTCCTGCCTCGGACTGAACTGTCAATTTCCTTTCTTCATCCAGTCTGTCTTAAACAATGACAGATTTTATTCAGATGGCACATGTGCTCCAGATCCATCGTGTCCAGGATTGACTGTGATTACTCTATCATTCAGTGTATTGGACACAATGCAAGAGAAGGAAAATATTTGTCTTGTTTTCTAACCAAAATGGATGTACAGAGGAGGCAAGTTTAGTTTTAGATACACTGATCGCATTTGGTGCAGAGCATCTGAGAATAGGTAATGAGTCATGATGGGAGGAAGGAAGACGTTGATTTTAAAGGAAGATGCTGGCAGTTGAAGGATGCCAGCTTCCCTGTAGGTCAGGCATCCACCACATCGGAGGGAGTAAAAGAAGCATGTTACGGTTTGCATTTCTGTTCCATGTGTCTTTGCATATGGTATGGTTTCAGATTTCCCTTTCTCTCTCTGCTTCAAGTCCAGTTGTGCTTCCCAATTGCTTACTCTTCCAAGAGACAAATAAAAATTGTAGAGACAAGAATCTTAAGAGTACTGCCTCACAGGATCCCACAGTTATATAAGAGGGGGTTCTTATAAACAGGAGCCTAGCATGGCTGTCCTCTGAGAGGCCCTACCAGCAGCTGACTGAGACAGATGCAGATATTCATAGTCAACCATTGGACTGAGGTTGGGAACTCTTATGGAAGAGTCAGGGGAAGGATCGATGGAGCTGAAGGGGATAGCAACCCCATAGGAAGACCAATAATGTCAACTAACTTGGACCCCTGGGAGCTCCCAGAGACTAACCACCAACCAGAGAACACGCACGGGCTGGTCCAGGCCACCAGCACACATGTAGCAGAAGACTGCCTTGTCTGGCCTCAGTGGGAAAGGATACTAATTGTGTAGAGACTTGATGCCCCAGGGAAGAGGGATGCGGAGGGGTGTGTGTGTGTGTGTGTGTGTGGTGGGTGGATGAGGGGAGTGGGGGGTGAGTGTGGGGGAAGTGGGTGGGGGTTGGGGAAGCACCCTCTCAGAGGCAAAGGGAGGGGGATGGGGTGAATAACTCTTGGAGGGGGTACTAGGAAGGGGGGCAACATTTAAAATGTAAGTAAATAAAACAATTAAACCAATCTCTGCGAATAAAAACAATTAAATGACAGAAAGAATATTAACATTCATTTAAGTCAGTCTCCCACCCACAAGCAAAATTCATCTATGATGTGCAAATGAGAATAATTTGTTTGAACTTCCATAGCTGGAAGGTCTTTATTTCATCAGAGAGCTCATTTATTCTTGCAGACTTATAATAAAATATTTTACTGGATCTGTAATTCCTGCATGCAGGAGGCAGAAGAATCATTAATTCAAGACTGACTGCCTATATACAAGGTTCTGTCTTTAAAAACAAAATCTATTTTTATCTTTTCTTGATTTCACATCTAATTTTGCTGGCTTCTTTGGGAATCAAAGTATACTCTTGTATAAGGTGTCTCTGTGATATAATTAGACATATCTATTTCAAAAGTCTTATTTTGGAGGTCATTTGCTGAAATATTGTGCCATCATCTATGAGAGTTACATTTAAATTGGTCGTTTTATTTGATTTTGTCATGTTATGTGTCTTTTTATAGGAATATAGTTTGTAAAAATAGACAGAAGCTTATCATTCACATAAGAGTGAATTCATTATTGAATCATGAATGTTATGAATGAAACCGAGAGAAAACTAAATTAGAAAAAATATTTTCAGTATATTATACATAGAACCAAAGGCAGCAGTTAGCCTGAGGTTTGTAGTACTTCCGTTATAACAGCTGATTGACTACACCTAACTCGTCTGCACCACCTGGGCATCATCTGTAATTCTAAAGATAATTTGAGATCTTATCCTACTTTAAAACTTTTTTTCTTTCTAGTTCTACTTCTATACAGAAAAATATTTTGATAATTTTGATCATTTTTAGTAAACAATTTCTCTTTTTAACTGAAAACGATACTTAGTATTAATCCTATTTATTATTCAAGTTATCTAGAGTCAGTGTAGCAATCCTCTGAAGTTACAAGAGCAAGGATCCATGGGCTACAGAGATGGCTCAGTGAGTAAAAATGATTGCTGAATATGCAGGATGATCTGAGTTCAAATCCCCACTACTCATGTAAATCTGGACCTATAGGGTTAGTGCCTATAACTGTCTGCTAGGGCAGAATGGAGACAGAGCCAGCAGAATCTCTGGAAGCTTTTGGGTGTGTGCAGCAGAAAAAGAGCAAAGAGACCCTGTTTGAAACAGGATGGGAAACAAAGAACCAAGACCTGTATTTGTCCAGTGATCTCTATACATTTACTATGGCATGTGTGCACCTACAATTCCCAGTCATGGATGCATGAGTGCACACACACTCACACACACACACACACACACACACACACACACGTCATATAGTTCATATTTGGTCTTTTTCTATAAACTTTGGATTTTAGGTGATCAAATTTACATTCAAAATGTACAAACACATACACTTTACATTCCTACAGTGGAAAATATACTTCCCTGTTTTCTGCCTTTGTCAAGTATGTATCCATAAGGAATACATTTTTCAGTTTTGCCCATTTGGGTCTTAGCTTCGTACTATTATGTTTTCTATGTTCTATGGATGATGACATTTGCCCACCGTTATCTCTGGGCGATATATCCATATGGGTGGGTATAATGTTGCTGGCTCATTTATGTTTACAATGTTATGTGTGGATATATTGTAATTTATTCAGGTCACTGTTGATACACAATTAGATTATTTGTAGTTTTGGACTTTTTGTTTTGCTTTCATCTGTTACAGACAATGTTGCTAGGGATATTTTTTCTTTTGTCAAATGGTGTGCAGATGCAAGAGGCTTCTGTGTGAGTCCAAAGCTGAAGGTGCTGCTTAGTAAGGTATGTGAGTCTTCAGTAGTAATGAGTCAAGCCCAAACATCTTGAAACTGATTACATCCACAGCACACAAATGGTAAATCTGGTTATTAAAGACTGAGTCTTTCCAATTATTTGCTGACAACTGTTCATTCCTCCTTCTCTTCTTCCTTTGAGACAGGGTCTCAAGTAGCCCAGGCATGCCTCAAGGTCACTATGTGGTGGAAGCCGACCTTGAACACCTGTTTTTTTGTCTCTCCACACACTGACTACTGAGATTACAGACATGCATCAACACTTCTGGCTTCAGACTTAACTTTTTTCAGATTTATTTATTTTTATTTTATGTGTATGGGAGTTTTGCATGCATGTATGTCACTGTGCACATGTGTGCATATATGCAGTGATCATGGAGGCCAGTAGGGGCATCACATCCCCCAGAACTGGAGTTCCAAGATGGTTTAATGCTGAGAACTGAATCCAGGTCCTCGTAAGAGCAGCCAGTGCTCTTAACCACTGAGAAAGCTCACTAGCCTGCCCCCCAGTTAATATTCTTGATATTAGAGGTCTATTGTTAAAATATTACAAATATTTTGTAATAACAGAATTCTTACTTAATAGTTTTGTAAAATGTGTTCTTGATTTTAGTGTAATGAAATACATCAACTTTTGCCTCCAGTCAGAACATTTGGAATACTGGATAATATTTAAAAATATCTTCATTCTTCACTCTAAAGGCATAAAACATACTCTTTTTTAATATTTTTGAAAAGGCATAGCCTTTAATTATAAATGGTTTTGAATGCCATATGCATTATATTTAGAAAAATTTAAATATTAAATATTAAAACAAAATATTCACTTAAAAATAATTTATTGATTCACTTTATATTCAGATCACAGTCTCCTCTTCTCCTCCCAGTTTCCCTCACACAGCCTCTATCCTCTCCCCCTTCCTCTTGTCCTCTGAGAAGGGGAGTGTATCCCCCACCATATTCAC
The DNA here is from genome assembly GCA_028551405.1 of Uromys caudimaculatus. Taxonomy (NCBI): domain Eukaryota; kingdom Metazoa; phylum Chordata; class Mammalia; order Rodentia; family Muridae; genus Uromys; species Uromys caudimaculatus. Next base: position 52,572,276 of record CM052718.1, on the reverse strand, counting down.
TTTTTAAAAAACAATATACTTGGCATTTGTGGAAGAAACTTTGCTCAATAGTGTTTAAAACTATACAGAAATGACAATGTATTATAAATTATATGTGTGAAGTTCCCAGATGTTTAAAAATTGTATTTTTTAAAATTTTATTTTATTTATTTTAATTGTGTATATATGTATGATGTGTGTGTGTGTGTGTGTGTGTGTGTGTGTGTGTGTGTGTGTGTGCATGTGTGCATGTGGCACCATGCACATGTGCAGGTCAGAGAACAACTCTGTGGCATCAATTCCCCCCCCCCCCCATCTACTTTCAATGCATTCTGTGGATCAAAGTTGGGCTTTCAGGTTGTGTCAAGCACCTGCTGAGTGATCTCTCTGGCCTTGTTCTAGGTTGTTTTCTGTGCTATCTTAAATGCTCACAAACAAATAAAACATTTTCATATTTTATAGCACCAAGTATTTTCCATAGTGCTAGAAAATGGTATTTGATATCATCGGAATAGCTTCCCTGAAGTTTCCAGAACATTTAAATTTCACTAACTCATGTACACACTTCATGCAGCCATACTAAAATTCAGAACACCTGACAAAGATTGATTTTAAACTTTCTATTAAGGTGACAAAAAATCCTCTTTCCTTAGGACACATAGTGGAGCTACTTTTTAGTTTAATGGAAGCATCCTTGGGAGAGCTGGGTACGGTCTCATCTCTTGGTGTCATGTCTAAGGAAATTCTGACTAAACAGCACGACAAGATCTTTCTCCTCAACTTTATTCACATAATTTTAAAGTTTCATCTACTACAGTCTGCGATCCATTCTGATTCTTTTTGTGTAGGTTCTAAGAAATGGGGTCCGGCTGTATTCTTGTGAAAGTGGATATTCAGTTATTCCAGAACCATTTGTTGAAAAATGATTCTTTTTTCGCAGATTTATCTGACATTCTTGATGAATTAAATGGATTTTTAAATATAAGGTTATTTCTTCACTTTTCTTTTTCTATTAATTACTAGAGCTTTGTTGCAAGTTTGAAAATAGTAATTGTAAAGCTCACTAATTTCTTAGTTTCTCTCCTCCTCTTATTTGACTTGAGAGGTGGGGGGTAGATACTACAGATGAAACTCTGGGTTTTATCAGGCCCGGAAACTGCTCTATCAGTGAGCTATATCTAACCTTAAATAGATGCCCCGTTTATATTGATAGTAGTATATGCTTAGAATTCTCACAGGAATATTTTCAAGAATTTTAATAGGGATTATAATGAATCTATATACTTTGTACTAAATCTCTATAATTTGGAGGTTATTTCTGTTTCATAATGTTATGATTAGTAATTATGAGTTTTTTCTCATTTATTTAATTATTTAATTCATTTCAACCAAGTTTTATAACTTTTAAGGTATAAATTTATATTTATTTTCTGTCAATGTTTTTACAATTGTTTCATTTCTTTGCAATTTATTATAAATTGATGTAGTTGGCTATTTTTCTTTGTTTCTTTTGACACAGTGTCTCTCAGGGTCACACAGATTGTCCTTGAACTGGGATGTAGCTGAAGCTGGTCTTAATCTCCTGATATTCCTACCTATTTCCATGTACCCAGAATACAGATGTGAGCTAGAATGCTGGGTATAAATAGAACATTTTACTACCTCCATTTTCATATTCTTCACTGTTAGTTTATAGAAGTATAATTGAATTTCTCAGACAAGTTCTCACCATGTAGCCCAGGTTATCCTTGAAGTCATTTTAAGGATCTGCCTGGCTTTAGTCTGTTAATTGTCTTGCCTCAACTTCCCTAGTACTGGGATTATAGGTGTGCACCACCACGCCTGGCTTTGTTAAACTTTTCTAACTTAACTTCTGTTTTCTGTATGTTCTGCTTTCTATTGTCTGGGTCATTTCTGATTCTGTCTTACCTACCAAAGTAAGCATCCTGAGTCAGACCTTCCGTGAACCCAGCCTATGCCAATTATGCAGAGCTAATGTGGGGACCTAGGTTAAGTACTGTATTTAAAAGGCATTGGACTTTATGTGAAATTGAGGCCTAGGAAGCCAGAAGGCAGAGCAGATACACACTCTCTAGGAGTTCAGTTTACTGGTGAGTTCAAAGGTGGGTTATGAGAGTCTCTTTTAGACCCATGGCATTGCAGGGGTTTAATTTTATCCATTTTATAATGAAGACCCTGTGATTTCATGAGCTTTAGATCAGGAAACCTCAGGTTTGGGGAATTGTCATTGCCCATGGCTTCAGTAGGAACAGCTGTGTCCCATCAGCTCCTGTTAGTAAGCCTGCTGGCAAACTTTTCCGAAAGTTTGCAAAGGAGGAAAGAGGTTCTGCAGGGAAGAATCAGATGTAACCTTTAGCGTGAGAGTGCCTGACATGGTGCAGGAGCCAGGTCTGATTCGCATCCTCTCAGGTAAAATGAGCAATCCGTGGTAATTACTGGGTTTGGAAATATTTGTGAGAAATTATAGTTTAGCTTCATGAAATCATACCTACATGTGTAGAGCGTTTTTTATGCACGATGTAGAAAAGGAAATCAACGGCTGCTGTGATCCACAGTCACTGCATTACCCTGGTGTTTGCAGAACTTAGCAGACAAAGCAGGATTTGTAAGTAGCATTTCAACTTTCTTTTCTTTCTTTTTTTTAAATTTAATCTTTTTTTTTTTTTTTTTTTTTTACACTCCAGATTTTATCCCCCTCCTGGTCCACCCTCTGACTGTTCCACATCTCATATCTCCTCCCCACCATCTCCATGAAGATGCGCCCCCCCACCAGACCTCTCCACTCCCTGGGGCCTCCAGTCTCTTGAGGGTTAGGTGCATCTTCTCTGACTGAACCCAGACCCGGCAGTCCTCTGCTGTGTATGTGTTGGGGGCCTCATATCAGCTGGTGTATGCTGCCTGATTGGTGGTCCAGTGTCTGAGAGATCTCAGGGGTCCAGGTTAATTGAGACTGCTGGTCCTCTTACACGGTCACTCTCCTCCTCAGCTTCTTCTGGCTTTTCCCTAATTCAACCCCAAAGGTCACCAGCTTCTGTCAATTGGTTGGGTGTAAATATCTTCATCTGACTCAGCTGCTTGTTTGATCTTCCTGAGGACAGTCATGTATGGTCCCTTTTTGTGAGCGCTCCATAGCCTCAGTAATATTATCAGGTCTTGGGGCCTCCCCTTGAGCTGGATCCCACTTTGGGCCTGTCACTGGACCTCCTTTTCCTCAGGCTCCTCTCCATTTCCATCCCTGCAGTTCTTTCAGACAGGAACAATTATGGGTCAGAGTTTTTGACTGTGGGATAGCAACCCCTTCCCTCACTTGATGTCCTTTCTTTCTGCTGGAGGTGGACTCTACAAGTTTTCTCTCCCCATTGTAGAGCATTTAATCTAGGGTCCCTCCCTTTGAGTCCTGAGAGTCTCTCACCTCCCAAGTCTCTGGTATATTTTGGAGGGTCTCCCCACCTCCTACTTCCCCAGGTTGCCTGTTTCAATTCTTTCTTCTGGACCTCAGGACTTTAGTCCTATTCCCTCCACCCACTTCCTGATCTTGTTCCCCTCTTCCCCTCCCTGTCACCTTTCCCACCGAGGTCCCTCTTCCCTTTCCCCTCCTGTGATTGATTGCTTTCTTAGCCTTCTTGAGTTCTGTGGATGGTATCCTGGGAATTCTGTACTTTTTTGGCTAATATCCACTTATTGGTAAATACATCCCATGCATGTCCTTTGGATCTGAGTTACCTCACTCAAGATGATATTTTCTAGTTCCATCAACTTGCCTGCAAAACTCATGGTGTCCTCATTTCTTAATAGCTGAGTAGTATTCCATTGTGTAAATGAACCACATTTTCTGTATCCATTCTTCTGTTGTGGGACATCTGGGTTGTTTCCAGCTTCTGGTTATCACAAACAAGGCCACTGTGAACATAGTGGAACACGTGTGCCCCTGTGGCATGGTGGGGCATCTTTTGGGTATATGCCCAAGAGTGGTATAGCTGGGTCTTCAGGTATTCTGGGGAATCTCCAGATTGATTTCCAGAGTGGTTGTACCAGTTTGCAATCCCACCAGCAATGGAGGAATGTTCCTCTTTCTCCACATCCTTGCCAACATGTGCTGTCACCTGAGGTTTTGATCTTAGCCATTCTGATTGGTGTAAGGTGGAATCTCAGGGTCGTTTTCATTTTCATTTCTCTGATCACTAAGGACTTTGACCATTTCTTTAAGTGCTTCTCAGTCATTCAAGATTTCATTGTTGTGAATTCTAGGTTTAGTTCTATACCCCATTTTTTGATTGGGTTGTTTGGTTTTTTTGGTGGTTAGCTTCTTGAGTTTCTTATATATTTTGGATATTAGCCCTCTATCAGATGTGGGTTAATGAAGATGTTTTCCCAATCTGTAGGTTGCCGATGTGTTTTATTGACTATGTCCTTTGCCTTACACAGGCTTTCCTGTTTCATGAGGTCCCATTTATCAACCCATGATCCTAGAGCATGAGCCACTGGAGTTCTGTTTAGGAAATTTCCCCCTGTGCCAACGAGTTTAAGGCTCTTTCCCACTTTCTCTTCTATTAGATTCAGTGTATCTGGTTCTATGTTGAGGTCCTTGATCCACTTGAACTTGGGCTTTGTGTTAGGTGACAAATATGGGTCTATTTTCATTTTTCTACATACAGACTGCCAATTAGATCAGCACCATTCATTGAAGATGCTTTCTTTCTTTCATTGAATATTTGTCTTCTTTGTCAAAGACCTAGTGTCCGTAAGAATATGTAGTTTTATTTCTGAGTCTTCAATTCTGTTCCATTGATCAATGTATCTGTCTCTATATCAAAACCATGCAGTTTTTTTTTTTTAATCAATCTTGCTCTTTATTATAGCTTGAAGTTAGGATTGTGATTCCCCAAGCAGTTCTTTTATTATTAAGAATTGTTTTTGCTATTCTGGGTTTATTTCCTTTCTAGATGAATTTGAGAATTGATCTTCCCATGTCTTTGAAGAACTGTGCTGGGATTTTGATGGGGATTGCATTGAATCTGTAGATTGCCTTTGGTAGGATGGCCATTTTTACTATGTTAATTTTGCTAATCCATGAGCATGGGCATTCTATTTTTTGAGATCTTTGATTTCTTTCTTGAGAGACTTGAAGTTATTGTCATACAGATCTTTCACTTGTTTGGTTAGAGTTACCCCAAGATATTTTATATTATTTGTGGCTATTGTGAAGGGAGTTGTTTCCCTAATTTCTTTTTCAGCCTGTTTATCATTTGTATAAAGGAAGGCTATTTGATTTAATTTTATGTCTGGCCACTTTGCTGAAGTTGTTTATCAGCTGTAGAAGTTCTCTTGTAGAATTTTTGGGGTTGCTTATCATATCACCTGCAAATAGTGATACCTTTACTTCTTCTTTGCCAATTTGTATTCCCTTGATCTGTTTTTGTTGTCTAACTGTTCTAGCTAGAACTTCCAGTACTATATTGGATAGATATGGGGAAAGCATCCTTGTGTTGTCCCTGATTTTAGTGGGATTGCTTCAAGTATCTCTCCATTTAACTTGATTTTGGCTGTTGGTTTGCAGTAAATTGCTTTTATTATGTTTAGTTATGGGTCTTGAATTCCTGATCTCTCCAATACTTTTAACATGAAGGGGTGTCGTATTTTGTCAAATGCTTTTTCTGCATCTAAGGAGATGATCATGTGATTTTTTTCTTTCAGTTTTATATAGTGAATTACGTTAATGGATTTTTGTATATTCAACCCTGGGATGAAGCCTACTTGATCATGGTGAATGATGGTTTTGATGTGTTCTTGGATTCGGTTTGCAAGAATTTTATTGAATATTTTTGCATTGATATTCACAAGTGAAATTGGTCTGAAATTCTCTTTTTTTGTTGTTGAGTCCTTATGTGGTTTAGGTATCAGAGTAACTGTGGCTTTATAGAATGTATTAGGTAGTTTTCCTTCTGTTTCTATTTTATGGACTAGTTTGAGGACTATTGGTCCTAGGTCTTCTTTAAAGGTCTGGTAGAATTCTGCACTAAAGCCATCTGGCCCTGAGCTTTTTTTGGTTGGGAGGCTTTTAGTGACTTCTTCCATTTCCTTAGGTGATATGGGCCTGTCCACAGAGTTTATCTGCTCTTGATTTAACTCTGGTATATGTTATCTGTCTTATAAAAATCATCCATTTCATCTAGATTTTCCAGTTTTGTTGAATATTGGCTTTTGTAGTAGGATCTGATGATTTTTTTGAATTTCCTCCATTTCTGTTGTTATCTCTCCCATTTCATTTCTGATTTTGTTAATTTGGATCCTGCCTCTGAGCCCTTTAGTTAGGTTGGCTAGGGGATTATCTATCTTGTTGATTCTTTCAAAGAACTAGCTTTTCTTCCACCCTGAGTTTGACTATTTCCTGCCTTTTACACCTTTTGGATATGTTTGCTTCTTTTTGTTCAAGAGCTCTCAAATGTGTGCTGTTAATTTGCTAGAATAAGATCTCTCTAGTTTCTTTCTTTCTTTCTTTCTTTCTTTCTTTCTTTCTTTCTTTCTTTCTTTCTTTCTTTCTTTCTTTCTTTCTTTTTTTCTTTCTTTCTTTCTTTTACATAGTCAACTAACCTGTGACTTGCTTTGCTCAGGCTAACCTTGTTTTGTTTTTGTTTTATTTTTATTTTTATTTTTTGATACTTTATTTACATTTCCAATGTTTCCCCTTTTCTGGGTCTCCTCTTTGGAAACCCCCTATCCGCTCCCCATCCCAACCTCTATGAGGGAATTCCACCTCCCACCCACCTGCCCACTCATCCCCATATTCCCACCTTGACATTCCCCTTTACTGGGGCCTCTAACACCCTCAGGCCCAAGGGCCTCTCCTCTCTCCCGGATGGCCATCAAGGTCATCCACTGCCATATATGCAGTCCGAACCATGGGTCCATAGATGTGTATTCTTTGGTTGGTGGTCCAACCTCCAGGACGACTGGGGGGGGGGTCAGGCCCATTGACGCTCTTGCTCCCTCCATGGGGCTGCAAATTCCCTCAGTTCCTTCAGACCTTTCTCCAACTGCTCCATCTGGGACCTCACTTTCAGTTCAGCAATTACTATTGA
>CM052718.1:52545315-52564697 GCA_028551405.1 Uromys caudimaculatus | reverse complement strand
CTCCAGGGTTGTCTCTTTTTGTGGTTTCTTTATTGTTTCTATTTCTATTTTTAGCTCCTAGATGGTTTTGTTCATTTCCTTTGTCTGTTTGATTGTGTTTTCCTGTAATTCCTTAATGGATTTCTGTGTTTCCTCTTTAAGGGCTTCTAGTTCTTTACCTCTGTTCTCTTGTGTTTCTTTAAGGATATTAATTTCTTTCTTAAAATCTTCTATCATCATCATGAGAAATGATTTTAAATCTGAGTCTTGCTTTTCTGGCGTATTGGGGAATCAGGGCTTGCTGTGGTGGGAGAACTGGGTTATGATGATGCCAAGTGGTCTTGGTTTCTGTTTCTTAAGTTCTTGCCCTTGCCTTTTGCCATCTTGTTAACTCTGATGTTAGCTGATCTTACTTTCTGGCTATGGCTTTTCTCACCTGCCAGCCTCTGTATCAATACTCCTTGAAGACCAGCTCTCTCTGAGAGGTGTTTTTTCCACACTCCTGGGTGAGTAATTTTCTCCCAGGCGCTGCTTGGCTATGGAACCCTGGTGGCCCAGGCGGAGGTCTCCTGCTGCTGCTGATGGGGTGTAGGGGGTTTCTATGCCCGCCTACCTCAGTCCCTGTGTCTCGCAGGTTCGGGGCGGTTCCTGGTGATCTGTGGAGCTTGTCTTGGCCCCATTTGGCTTTTCCAAGCTCCTGGGAAGGTAGCTTTCTCCCGGTGCTAATTGGCTATGGAGCCCTGTGGCCCAAGCTGAGGTCCCCAGCCGCCAATGGAGACCCGAAGTTCCTGTCCCTCAGTCTCTGTGGCTCACGGTTTCCGGGCAGAATTGGTGAGCACTGGGGCTCGTTTTGTCCCCACTCAGGGCTTTTCCGAGCTCCTGAGAGAGTACCTTTCTCCCAGGCGCTGCTTGGCTATGGAACCCTGGTGGCCCAGGTGGGGGTCTCCTGCTGCCACCGATGAGATCTAGGGGGTTTCTGTGCCTGCCTACCTCAGTCCCTGTGTCTCGCAGGTTTGGGGCGGTTCCTGGTGAGCTGTCGAGCTTGTCTTGGCCCCACTCCCGACTTTTCCAAGCTCCTGGGAGGGTAGTTTTCTCCCGGCGCTAATTGGCTATGGAGCCCTGTGGCCCAAGCTGAGGTCCCCAGCTGCCGATGGAGTCCGGAAGTTCCTGTCCCTCCTCTCCAGTTTCTTTACCAGGGCACTTAGTGCTATGAATTTTCCTTTTAGCACTGCTTTCACTGCATCCCATAAATTTGTGTATGCTGTGTCCTTATTTTCATTAAATTCCAGGAAGTCTTTATTTTTTTTCTTTATTTCTTCCCTGAGTAGAGGTTTCTTCAGTTTCCATGGGTATATGGGTTTTCTGTTTTTTTGTTTTGTTTCGTTTTGTTTTTTTTTTACATTATTGAAGACCAGTCTTAGACCATGATGATATGATAGGATGCATGGGATTATTTCAGTCTTCTTGTATCAGTTGAGGCTTGTTTTGTGACCAATTATATGGTCAATTTTGACGAAGGTACCATGAAGTGCCTTTATTTTAGGGTGAAATATTCTGTAGATATATGTTCAATCCATTTGGTTAATAACCTCTATTAGTTTCACTGTGTCTCTGTTTAGTTTCTGTTTCAATGATTTGTCTATTAGTGAGAGTGGGGTGTTGAAGCGTGGGAGTTCAATGTATGTTTTGAGCTTTAGTAAAGTCTCTTTGAAGAATGTGGGTACCCTTGCATTTGGGGCATAGATATTCCAATTTGAGACTATCTCTTGGTGGATTTTTCTTTGATGACTATGAAGTGTCCTTTCTTCTTACATGATAACTTTTAATTGAAAATCTATTTTATTGGATATTAAAATGGCAACTCCAGCTTGATTTTTGGGACCAGTTGCTTGGAATACTTTTTTCTAGCCTTTTCCTCTGAGATAGTGTCTGTTTCTGTTATTTAGGTGTGTTTCTTATATGCAGCAAATGCTAGATCCTGTTTGTGTATCCAGTCTGTTAGCTTATGTCTTTTTATAGGTAAGTTGAGTCCATTAATATGGAGAGATATTAAAAACAGATGATTATTAGTTTCTGTTATGTATGTTTTTGTAGGTGGCATTATGTGCATGTGGTTCTCTCCTTCTGGCTTTGTTGTGAGATGATTAATATCTTGTATTTTCCTTGGTGTAGGTACCTTCCTTGTGTTGGAGTTTTCCTTCTAGAATCCTCTGTAGGGCTGGATTGGTAGATAGATACTGTTTGAATTTGGTTTTGTCCTGGAATATTTTGGTTTCTCCATCTATGTTGATTTGGAGTTTTGCTGGGTATGGTAGCCTTGTCTGGCATTTGTGTTCTCTTAGAGTGTGCATGACTTCTGACCAGGCTCTTCTGGCTTTTAGAGTCTCTGTTGAGGAGTCTGGTGTAATTCTGATAGGTATATCTTTGTGTGTTGCTTGGCCTTTTTCCCTTGCATCTTTTAATATTCTTTCTTTGTTACATGCATTTAGTGTTTTGATTATTACATGACAAGAGAATTTTCTTTTCTGGTCCCATTTATTTGGTGTTCTATAGGCTTCTTGTATCTTTATGTCCATATCTTTCTTTAGGTTGTGGAAGGTTTTTTTTTATGATTTTATTGAAGACATTTTTGGGTCCTTTGAACTGGGAATTTTTGCTCTCCTCTATTCCTATTATTCTTGGATTTGGCCTTTTCATTGTGTCCTGGATTTCCTTAATGTTTTGGGTTAGGAGTTTTTTATGTTTTGAATTTTCTTTGAAAGTTGTGTCAATATTTTCTAAGGTATGTTCTACATTTGAGATTCTTTCTTCTTTCTCTTGTATTCTGTTGGTGATGCTTACTTCTGTAATTCCTGGTCTCTTTCTTAGGTTTCCCATTTCAATGTTTGCCTCCATTTGTGTTTTCTTTATTGTTTCTAGTTCCACTTTTAGGTGTTGGACTGCTTTGTTCAATTCTTTCACCTGTTTGATTGCATTTTCCTGAATTTCTTTAAGGAATTTGTTTCCTCTTTAAGGGTTTCTACCTGTTTACTTGTGCTTTCCTGTATTTCATTCAGTGAGTTATTTACATCCTTGTTAAATGACTCTGTTATCTTCATGAGATAGGATTTTAGGTCAGCTTCCTGATTTTCAGGTGTGTTGCTGTATTCAGGGCTTGCTGTGGTGGAAGAATAGTGTTCTGATGATGCCCATGTATATTGGCTTCTGTTGCTTATGGTCTTGCACTTGCCTCTTGACATCTGGTTATCACTGGTGTTTGCTGGTCTGGGTGTCTCTGTCTAGAGCCTGCCTCTTGTCCCTGGTTGCTTCAGGTCTCCTGATAGGCCTGTAGCCCTGGCTGTAGCAGAAGTCCTGTGGGGCCTTCCAACTGTGGTGTCTTCAAAGGGACAGAGAAGCTGCTGATCTGTTGCCCTGGCTAAAGTAGATCTCCTGGGAGGCCTTCAGACTGTTGAGTCTTTAGAGGAGCAGTCAAGATGTTGTCCTGTGTGAAGCTGTTCTCCAGGGGGAGGGGGGCTATGGACTGTGGTTTCTGTTTCCCTGTATGCAGCAGAACTCCAGGGAGGCTTTCAGTCTGTTGGGTCCATTGCTCTGTATGCTGCAGAGCCCCTAGGAGGTCTTCAGATGTGGTGTAGATTGCCCAGTTGAGTTGTGTGCAGAGGAACTCCTGGGATGCCTTCAGGCTGTGGTATCTTCAGGGGAGCTGACCAGCTGGCAGTCTGCCCTGGCAGAAGGCACCAGCCAGAAGGGGAGTGGAATTTGGGGGACAGGAGTTTTGGGGGGTGATGAGTCCTGAGTCCACTGAGTTCCCTGCAGCAGCTATAGAACTATGGGAGGGGTTCTCACCAGTTGCCCTGTGTGCAGTGGATCTCCTGGGATTCCTCAAGAGGTGGTGTCTTTAGGGGAGCAGACTTTGGCAGTCTGCCCCAGTAGAAGGCACCAGCTGGAAGGGCTCATTTCAAATTTCTTAAAACTGAAAAACCAGATTAAAGATGATGAGTTTTCTACCTTGTCTGGACATGTTGAAGTAAATTTTTCCTAAATTTCATGAGGCACCATTATGTTTAGAAAACTTTTTGTTGTTGTGAGTTGGTATTTTAACTATGGCATCTTTACTTTTGTAACTGAGAAAGTTATTTAGGCAAACTCTTGAAGATGTCTTAGTTGGGGGAGGGAGAGATACTAATCTATTGTAGGTTGTAGGTTTGTCTTCTCTAAATATTTAAACAGTTGGTTTGTTCCCCTTCCCTAGTCAGCTCAGCATGGGGGGAAAAAGCAGATGAGCCCTTATTTCTCCAGCCAGTGAAAGCTTTTGAGCTGCTCTGGGTGTTTGCCAGGCTGTGGTGCTGCTTGTTCCATTTCTGGCCTCTTTATTGCTTTTCTACAAAATCAGTTCCTCTTATTCTGTTCATGTCTTCCTCTCAGCTTTTCCCATGTCAGTCATAGATGCAAAGACCTTCCATGTGCTATTCTGGCTCTGTCCTTCTCTGTAGATAGTATGGTGCATGCATTCAATCAGTCTGGTTTACTTGGCATCCAAGGATATTTAGTTACTCAGTTAAAACATTGTCTAGTTAGCTTTTTTCCTCCTCTCTTCCTTCCTTCCTTTCTTTCTTTCTTTCTTTCTTTCTTTCTTTCTTTCTTTCTTTTTTCTTTCTTTGTTTCTTTCTTTTGTAATTTTGGAGATTGGACATAGTCCCTTGCATACAATAGGTAAGAGCTGAGTTATGTACCTAGTTTCCTTTGTTTCTTGTTATTTTGAGTCAGAGCCTTACTAAGCTAGCCAAGGTGGCCTTGGGATTTTTATTCCTGTACCCCAGACTCCAGGGGCACTGAGATCACATGTGTGTATCATCACCCCAGCTCGTATAACTTTATTTTTAGAACATGTGTTTACTAATTTTTCTCTATACCAGTCATTCAAAGGTCATATTTTTAAATTACATAAATTAAGGACTTTCAGTAGAATGTCTGTTAAACAAAGTATTATAGCTCTTTTGGGAGGGGGAATCTTACCAATATTTTAGATTTGAAAGCTACGGTTATATTATTTTATATTCCATTTTCAAGTAACTCTTATTTATCTAGGCCTATATAATTATAATTTTCTAAACCAATTTCCCGTCATATACATGCACATAAGGAATTCATTCATCTTAGATTGTTTAGGTTAATTTCAGTGCATATACTTTTGACTTTTTTTTATTAGAGATATATTTAGAATGGACTCCTTAGGTTTGACTTTTGATGGTAATGACATCCAAGGAAATATAATTACAAAAGGGATTGTAGGTGAAGAATAAATGTTTTTATAAATGAGAGAATAAACGTATTCCCTCCAACTTCATTGTTCTAGTTGGTAGTATTTTCAGTCTTTGTGGGTGAGCACTAATAGATAGTTTTAATCTTTTCTCAGAAAACACCGTAAGCATTACTCAAAAAGAATTCAGCCTCATGGAGAGAAACCAAGAAGAATCCCTGAGGGCCACACTCCTCTACCAGGAGGTCTGCTTGGCAGCTCAGAGACTGGATCTCTTCCTTCAAAAAGAAAATGCCCACAAAGAGGTTTTTAAGCCACATGTCCTGGCTCTCAGAGAGATGGTTCAGCAAGCCTGCATTAAACTCATGTTCCTCCATCCAGTGGTTTATGGTAGGAAGGCCGAAGAGCTCTTATGGAGGAAAATATACTCTGACATTGTCATGCTGCTCATGAAGACCAATAAAAAACAAATGGACACTTTCCAACATTGGGGAGAGCCCCTGCAGGCTCACCTGAAGGCTGGCCTCAAGTTCTATGAGCATCTCTTCCTGTTCCTTCAGGGCCACTATGAACTGAGGTTACAGAGCTACATCGATTGGCCTCACAGTGCCATCCACTTGATTGGCTGTAAGAAAGTGGGACCCACGTCAGCAGAAGAGGCTTCCTGGGCCCGCATGGCCTGCCACCGCTGCCTGCTCTACCTGGGAGACTTGTTCCGGTATCAGCATGAGTTCCTAGACCTGGCCACCAAGAACTTGGCAGAAAGATGTTACTACAGAGCCTTGTCAGTGGCCCCGAATATGGGAATGCCCTTCAACCAACTGGGAGCTCTCATGGGGAGTAAGTATTATGATCTGGAAGCCACATACTACTATCAGCGCTGCCTCCACGCTGAAGTGCCCTTTAAAGGAGCCGCTTGGAACCTCAAACGGCTCTATGATCATGCGGGAAAGAGGTACAGCTGTCTGAAGAGATACCAGGGAAGGAAACTGTCTCACAGCCAAAGGCAGTGTTGGGACAACAAAAGGCTTCTGGTTAGCTTCCTTTACCTTCAGAGCCTCCTGCAGCCTAAGAGAAAATTCAAAGCTGCAAGGCTTATAGCCCTGTGCCAACTGGTTCTTGATGACTTCCGTCTCTGTCTTTCCTACCGGCCATATCAATCTGGCCTGTGTCAGACTTCCACAGAAGATAAGCCTCCTAAAGGCTATCTGTTTCTCCCGGACGTCCTCATCTTCCACATGGTAGTTCTTTGTCTCATGAATGTGCACAGTCTGAGGAAATCGGGCTCAAAACAGCAAAAACCAGCTGTGATCTTCACCCTGACTCTTTTCTCTTATCTAGTACAACATGTGAACACACGAATCCAGGCTGAACTGCAGAAGAGGAAGTTGACTTCAGAAGACGCTGCTCTAAGAGATGGATGCTTGGACAAAGAGCCTGGAAAGGAATATCAAGATTTTCCATCTCCTGGGCTCCAAAACAGCCACTCTCAGAAAAGCCACAAGTGGTTGTTTATTAGTAGAGAGAGTGAGGCCAGTTTTCATTCCTATTGTGACTCAGATGACACAGAGGAAGACGAGAACTCATCCTTAAGTTCCCAGGCACAATCAGACACAACCAGTGAGACATCCCACTCTGATACAACAGATGAAGAAGGGTGCGGGTCCTTGGATTCAGACGAAATTCAGAAGAGCACCAAACCTAGAGGCGCTCATTCCAGAAGCAAACTGAAGGCATTAGTACCTTCCGACAGTCTCCTTGATCTCTTGAAAACAACTATTTCTTCTAGCCTGCCAGCTCCTTTGAGCCAAAAACTCCAAGGAAAACAGGCCTTACCTTTGGCTCCTGTCTTCAGTCATAATGTTCTAACACCTCCAACTGATCCAAGCCCTGCTGTCAGCAGTTCCTTGTGCACTGAAGGTGAGATGAGCAGCTTTCCTGAGACAGAATTCCACATGGGTTCCTCTTGGGAGCAGAGGTCCTTCATCACTCAGAACAATCTCCAGACCACTCAATGGAAACTGGACATTCTTTCTGGAGAGGGACTGTTGCCTACCATCAAGGTGATCCTGAGCTGGCTCCGCAGCAATCACAGCCTACTCTTGTCACACTGGAGGAGTGTATGTAGTTTGTGGGACCACCTCTGTGTGTTGCTGAACCTGTTGCCCTCAGTGGGAGACCTTCAGCATCCGGGCCTTTGCCTGTCTCACCATCTCCAGGACTTGTTGCAGAGCTTTCAATGGCCAAATACTCCCAAGTACCTTCAGCTTCCTGAGGACATCGCCCTGTTCCAACAGTCTCCTCCTCAAGTATCCCAGGATAAGGCAGGGTTAGGGCAGGATTCACCTCAACTCACCAACCAGGAGGAAGTTATTGTGCGTATTTGTTTCTTCAGAAGTTTTGGTCACTTTGCAACAGGACTCCCAGGACAGTTTTTGAGGTTTGACTCTAAGCTGGGTGTCTTTGTGAGCAGTACCCTTGAAAGGTCAGAAAGTGCACCTCAGCAGCTTCCAAGAACAACTCCAAGAATCAGGATTTCCAAAGACATCGTCCAGCTCTGGTTACAACGTGAAGTGTCACTGCTAGAGAAGACTCTTCGAGGTCCTCAAACTCGGTCAGTGTTGACCCCTTACTTGTTCCCTGACCCCAGGGCCCTCTGTGAGCATCTTTCAGTCATACAAAAACTAGCCACTAGTGCTAAGTTTTTTCTTATCATACCCAAGATTGTGGTTGACACACTGTACATCCTAAAATGGGAAGACCGCAGGGCATTGGCAGCCATCACTTTTCTAGAGGATGAGTTAAAGAGAAGAAATCAGTACATTCTCTGCCAGTCCTTTGTGTCCAAGAGATTGGTGAGGCCCAAGATGACTAAACCAGACTCTGATGCCTGGGATCTCTACAATATTCTTGAGTTCTGCAAAAGTCTGGTGGACTCATCTAGACCAGGGATCCTGGATCCCAGCAGCATGGTGACGATCATTACTGGCATCTGTTTGGAACACCCCAGAAATTTCTCATACCCATTGCAGCTGGTTCTGGGGATGGCAACTGAAGCTGGTGTAGAAATCAAGAACATCCTGAGTTTCCACAAAGAATGGAAGGTGATCAGTTGACATGCTCACACACTCCTGTTCCTTGTCTTTCTAGTGCTTATCACTCAAATTCAATGTGTGTCTCCCTCATAAGCACCTAATGCTGAGGTAGGCATTGTGTACATGAGTATTTATGTCTACCCATAGGTAGAGTTGTAGTATAACAGCTGAGGCCTTCCTGTTTTTCTGTTTAGCCATTTTAGCTCTGTATTATACTTCTGGAAAAAAGGTCAACATTAACTCATTGTTTAGTGATCTTATGGCAAAGCACCAAATTCACATATCACTTCTGTGTCCAAATACAACTTCATGGATGTTCTGTGATTTACTTAGGTCTATTTTGTGACATGCAACTTTTATGTATTTTGTTTTATTATAGTACCAAGTCTATTATTGATGGCACGCCTGTATTAAACTCAATAAATATAAAGCTAAAATTTCATGATGCAGGTGATGAATTTTATTTGATATTTCTGGTTGTGTCTAAGTAAGGATGATTGCAATAGCTCCCAGGATTGACAAGTTCAATCCTGATTTGGTTAAGTTGGGAATACATACCACATGGTACAATATTAGTCTTTTAACCCACATCTGCAGGGAAACTTTCAGCTTTCATTGTTGTAGAATTGCTCCTTGCTCTGCACTGGCTCCATGGTATTTTTTTGAGAGCTGTTCTCAGTCTCCTCCTTCAGCTAGAATCCAGAAAACAACTGGAATATTCTTTCAGCACCAGGCATTATGGAGGTATTTCTGCCATTTTTGTCCTATGGGCCTTCTCATAAACTCAGCCTCAGTCAATTTGCTCCCCTCAAATGTAGAGAAGGCCCAAACTTACCTTTGTCCTCCTTCCCAGGTCCCTCCTATTTCTCTGTAATTCAGTGTCTCAATCAAATTTTCAGTTTTTCCCCTATCTGAAGCTTTAAGCTGCTTTGGTATGTTATTATATTCATTATGAAATTCTAGCAAATTTAAAGAAAGCTCAAACCTTACCACACTTTTATTTATTCTCTTATGCTTCTCCTGAATACATATTTTTAAGATATATAATTAATATTGGATAGGGATCTTTTATGTGTTTGTGCATATTCACATGTATGAGAGTATGCAATCCCATGTGTACGGGGTTAACTTCTGGTGTTCATCCTTACCTTTGACCTTAAGACACGGTCTTTTGTTATTTGTCATAGCATATCCCAGGCTACCTTGCCTGTGAATTTCCAGCAGCTCTCCTGTTTCTGCATCCCATCTCATGTACTGCTGCATGTAATGCTTAATATGTTCTGGGGACCCAATATTTGATCCTCATCATTGCACATCAAAATAGCTCTCCAACCCCAGATAAAAATCTTTTCAGTCTATTTCAAGTTATATTTTGTATTCTTATTTGTCTCTTTTAATAGTTGCTTTGAATAGTTTGTGAATAGTGTTTAAGAATTTTTCTTCTCCAACATTTTAGTATTAAATTATTAATCATATGATAAAGATTTTGTTACATGTTGAATTATTTTCACAATAGAGGAGCAGAATTTTTTTAGTAAGTATACTATATACATATGTTCGATGTAGTGCATGCTTTCAGTACCAGCACTTAGGAGGCAGAGGCCAGGGGATTGTATCTTGGAGAAGAGTCTGAACGACACATCAAGATCTTGCCTCAAAATAAAATAAAAAATGTTAAATAATTTACATATACATATATCAAGTTTTTAAGAGTCATTGTCTAGAAATTGTTTATCTTCAAAGAGTAAACATGTTTTATAGCCCATATTTTTTACCAAGTATGTTGTGAAAGTTTTCTTACCTATTATATTAAAAATGACCATCATATGGAAATGTAATATTTATATAAATCTTCTATTTTTGACATTTTTAAAAAGGTTTTTGTCCTGTTATAAGTAATATAAACAATTTATTGCATATTCTCTTGATCATTAGAATAAATTCCCAGCGATACTATTGCAGGCAAAGGGGATTAAACCTATAGGGTTTCACATATTCAGGAATGAAGTTTTTCTTCTGGGCCAACAAACTTCAAATTTTTAGGTACAGTTTTGAAAGTATCTCCTTTGCACATGTTATCTATGTAAATTCCAACAAGTCTATTAATTTTGTGTACAGTTTCTAACACATTTACCTTTTTTTTTTAATTTAATTTAATTTTTCTTACCTATTCACTTTACATTTAGGTCATCCCCTCCCAAAATCCTCTGACCATCTCCCATCCCCTTCGCCTCTGAGTGGGTGGCCTCCCTGGGTATTCCCCCATTCTGACACTTCAAGTCTCTGCGAGTCTAGGCACTTCCTCTCTCTCTGAGGCCAGACAAAAGAGCCCAGCTAGAAGAATATATTCCTTTTTTTCAATGAATGGATCAGTGGACACTTGTCAGAAAGTTATGTGTTCATTTTGTATCTGTTGTCTCTCCAGTTTGCCCTGAATGTAGCACCCTTTTTCAAGGCACTAGAAGACTTTAGAAGATCAAAGCAGATAAGTGCCACACACAAAAATGACTGAAGCATGACTTTTGCTGATACAGCCATTTTCTCTGTAGCTTACGTTGGGCTTCTCCATAGTGCTGTGTCTTACAAAGCTTGGCACCTTGACCTGACTAGGAGTGGTAACGGAATGAAGAAAGGATAGACACACAGAAAAGCTGGGACCAGGCGGACTGTGTGCACTCTGACGAAGGGACTAACTACCTCTGTACCTGGGAACCTCAGGTACTGTGGGAGGGGTTAGCTAATCTTCATAGGAGGTTTCTTGTGAGCACTCTCTGGCTGTAAAAATCCAGGAACAGGAAGCTGCAGTTGCTTTTTTTTTTTTTTTTTTTTGGCACAAACTGCTTAATCATTTGTACACTTATACTTGGACCAGAAAAAGGCTTTGTCATTATGAGTCTGACCAAAGCCTTGGCACTTCCATAGGACCCAGGCACTGCGTCATCGACTTGGCTATTCCCAAGACAATAATACACATACACTCAGGGCTTCCTTTAATCCCCACACCAATGGCCAGGCTGAACTCAAACTCATAATCCTCCTGTTTCAGCCTCCCGAGTGCTGCGATTACAGGCATCTCTCATTTTGGTAAACTATATTTTCTTTATTTTCTTCACAGTGTGAACTACAGATTTCTGTACTTTATTTTTTCTGTCCTCTGTTGTACATGTTATGCCTGATTTTAAATATCAAGAAAAACCAGCTTCCCAAACTACCATTAAGCTCAAGCCTGCAGTATCTTAACGGGTTTTAAACATTTCAAACACCCATATGCACCTTTTCGTTGGACTTGTATCTCCCTTAATGTCACTGTTTCTCCAACAAACATTAACCCAGTAAGCCACATCTACTTGCTCCACTGTTGTCTCAGACAAGTTTTGAACTTCTACATTCTGGCTTCTGTATTTATGACTCTGTTGGAAATGCATTGACCAAGATGAGTCTCTGCAGAACCGCAGATGAATTTAAATTTTTTTTTTTTTTTTTTTTTTTTGAGACAGGGTTTCTCTGTGTAGCCCTGGCTGTCCTGGAACTCACTCTGTAGACCAGAATGGCCTCAAACTCAGAAATCTGCCTGCCTCTGCCTCCGAAGTGCTGGGATTAAAGGTGTGTTCCACCACTACCCAGCAAATTTAAATTATTTATATGGGTGGAAATACAGTGCCTGCGTGATTAATGAGGCACCAGGTTTAATCCTCAGTGAAAAATGTCCATTAATGAATTAATCTGGAAACTCTTTAAAGGAAGAAGAATAAAGCTTGTATTTTCTTTCTTCCAAGTTTCCCCAGTTTCCTTTTCTCAACCATTATGGTTTGATAGATGTTTCACATACCATTCATCATCTTCCCCCAAAGAATCAGAGCTCAGAAGTCCCTTGCCTTTCAAAAGAAGGATTTTTTTTTTTTAATCATCTGGAGCTTACATGAAGCTTTAGAGGGGTCAATCCATGGTTGCTTTGTCCCTGGTGCTTGGGCACCTGGTGCAGGGCATCACGGTCTGGGCAGGTTGTGCCATCACCCTGTGGATGGGAAGCCATGACATGATTTTCCAAAGAAGGCAGACTGTTTAATGCATAAAATAATTGTCATCAGACAAAGCTTCTGCTTTGAAGGTCACAGAGGATGCCCTTCTATGAGCAGACTGTTCTCTACCTTTCTTTTTACTCTAGATTGTAAGATGCATTATGTTTACATAGGTGAGTAAAATGAAGTCAGTACAAAACCCTGCAGATACTCAATGACTTAATTCATCTTTCATTCCAGATATATCTGGCTGTGAATCTGCCGTAAACAGGTCTCAGTCACTTATTGGGACCAATGATGTCTCTATGAATATCAGAGACAGCTGAGAGGTCAACTTGTGGAGAACAGAAAACAATTGCCCTCTTATCCTATTGTATTGTTCCACCTTTAATCTACTCTGTCTCATGGTAGGTAGAGTTAATGGAAAACCAACAGGAGATTTCATCTCTGGTTTGAGATGATATTTACCTAAGAAGAAGTTGCTTTAGGCGTGAAGACACTGGGTTGTCTTTACATGGGAAATTTTATGTTTTGGTTGGAATAAGTTTGAAGGTAAGTTATGTTCAGTTATAGTAAGTTATAGTAACTGCAGCTAGATAGCTCTTATATATAAGCTATAGTATATAAATCTCTGCTTTATTTCAGTATGTATTTTATAGAAACAGAGAAACTATATTATGGTTCAGTCATATATTTTGACAAGTAAGTTCTGTTGTGAATTTAAGCCTTATATTTTCATTTGCTTTTTCTGTTGTCTCTGCTGGTTTTTCTATATATCTGAAATTAATATGCTTATTTGCCCATTCCCCCATAGTCTTTGCAAGTGACTTTATCTGTTGAATACTCATTCCATTTTTCTTCTCTTTTTCAATAAAAACAGTGTATAAATTAAACACACATATCTCTATATAAAGACAAGACAAATATTCTCAATGAATTGGCTCATAGCTGACAAATAGGAAATCTATAGGGCACAAAGTCTTGGTTAGAAGCTGGTGCTTCATTCTTGAGGCAGAAGAGGTTTTTGCCTCAGACATATCATTATTCTGTCCTTGAGGCCTTTACACTGATTGCCTTTATACTTGATGCCTTTCAACGGATTGAATGAAGCCCATTTTATCTGTTGAAGTAATGATCTCTCTTATGTAGTATTATTTGCTCACAAACAATAGCCATATAAAATAATCTTCACAACAATTTTAATATTACGTTAATTTTTTCTTACTATAGCCCAACCATCTTAATATTCAAAAGTAAGCATTATACTTCAGTAGCAGTATCTTAATGTTTATATAAGAAAATAATTATAACAACTTAGAGATGGTTTTAAAAATATCATATATTATGTGGAAATGGGTTCATGAAAAGAAATCCTAGTCATCCAAATAGATGCTTGTATACTCAAATACACCAAATGTATTTGATATAAACAAAGTACTGTACAATGGACAGGAGATAGTAACGGTGTCTGTAGTGCAGCCTAGAAGGAATATCTTTGTCCAAAGTCCCTCTGAGTGATCACTTCAACCCATTGTCCCTCTAATCCAAGTCCTCCTCTGTACAAGTTGACAAATTGCTACATCCGTCCAACTGGTCTCTTTGCCTGCCCTCCATCTGGTCGACCTCCATCTTGCTTCCTTCATCATTGTTTCTCTTTTGCTCCTCATGTTGCCTCTCTCAGTTAACAGGAAAAAAAATGGGTATGTGCATACATATAAAGTCCTTATGCATTATGTAAACAGTTCAGGGCTGTATGGCTATAGTGAATTTTCTAGCTCTACCCATCATTTCATCTCTTTCTAAAATATACTCCATTTTCTAGCCATACTAAATAGCTCTACTGATCTATACTCTTATCTACATTTTCTTTCTTTTCATATCCAAGAATTTTCATTGAACACTGAATCCCCTGGAGCTGGAGAGTCATGAGATGCATGGGTTTTGGGGAACTAAACCTTGGTTTTCTACAAGGGTAGTAAATGCTCTTAACACTGAACCATCTCACCAGCCCCTTTAGTGAGTAATGATAATTAAGTTAGTTCATCTCCTTTAGATATTATTCCTCCTTTAGATATCATCCTCAGATATTTTTTATTTCAAAGAATAAAGGGAGTTAAATAGAATAATGTGGAAGCTTTATAAAGAAATGCAAATATCACTGTTATTTCTGAAGCTGCTTCCTACATGTGTGCCTTATGGACCTTTTGTCCATGGAAGACATGACTCATTCTATTATGAAATCACATTTATATCATTTTGTGATTTTTTCATTTCCTCCTGATCTATGAGTAAAAAAGGAAATACTTCTTTGCTCACAGTCTAAAGAAAAATGTATATTCCTTTCTTGTTTAATTTATTGATATTTAAGATATACAAAGAGAAAATATGATAGACCCAAACAGCTGATAGAGAAATGTTGTTGCATTGAAATAGTTTATAGTGGGAATATGGCCACTTACTGACAAATTCCATATATTCATATGTGTGTATAGAATATGTATGTTATTGATTAAATTGTTAAATGTAATAATAATTAAAAACATTACAAGACAAATTAGCATTTGATATTTTAAAATGTTTTCACTAAAGACAATATTAATCAACGTATGACAACTTTAAAGGAAAATAATAAAATCTATGGTTGCCAAATTAAGTTTTATCTATAAAAATAAACTAGTTCTGTTAGAAATTTAGAAATTCTGATTCTTTAAGTGGCCCAGGAATACTTTCATGGTGGCTGCTTTATTTGATTTCGAGCTGCTGTGACACAATACCCAGTAAATGGAAGTACCCAGGAATGCCTTTTTTTTTGGGCTCACAGTTTGAAGGCACTACACATCAGGGTAGAGATGGAGACAGGAGCTTTAGATCACATTGTATCTATGTTCAGGAGCCAGAGTAAATGAATACTGGTACTTTTCCCAGTTTCTCCTTTCATTCAGACAGTGACCACAGACCATGAAATAGTATTACCTGCATTTAGAGTAGCTCTTTCTTTCCCATTTACATCAATCTATAAACTCCTTCACAATTTCTTCCAGAGGTTCAGCTCCTAAGTAATTTTAGAGATGTCAAGGTAACAATCAAGATTAATCATCACAATGGTGGTTGATCTTTTCTACTCAGCTTATGCTTATGTTATTCTCAAAAGTACAAAATAGCTAGAACTAGTTATTGATTTCCAACTCATAGAAATTGTAAATGTTTGAAGGGAATAGCAGTATTGATTACACTGATTCAATCATGTTATAAATTGTATATATAGCAAGTTATTATCTGTGTCATAAATATGTGCTATGTTTTGTGTCAAGTACAAACAAAATGTAGGTTCATAAAGGGATCATAAATATGAAGAGTTTTTTTTTTCAAATTAAAGTGGAATACCACAGGAATCCACTTTATTTTCTAACAAAATCAGGCTATATGAGAAGGGGTATACTTATTTGTAAGCAGCTATCTTTGATTCATCTGCATGGTACCCTATTTAAACACTCCCACTTTCTGCTCTCTGAAAACTCGGTGTCAGGAAGGAAAGCTGGCATTGTAGTGGGAACAGATGTGCAGTCACTTCCTTCCCTGTAGCTTGGCTAGGCTGTTGATAAAATTAGCAGTCTATACTAACACTGAGGGTTTGGAACACTGCCTCAAAAAAGCAACATTTAGAATAAGTCCATGGCTCAAAAATCTTATACCAAGTGGAAGTGCCTTCTTGCCTCTGGTTGAGTACAAGTATTGGGAGAAGACAAACTGTGTGGTTGCATTATAGTGGAATTTTTTTTTATTATGTAAGAATGCAGGCTCTATTTTCTCACCAATGGTAAATACTGTATACATATTACTTATTCTGTGCATCTATTCTTCTTTTCATTTTCTTCTCTGGTTTAGAATCTCCAAACTTTGGTGATGCTTCACTGCATACTCCTATGCATAAATTCTAAGTCTCCTGGGCAAGGTGAAACAAATGGCAAATATTTCTCTAAGTTTGAACCCCTTGGTGGTGGAATATTTTGTTACCTAAGCAGATGCTATAGCATTTCCTTTATAGGTTTTTGTTTGGTCTCTGAAGTCATTTAGATTATCTGTTCTGGTTTATTATGCTTTGGAAGAAGGAGGATAGCAGTCTGCACACAAAATTCAATAATAAGTCATTTTAATTATTTGAATCATTGAATAACAGCATGACACTTAAAAATAAAAATAAAAAAAAAGCCAGGATGTTAGCAACCTGAGTAAGTCTGTTTTAAGTAAGGCCAGGCTAACAGCATGATTTAACTTTTTATTCATCAAATACAATCTTGTCATGTTAACATTAGAAGGTAGTCGAAATGTTCTAGAAATCAATGAAAAAATTATTCACTTGAACTATGGGACCACATATGTGAGATGTTTTAAGGAAAATTGGTCTCTGGTCTTTTCTTGTAGCAGAACCCTGACTCTGAAATGAGATCAGATTTTTAAGTTGCTACTAAATGAACATCATTTAGCATTTTCCTTCCTCTAAAGAGCTCATCACATAATTGCTCTCTAATAGCAGCTGAGCAGGATGACAAGCAGGATGAGGCATGATGAAGCTAATGAAAATTTAAAGTCAACTCCACCCTCTGTTGGCTTGGAAAAAGCCCATCAGAGCAATGACACTTTCCACAGATAATGACATAACTCCTAAGATAATTGAAAGCAACACTTGCAGGAAGCACAGTGAGTCTTCCTGCTCCCCTAAATACAGCCCGCTCAGTGATTTTCCTGTGCCAAATAGTACTGAAATTTGACAATTTCAAAGCTGAAAAGAGACTGAGATCCCTGTATTTAACTATAACTGATCTTGTAAATGTTTGATATAATGTCTACATAGTCTATGAGACTTTCACTTAAAGTCTCTGCTTTTAGATTCTAAACTAGTTCCACTTATTTCTGAATTTGTTACAGGAAACCTGACTTAAAAATTGGGACATCTTCTAAATTACACAATACAGGAATTTTGTCAAGGAAGGAAGGATCTTTTAAATTTGGTTTTACCTAACAACAGATACTGAGATGGTGACATAACTACACATGTTTTATTTAGGAAGTGATCTCACAGATTTTTACAGAAGCTATAGAAACTGAGAAAGGAGAAATGCCAAAAGGAGAATAAATAATGGATTACTGGTGATGTGTAGATGATTAAGGTAGAAGTCTTTGGGGAGTCATGTAAGAAACCATGAAGAATTTGCCTCAGTATTTTCTCACCAATGGAAGAAGAAGAGGAGAGGAAGCAGGGTTATTTATCTATGACCCTGGGGTTTTAGGGAATCCTGGAGGTGGGAGTTCTTGTAGTACATGAGGGAGCCCTCAGACATAACAGAAAGAATCACCATTTAAGTGGGGAAAGCTGTCTGTTCCAGACATCATCAGTTCCACAGCATCTGGAGGTGATGACAGAATGGACTGAGAAGTTATGGGACTGAATATAACATCTCTATGGTAAATCACACTATCAAATTCTCATATGCCCTTCTTTAATGAATAATCTTATTCCTCATTTTGTATGTATAATAAATGTGCAATTATATATGCCTAATTTACTCCTGGGTAAACATTGGGAAGGTAATTATGTGACAGGTTTGAGAAACAGCTCAGACTTGGACACTGGCAAGGAATATTATTATATTTTTTAGTATTATAGTAGCAATGTCCTTGAGAAGCTTTGATTTCTGTTGTTGGTTTTAAGAAAGGCTCTAATGTCCCCTTATTTACTTATCTTGTATTGGCAGTCACCATGGTATATCAGCCACTGTCACAACTCTTGTGGATCAAGTTCTCTTGGCTGTCACTTATTTTTGTGACAGTTAAATGCTGTCTTGGCATCCTGTTTTACTAATGGATACTGGGGAGCCTGTTTCCATGAAATACCTCCTACTGTCCTGTAGGCCTATGGAAAATGACAAAACTTCTTATCAACATTGATATTCTCAACACCAGTGTATTTCTTACTGTTTTGGAGAAAAGAAAAACAACCTTCCAAAAACAGCTAATTGCCAGACATCTGGCTCCATTCTTGTCACCTCCTCCTTTATCATCTCTCTAGATCCTCCCACATCCTCTTATTCTCTCTCAAATGGTTGGCCTCTTTTTGACCATTATTATTATATTTTATATATCTATAAATATATAAATATGACTTCCTGAGTCTATGCAGTCTGGTACGTGTGTATATGAATTCATGGATGGTCACATTGTATTGGATTACCAATTAGCAACTCATCCCTAGGAGAGCCTAAATCTCTCTCTGAACAGTCATTAGTTGCTTGTAGCATTTTGTCTAGTGTGGATCTGTGAAACTTTTTCCTTCTGTGTAAGCATGGCCATTGATGTTGTTATTGTTCAGGTCTTGTTTCAGCAGTCATCTTGATAAGGTACCATGGTGATAGTCTTATTTTTTTCCCCAGGAGATATAATATCATAACAGAATTTCTGGTCTTCTGTCTCCTACAATCTTTCATTCTCCTCATGTTCTATGATGAGACTTGGGGAATATCACACAGCTTTTTTAGTTCCTAATCCTTCGTTTATTTTGAAAGGCAGTTATGTACCTCAGTTTTGACTACCATAGAACATTGTTTGTTCAGTCTATGAGAATACCATAATGTTTACAGAAAATTGACAAGAGTTCATATCCGTTATCTAATCCTATACTGTATGTAAGTACACTTACCAGTTTTCTGCTGTTACATGTTAGTTAGGCACTAGCTTTTTGTTTGGAAAATAAACCATTTTGTTATATAATGAGCTATACAGTGCTGATACACGACCCTACCAATGTAAGCTATGTACTCTGAAATGAAATTCAGGTAGTCATTGAGAGCGCAAATAGTTCATATTATAATGGTTTCCATCTTTTCAATGGGCCT
Organism: Uromys caudimaculatus; assembly: GCA_028551405.1. Lineage (NCBI taxonomy): Eukaryota > Metazoa > Chordata > Mammalia > Rodentia > Muridae > Uromys > Uromys caudimaculatus. Next base: position 52,545,457 of record CM052718.1, on the reverse strand, counting down.
CAAAATGTAAAAATATATCTATGATAATATCTGTATGTATAACATATTTATAGACAAAAGCTAATAAATAAGATATATAATATTTTATATGAGAAAGGTCATTGAGAGCGCAAATAGTTCATATTATAATGGTTTCCATCTT
>CM052718.1:52512232-52544815 GCA_028551405.1 Uromys caudimaculatus | reverse complement strand
TGTATGTATAACATATTTATAGACAAAAGCTAATAAATAAGATATATAATATTTTATATGAGAAAGGTCATTGAGAGCGCAAATAGTTCATATTATAATGGTTTCCATCTTTTCAATGGGCCTCAAAATGTAAAAATATATCTATGATAATATCTGTATGTATAACATATTTATAGACAAAAGCTAATAAATAAGATATGTAATATTTTATATGAGAAAGGTGATTGGTAAGGCAAGTGTGTAAGGTTTCTTAGATTGTTGATAAACAGAATAGTTCCTTTTGGTCAACTTGACACAAATTAGAGTCATATAGGAAGAGGAAACCTCAATCAAGGAATAGTCTCCATCAGATTGACCTGCGGGTAGATTTGTGGAATATTTTAGAGATTAATGATTGAAGTGGGAGGAGCCATCCACTGTAGTCAGTGCCACCCCTGAACAGAAGGTCCTGGCTTATAAAAGATAGCAAACTGATCCAGCCATAGGGAGCAAGCGAGGAAATCGCCTTCCTCCATGGCATCACTTCAGCTCCTAAGTTCCTTCCTTGCTCTCTCATTCTGCCTCCCTTTGATAATGAACTGTAATGTATAAACTGAAATACACTTCTCCTTCCTCAAGCTGGTTTTAGTTATGGTATTCATCACAGAAGATGAACAAACAAACAAAACAAAACAAACAACAACAAAAAAACCCCAGAGAAAGTCAATAATTAACTCAGATATAAACAAACACTTCTGCTGAACTTGAATAGGCCTTAAGTGCATCATTATTGAAATTCCGTGCTATATAATCTATGCTGTAAAGGATAATTAGTATATGCTGTGTGTCAGAATCTATGAATCTTTCCTACCAGATATTAAAAGCACTCCACTTCCTCTGCTCTGTTGTGTCAGTCCAAAATGCCTTCAGGCATTTGAGCAGTTTCCAAACTAGCACATATCAGAATCACTTACAGACTTTGTTAAATCGCATGTTCCTGGGCCTTCAAATTAGATCTGAGGATTAGCATATGCTCTCAGTGGAGACAGATTACAGACCAAGACTTTATCTGCTGACTCTCCTATAATGATCAATAGATCAGTAATTGTTTCATCTGCATTTAAGATGCTTCAAACTTAAAATGAACAAAATTAAAGACCTGAAAAACTCCACCAGAGAACTGCTACAGCTGCTAAACAACTTCAGCAAAGTGGCCGGATATCAAATTAACTCAAACAAATCAGTAGCCTTTCTATACTTGAAGGATAAACAGGCTGAGAAAAAATTATGGAAATGACACCCTTCACAATATTCACAAACAATATACAGTATCTTGGTGTGACTCTAACCAGGATAGCAAAAATTATTCTCAACAACAAAAGAACTTCTGGGGGAAATCACCATCCCTGACCTCCAGCTGTACTACAGAGCAGTAGTGATAAAAACTGCATGGTATTGGTACAGTGACAGGCAGGTTGATCAATGGAATAGAATTGAAGAACCAAAAATGAACCCACATACCTAATATCTTTGACAAAGGAGCTAAAACCATCCAGTGGCAAAGAGACATCATTTTCAATAAATGGTGCTGGCTCAAGTGGAGGTCAACACGTAGAAGAGTGCAAATTGGTCCATTCCTATCTCCCTGTACAAAGCTCAAGTCCAAGTTATCAAGGACTCCCACATAAAACCAGATACACTGAATCTAATAGAAGAGAAAGTGGGGAAAAGTCTTGAACACATGGGCACAGGGGAAAAGTTCCTAAAGAGAACACCAATGGTTTATGCTCTAAGATCAAGAATCGACAAATGGGACCTCATAAAATCACAAAGCTTCTGTAATGCAAAGGACGCTGTTAATAGGACAAAACGGCAACCAAGAGACTGGGAAAAGATCTTTACCAATCCTATGTTCAACAGAGGGCTAATATCCTGTATATACAAAGAACTTAAGAAGTTAGACTCCAGAGAACCAAATAACCCTACCAAAAAATTGGGAACAGAGCTAGACAGAGAATTCGCAACTGAGGAAATTCATAAGGCTGAGAAGCACCTAAAGAAATGTTCAACATCCTTAGTCATCAGGGAAATGCAAATCAAAACAACCCTGAGATTCACCTCACACCAGTCAGAATGTCTGAGATAAAAAACTCATGTGACGGCAGATGCTCGTGAGGATATGGAGAAAGAGGAACACTCCTCCATTGCTGGTGGGATTGCAAGCTCGTATAACCACTCTGGAAATCAGTTTGCTGGATTCTCAGAAAATTGGACATAATTCTACCTGAGGACCCAGCTATATCACTCCTGGGCATATACCTAGGAGATGCTCCACCATGTAATAAGGACACATGCTCCACTATGTTCATAGCAGCCATATTTATAATAGCCAGAAGCTGGAAACAACCCAGATGTCCCTCAACAGAGGAACGGATACAGAAAATGTGGTACATTTACACAATGGAATACTACTCAGCTATTAAAAACAATGACTTCATGAAATTCGCAGGCAAATGGAGGGAACTTGAAAATATCATCCTGAGTGAGGTTACTCAGTCACAAAAGAACAAACACTGTATGTACTCACTGATAAGCGGATATTAGCCCAAAAGCTGGAACACCCCAGATTCACTTCACAGCAACTGTTGGACTGAGCGTGGGCTTCCCAGGTGGAAGAGTTGGAGAAGGGACTTAAGGAGCTGAGGGAGTTTGCAGCCCCATGGGGAGGGAGCAACAGTGTCAACTGGCCAGATCCCCCAGAGCTCCCAGAGACTGGACCACCAACCAAAGAATGCATATGGAGGGACCTATGGTGCTGGCCACATATGTAGCAGAGGAGGGCTTTGTTGGCCATCAGTGGGAGGAGAAGCCCTTGGGTCTGAGAGTGTTAGATGCCCCAGTATAGGGGAATGCCAGGGAGGGAAGACGGGAGTGGGTGAGTGGGTGGGGGGAATTCCCTCATAGAGGCAGGGAGAGGTGGAATATGATAGGGGGTTTCCACAGGGGAGACCTGGAATGGGGAATACATTTGAAACATAAATAAAGTATCAAAAATAAAAATAAAGGACAAAACCTCAATATTAGGCAGTTTTCATTTCCTGGTTATTGTGAATAGAATGTTATAGGTCTGAGGGAAACCTCCTATTATTATGTTGCAAATTGGACATATTATTAAAGTGACTCGAATAATCTCTCATTATATCCATAAACTAGTACATCTCTCAAACCTCATCATAGAGCTTGTTTTTGCAGCAGATGGCAATTAATTCAATACAGACAAAAGTCTCCATATGGAGGAGTGAACTATGTACTGTATCCTACGCCTAGCTGAAAGAATGACACATTGGTACTTGATAGCTACTAGATGAGGAAGTGTTAGCTTTTCTTAAGGGTGTGGCCCATGGCAGGTCTAACGAGTGTCAGGGGATTGCCACACACTCATGAGTATACACCTAGCACTAATTGGACTCAATAGTTTAAAAATGAATGAAGGTTACAAAGTTAACTGGGAACAAAATGGGGGGAGAGTGGATCTGGGAGGTGAAGGAGGAGGACGGATATGATCAAAACAAAATGTGCGAAATTCTCAAAGATCTAACAAAACACTTTTACAAAGAACTGTTTACCCAATTTTTACAAGTAAAATGATTGAAAAATGCACCATTTAAATGTCTGCTATTGGGACAGTTATGGCAAGGCTGACAAATTATTACTCTTCTCTTTGGAACTGAAAAGACTGGTACAATAGATTTATTAAAAATTTACTTGGCATATAAATATTCATGGGTTGTAACAACTACCTTCTGAAACTCATTTATTACAGGAATTAGTAAAAGTCTAAAACTGTTATATCTGAAGAGGAGTTTTGAAATTTGTTTTATCCCGCACAAAGAACTTGTTTTATGTATATTTCATGAGCTCTAGATGGGAGGGAACATTTCATATTGTAATATAAGAAAGCTTCTAATCAAACATTTATGTCAGCAAGAATTTTCTTTTGTAGAAGAAAGATGATATGATTAAAAAGCTTAAGTAGCATAATCATGCCCTCAAGTCATGAATTCTATTTGGGCAAGACAGCGACCAGGCAGCAGCCCCAGCAGTGGGCAGTTGCTGACAACTGCATTGAGTCGGGAACATGACGCATGGATCTGGCTTTTGATCTTGACGTCATTGGACAGTACCTTAACCTGCTATTGTGACTGAGCCCTTTCTGTTACGTATACTGAGTAACAAAGCATTTGAAAGTGTTAACTTTAAATCTCCTGTGTCATTTTTACATTTGAAGGAGACAACACAAAGTCTTCCTCAAGAATTGAATATTGTTTGTGATTAATTCCTGAAGGGGATATAAAGTGCTTTAAAATGCATTCATTTCAGCTGGTGTTGATATAGCAACCATTGCTTTCTATCTGTTCCAGCTGCTGCAGAAGGTAAGACCCTGTAAAAGTTGTTATTGAACAAATATTCTCAAAGACTCTGAAAAGGTTTTTAAAGAACCCTGCATAAACTGGTTGCCTGCATCAGATCTCCCACTTTCTCCAACCTCCTCTATCATATGTGTGGATTTTGAGAAACTGTAATAAATCTGACATGTGAGTAATGATTACTAGGCTATTTTCTCTCTTCTGCTTTTCTCTCTGAAGGGATCATGGCTATTCAGTTGTAATTGTGCATTATATATTATATTAATGATTTCAAAGGCATTTGCCTACAGCAGACATTCAGTGCTGCTTATTTTGAGTGAGCCATGCTGGAATTATATTTTGAATGGTGAAATTTTGTTCAATGATCGGGATCCTTGAGATACTGGGTCCAGTTGAAGACTTGTTTATCCAAGTGCAGAAAATGGAAGAGATTTTACTGTTTTCAACACATGCTTATAAAATACTCACAATGTTCCATGCTGTGTAATATGGTTCAACAATTCATTAATCTTAAATTGTAGCTTTCATGGACATAATGCTAGAAAAACTAACATCACTGTAGTGCTTAACATATTAGAAGTTTCCAATAATCTGTTGATTATTGGAATAAAATCTGATTATTGTAGTAAAAATTAAATGCAGTAACATTTATTATAAAAATTTCTGTTGATCAATAAAAATTAGCTTCTAAACATGAATGCAATATAATTTTGAGTCTTTATAGGAGGTTTAAATTTACTTTCATTGATGTCATGTAAATTTCCTGAGGTTTTCCAAAACCAAAATTTCCTTTTATGGATGTTATCTGGTAAAATAATGGCACTTAATGGATCCTCAGTATTGGTTAATGATCCTTCTCCTAGATTTTCTTCTAATTAAAGAAAGTAATGTTTTATTTTACTTTTCATAATTCAGCTTAGTTTAAAAACTACTTTCTATTGGAAAATTTAATTTTACATAACCTCAGTTCTATTACTGGCCTTGATCTGATTCCTTTAAACAGAGAAATGAAGCTTTGTTAATGGCAGCCTGGTATGAATAGCAAAATTTATATAACCTTATGTGACTATTACAAGATAAAATTTTAAGACAGAAATAAAATTTCTTCATACCCTGCTCCAAAAGTTATTCAAATATTTAAAACATTTAGATCCTTTACCTACTTGTGAATTGATAAAATACTCTGAAAACCAGTGTATGTCTTCAGATCCTCAGAGCCTTTTATAGAACGCATGTGTATATCATTTTAGGCATTAAAGTGTTCTATATATGCTTTGCCTAGCAGGTTAATGAGTACAAATAAGCATGGATTTTGGAGTTTGACAATGTTAGACTTCAACTGTAATTGATATTCACCATCCATTTGGCTTTGGTCATTTTCTAACTTATGAGGTTTCATTTTTTAAAATTCTAGTAGTGAGGCTGCTTATTCAGGGAAGTAGAGAGTATTATATTAGTTAATGTGTGCCCTACTTCAGAAATATCTGAAAAATTTTGTACATCCAGGTTTGATAGAAACTGTGATTGTTTGTATATGCTCAGTCCAGGGAGTGGCACTATTACAAGATATGGACCTGTTTGAGTAGTTGTGGCCTTTTTGGAGTAGGCGTAGCACTGTGGGTGTGGACTTTAAGACCCTCATCCTGCTGCCTGGAAGTAGTATTCTGCTGGCAGCCTTCAGATGAAGAACTGTCAGCTCCTCCTGCACCATGCCTGCCTTGATGATAATGGACTGAACCTCTGAAACTGTAAGCCAGCCTCAATTAAATCTTGTCCTTATAAGAGATGCCTTGGTTATAGTATCTGTTCACAGCAGTAAAACCCTAAGACAAAAACACAGCAAGATAAACTCAACATACTTACAAGAACTTTAAAAATATCCTTAGTAGTTAAGCATTTAACATTATCCACTGCTTTAAAACCCAAGTGGGGATTTTCATAGCTAACATTTTGCTGTGTTGTTCTGGATCTTTAAAAAATAAGCAAACCCAGGACTTAATATGAATGTTCATGAGAAAATAATGTAGAGGGAACCAAGAGAATTTTGAGATCCACAAGACTGTCATGTAAATTGACCTCAAGAGAGGACGGGGGGGGGGGGGGAAGAAGAGATTATATGGAAGCAGTATTAATTCCAGTTTTGTTTTAGGTAAGATTTCTATGGAAACCAGTAGTTTTTTTTTTTTTTTTTTTTTTTTTTGAGACAGGGTTTCTCTGTGTAGCTCTGGCTGTCCTGGAACTACACTTGGTAGACCAGACTGGCCTCGAACTCAGAAATCCGCCTGTCTCTGCCTCCCAAGTGCTGGGATTAAAGGCGTGCGCCACCACCGCCCGGCCGGAAACCAGTAGTTTTAAGACTCAGTCTCCATTAAAGGAGTCTTGCATCTCCCTGGAATAGTTCTGCCTTAGTATCCTTGCTGTGCTCAGTCACTGGCCAGAAGAATCCTGCAGAAAGTAAGGCTTTCATGTGTTATGGTAATAAGTATTGACAAATAGTAGCTGGGCTAATCAGTTAGCTATAATCCCTGCAGCCGGAGGTTAGAGTAGTACATTTTAAAAACATGTTATATTTTCTCTCAATATCCTGACCTCATATCCAGCATCATTTTCCTTTGATCTTCAATATTGGATATGGATACATGTTTATCATTGGTTTTGTTATTCTTGAGAAATGTGCTGCTTCTGAAATGACTCCAGGAATTTCCATCCTCTAAGAAAAGCCCGTTAACTATCCTCTCTCTCATTGCAACCTCTGTGCTGATGCCTTTGCCTCTCTTATCCAGCCAAGTATCCATAGTGTATCATGGTAATCAGTATCTTGAATCCAGTCCACTTTTCCTGTTTTCTCAACTCTATTCACTCATCATAATTCAAATTGAATTTACATTCAATTATTCTATCACTTTACAACAGACTCTTAGAAATGATTGAAGATTTTCTTGATGTTTCTCCACTCTGTTTCTTGGTGTCAGTCTATACAGACTGCTACCATTTTAACCATACAATGATTCTTCAGCACTGGTTAAAATCTGTGTTTATACTCTGCTAGTACATGATGAAAAATGAATATTTTATAGCCACACTTTTTGACCTATACCCTTCCACCTGCAAATTATTCTCAATTGAAGGTTTGATTGTATGTTTTATTGGGAAAATATGGGAGAAATACTGTAAGCTTACTGAACAGTTAGATTTATGCTACTATAGTGAAATAAGGTCTATTTAGACTTATGGTTTTGGAAACTTCAATCCAATATCTAAGATTTCCAGGTGACAATGATAAAGAGGACACAAGATCAAACTGCTTGCCTCATAAGGGAGCAAAGTCAAAACCTAATAAGTAAATATGTAGCAGCTTGTGTTCTCATGCTAATTATGTTACCCAAAAATCTGTTTGCAGTGTCCCCGCATGTAGGATTAAAGGAAGCATGTCCACAGTTGGTTTTTGAGTGGTCAATATAGTTACCAGCAGCTAATGGCTGGGCAGAGAGACAGAGGTAGGACTTTTAAGATTTCTGGGAAGGGACTGAGAAGGTAGGAAGGAGAAAGAGGGAATGCCACCATGATTAGGGCATAGGAGGTGGACCACACCCAAAAAGTGCAGGAAGGAAAGACAGCTGACATGTAGGTGCAGGGGGAAAGCAGCCCCAGGGCACCAAAGATAAAATATAGATTTAGTAAGTATTAACTCAGGAATATTGGAGGGGAGTGTGTGTTAGGCACGCGGAGCTAGGGAGTAGCGCAGCAATTGAGCTGTTTAAGGTATTTAAAATACAAGGCTGTGTATGTGTGTCTTTCTTTCTTTCCGGAATCCACAACATTGGGACAGTAGCAAGAAGCGTGAGTGCACCTGCCGGGAAATATAGAGCAGATTAGCATAATACTTACATAAGTAAGTAAATATGAAAATAAATAAGAAAAAAAGTGAGGTCTTGCTATTGTCCTTCAAGGGCATGTAATGCAACCATTGACTCAGTGACATAAAGAGCTACTGGGTCTCATTTCTAAAGGAATTACCACCTCTTGATAATTCTATGCTGGGGACTAACACTTTAACAGGGGGATATTTATATAATATAATTATAATATATAATTATATTATAATACATAATATAATTATAATACATAATTATATATCTAATATGTAATTATATTGTATTATAATATAATATATCTAATATATCTACTATAATATACTTAATATAATAAATACTTACTGAAACACAAGTCACCAGTTCGTATCTTCTAATCTCTATTTTTATTCTTATTCTTTTTTATTTAAGATCTATAGCATAAGATCCATGAGGAAAACAATCTTGTTTTTGTTATTCACTGACATATCTACAAATCTGGACAACAACAGTAACTCAATAAAATTTTCAAATGAATATATTGATTTATTCAATAAGGGAATCTACATAAGCTAAATGAGTTGTAAAGTGTTTTTTGTTGGGCTCATTCTTTCTACAATGTCAGAATTTACTGTATAATGGTAAATTTACAAGAAACAGAGGTTTTAATTAAACAACATTTGTCAGTCTTGCTTTTCTTGGTAGTCGCTGTCGTGTTTTAAGATAAGATTTTACTATACTGCCCAACCTGTCTTCAAATTCTTGATTCCTCTTTCTTCAGCCTCTCAAATGCTAATAACACAAGTATTTGTTGCACATATGTTGTATATATATTTTTATTATATACATTATTGTATTTTATTCTTTGGGCTACCTCAGTTTCTGAGATCATTCCTAATCTATTGGACTAACTTGTACTACTTTAATTCAATTTATGTTTACTATCTGTGGTGATGCATTCTTCACAAAGCTGAAGAAATAGATCATATTTACATGCATGGATGTTATATGAAAATAAAAGGGTTTGTGAGTCTAATTAGTAGAACACATGGTGATCCTGAGCATTCAAAGTGAGAAGATGAAAGTGGACAGCATTCCATTTGGGCAGAATGATTGGGACTTTGTCAAAAGGAAGATGGTCACAGTCCTCTGCCTGAGAGAAGAACTTGTTTTAGGAGGACACCAGGAAAATGTGGCCTGTTGAATCAACTTAGCAGGGCTCATATAGCCTGACAGACACTGAAGCATCAAGCATAGGCCCTGCATGGGTCTACACCAGGTCCTCTCTGTATATGCAATGACTCTTAGCTTGGTGTTTTTGTGGAATTCTTAACAGTAGGACTGGGTATATCTCTGACTCATTTGCCTCTTGGGATTCTTCCTCCCATTGGGTTGCTTGGTCCAGCCTTGATAGAAAGGCTTTGCCTTGTATTATTTTATCATTTTTAATTGAATATTTTATGTATTTATAGTTCAATTGTCATCCCCATTTCTGGTTTCCCCTCTGGAACCCCCCTCTCCCATCCGCTCCCCCTGCTTCTATGAGGATGCTCTCCTCCCACCCACCCACTTCCACCTCACCTCCATGGCATTCCCCTACACTGGTGAATTGAGCATTCACAGGACCAAGGGCTTCTCCTATTGATGCCAGACAATGCCATCCTCTGCTACATATGTGGCTGGAGCCATGGGTCCCTCCATATGCACTCTCTGGTTGGTGGTTTAGTCCCTGGGAGCTCTGGGGGATCTGGTGGGTTGATATTGCTGTTGTTCCTATGGGGTTGCAAACCCCTTCAGCTCCTTCAGTCCTTTCTCCAACTCCTCCATTGGGGATCCCATGCTAAATATAATAGTTGGCTGCAAGAATTCGCCTCTATATTTGTCAGGCTCTGGCAGAGCCTCTCAGGAGACAGCTATAACAGCCTCTTGTCAGCAAGCACTTCTTGGTATCAGAAACAATGTCTGGGTTTGGTGTCTGAATATGGGATGGATTCCCAGGTGGGGCAGTCTGTGGATAACCTCCAGAGAACCAAATAGCCCTATTAAAAATGGGGTACAGAGCTAAACAAAGAATTCTCAACTGAGGAATATTAAATGGATGAGCAGCACCTAAAGAAATGTTCAAAATCCTTAGTCATTAGGGAAATGCAAATCAAAACAATCCTGAGATTCTACCTAACACCAGACAGAATGGCTAAGATCAATATCTCAGGTGACAGTAGATTCTGGTGAAGATGTGGAGAAAGAGGAACACTCCACCATTGATTGGTGGGATTGCAAGTTGGCACAACCACTCTGGAAATCAGTCTGGTGGTTCCTCTGAAAACTGTACATAATACTACCTGAGGACTCAGCTATACCACTCCTGGTATATACCCCAAAGATGTTCCAACATATAACAAGGACACATGCTCCACTATGTTCATAGCAGCCTTGTTTATAATAGCCAGAAGCTGGAAAGAACCCAGATGTCCTTCAACAGAGGAATGGATACAGAAAATGTGGTACATTTACACAATGGAGTACTACTCAGCTATTAAAAACAAAACAATGAGTTCATGAAATTCTTAGGCAAATGGAGGGAACTTGAAAATATCATCCTGATTGAGGTAACTCAGTCACAAAAGAACACACATGGTATGTACTCACTGATAAGTGGATATTAGTCCAAAAGCTCGGAATAACCAAGATAAAATTCACAGAACATATGAAGCTCAAGAAGAAGGAAGACCAAAATGTGGATGCTTCAGTCCTTCTTAGAAGGGCAATAAAATACTCATGGGAGGAAATATGGAGACAAAGTGTTGAGCAGAGAATGAAGGAAAGGCCTTATTTTATCTTGTTTTGTTGTGTTGGATTGTTGTGCTTCGAAGGCCCTATCCTTTCTGGAGGGAGATGGAGAAGGAGTAGGTTTAGGGGAGAGGAAAGGAGAAGGGAAGCTGGCAGGAGGAGCGGGGAATCTGTGGTGGAGATGTATGAGAGATGAATCCTCATTTGATTTTGTTTTTAAAAAGGAATAAAATTTATGGTCACAGCTCAGCAGAGGACCAACTCCCCTTCACTGTTTCCTGGTACACCAAGTCCTGCCCCCTCTTGCACTCTTGCCCTCTCCAACAGAGCTGTGTTGCCTTGCCTGCTCACTGTGATATTCTGAAATCCTTTTACACAAGTGGTTCTCAACCTTCCTAATGTTGCAACCCTTAAATCCAGTTCCTCATGTTGTGATGACCTATAACCATAAAATGATTTTTGTTGCTAATTCATAACTCTAATTTTTTGCTAATGTTATGAATTATAATGTACATATCAGTGTTTTCTGGTGGTCTTGAAAAACCCCTGTGCAGAGGAAGCTCCACTCCTAGGTGCTCTAACATGCCCAGGATCATAGGCTCAGAGGTGAGGAGGACTCAACTTCTATTCCAACACGGGAAGTAACTGGGATCAGTGGGATCCAGAGACACAGGAACCCCACCAGATCAGTCGCATGGGTTCCTTCTGGTCTGGGCCAGTGCCCTGAGCAGACCTTGGGTGTGAACTCCTTAGCCAGTCCCACAAGACCCAGAGGAAACTCTACTCCCAGGCACTCTAAAGGCCCAGGATCACAGGATCACAGGATCACAGGATTACAGGAGCACAGGAGCTTGGTCACTCTAGGATCTCAGGGTACCAGAGGCAGGTTGACTCCTAGGAGCTCTGATACATCCAGGATATCAGGAACACAGGATCCCAGAATCACAGGATCCCAGAGACAGCTGGTCTCTGAGGAGTTCTGATACAACCAGAATCATTGGAAAGACAGGCTCCAGTCAGATAAAGGGAGGGCAAGTAGCACTAGAGATAACCAGATGGCAGGAGGCAAGTACAAGAACATAAGCAACAGAAACCAAGGTTACCTGGCATCATCAGAACCCAATTCTCCCACCATAGCAAGTCCTGGATTCACCATCACACTGGAAAAGCAAGATTCAGATCTAAAATCACTTCTCATGATGATAATAGAGGACTTTAAAAAAGGACATAAATAAATTCCTTAAAGAAATACAAGAGAACACAGGTAAACAGCTAGAAGCATTTAAATTGGAATCACAAAAATCCTTTAAAGAATTATAGGAAAACACAACCAAATGGGCGAAGGAAATGAACAAAACCATCCAGGATCTAAAAATGGAAAAAGAAACAATAAAGAAATCACAAAGGGAGACAACTTGGGAGTTAGAAAACTTAGGAAAGAAGTCAGGAGTTATAGATACAAGCATCACCAACAGAATACAAGAGATAGAAGAGAGAATCTCAGGTGCAGAAAATACCATAGAAAACATTGACACAACTTTCAAAGAAAATGCAAAATTCAAAAAGTTCCTAACACAAAACTTCCAGGAATCCAGGAAACAATGAGAAGACCAAACCTAAGGATAATAGGTATAGAAGAGAGTGAAGATTACCAACTTAAAGGACCAGTAAATATCTTCAACAAAATTATAGAAGAAAACTTCTCTAACCTAAAGAAAGAGATGTGCATGAACATACAAGAAGCCTACAGAACCCCCAAAAGACTGGACCAGAAAAGAAATTCCTCCCATCATATAATAATCAAAACACGAAATGCACTAAACAAAGAAAGAATATTAAAAGCAGTAAGGGAAAAAGGTCAAGTAACATATGAAGGCAGACCTATCAGAATTATACCAGACTTCTCACCAGAGACTCTGTAAGCTAGAAGATCCTGGGTAGATGTCATACACAAATGACATCACATAGACAAAGAAACTAAGATATTCATTACAAACCCAAATTTACATAGAGAACACAAATGACAGCACATAGACAAAGAAACTAAGAAATTCATTACAAACCCAAATTTACACAATATATTTCCACAAATCCAGCCCTACAAAGGATAATAGATGGAAAACACCAACACAAGGAGGGAAACTACACTCTATAAAAAGCAAGAAAGTAGTCTTTCAACAAAATCAAAAGAAGATAGCCACACAAATATAATACCACCTCTAACAACAAAAGTAACAGGAAGTAACAATCACTTTTCTTTAACAGCAATGGACTCAATTCCCAATAAAAAGCTATAGACTAACAGACTGGATATGTAAACAGGACTCAGCATTTTGCTACATACAGGAAATGCACCCCAGATACTACCTCAGAGTAAAAGGTTGGAAAACAATTTTCCAAGCAAATGGTCCTAAGAAACAAGCTGGAGTAACCATTCTAATATCAAATAAAATCAACTTTCAATCAAAAGTTATCAAAAAAATAAGGAAGGATACTTCATACTGGTCAAATTGAAATATTTAAGGGGTAACTTCAGCAAGTTATGGGTATCCAATGAATCTCAGTGTAATGGTCTTGGGAAATGCAAAGAAATGTTCCTCTTTGCTCAGAGTGAAGCTAACGTATCTTCAAGGGAGAACATTGGAGATATTTGAATTTTATGTTCACATTAGGGAGGTGAGTCCTGTATATTTTAGAAGACTAATATTTATTTTCTCTGAATTTAGTCAGGAGTTCCCAACTTATTTCTAGTTGAGTGTGACAGTAGTAAGGTTTTCAAAGCCTACTGAGAACAAGTAACATTAAACATTTGATTTATGAGATTAGGTTGTGTGCTATTTTGACTGAAGTCAACTTTCCTTTGTCATTTCAAAGGAGAAAAAATGAATGGCCTATACAACTGTAAGAGTTGATCTGTCAGAAATAATTTCCAATTGCATAATGTTTTTTCCAAAATGATTTAATTTATTTTAAACATATTTATAATGTGAAAGTGTAAGATAGTGATAATATTGGCTTCTAAAGTTTTAGCCAAAAAATAGCATTTTAATTATTATAGAAATGTCTACAAGTAATTTCATAATTTATTAATTCTGTATTTAATTTTGACATGTTTCTCATAATTCACCATGGTATATAATACTGTGATAAATATCGCATCATATGTACACATTTTTGTCAACATAAATTCCTAGATAAGTTTACTAGATAAAATTTTATGCACAATTAAAAAAAAAAAAAGAGTTGCCTTCAGCAATAGCACCTTAGCATTGTTTGGAAGATAGCATCCAATATCATTTGTAAGAGGCAGAGATACTTGTAATTTTTATGAAGTCTCATTGTTCACTAACACGACTAGAAATAATTTATTTCTGATATGTTTTTAGATGGCCATTTTCACAATATTAATCCTATGGATCCATGAGCATGGATGATCTTTCTATCTTATATATTTTCCTTAATTCCTTTCTTTAATGTTTTAAAGTTTTTATTATTTAATTCTTCCACTTACTTAGTAAGAGTTGTCTCAAGATATTTTGGAGGCTATATGAAAGTTACTGATTCCCAATTTTATTTCTTAGACTTTAATTTGTATATAGAAAGGTTATTGATTTGGGGTTGTTAACTTTGCATTCTGCTACTTTGCTGAATATGTTTATCAGCTGTAGAATGTTCTTGGTGGAGGATTTATGGCAATTTATGTATAACATCATATAATCAGCAAATAAAGACACTTTGAGTTCTCAAAAAAAAAAAAAAAAAACAACAAAAAAACAAAACAAAAACCAAAAAACAAAACCTGTGCAAAGATCAATCAACTTCCAAAGAGGTCACGATTTACAAGCTGAGAGCCACTGCCTTACACCATGGGCCAAAATAAAACTTTCTTTAAGTTAGTTTTTCTGTCATTTATCTACCACAGGGATACAAAGGTAACTAAGAAGCGAATTGATTGAGAATTGTGTCAAAGGATGTAAAAGTAAGCAGAATGAACTGGGGAAAGATACACAGTGCATCTTTCTTCATTCTTCTCATTTATAGTACTTTAGAGTAAGAAAGATTAACTGAATTACTATCCTTAATTAGAGAAAGAGACACCAACTTTTGTTGTAGCTTCCTTCTTCATTGAGGCCTTTAGATATGTCACTTTGCCTTTCCTGCATAATTAATTGATTAGATTTGATCATCGGTCTGATTTATTCCTAACAACGCTGGGTCTCTAGTGACTTAACAGCAGATGGTTAAAGAGGTGGATTAGAGAAATAAAGGGTATCTTATTCTCTGTTTCCTGCAGTCTTAATCATAAATCAAGCAAACATAAAGTCCTTTAGAAAGAATTGTGTTGGCTCACAACATCCTTAGTTGTTTTCCACTTCGTTTTTTGAGATAGAATTTATCAGTGAATATGGATTTTGCCAATTCAGATGGATTGCTGAGCTGCTGGGAATTACCATCTCATATACTTACTTGGGTTCTGAAGGATCAAACCTATATACTTGCAAGGCAAGAGCCTCACTGATTAAGCCACGTCCTTTCTCTGTTATCTTTATTTGTTGCCCTCCTCACTTGTGAGGATTGGGTAGTTTGCAAATATTTGTCAAATTCCACACTAGTACTTAGCACTCACTGAAGTTTCCTATTTTTATGTGAGTTTGTCTCCTACAATATTAATATTTCAAGGACAAACATGTTTCTCAGGCTTTAATTCTCTCTCTTAACAATAACAACAACAACAATAAAAACAAAGAAGACAATAAAAGTCCATGTAAAAGAGGTCAAAGAAAAAGTAAAACAGGGGCTGGAAACATGGATCAGTGGTTAAGAGCAATGACTGCTCTTCCAGAGGTCCTGAGTTCAATTCTAGCAACTACATGGTGGCTCACAACCATCTGTAATGGGATCTGATGCCCTCTTATCTGAAGACAGCGATTATATTAGGGAAATTTATAGTTCTAAGCTTTTACATTCAAAATAAGAAAGAATACTAATAAGTGACTTAATGATGCAATTCATGAACTTAAAAACTAAGAAAAAATAAACCCTGATCTAGTAGACAGAAAGAAAATAATGAACATCAAAACATAAATTAATGAGATAGAAACAAAGAAAACAATGAAAATAATCAATGAATCTAGAAGCTGGTTCTTAGAAAAGATAAATAAGACCAGCACACACTTGGCCCAATTAACCAAAAAGAAGAAACCAGATGAACCAAATGAACAGAATCAGAAATGAACAGAGAAATATTTCAACAAACAAAGAAATTCAGAGTATTGTAAAGGAATATTTGGAAAACTTATACTTCATTAAGTTGGAAAATCCAAAAGAAGTGGATAAATTTCTAAATTCAAATCAGGGTTCTGGTCTACCAAGTGAGTTCCAGGACAGCCAGAGCTACACAGAGAAACCCTGTCTCGAAAACATCAAAAAACAAAAAGAAAACCAACCAACCAAACAAAAAAAACAAAAACAAATTTTGCCAAAGAACAAAGCCTAGGCAAGTGTCACTGGCCTTGTTTTCCGTGTGATACAAGTATTTTCACCAAAGAGCTGTGTACACAGTGATGCTCAGGCTCTGGGTCCTCATCCCAGGAGCAACGGAAGGAAAATCATTCATTTTTAGGTTATCGCAGAAGCGCAATCTGCATTTAGATTGAGCAGTGGTGCATATGCCACAACATATCTTGCAACCAAAATGATTTGCGAGTAGAAAATGAACCAAATGTATTTTCTATAAGCTTTTCTTTATATTCTCAAACACTGGAAGAAAAATATTAAATTTGTTACTGTATAACCAGTTGGGTTATCTCTGAAAACATACATAAAAGTAAAATTATGTACACTGAGCAGGTTGTATGCATGTATTTAGGAATAAATATGGCTATACAATGTGTACATAACAACATTTAATGAAAAAAAGAGGCCATGTGTTTGAAAGATAACAAGAAGTAGTGTATGGGAGGCTTTGGAGGTGGGAAGAAAGGGGAAAGTATGTAATTATAATATCAAAAATAAATAATAAAACAGATTTCTGCTATTGCTAAAGACTGTTGAATTTCCCATAAAGGCAATCAAAGTATCATTTAATTACATAATGGTTTATCAATGAATGTGGAGCAAAGCAGGAGGAGGTAAAAAGAAGAGAATTCAATGATACTTGTTTCTGATTAGAACCTCATCTCCAGGAAGTATTGATGGCACGGTCAAGAATACTTGCTAGAAGTTAAAGATTCAGTTTATGAGTTTTCTTTTTTTAATTGAAAGCAGATTCTTTTCAGAATACAATATCCTGACCGCAGTTTTCTCTCCCTTCACTCTTCCCTGCTCTGCCCCCCCATACCTCAGATGTTTCACAGATACATTATGCCTTACTGAAATATTGAGTTTGTGTTCTGAATAGCAAATGAATAACACTGCTGTTTTCACTGTTGAGAAAAATTAGTTTAAAAATAAGCCTTATTGTTCTGATTTATCAAAAAGAAATTATTTACCTTGTTCTGTGAGAAGTTGTGGTTTTATCAGAATGATTGCTGTCAAGAGAGTTTCCTGAGAGTCCATACTGCAAGGCATCATGCTGAGTTGGATAGAGAAGGAAGATGTTTGTCTCCATTTGGAGGCAAATCAGAGCACTGTCACCAAGTGCAGATTGCCTGAATAATGTAAGAGGTGCTGTGTCCTGTGCAACATGGCCAGAAAACATTACTTAAGATTGGCTAATCTTCCTTTCCAATTTGTATCCCCTTGACCTCCTTTTGTTGTCTAATTGTTCTAGCTAGAACTTCAAGTACTATATTGAATAGATAGGGAGAGAGAGGACAGCCTTGTCTAGTCCTTGATTTTAGTGGGATTGCTTCAAGTTTCTCTCCAGTTAGTTTGATGTTGGTTACTGGTTTTCTGTATATTGCTTTTACTATATCTAGGTATGGGCCTTGAATTCCTGATCTTTCCAAGACTTTTATCATGAAGGGATGTTGAATTTTGTCAGATGCTTTTTCAGCTTCTAATGAAATGACCATGTGGTTTTTTTCTTTGAGTTTGTTTATGTAGTGGATTACATTGATGGATTTCCGGGTATTGAACTATCCCTGCATCCCTGGGATAAAGCCTACTTGATCATGGTGAATGATTGTTTTTGATGTGTTCTTGGGTTCGGTTTGCAAGAATTTTATTGAGTACTTTCATATCGATATTCATAAGGGAAATTGGTCTGAAGTTTTCTTTCTTTATTGGGTCTTTGTGAGGTTTTGGTATCAGTGTAACTGTGTCCTCCTAGAATGAAATGGGTAATGTTCCTTCTGTTTCTATTTTGTGGAATAGTTTGAAGAGTATTGGTATTAGGTCTTCTTTGAAGGTCTGATAGAATTCTGCACTAAAACTATCTGGTCCTGGGCTATGCTTCAGTGTTTCTTAGAAGGGTGAACAAAATAGTCACAGGAGGAAATTTTGAGACAAAATATGGAGCGGAGACTCAAGGAAAGGCCATCCAGAGACTGCCCCACCTGGGGATACATCTCATATATAGCCACCAAACCTGGACATTCTTGTGGATGCTGGAAAGTGCTTGCTGATGGAAGCATGATAAGCTGTCTTCTGAGAGGCAGATGCTCGAAGCCAACCATTGGACTGAGCATGGGGTCCCAGATGGAGGAGTTGGAGAAGGGACTGAAGGAGCTGAGGGGGTTTGCAGCCCCATGGAGAGAGAAACAGTGTCAACTGGCCAGACCCCTAGAGCTCCCAGAGACCGGATCACCAACCAAAGAATACACATGGAAGGACCCATGGTGCTGGCCACATATGTGGCAGAGGAAGGCCTTGTTGGCCATCAGAGGGAGGAGAGGCCCTTGGGCCTGATGGTGTTAGATGTCCCAGTGTAGGGGAATGCTAGGGAGGGAATAATGGAGTGGGTGGGTGGGTCGGTGAGCACCCTCATAAAGGCAAGGGAGGGGGGATTGGATAGGGGTTTTCCAAAGGGGAAAACATTGAAATGTAAATAAAGTAAATATCTAAAAAAAAAAAAAAAGATTGGCTAATCTTTGGTCTGCGTGAACTCTCTGAGGGTGACCATATTGTTTTCTTGGTAAAAGATGTGATGCTAGGAACAAAATATTAGTCTCAAATGCAATGTTTTCTATATTCATCCTGAGGTCATTACTGTATCCAGAGCTATATTAGATACTAAAATGTAAAAAAGCTAGTTTTCATGCTGAGCTGCTCAGTTTAAGTAATGATCACCTCTTATTTCTACATAACTTTCTACAGGAAGGACAGAAACTTAATTTTGACAGGTTAAATATTTGTATCTTTTGAAAACTAGAACATTCCATCATTTAAAAACAGAGCACATATATTCCTTAAAATAAGATTTTTTGCACTTAGTTGTGGGTTGCGTTTAAAAAAAGCAGTATAGAATTATAAAACTGGAATGGGAACTTAATATATCTGAGGTCAGAACATAGTTTATTTGGCCTTTTTCCCTTTAATTTTGCCCATCTTTGCCATTTCTCCTTTAATGTATATGAAACACCAGCTTACAAAAGGTGAGCTTTATGTTATAGGTCATGATATTCTTTCATGTAAGCATAATTTCCACGTGATGTGAATAAATTTGTAAAAAGCCATGACAAATTAGAGTTTTGTGTAAGAAGTTCTTGTATAAGAGCACACATAATAATAATTTTAGTCTCTTATATATCTGCAGTTCTTGCAAAGGGTATGCTTGATTAGCATTTAATTTGCATAAACAAATTGTTTTGCTTTACAGGGACAGATTTCTTTAGGGTTAGAAGCTATTGTATATAAACCCTTTGAGAAATACAAAGTACTGTAAAAAAAAAAAACATTATTATTAGTTTCATAATGATTAGGTGACCTGTATTTTAAGAATTATGTTTGGTAAAGTGTCCAAGTTATTAGCACACAGGAAAATGGCTTGTTCAGCACTTTCCAATATGATTTTGAATAGATCAAAACAAGGCTGTGGCAAACGGTTTTTAAGTATGAGAATCATGGAGGATAGAACACATTTTCTGATACTCAGTGCATTTCATGGCTGGGTTATGGAAAGGACACTGAGTCAACAGAGAACTAAGTTCCAGCCTCTCTTCCCATCTACACAATACTGGGAAATCGCTGAGTCTATTAAAGTTCCCCAGTGTTTGAAATGAGGATGGATATGTTTCCTTGACCTAGCTTTGGTAGTAAGACCATTCATTGATTTAAAAATACTACAAAGTTAGTTAATAACAGAATTTCTTTACATGAGCATTGCTTCTCACCCAAGAGCCACAAACAAACATATAATTACTACTTTAAAATGAATTTTACTATACTATATTTGCTATTATTCTATTAGCCTAATTTAAAGAATAACATAAGATAATGAAATAATTTTCTGTTGAATTTTCTATAGAAAAATAATTGACAGAATTGTTTAAAAGTAATATAGAATCCTGTCCATGAATATTTAGAGATGGTACATTTTTTATTTTTAGAATACCAGGAATTCTTTTAAATAGGAGTTTTCTACATTTGTTTCTAAGTAATATGTAACTGCGTTCTCTCCTTTTCATCAATGTTTAGAGATGACGCATTTTTCTTTTCTAGGATACCAGGATTTCTTTTAAAGAGGAATTTTCTACCGTTGTTTCTAAGTAATAACTAACCCTATTCTCACATTAGGTTTTAGGTAGGTCTGATTGAAACCCATGGTTTAAATGAATATGTATATCTTAATGGTCTACATTTGACTTTACAATGTTATCTTGATGATACAAATGTAACTGCATCATCAGATGGTTCTGTCTTCCTCTTCTTAACTGTTCTTCACTTTTCTTTCCTTGTTTGCTTCACGTATTTGAAAATCATCATTCCTCTCATAATTATTTGCTAATAAAATAGGTGTACTAAATTCCATTACAGATTTGTATGACTGTAAACATCCAATCTGATTGTTATATTATTACATTTTATTACAAATTACAGTTAAAAATAGTGACAGTTCTGATGTTACAAAAATACCAAATGAGTAAGACATGTAAATTTTATGAGGAACATATACAATTAAAATAAGATGTTTCAAACATTTATTATTTAAATCTTTCCTTGACAACTTGGTAGAGTGAGTTTTGCTATATCTTGCTTTTACTGCCAAGAATTATTTCAAGGCTTGTCTCCATATGTAACTCAGTGTAATACCAAGGAAACGTGTAAGCTTCTTAATGACATATGGAGAAGCATACCCATCATCCTGTTTTAGAATACAGCAAATCCTTTCTAATGCTTTCTAGTAAGGATTTGCTCCTTCCAATTGTAAGTCAGTTGCTTTTTCTAAGCCTGTCTGTGCTATTCAGATGTTAACACTCACTGGCATATCTTTCTCTTTGAATGGAAATGTTCTATTTCTACTACTTTTGGTACATGGAGGCCATCCTTAAAGGGTCTGTTTCCTTCCAACATCATAGGCACTGTTTAAAAGAAGGAAGATTGAAGGGGATGGAGATGATGTCTCAATTAGTAAAGTGCTTGCTGAACAAGCTTACATCAGTGTGATGCTCAGGACTCATGTAAAAGCTGAGCTACCAGTGTTTCCAAAGCAGAGAGAGTGGACGATCTGGGGTGGTTGCTTGATTGAGGAAATGTGGACCACATAAAGTTGATACAAAATAGTTAACAGTAAGATCCTGGCTGGAGTACTTGCATATCATAACAAAGAAAACCATCATAAACTTACCAACCTTGAACAACATTTAGCTTCACACTAAAGGTGGTACTTGGGACCATCACGGGTTTTGTTTCCCAGAAATATCATAAAAACTTCCTGCTACCAAGTAAGTACTCAGAAAACAGAAGTAATGTTCAAGGCTCTGCAAGGATACAGCTTGGTCAGAGTAGTCATTTCCAGGAAAAATGGCAGCCCAGACAGCTATTTCTTAGAGAATGGAATGGCATGAAATATGTAGCAGTCTAGCTTTTTAACAGATCTGTGAAACAACTACTAGGAATATAGGATCATTAGGACAATAAGCAGGAGACTCGAATAAAGTCAGACAATAAGGACAATTTTCTCTCAATCCAATTTTGCTAAATGTGTTACCCAACCCCAGTAGAAATGGGAAATAACTTCTCAAGGGAGAATCTCACTGTATCTCACAGTCCTACCCTGATATGATGCTCCAGCCTTGGGCTTCTGAGTGCTGTAATTACAGTTGTACAACACACATTTTTATTCCATAATTTCTGAGGTAGGGCTTTGCACTCAAGAAGGAGGTGTCTTAGTCTCCTGTCTAGAGTCTAGAGAGGATCAATATGTTTCTGGGGTTGTTAGTTTACCTGGAGACCTATTTCAGTTAATTAAGAGAATTATCCTGGGAGTGATATCCCATTCCTTTTGTCATTTAATTTAATCCCATCATGGGAATGACATCCTGCCAGCTTTACTATACCCCACAGGTCATGAGACCTGTCTACACACAAGGAGGGAAAGTTACATAAATATAGAGGACTATATATCCCAAATGGGACTAATTTAGGGTCCTTATAGGGTGTATCTCCCTTTAAAAATTTTTCACCTAAGATTTTGTTATCTAGTACATGCTTACTATGGTCAATTATTTCTTTGGTTATATTTATAAGATTTTGAGATGAATCTCTTTCAAACTGAATGTGAATATTTGAGCAGTTTGGCAAACAATAGGTGCAAAATTAATGAATTCCAGAGAAGATTTTTTTTGACATGAGAAGACAAAAGATATACATAAGAGGCAATTTAAAAGAAAGTTTGATTTACTGGTAAGTAATTTTTCTGAGTTCTTAATTTCTTTGTTCACAGAGGTGAGAGACGTTAGAAAGCAGTGAATTGCTGGTGGTGCTATTAGTTTTAAACCTATCACTTTAGGAGCCATGCTTCAAAGTAAGCCGATTCTATGGGCACCATTAGTGGGGAGCAAAATTAACTAAGATGGCCTTATAAATTTTTGACAATCATCTGAAATTTTTATTCTGAAGAAATAAGCCATATGTATTTAGAATGTAGTTGTGTCTCTGCTTTATAATACAACCATTAGTTGAACTTCCAGATTCTCTATATTCCAGAGTATATATATTCTTTTCCTCTGACAGAGTTGGGCCCCCTGGATATCCCCCGACACTGCTGCATCAAGTCTGCAAGAACAGGCACATCCTCTCCCACTGAGGCCAGACAGGGCAGCTCTGTTGAGGAACACATATCCCAGTTGGGCTTGGGCAGAGCCTCCTCTCCAGTTGTTGGGGGACCCACATGGCCTCATATGTGCCAGGGGCCTTGTTCCAGCCTGTTTTTCGGTTGGGGGAGTCAATCTCTGAGAATTTCCAGGGGTCCAGTTTAGTTGAGAATGTTTGTTTTCCTATGGGGTTCCTATCCCCTTTAGGACCTTCAATCCTCCCTCCAACTCTTCCATAAGGGTCCTAGACCAATGTTTAGCTGTGGACATCTGCATCTGTTTCAGTCAGCTGCTGGGTAGAGCCTTATACTAAACTCCAAATTCAGTATATTTTGATGTGAGAACATTATCAAGTTATTTTCCATGCATGAAAAATTTTATCTTTCCCTGTTTAATTTTTTCTTTTTGCCCCTCAGTGAATGCTGATGTTTGAGATGGAGTCAGAGGAGGAACATGGTGTGCTCGTATAATTTTTGCCATCTGTCCTTAAAATACAACTCAGCAGACAAGAACCTGTCTGTAAATGATGCAACAACAAAAACTACCAAGTGGAGATTTAACACATTTGAAGCACTTATCAATGATCATGGAGATTAATAATAGATGCAGGATTAAAGGGAAGAAGATAATTGATGTGAGGTTAAAAGTTTATATGGAATCTATGACCCTAGTGAGAACTCCCCAGTAATGGAGGATATGAATTCTGAACTAGCAAACTTTTGTAGTAAGCTCGGGCTGCATTCAGTAGAATTTTTTGGCTGATGGAGTACCTTGGATATCCCCAGTCTACCCAGACTGATGGTAGGTCAGAAGGTCCTTCTCAGAAAACTGGCAGCAGGGCCCCATTGCCCAGTACAACAGCCACAGATTTCACTGAATGTAGAGAGATCCAGCTGGTGTCTGCACGAAACCTTCACTCCTATGCTCTAGTTTCTTTGGTGCTTGAAGGCACTCTGCATGTTACTGAAAGAGAAACAGGAAGGCCAACCCAGCCACAAAACCTTTGACCTATGATCAGTCTCACCTGCAAGATGTGCTAGAGCACAGGTGGGGCAGAACTTGTGAGAGTGACCAACCAATATCTGGTTTAACTTGAGGCACATGCCATGAGATACATTGCCTGGATGGTCAGGAACCAGAGACTGCTATAGTC
Source organism: Uromys caudimaculatus (assembly GCA_028551405.1). Classification (NCBI taxonomy): domain Eukaryota; kingdom Metazoa; phylum Chordata; class Mammalia; order Rodentia; family Muridae; genus Uromys; species Uromys caudimaculatus. Next base: position 52,520,418 of record CM052718.1, on the reverse strand, counting down.
CAAATAGGACTGGCCAGAGAGGAGAGAGAGAGAAGGGGAGAGGAAGGGGGGGGAAAGGGAAAGGGAGAGGGAGAGGGAGAGGGAGAGGGAGAGGGAGAGGGAGAGGGAGAGGGAGAGGGAGAGGGAGAGGGAAGGAGAGGGAGATAGAAAGGGAGAGGGAAAGCAAGAGAGAGATGGAGAGGGAGAGAGGGTGAGAGAGGGGAGAAGGGAAAGGGAGAGGGAGAGGATAGAATCAGTAAAATAATTACTTAATTGCTAATGATATTCTGCCATACTCATAGATCAGTGTCTTATCCAGTCATCATCAGAGACGCTCCCTACAGTAGCAAATGGGAGCAAGTGCAGAGACCCATAGCCAGACTTTATGTGGGGAAAGAGTCTCCAGTAAGAGATACCCAGCAGGTCCCTCCTATTAGAGCTTGGAGAACCCCTGGGATAGGGGGAGGAAATATTGTAGGAGTCAGAAGGGATGGTGGACACCAGGAGAACATGGGCCATTGATTTAACTAAACAGGGGCCATATGGGCACATAGAGACTGGAGCAGCCAGCATTGGGCCTGCATGAGTCTGCACCATGTTTTCTATGTATACTTTTTAACTGTTAGCTTAGTGTTTTTGTTGGACACCTGATGGTTTTTGTTGGACTGAGAGTTTCTCTGACTCTTTTTGCTTGCTTTTCTGGGACTTTTTTTTCCTGTTGGACTGCAGTTTCCAGCTTCAATATGAGGGTGTTTGCCTTACCTTTTTTGTCCTGTTTGGTTCTTGTCTCTTACAGACTTGCTCCTTTCTGAAGAGAAGAGGAAATAGAGTAGATCCGGGGTAGAGGGCGTTTGGGGGGTGGGAGGAATGTAGGGAGGGGAAACTGTGATTGAAATATATTGTATGAGACAAGAATCTATTTTCAATTAAAAAATAAAATAGAAAAAAATTCAGGTAGAGAATTGGTTGTGTAATGAGAAGACGACGGCCAAGTTTCAGAACAGCGTATTTCTCCCACTCTGCATCAGGGGTTCACAGAATCCTCTCTGAACATTACTGGGTGATGCTCCTTAGGGTTAATAAACTTCATTAGTTACAGAGGGAACTCGTCATACTGGAATGACACAAATCTGAATAGAGTTGCTTTAACTCTAGTAAAACTTTCATATTCTTAAATATTTTAAATAAAACCTAAAATGGTTGAAATATCTCTACTTTTGTTAATAAGTTTGGTTTAAAAAAGTGTTTGCATCTACTAAAATCAACTTTATAAACATATAAAAATCATCTTTTAAGCATGTTCAAAAGTAAGACTGTGATCATCGCTATGGTTTGGAAAGACATCCCTCAAAGTTTCATGTGTAAAATAGTTTGATATTCAGCCTGGTATCATTGGTAAGTAGTTTTGCCTGAGGTGAGTGGGAGATCTTTAGGTTATTGGCATCCTCCTGAAGTGGACTGTGAAGGCTCCAGCCTTTTCTGCCTCTTTGCTTCTGAGCTGTAAGACAGGTTTGTCACACCATGTTTATCTTGCATCTATGCTATTTTGCCATAGGCCTTAAGCAAAGTTTCTAATCCAGCATTTCTCAACCTATGGGTCACAACTCCTTTAAAGGTCACATCTTAGATATCCTGTATATCCAATATTTACATTGCAATCCAAAACAGTAATAAAATAATAGTTATGAAGTAGCAATGAAATAATTTTACGGTTGGGGATCACCATAACATGAGGAAGTGTATTAAAAAGTCAAAGCATTAGGAAGGCTGAGAACCAAGGTAATCCAAACTGAAACTTCTAAGCCATGAGCCAAAATAAACCCTTTCTCTTCATAAATTGACTTACTTCTAGTATTTGCTATGGTTAATTAGAGCTAATGCTGTCACAGTCAAACTAAGTAAGACTATATAAACTGCTATGAGAAAAACAGTTTTACCCCAAAATTTCACAAAAGAGCACAGTTCAGAATGGTTAGATTCCATTTTACTACATTTTAGTTAGAAAATTTTAAAATAGGAATGTCTTCTTGATGAGTTTAATATTGGATCATCAAACATAAGTTCTTTGTTCATATTCCTTGGCTATAGAACTTCAATTATGGATGCTCATATCCTGAATCTCCACTTAAGAGAGCAGATTTGTACTGACTGTCAACTAAGTGGGATTTTGGAAAGTCCCCAATACATTTCAGTTCCTGAGGGAACATTAAAATAAGCAGTATGGAGAATTGATAATTCTTTTAAAGTAGAAAGTGATGCTTGATTTTTTTTTAAAAATCACTAGAGGCTAGAAGCTGAAGTCAGTAATTACATACAGAACAAAGATATTTTATTTGAATTGTGTTCATATTTTGAAACATTTTGTGCACAACCGTGGAGTAAATATGAATGCTTGGCTTGAATGAGCAGTTTTAATGGAGGGGGCACTGTATAAAGCCAGATTTAGTCAAGGTTCTCTGCTTCCCATTGAAAGAAGAAAAATAATATATAGTATCTTGAAAGGAAAGGAGAAAATAATCTCGGTGTTAAAATTTTACATTATAAGAAAATTGTTTTCAAAGCTCTGTGCTGAAAGCTTGGTTAATTTGACCAAATGAATGAGTTTCAGGAAAAATAGTTATCCAAGGCTTAACTAAAGCAATATTGAAAGTATGAGGCATAAAACTAAGCAGAGAATTGAAGAAAATGAAAAATACCACCAATCCCACGGTCTGCAGATAAAACATTTCGAAATTCTGTTACATCAAGGAATGGTTTTTATGCAATTTAAACTGTTCCAGTGTGCAGAGAATGGAAGAAATTATAATTCTTTTCTAAATCTGCATAAGAGCTATATCCAAACCTAAAACTCGCACATAAAGGAAAACAAAGCCTTAGCAAATGAAAAGAACATAATTAAAAAAATCTAATAAATGCCAGAAATATTGCCATAAAATATTGTATAACAGAAGAATAGCACATTCTTCATAAGTAATTACAAGAATGAAAGTGTGAATTAATTAATAGCATCAATTTCCAGTGTGGCATGTCATGACATTTAAGACTATTTCATAACTCATCTTTCCTTGAATCCGATTCATTTGTACTTTCATCTCAGTGGGATCCTTCTTACTTATCCATTTTTAAAGTTTTAACAAGACATATATGTGTGTGTGTGTGTCTGTATGTGTGTCTGTGTGTGTGTGTGTGTGTATATATATAAAACATGTTTTCCTGAGAATAACACATGTGCTCTTGAAAAGTCCCTTCTAATCTTGAAATGAGTTTTAGAAGGATTCTTTCCCTTGGAGTTTGCTTTTACAGCAGGGAACAGTATTATTGAAAGAATAAGGAAATATTTTTTCTTCCATTTTTCAACTCCTGACAGAACTGGTATTTCTCAGACTCATATTTGTCAACAGTCAGGGAAAGTAGACAGCCCTGGCCACTTGCATACACAGGCATGAGAGTGAGCTGCCCGAAACACTATTCTTTATTGTTATTATTATTAATACTTTATTTACATTTCAAATGTTTTCCCTCTTCCAGGTCTCCCCTTTGGAAACGCCCTACCCTATCCCCCTCCCCCCCTATATGAAGGTGCACCTCCACCCACACACCCACTACTGTCTACCCTCCCTGTAATACCCCTATACTGGGGCATCTAACACCCTAAGGCCCAAGGGCCTCTCCTCCCCGATGGCTAACAAGACCCTCCTCTGCCACATATGTGGCCAATACCATGGGACCCAACGTATGCACTCTTTGGTTGGTGGTCCAGTCTCTGGGAGCACAAGGGGGGCCTGACCAATTGACACTGTTGCTCCCTCCCCATGGGGCTGAACACTCCCTCAGTTCCTTCAGTCCCTTCTCCAACTCCTCCATCTGGGGACCCCACGCTCAGTCCAACAGTTTCGATGAATTGAATTATGGGTGTTCCGAACTTTTGGACTAATACCTGCTTATCAGTGAGTATATACAGTGTTGCTTCTTTTGTGACTGAGTTACCTCACTGAGGATATTTTTAAGTTTCATCCATTTGCCTGTGAATTTCATGTCATTGTTTTTAATAGCTGAGTAGTACTCCATTGGGTAAATGTACCACATTTTCTGTATCCATTCCTCTGTTGAGGGACAACTGAGTTGTTTCCAACTTCTGGCTATTATAACTATGGCTGCTATGAACATAATGGAGCATATGTCTTTATTACATGTTGGAGCATCTTCTGGGTATATGCCCAGGAGTGGTATAGTTGGTTTCACAGGAAGTATTGTGTCCATTTTTCTGAGGGTCTGACAAACTGATTTCCAGAGTGGTTGTACCAGCTTGCAATCCCACCAGCAATGGAGGAGTGTTCCTCTTTCTCCATATCCTCGCCAGCATCTGCTGTCACCTGAGTTTTTGATCTTAGCCATTCTGACAGGGGTGAGGTGGAATCTCAGGGTTGTTTTGATTTGCATTTCCCTAATGACTAAGGATGTTGAACATTTCTTTAGGTGCTTGAGAATTTCCTCAGTTGAGAATTCTCTGTTTAGCTCTGTTCCCCATTTTTTGATGGGGTTATTTGGTTATCTGGAGTCTAACTTCTTGAGTTCTTTGTATATATTTGATATTAGCCCTCTATCGGATATAGGAGTGGTAAAGATCTTTTCCCAATCTGTTGGTTGCCGTTTTGTCCTATTGACAGTGTCCTTTGCCTTACAGCACCTTTGCAATTTTATGAGGTCCCATTTGTCAATTCTTGATCTTAGAGCATAAGCCATTGGTGTTCTGTTCAGGAACTTTTCCCCTGTGCCCATGTATTCGAGAGTTTCCCCCACTTTCTCTTCTATTAGATTCAGTGTATCTGGTTTTATGTGGAGGTCCTTGTTCCACTTGGACTTGAGCTTTGTACAAGGAGATAGGAATGGATCAATTTGCATTGTTCTACATGTAGACCGCTAGTTGAACCATCACCATTTGTTGAAAATGCTGTCTTTTTTCCACTGGATGGTTTTAGCTCCTTTGTCAAAAATCAAGTGACTGTAGGTTTGTAGGTTCATTTCTGGGTCTTCAATTCTTTTCCACTGATCTACCTGCCTGTCACTGTACCAATATCGCGCAGTTTTATATCACTACTGCTCTGAGGTCAGGGATGCTGATTCCCCCCAGAAGTTCTTTTTTTGTTGAGAATAGTTTTTGCTATCCTGGGTTTTTTGTTATTCCAAATGAATTTGAGAATTGCTCTTTCTAAGTCTATGAAGAATTGAGTTGGAATTTTGATGGGGATTGCATTGAATCTGTACATTGCTTTCGGCAAGATGGCCATTTTTACTATATTAGTTCTGCCAGTCCATGAGCATGGGAGATCTTTCCATCTTCTGAAGTTTTCTTCCATTTCTTTCTTCAGAGACTTGAAATTCTTGTCATACAGATCTTTCACTTGTTTGCTTAGAGTCACACCAAGATATTTTATATTGTTTGTGACTATTGTGAAGGGTGTCATTTCCATAATTTCTTTCTCAGCCTGTTTATCCTTCGAGTATAGGAAGGCTATTGATTTGTTTGAGTTAATTTTATATCCGGCCACTTTGCTGAAGTTGTTTATCAGCTGTAGCTGTTCTCTCGTGGAGTTTTTCAGGTCACTTAAGGATATGATCATATCATCTGCAAATAGTGATATTTTGATTTCTTCCTTTCCAATTTGTATCCCTTTCACCTCCTTTGCTCTCTAATTGCTCTAGCTAGAAATTCAAGTACTATATTGAATAGATAGGGAGAGATTGGACAGCCTTGTCTAGTCCCTGATTTTAGTGGGATTGCTTCAAGTTTCTCCCCAGTTAGTTTGATATTGGTTACTGGTTTGCTGTATATTGCTTTTACTATGTTTAGGTATGGGCCTTGAATTCCTGATCTTTCCAGGACTTTTATCATGAAGGGATGTTGAATTTTGTCAAATGCTTTTTCAGCGTCTAATGAAATGACCATGTGTTTTTTTTCTTTGAGGTTGTTTATGTAGTGAATGACATTGATGGATTTCTGGGTATTGAACCATTCCTGCATCCCTGGGATGAAGTCAACTTGATCATGATGAATGATTATTTTGATGTGTTTTTGGATTCGGTTTTTGAGAATTGTAATGAGTATTTTTGCATCAATATTCTAAGGGAAATTGGTCTGGAGTTTTCTTTCTTTGTTGGGTCTTTGTGAGGTTTTGGTATCAGTGTAACTGTGGCCTCTTAGAATGAATTAGGTAGTGTTCTTTCTGTTTCTATTTTGTGGAATAATTTGAAGAATATTGGCATTAGGTCTTCTTAGAAGGTCTGATAGAATTTTGCACTAAATCTATCTGGTCCTGGGCTTTTTTTAGTTGGGAAACTTTTAATGACTGCTTCTATTTCTTTAGGGGTTATGGGACTCTTAAGATGGTTTATCTGATCCTGACTTAACTTTGGTATTAGTGTAGAAAATTGTCCATTTCATCCAGATTTTCCAGTTTTGTTGAGTAGGATCCCATGATTTTTTAAATTTCCTCAGAATCTGTTGTTATATCTCCCTTTTCATTTCTGATTTTGTTAATTTGGATGCTGTCTCTGTGCCCTCTGGTTAGTCTGGCTAAGGGTTTACCTATTTTGTTGATTTTCTCAAAGAACCAGCTCCTGGTTTTGTTGATTCTTTTAGAGTTCTTTTTGTTTCTACTTGGTTGATTTCAGCTCTGAGTTTGATTATTTCTTGCCTTCTACTCCTGTTGGGTGTATTAGCTTCTTTTTGTTCTAGAGCTTTCAGGTGTGCTGTTAAGCTGATAGTGTATGCTCTCTCCAGTTTCTTTCTTGGAGGCACTCAAAGCTATGAGTTTTCCTGTTAACACTGCTTTCATTGTGTCCCATAAGTTTGGGTATGTTGTACTTTCATTTTCATTAAATTCTAGAAAGTCTTTAATTTCTTTCTTTATTTCTTCCTTGACCATGTTATCATTGAGTAGAGCATTGTTCAGCTTCCATATGTATGTGGGCTTTCTGTTGTTTTGGTTGCCATTGAAGACCAGCTTTAATCCATAGTGATCTGATAGGAGGCATGAGATTATTTCAATCTTCTTATATCTGTTGAAATTTGTTTTGTGACCAATTACATGGTCAGTTTTGGAGAACATACCATGAGGTGGTGAGAAGAAGGTATATTCTTTTGATTTAGGATAAATGGTCTATTGATATCTGTTAAATCCATTTGGTCCATAACTTCTGTTAGTTTCACTGTGTCTCTGTTTATTTTGTGTTTCCAAGATCTGTCCATTGATGAGAGTGGGGTGCTGAAGTCTCCTACTATTATTGTGTGAGGTGCTATGTGTGCTTTGAGCTTTAGTAAAGTTTCTTTTATGAATGTGGGTGCCCTTGCATTTGGAGCATTGATGTTCATAATTGAGAGTTCTTCTTCATAGATTTTTCATTTGATGAGGATGAAGTGTCCTTCCTTATTTTTTTTGATGACTTTTGGTTAAAGTTGATGTTATGCAATATTAGAATGGCTATTCCTGCCTATTTCTTGGGACCATTTGCCTGGAAAATTGCTTTCCAGCCCTTTACTCTGAGGTAGTCTTTGTCTTTAACACTGAGGTGCTTTTCCTGTATGCAGCAAAATGCTGGGTCCTGTTTATGTATCCAGTCTGCTAGTCTATGTCTTTTTTTTTTTCTTTTATTTTTCATACTTTATTTACATTTCCAATGTTTTCCCTTTTCTGGGTCTCCTCTTTGGAAGCCCCCTATCCCCTCCCATCCCTACCTCTATGAGGGAATTCCACCTCCCACCTACCCGCCCACCCATGCACCTATTCCCACCTTGACATTCCCCTTTACTGGGGCCTCTTAACACCCTCAGGCCCAAGGGCCTCTCCTCTGTCCCTGATGGCCATCGAGGTCATCCTCTGCCTCATATGGGTCCATAGATGTGTATTCTTTGGTTGGTGGTCCAAACTTCAGGATGACCGGGGGGGGGGGGAGTCAGGCCCATTGGCGCTGTTGCTCCCTCCATGGGGCTGCGAACTCCCTCAACTCCTTCAGTCCTTTCTCCAACTCCTCCATCTGGGACCTTACTCTCAGTCCAGCAGTTACTGTTAAGTGAAACTTGGGCATTCTGAACGTTTGGGCTAATATCCGCTTATCAGTGAGTACATACCATGTTCCTTCTTTTGTGACTGAGTTACCTCGCTCAGCATGATATTTTCAAGTTCCATCCATTTGCCTGCAAATTTCAT
>CM052718.1:52488475-52511732 GCA_028551405.1 Uromys caudimaculatus | reverse complement strand
GTTTATTTCCTTTGTCTGTTTGATTGTGTTTTCCTGTAATTCTTTAATGGATTTCTGTGTTTCCTCTTTAAAGGCTTCTAGTTCTTTACCTCTGTTCTCTTGTGTTTCTTTAAGGGTGTTAATTTCTTTCTTAAAGTCTTCTATCATCATCATGAGAAATGATTTTAAATCTGAGTCTTGCTTTTCTGGCGTATTGGGGCCTCCAGTGCTTGCTGTGGTAGGAGAGCTGGGTTCTGATGATGCCAAGTGGCCTTGGTTTCTGTTCCTTAGGTTCTTGCCCTTGCAATTTGTCATCTTGCTAACTCTGATGTTAGCTGATCTTACTTTCTAGCTATGGCTTTTCTCACCTGCAGGCCTCTGTATCAATACTCCTTGAAGACCACCTGTTTCTGAAAGGTGTTTTTTCCACGCTCCTGGGTGAGTAACTTTCTCCTGGAGCTCCTTGACTATGGAATCCTGGTGGCCCAGGCACACGGCTCCTGCCGCAGCCGCTGCTCTTGGGATCCAGGGGGTTTCTATGCCCGCCTACCTCAGTCCCTGTGACTCGCATGTTCGGGGCAGTTCCTGGGGAGCTGTGGAGCTAGTCTATGTCTTTTTATTGGGGAATTGAGTCCATTGATGTTAAGAGATATTAAGGAATAGTGATTGTTGCTTCCTGTTATTTTTGATGTTATTTTTATGTTTTTTGTGGCTATCTTCTTTTGGGTTTGTTGAAAGATTACTTTCTTGCTTTTTCTAGGGTGTAGTTTCCCTCCTTTTGTTGGCATTTTCCATCTATTTTCCTTTGTAGGCTGGGTTTGTGGAAAGATATTCTGTAAATTTGGTTTTGTCATAGAATATCTTGGTTTCCCCATCTATGGTTATTGAGAGTTTTTCTGGGTAAAGCAGTCTGGGCTGGCAGTTGTGTTCTCTTAGTGTCTGTATGAGATCTGTCCACTATCTTCTAGCTTTCATAGTCTCTGTTGAGAAGTCTGGTGTAATTCTGACTCTGCCTTTATATGTTACTTGCCATTTTCCCTTACTGCTTTTAATATTCTTTCCTTGTTTTGTGCATTAGATGTTTTGACTATTATGTGAAAGGGAGGAATTTCTTTTCTGGTCCAATCTATTTGGAGTTCTGTAGAATTTTTGAATGTTTATGTTCATCTCTTTCTTTAGGTTAGGGAAGTTTTCTTCTATAATTTTGTTGAAGATATTTACTAGCCCTTTAAGCTGGGAATCTTCACTCTCTTCTATACCTATTATCCTTAGGTTTGGTCTTCTCATTGTGTCCTGGATTTCCTGGAAGTTTTGAGTTAGGAGTTTTTTGCATTTTGTATTTTCTTTGACTGTTGTGTCAATGTTTTCTATGGTAACTTCTGCACCTGAGATTCTCTCTTCTATCTCTTGTATTCTGTTGGTCATGCTTGCATCTATTACTCCTGATCTCTTTCCTAGTTTTTCTACCTCCAGGGTTGTCTCCCTTTGTGATTTCCTTTTCTTTCTATTTCCATTTTTAGATTCCAGATAGCTTTGCCTGTTTGGTTGTGTTTTCCTGTATTTCCTCTTAAAAGGCTTCTAGTTGTTTACCTGTGTTCACTTGTATTTCTTTAAGAGAGTTAATTATTTCTTTCTTAAAGTCTTCTATCATCACCGTGAGAAGTGATTTTCAATCTAAGTCTTCCTTTTCTGGTATGTTGGGGTATTCAGGGCTTGCTGTGTTGGGAGAACTGGGTTCTGATGATGCCAAGTTGCCCTTGTTTCTGTTCCTTATGTTCTTGCCCTTGCCTTTCACCATCTGGTTATCTCTGGTATTAGCTGGTTTTGCTCTCTCTGACTGTGGCTTGTCCCTCCTACAATTCTTTGTGTCAGTACTCCTTGGAGACCCACTCTCCCTGAGAGGAATTTGGGTTTTGAGAGCTGTGGTACAGGGTCAGCTCTAGGGTGCAGAAAGAAACCAGAAGGCTCTTGTCTTCAACTGTTCCTTGGTTCCTGTGTCCTGATGGCTCTGCGAGGGCCCCTCTTGATTGAGGAATCTGAATAGCAATGGTGGTCTTCCTGTGCTCAAAGGTGTGTTGGCACTCCTGGGAGACTAGCTCTCTCCTTGCACTGAGTATGGAGCCCTGTGTCATGAAATTAGCTCCCAGGCCTCAGAAGGAAACCAGAAGGCCACTCCTTAGTCCTGGTGTCCTGGATGTTGAGGACAGGTCTCTCTGAGCAGAAATGCTAGCCTTACCCCTGATCACAGGCTTGTACACTCTCCCGGGAGGATAGCTCCCTCCCTGTGCTATTTGGATATGGAGCTGTGTGACACAGACAACAGGTGTAAACTGGAAGACTCCTGTTCCAGGCTGTTCCTTTGTCCCAGTGTCCTGTAGATTCAGGGCAGTCCTGCTGGGCAGTGGCTCCTGTCTTACCTCTACTCATTGGCTTTTCCACACTCCCTGGATGCTAGCATTCTCCCTGCTCTATTTGGTTATGGAGCTCTGTGGCACAGAGTGGGGTCCCTGGCTGCAGAAGGAGACCAGAAGCCTGTTGTCCCAGGCTGTTTGTAGGTCTCTGTGTTCTGGAGGTTTCGGGCAGGTTCCTCTGCGTGGAGGTAGTGGCCCTGATCACAGGCTTGTCCATACTCCTGGGGGGGGGGTAGCTCCCTCCCTGTGCTATTTGCGTATAAAGCTGCATGGCACAGACCACAAGCATAAACCAGAAGCCTGAAACACTATTTTTAGCTCATCTTTTCTCTGTTCTTGGGTCCTTTCTGTGAAAGATTCTATAAACAAATACAGTGCTCAGGAATTTGCTACTTTGCTTTATTCTAGTGCAAATCTACATGAATTTTTCTGTATCTGTTTCTTCCACCTGCACTGTCTAATTTTTCCTGTATAATTTTAGACTCTGTTTTGAAAATAGTGATGGAAAGATGAAGGGCACTGGGGACTTGAGTAAGGAGGTTTAGAAATTACTGCTTTGCTTATGGCCCAATGTAAGACTAAGGAAATCAACCTTGGTTTAGAATTACTCTTTTGATACTAATGTGAGACTTTGAGGCAGATGCAAAACAACAGATAAGATAGTTATCTTCATAACCTTTCAGACAGATGAACTGAGGCAAAATTGCCCCTGACTGATAAACTGTAATTGGAAGTACTCGATAGAGTAAAAGGAAATTCCCAACACCAAGATATGCCTCCTGGTACAAGAGAGATGTGACTATTATAATCAAGTATGCAAACCTAATTAAAGTCATTGTATCACCAAATTACACACACACAAAAAATACAATGAAAGTGAAAGATTTTTCAGTTGAACACAGGAAAGAGACCGATGGCAGTGGGAAGGAGGCAACAGACAGCAACAGAGGGAGGATCTCTCTCTGTCTCTCTGTCTCTCTCTCTCTGTCTCTCTCTCTCTCTCCTCTATGTATGCATATATGCTTCTATACATGAATGAGATTTCATGGAGGAATTCATTTTATGCATAATTAGTTTATGCTGATTTAAAAATCAAAAGGTTGGCATTTAGAAAATTTACCCATTGTGTGAACAAATTGAATGTATAACTTCTAATGGGCAGAAAATAATGATTGGTTAAGTGTCCCAAACAGGAGTTGTTGGACCTAGTGATCATATCAAATCAGGAAACTAATCATGAGCAGTACAAATTCAGAAAATGTAAGAAGAAACCTGAGTTGAGCTACACATGCAGATATAATGTCTAATATGATAAGTATACTAGATATCATTAAAAAGTTGATTAAATACTTGGAAAAATGATTAATACAGGTAAAGACAGTGGGAGGATATTGCAGAAACTGTATGTCCATGTAGAAAAGAAGTGATTCTTGGTTCACATTTTATTCTATAAACAGAAAGCTATAACATTAATCACAGATATAAGCATAAAATGAAAACCACAAAGCTTCTGGGAAAAACAGGGTAGATTCAAAGCCCTATATAGATGGCAGGTTTCTTAATATCTATATTTTAAATCTATATACCATATTGTAAGCTATATTGGTTGACTTTTTGTCACTGCGACAAATGCCAAAGAGAAACTGTGGTTCTATGTTCGTCTCACTGCAGGGGTGCATGAACTATACTCAGGATGACAAAATGCAGAATGCTAAACTGCATTTACCCTATGCAGCCATCGAATGATGGGCTTGTGGGAAGTGCTCAGGGGCTGTGAGAATGCAGCCTAGGATGCACCCATCCGGAGTGACAAATGGTACAGGCTGAGGCTGAAGCTAGGGTTCCCTAACTCCTGACATCCAGTGGGGACTAGAAACTGAGTGGAGTCTGGACCGGAGAGGTCCAGGCAGGCTGAGGATGATAAGCACAGGGCCGACCGGGGGAGAGGGAACTCAGACTTAGCTTATTGGCAATTATCTGGGAGCCAGGAGGGGCCTTCTGCAGGAGACTTAGTGGCCTGGCTCTATATGACAAGACTTCCTCTATGCTCCCCACAGTGGTTCTTGATGGGAGAAATAATCCTGTTTGTTCATATTGTCTATTCATTGTTCATTGTAGAAAATGGATGCATACCACTTCCTCAGGGTGGAGCAGAGATTAAATACTTTTTGCAGGAAAGAATGTCTGGAAAAGGGAGCTCATTGGCTAAACCCTCAGGGCCCACCTAGATGCCTCATTAGCATGGAGAACTCTGTTTCTGTGCCAAGGTGACCACTAGTCAAATTCTTTATTTGGGGGAACTATGACCATGTGTTCCAGGCCAGGAATCTGGTTGGCAGTAGGTGAAACTCCTACCATCCTCAAGTGGATACCTGGGTTTCTGAACCCACTCAGCCTTACCAAGTTTCCTGGCCTGGTCCACTGCCCCACAGGAAATGATTTAAAAGGAGGGAGGATTTATTTTGGCTCAAGAATTCAGCTCTTTTAGTCCATAGGCAGTTGACTTTAATGTTCTAGGAAATGGAGAGAAAGAGTGTCATAGTGGAAAGACATGTCTGAGCCAAAATTTTCACCTCATGGTGTGCAGAAGCAAAGAGACAGGGAAGATCTGGGTACAAACTATGTCTTCTCAGGGTTCTTAGTGATCTACTGTCTCTCACTAGCTCCTATCTCCCACTACCCACTACCTCTCAGTTATGCTAACCTATTATGAATCCATCAAGATATTGATCCATAGATGAAGGTACAGACCCCATGATCCACTTCTTTCCTAAAATCCCTACCTATGAACACTGTTTGCATCAGGATCAGGTTTCTAACATGTTTCAGCCTTTGGTGAACACTTCATGTCTAAACTATAAGAAGTCCTAATTATATCTCAATAAAACTATAACACTACATTGACATAGATAAAATGGAAACTATGTAAAACATTTTAAAGTTTTGTTGTATATTTACTGAATTAGAAAATTCATAGCCCATGAAACCTGGTCTAACATTTCTGGAATAGTGAAGATTAAAAAATTAAAACTCATCAAAAGCTTAGTTGTCAAAACCTTCACTTTATTAAGTTAGATTTGTGTCTACATAACATTTGTACATAGCCATTTCCTCAGAGATTGAAACACTCTATCCTTCATGGAAGCTTAGTAAGACAGAATGTAAAATACTCAAAATAGTTTCAGGAAGTCCCTGAAACTGAACAGGGTCAGCTCACTGGGTCCCTCCCTTCCCACGAGTAAACAATAAAGATGCTGAGAATAACTCTCAGAAGGGCCAAACTACAAACAAGAAGCAAAGCTTACTCACATCTGTAAAGAGGAGTCTGAGTGCAAACAGATAAGCTCCTTGGAAGAGACTTAGGACAACTGAGCCACCTAAAAAGGACACTTTCCAATCTGTCATGCTGCCTGCAGGATATGTGATGCACTTCAAGTTCCCAGTAATTTTGATGACTTGTCACCTATGCTGGGATGAGCTTTGGCAATGTAGCTGTCTTTGAGCTATCTCTTCTCTTATACTTAACCACAAGAAAACTCATTGGTTAACCAAGTTGGACTTTGATGATATCCATACTTTGGTCTGCCATGGGCTTCCTATTTGGGGTGAATAGATGTCTATGTGCTACATCTCACCAGAAAAAAAGGTTTGTAACACAACAAAATTGAACGAACTATAAAGAGGAAATTAAGTTTTATACAAAGTAACTTCTCAATAAAATGCATCCAGCAATGACTCCTACTTTTAAATTTTTAATTTGAAGACTTATTGAAAAGGAAAGTTTTAGTTCAGAGCACAATCAGTAGAGAGATCTCCTATCTACTCTTTCTGTTTCCACACATTCTTGAGAACATTAGATCCTGAGAAATATTCCTCATTATCATTTTGTTCTTTAATTAAACAAATTTAAATTGCCTTACAAATACTATCGGTTAATCACCTTATAATCTTCCTCCTTTGTTTTACTAATTAATGAGCAAACCCCAGATTTTTGGTTTAGTCTTTGGAGGCAATGTTGTTCAAAACCTTAAAGATAAATCTAAATTAGCTCACTCTAATTATGCAAATTATATTTCCTTTCACTAGTAATTAGAAATAATAATCCTATAACTAAATTCTTATTCATGAGACATTGACAGATATTTACTGAGAGGTCATGGAATTTTATTTCACTATGTATAAAATGATGAAAGAAAGATATTCTGTGTTGTTTAGCTCTGTTGTGTGAATATGCTATATCCAGAATTAGTGTAATCATCTTGCAACTTGATGAAACTAGTTTCAAGGCCTCAGTCAATGTGCTGAGAGTGGTTTTAAGGCCCCAGTCAGTGTGTTGGTGGTGGTCATGGTGAAAGAAAGAAAGAGGTCCTTGCATGCCCTAATGAGTCTCCAAACAACTTGAAAGTCATCTGTATTTGTTCTTCCTTTCCTTTCTTTTCTATCCTTTTTATTTTTTCTTTTTATTTCCCACTTGAATATATCAGAGCAACTTTGAAAAAAATTCATCCCTAAATTTAATAGTTAGTAAAATTATTCCCAAGTTAGGTTTAACCTATATTTTCAGTTTAATTTAAATCCCTATTCATATAACCACCCTTTACAAATATCATCTATTGACTTAAACACATATACTGAATAATTACTGTATACTGTCTTTCTTTCCTTAAGGAAATCCCTCTGAACAGTGAGCTCAGAGTGTAGAACGTGTCTCCTCCCTGTTGCCTTCTGAGCTTCCTCAGGAATAATTGCTCTTCTGTCCCATCTTGCTACTACAACTGCTTTCCACTTACACTTCTTCTCTGTGCTTGCATTTTATCCATTTATGGCTTGAGTTTTCTAAAGTCGGAACAATCATCCTCTTTAGGATCATATGTTCCCTACAGTATTAGTGTTTCATAAATTCTGAGTGTATATGATGAAAATATGACAGTAGGTGATATTAACTGAGTTCCTGTCTAATAATGCCATAGACCAGTGTGTGTGTGTGTGTCTGTGTGTCTCTATGTCCATGTCTGTCTGTCTGTCTGTCTCCCTATGTGTATAGATGCACAAGACAGACAAGTATCCAAGGACTGTGTGGGTTCAAGTTTTTCTGAGCTCCAGTAAAGATGAGCTATTACTGACAACTCAGAGTAAAAGAAAACTCAGCAACTAAGATTGGCTATATTTTTATTTTTAATCATTTCTGCTTGTATGTTATATAAGAGAAATATCAATGTGGCCTTATTTGTTTATTAGCTTCTTATGTAGTATTTCTTCCATAGCACTGCTGGAGATTATTTGTAGAAATCCCCAAGCATTCAATCCTTAGACTTACTTTGTCTTCCCAGCCCAATTTGGAATATTGACAATAGCAGAACCACCACCTCCTGACATGCCAGAACTGTCCACAGTTGATTTAAAAACCAAACAGTTATGTTTAACATAAATTATTAGGGAATGTGTCCATTATGATTTAAAAACAAAACTAAGCAGGTCAGGCTATATTTGTATAGATTTTTTTTTTTATCAGTGGAGATACTTTCCATTTATTAAAGGTATGAGGAAATAAAAGTAGTAGTTTTAAAATGTCCTAGGAGATGGAAAGTGGGTTTAGGAATCATTGTTTACTCTTTGAATCATTAAGTCTTGCTTGAATAATTTTTTCATCTTCAGGAAAAGAAAGTCATGTTAAGGTTTGAACACCTAATTCAGTTTCACCAAGACTCCAATGAGAATTATATGAGTTGATGCTGAAGACCTTCCAGGATCTGACTTCTCAAGATTGGGAGACCCACATTTTATTTCATTTATTGAAAGACATCTGACACTTGAATATCCTCAACTCCAATCTTCCTCATTGCTTGCAATCAATACAACAACAATAATGGATTTTTTTTTACATCATCATTATAGTTAGATTCAATGATTAACATCAGCATCACATTCTGCTAGAACAGAGGATTGCATGGAGCAAAGTGAAAAGGCCATCCCATTCATGCAGCAGCTTCCGATTTTAAGAATCAAAGAAACTTTAGGTCTGCATGTATGTGTAAGAATTATATGCACTGATGCTGGGAATGCGAAGTGATCAGTGCAGTACTAAGACATGGCTTTTCTCTTGGGGAATTTTCTCATTAAGACAAACACTTTGCCATAGTGATACATCTTACATTAGGAATGAAACACATAGTCAGAAACTGGGAAACTACTAATAAGCTTCAGTTGCCTTTTCCTACTGCCATCAAAATGGTGTATTCAAAAGAAAATCGTTTAAGAAAGTAATAAAGTAATGTTTGCATTTGGAAGACAAATTATCTTGGCATAAGTTTCTCTTCTGGAGTTTTCTCTAGAGTTTAATAATTTCTCACTTTTCTAGGTCACCTCAGAAAATTGAGTACATAGAAAATGGAATTGAATTGTATTTTTCATCTTCAACATTAATAACCTGGGATGAAATTTGCATTTCTTGTGGAAAAGTCAGCTGTCTTAGCTTTAAAATTGTTCCTTTGCCGTGTTTGTGGCAAGTGAAGATTTATATAATATTTCAGCTGCAAGTTAGAAAAGGTCAAGATGATGGACATACTCTTTAAATTCAGCAATGATTAGAAACAATAAATGGGTTTGTTTATTCAGTAGGTCAGGCAACTTAACAAAGGAAAATTTAATGAGGCAAGAGGAAAGCCATTCATCTAGGAGCTGGGGGTCCTGGGGGTGCCTGTGGGCCTGGCCCTTGTGTTAACAGCTGAGGGAATTTTCACAGCATGCAAGACTTTCTTGCTCCCTGGGACCCCCTCTGTGAAATAAGCTCAAGAAATTAGAATGTAATTCAAGTCTCATTTAGTAGTGATAATTCATCATTTCTTTTATGGAAGTAATTTTACATTTGGCCTGGAAAGAATGGCAATCAGTGGGATATTTTTATACAAAAATCATTTTGAAATCAGAAAATTAAGCTACAACAAAAATCTCCTATGTGCCACATCACAAACACTGTGCTAGGTGCTGGGGATACAGCAGCAAACAGACAGAATTTCTGTACTCACTTTCCTTTTATTTTAAATGGACTGAGTTGGTACTTTGGAAGGAAGGGTTACTACATAGGAAGTTGAACTGTTTTCCTTACAGGATGGGGAAACAGTGCAATACTAGTGCAGAGATTAACTTTACGATGATTATAGTAGTCACTAATATTTGGAGACTTGGCTAGTAGGAACTTAATAAAAATGGAGAACAGATGTTGGACATATTGGTATGTGTCCATAGTCTTACTGCTAAGGAATAAGAGACATACAAATCACTGGGGATACTCGCCAGCCAACCCAGCCTACTGGGTGAATTATAGGCCATAGAAGTACTTTGTTTAAAGGAGGTGGATGGTGTACTCAAGGATGAGTCCAGAGATTCCTTTGGCCTCTAAATGCATGAATATACATCTGAAAGTGTGCAAGTGAGACCCCCCCCCAATAACTGATTAACGTTCCAGTCCCTGAATTCTTTCTCCCCTTCCACATTAGACTGTGTCCTAGATTAGAAGGCCAATATAGCTAAAATCATTGCATACTGATTCGGTTTATGGATATAATTTTCTCCTGGTCTGAACTATGGTGGGAGGTGTGATGTGCCTAAATACATTCATTGTTGGACAGAAAGGAAAAGAAGCAATACACATGGGTCATAACTATTTCCTATAACCTCCTGGAATGGGTAACCTATGTTGGTTAGCTTTTGTCAACTTGACACTTCTTTCAGGAAGACAACTTCAAATAAGAAAACTCTTTCATATGATTGTGCTATAGAAAAGTCTATGGGACATTTTCTTGACAAATGATTGATGTGGGAGGGCCCAATCCACTGTGGGTAGTCCTTCCCTGGGCATGTGGTCCTGTGATATAAAAAAAAGGCAGACTGAGCAAATCAAAATTAACAAGCTAGTAAGCAACATCCCTCCATGGACTCTGCTTCAGTTCTAGTCTCTTTGCTCCTGCCTTGAGTTTCTATCCTGACTTTCTTCAGTAATGGATGATATGTAGAAAAATAAGATTTTTCCTCTCCAAGTTTCTTTTGGTCATGGTATTTCATCACAGAAATAGAAATAGAAATAGAAAACCTAACTAAGAATTGATGGACCTTGAAACTTTAAAATTCTATTTCAAATGTCACTTTTCTCTTTGTGGCAAACCTGGAGAGAAAAACCCTAAGTGAGATTAGAATCAGATTATTAGCATTGACTTCTCTTAGATATTATGCAGATAATAAGCTATTCACATATGGATTTTGGTTTTCTCATTGTTGCATGAATGACTTTTCTTCCAGGTTAGTCTTGAAGGAGTTGCTTCTCTTACAGCTCTTCTGAATCCACGTTCATTATTGATTAATCCCAACAGTATAATTTTCAGGGACTATTTTTCATATAGTTCCCAACTTATTTGTGTCACTGCTGAAAAACCTGCAGAAGCTATGACTTTCATCCCTCCCAGAGAAGCCCAGCAGTTATGGAGCAGGATGTCAATGTTATCTTGGATTAGCCATCAGAAGAATAGACTGATTTCACATCGTTATGAACACACATAAAGTAGTAGCACCTGCCATAAGTAGGAAGAGGGCTCTATTGTTTTTGTTTTTGTTTTTGTTTTGTTTTGTTTTTTACTATTGTCTGTTTAGAAGTTACCATAACCAGGGAGGGTAGCTTCATTTATTAGGCCAAATGAGAGTAGAACATCATGTTTTTGTTTCAGATCATAGCTCTACTGAGCAAGAGAAAACGTGAATTGAACCAGGAGCACTGATATTCAGAATTATTTTGATGAATAAATGCCCATATAAGCTATAATGTCATCTACATGGACTGCATGTACTGAAATACTGACCTTGTTTCCCTATCCTGTTCCATATAAGTCAAACTTTTAAACTGGAAATAGCACATACACAGAATAATCACCTTATAGTTTATTTACCTCAATGTAAAGGCATCCGTACATTCACTTCCTAAGTCAGAATGTAGAAGACCATGAACAACTGTGTATTTCTCTGTGTTCTTTCCCATGTAATTTCTTTTCTTCCTCAAATGCACCACAGTCTGGACTTTATTATCTTTTTTGCCTGACTTTGAACTTTGTAAAAATGGAAACATTGTATACTACTTCGGTTTCTAGCCTTTTTTCAAACATATTATTTGTGAGATTCACTTACAGTATTGGCAGAAGAAATCTATCAGCCAATCTGCATACATTGTCTCAGGCTTACTGTTATAGCAAGTGAGGCAGCCTTCTGTGGGGCAAGTGGACATTGCCACCAGACAGAAGAACTGGTAATGTTGAAACAGGTCCAAAGTCTCCAGTAATCTCATAATTGAGAATGGTAGATGTTGGAACCAGCTCCTGGCCAAGCTCTACCTTGTTCTGGAACAGGTAACAATGGCACCCCACTGAGAGAACCATTACAAATGATCATATAGCATAAAAACCTAGAGTTCTCCATGCTAATGAGGTATCTAGATAGGCCCAGGTATTTAGCCAATGAACTTTACTTCCTGGGCATCTCTTCCTGCAAAAGGTATTTAATCCCTGATTTACTCTGAGAAAGATGTGTGCACTCACTTCTGCCATAAAAATAAAGCAGTTTGGACAAGCAAGGACCATCTCCTTCATCAAGGATCACAGGCGGGAGGTGGGGAGGTTTTCGTCCTAAAGAGCCATCCCTAAATCTTCCAGAGAATGCCTTCCTTCTTTCAGCCTCTCTGAATAATCTGCACTCCCTCGGATCCAAACGAGATTATACCTTGTTCAGGGCTCAGTCATCCCTTTCTTGCCTGGTGCTTAGAGGAAGCATGGACTCTGCAACCATCATTCTTATCTCCTTATGGTCCCCAGGAACATCTGAGTTCGCAGGAGTTGAGAAGCACAGCATCCATCCCACTCCCTGCTGTTTCTCAACCGTGGAAGCATGGGCTGGGACCCCCCCCCCCCCATCTTGGACTTCATTCTGCCTTTCTTGAGCACCATATCAGCAGCACTCTGGCACCCCAGCAGCAAGGCAGACACGCAGGTCAACAACTTTCTATACACTCCAAGGCTTTGGTAGCCAGAACATCAGCTCCTATACCTGAAAGCCAGGAATGCCATGAGATTAATAACTGTCCAGAAGATCTTAGGGACTTAGAAGAGGTTGAATGTACATGTTCCAGCTCTTCAATTCTGGTTGTGTGGCTCTTAAGCATTTATTTCATGTTGATTTTAAGGAATTCCCAGTGGAATTAGTTCTACTCACCAGGTGACTGGCTTACAAATGTATTTATAAGCTAATTTATCTGCTATCTTGGTGGTTAACTGCTGTGAACAGACACCATGACCAAGGCACTCTTAGAAGGACAACATTTAATTGGGGCTAGTTTACAGGTTTAGAGGTTCAGGCTATTATCATCAAGGTAGTAGCATAGCAGCATCCAGGCAGGCATGGTGCAGGAGAAGCTGAGAGTTCTACATCTTCAGGCTGCTAGGAGGATACTGGCTTCCAGGCAGCTAGGATGAGGGTCTTAAAACCCATGCCTACAGTGACACACCTACTCCAACACAGCCACACCTACTCCAACAAGGCCACACCTCCAAATAGTGCCACTCCCTGGGCCAAGCATATTCAAATTACCACATCTGCCTAGCCTCATTTCTCCATGCCTTTAGTATTATTCCTCCAGGCCTTCCAAATAAATAAATCAACTGGACCTGTAGTTTCATCTTTGGGCCTGTTTCTGAGAATTTAATATAATACTGATAGGTTGATCATTTTCTTGTGCTATAATATGTTACTGTTATACAAATTAGAGAAGAATGTGAAGAATCCTACAGACCATAGAGGCAATGAAGGATCTAATGTGACAAAGAGGATCTAATGTGAGTGCCAACAATGTTTTTTTTAAATATTTATTTCAAGGTCATCAGTCATATAGAAGATTGCATTTCAATATAGTCAAATATATATAGCTGATGCAGGCACTTTATTTCTGAGTAATGAGCATATCAAGATCTAAGAGACAAAGAACTATTGTGCTTGCAAAAACACATCTTAAAAATCCTTAGCAACTGGGTTTCCCCTAATGTGAGTGAATTTTCGTTTAGTAGAAAACACATAAGAACTATATATTTTACCTGTACTTAAAGGTGTTTATGGAAGCCAGGCAGTGGTGGCGCACGCCTTTAATCCCAGCACTTGGGAGGCAGAGACAGGTGGATCTCTGAGTTTGAGGCCAACCTGGTCTACAGAGTGAGTTCCGGGACAGCCAGGGCTATACAGAGAAACCCTGTCTCGAAAAAACAAAAACAAAAACAAAAACAAAAAGTGTTTATGGAAAATATAACTTATTCCCAGAGGTAGTATAGTATGCTAATTATCCAGAGTTCCTTTTGTTTTCAAATCCTCCACAATCTGATCTGTAATAGAAGTTGTCAGTCTAGAGAAAGAATCCAATTTAAAATGCATTAATAGGAAAAACAATAGCTGTTATAAATAGTGCTTCATATGCCTTTTGAGTATGGTTATAAATTGCTCCTGAGACTTAAAAGAATTGAGAATACATCAAAGTTTTATAACACACCCAGATAAGTTTTAAGACAATTCAGTTTTGCTGCCATATATTAGTGTTCAATGACCAACACATCTAGGTTTTTTGAAGGGCCAACAGAACAACAAAGCTAATGCTAATAGTTCATCTTGCCACCTCTACCATTATTAGAAAAATAAATACCACAGATTAACATTTTATCTTATAGATCTTTGGCTTTATATAACATATAGAGATTAGCTGTGTTTAAAGTCCATAATTCAAAACATAATCATGATGAATATGTTCAGAAGAGGGAGGAAATACAGCCATAAGCTACAGAATTTTTGTTCTTAGTGAGCAGCGTGAGATGCTGTTCTAAGAATTGAATGACCTGGAGTTCTGTCTTGAATTGAGTTTTTAACACACTGGTTATTTACTTTACATCATGAATCTTAAATTCATTGTAATGTATAGTAAAATGGAACGTCAGATGTGACAGGTATCAAAATTTACTTCTTATATCCTTATCTACAGAAAGCATAGTCTACTGATGGTGTCATCCACTGTCCCAGGACATCTGTGCACTGCCTTTATGCTACAGTTGTACTTCTTGCTAAGCTTCTTGTAGCCAATGACTAAGCCTAAGGAAGGCACAAAGGAAGCCCATTATTGCAAAATGATAGAATTCTGCCACTGTTGCCTCTGAAAAGGGTGCTCCACTGGCTTGGCTGAATGCTTTCTCGAGCTGTGCTATTTGTGATTCCTCTTTTCTTATCTGTACTGATCTCCTCCTTCCACGGGAATCAGAATCTGAAGTCTCCCTTTGCTGTCTCATATTCCCATTTCAAATAAATTTCTCTCATCCATATCTCATATTGCAAAGTGCTTCCAACTAAACTTTAATGAACACAGTGATAAAACGAATGGCCAATAAAGCATGACAAGAATATGGAACTAGCTCACTTAGTAACTTTTCAGGAACAAAAAGATGCCATTGTGAGCAGAAACCTCAGGCACAAGTTGGTGGCCCAATTCTTAAATGTTTCATCAGGGGTAACTTGGGAAAACATTCCAATGAGAGGGCTCCAATTCCAACTGTGATGACTCAGACATTTAAATGATATAAATGGGAAGACATTTGTCTTGTTTAGTACTAAGTTGTGTTGCCCTCCTGCAGATCGGTAAGGAAAAATTGAAAGCTGACAAGGCAGATGTGGGAACCAGGACTCTTATTTGAAAGTCTACTTACCTTTTAGTGGATGAGCAACTACAGCTGCAAGGAAGATAACCATGCGGTAGAGTTCTTCAGTGGTGATGTGACAGAGTAAGGGCTCTGGAAAGCTTTGAATGCTCAGGAGTTAAAGATTATCTTTGATAGTAAGTACAGGGTTCTGTATTGGACACCTGTAACCCAGAAACAGTTAGGGATGTGAGTTTATCCTAAGGCATCTGGGTTTTTCAGTTGCTCTGGTTTTCTTAGAATTTGGAAAAGTAGTTCACCTTTTGCTAGAAGATGGAAGAAGCCTCATGTAGATAAGATGATAAATATCTCCCCCAGGAGCCATTTTTAGTTCCCTCCTTGTCTCCAGGAGATATTAATTCTCTAGTTAAAATTAATTCCTGTATAATCTCAGCAAAGAGGCCTGGTAAGTGAGAGATTGTAGACTGAAGGTCTTATAAGACATAGTCCTGATGTATTATCAAGGGTAAGGTGATTATTACTGAAAATACGAAGAGGCAATTTCCATCACAGAATGCTGGCACAGCCTTCTGAAGGTGCATAGCTATGAAGGTAACACTCTGAAAGAGTGGGATACCATTATTTAGAGTACAGTATCTATTAAATCAGACATATCTCCAGAGTTCTGTAACTCCTAGAAGTAGAATGTACGAATGAGTCCAGGAACAAAGGATTAAGTAAGAGTGGTCTTACTTAACCATTCCATCATTCCTAATGACATATTTGGAGACTTTGTGTTTTCTTTGCCCAAAACTCTAATACTTAGAAGATTGGAACTTTTTTCTCCAAAGGAGGATTGTTCTTGACAGGAGACACAGAGAGGTAACTAGTAAATGTACTGAAACAATTATCATCTCTTTGTCATATACTTTGGACATTGTACATCTAGAAACTGGGGAAAAATATTATCATGCAGAAGTCAACAACTCTCACTGGGGAGAGGACACAGGGTACTTTCATACAGTGGAATAGAATGAACATGTGTGGCACTCAGTAGGTCTAGGTGGGTTTCCTGCCATCCCCAGCTTCACTAAAACCATGAATAAACAAACCATGAATAAACCACAAATAAGTAATGGTTTTGCTTTAGTAATTCTGGGTTCTTGTTAATCGCAGCTGATTTCTTCATCCCCAGCTAATCAAAACCACAGAATCTTAAATCAAACTAGCAATGGCCCTGATAAGAGTCTTTAATCTTCCCTCTGAAATTTCACAAGCCAGGCCTTCATCTTCTGCACTGTTCTCAGCATTATCTTCCAAGCTCCTACACAACATCCCACAGAGCTCTTAATATCCCAATGGCTCTTCTAGCTCAAAGTTCCAAAGTCCTTCCACAGTCCTCCCCCAAATGTGGTCAGGTTGTCATAGGAATACCCCACTATGCTGGTGCCAATTTGTCACATAATGGAGAAACATGTGACTACTATGCACACAAACACACAACAGAGGAATCGTTGGGTCATACCTACGGGTAAGGCATTTTAGCAAAATAACAAAGGTACTGTAAGTTTGGAATGGTGACTGAAGGAAATATGAAGGAACTGTGGCTGGGTAAACAAACACAGTGATGGGTCTGTAGGGCACCACACTAACCTCTGCCCTATAAGTTTCTCCTTAGGAAGAGGTCCCACAGTGATGGAGGTGAAACTGATCGAGAGACTTCACTAGAGAAGCAGAGCTGTACTTAGTGAGTGATACACTTATGCAGCTGTAGGGACCACTGATGAACTCTCCCGCTGTAGGAAATGTGCCTGAAAGATGGGTCCAGCTGTTGCTTCCTCACTCACTGACTGCTATTCTTACACTGAGACACGGTTCCTGCTGTTTGCTTCTATTTAGTAACTGCCTATGACAAGAGTCTATGGCTGGCCCATTCTAATCAGATGTGACACTAGTTATTGTTGGATAATATTTGAAATATTAAAATTTCATGTATTATGCATATTTTTTCATTCTTTAAGATAGGATTTTTATGATATAAACCCACAGGTTTAGCTATAGACATGAAGCTTGAGGAAATATCAAGAATTGTGTGAAATACTCTCTTGCTTACAACTAAAGGAACAAACAATTATGAGATATATTTTCCTAATCTTTTAGTTTTGTAAAACTTAAGTGATTTAATTCAGTGCTGAAATGTATACTGGCATATGAGCAAGTTTATGAAACATTTTGATTAGATTAATTATTGAAAAATTTGGAGAAGTTAATTTATTTTATTTTTGCAAACTTTATTTTACATTCTTGGTGTGTGTGTGTGTGTGTGTGTGTGTGTGTGTGTGTGTGTGTGTGTGTGTGTTATTTGAGTGTGTATGTGCATTTGCCAGTGGTCAACACTATGTTTTCACCCATTGCTATTCTCTTTATTTGTTGAGATAGGCTCTATCAGTGAGCTTCGAATTCAACATTTTCGTTATACTGACAAACTAGTGAAGCCCAGGATCTGCACATCTCCATTCTCTCAGCACAAGTGTTACATTTTGTGTTGCTATACCCCACTTTTAGATGGGTAGGAGGGATTTGAACTCGTGTCCTCATGCTTACACAGCAAGCACTCTACCCACCGAATCATAGCCCAAGTCTCTTATGCACTTTTAAAATTACATTTCTTTTAACCCAACAGTCTCATAGCTGGGAAGTTTTCATAGTTGCCTAAGTAAAAGGATATAGGAATAAACAGACAAACAGAGGAACAAACAAACAAACAAACAAATTGCGGTCATTAATACTCACCGAGTGCTTATGTGAAATAGATCATTTAAGAGTCCATTCTCATAGTCATTTTAAAGTCCAGCTTTATCAGCTGGACTTTAAAACACCCTTCTGGGAGAGTTCAAGTGTTAGCTACAGTTTTTAAGGAGTTATGCCATTTCAAAGTTCTCTCTCTCTCTCTCTGGTTACTAAAAGTCAATAAAGAGTCAGAACTTCATAAAGCATGCTTTTGCAAGGCTGTCTCTGGATGATGGAGTAGGTTGACATTTTTATAATGTGCTGCATCTAGATCCCACTTGACAATATGGTATTTAGACTCAGACATGTGAGTTGAGATATTATCTCTGTCAGCAAAAAAGAGCATAAAACTCTTAAGGAAGTAAAATAGCCATTTGCATGAGGAAAAAATGATACACAAAGATTTTATGTCTTTTAAGCTAATGTGTTTACAAAATCAAGATTCTCAGGTTTTAGCCGGGCAGTGGTGGTGCACGCCTTTAATCCCAGCATTCGGGAGGCAGAGGCAGGCAGCTTTCTGAGTTCGAGACCAGCCTGGTCTACAGAGTGAGTTCCAGGACAGCCAGGGCTACACAGAGAAACCCTGTCTCGAAAAACCAAAAAAAAAAAAAAAAAAAAAAAAAGATTCTCAGGTTTAAATCAAATATGTAAAATAATGACATTGAAAAAAATTGTACTATCATTTTGTTTGCTAACACAATAGAGCTCTCTAGGGAATTATTTCTAGCTCCCACTTGTAGAGTATAAATCAGATAAATTAATCAAATTACTTAATTTCTTTCCCCTTGGCAATGGCAAAGAGACACCTTGTTGGTGATGTTCTTATATCAATCAGGGGCAGAGCAGATGGCAGTCCTTTGTTCATCCTAGCTGGCTGCCTGGCTTGGTGGCCAAAGCTGTTTTATGCTTAGGACACATAAAAATTAAATCAAATAAAACCAAATCCAGTTCCAGGGCCGGGCAGTGGTGGCACATGCCTTTAATCCCAGCACTTGGGAGGCAGAGGTAGGTGGATTTCTGAGTTCGAGGCCAGCCTGGTCTACAGAGTGAGTTCTAGGACACAGGACAGCCAGGGCTACACAGAGAAACCCTGTCTTGAAAAACAAAACAAAACAAAACAAACAAACAAAAAACCCAAATCCAGGCATCCCAGCACAGAAAGAGAAAGAGACTTGTGCCCTGCCATGCCATCCACAGATCTGCTCTCCAGTACTCAGCACAGGCAGGCCATAGACTCAGGATGGAGGATGTCATCCAGGGGTCTGCCAGCCATGTGGCCAGCTAGCTGGGTGAGCCATGGCGATGCGTGAGTATGTGGTGGTCAGATGGGGGTGAAAGAAAAGTGGAGCACCTTGAGCATTATGAAGAGAGATTTAACTGGAGATTGTAGTGTGGAGAGGAGGAGCCTGTTGTGAGTGGCCAGCCCTGCTACCTGTGGCCATGTGAGGTCCCAGCCTGCTGAGGGCCATGTCTAAGTCAGTGACTATGTAGCAGCAGCGTTCAGAGTCAATGTCCGTGGATGACATTACCATTAGAGAACATGGGGATGGTCCTGGTTGGGGCAGCCACCAGGAAGCGCATGGATGTTCAGGGTCTGTGCATAACTGGTCCCGCCCCTCAATGGATGCAGTGCTCTTGAGAGCTGGCCTCTTCTCTCATGGGGTTAGCACTCAAGAGAGATGGCCCTGTGCCTCGCCCAGGCAGCACAGTGGAGCTTGTCCGAGTGGTGGGAGTATGCGTGCGGAAGAGCTGACCATGTCACTCACTTGCCATGGGGTGGAACACAGAGGTGATGCCCCCACCTCCACCCCTTTCCACCTCCGGCAGTCATCGGGAAAGATGCTCATGAGCTGGGAAAGCTATGCTTGCCCTTTATCAACTGCAGAACTTGAGAGTGAAGGCCCTGCACTACTCCTGGATAGTACCACAGAGCTGGCCCTGGTGGCAGGGCTGCAGGTGAGCCAGCCCCAAGAGCCTCATTTGCCATGAGGTGACATGAGTGCAGAGGTGATGTCCCTCCCTTGCCTCTCACCACATATGGCAGTCAGGAGAACTGGACCTGGGGTCATGAGAGTGGGTGAGCTGGCCTTCCCCCTCACCTCCTGCAGCACTTGGGAGAGTGGGCCATGTACCTTGCCTAGGCAACATATTGGAAGTGATCCTGATGGCAAAGGCACAAGTGAGCCAGACCCAAGTGGCTAGGAGCTAGAGAGCTGGCTCACCCAGTCTTTCTCAGTCTACAGCACTTGAAAGAATGGGCCCCGAGCCTTGACTAGGCAGCCCAGTGGAGCTGGCTCTGAAGCTGTGTGGGTATGGACGAGCTGGTTTCCAGAGCATGAGATGAGGACACTGAGCTGAGCTGAGCAGCAGGCTCTGAACTAGCCCACCCCCAGATTTTATCATCCGCAAAATGGTTGGGACATGTGAAAGGGCCAGTTCTGCTATTCCAAAACTGCTGGACCTAAAAGACATAGAGTAATAACAAGATAACTGGGAGGAATACAGATGAAGATCTAACATTGATGGTGTCACAGAAACCTGAGATCTCAAAACAGACCAATGACTTGTTGCAAGTGAAGATATGTGGACAGAGGGTTATACTGTAAGGCACACTGTGATATAATACAGCTTCCATGATGAAACGTTTTCTATGCTTTTTGTTGTTGTTGTTTGTTGGTCCCTGTGGTTTTTTTTGGGGGGGGAACTGCAGGTGAAGGGCAGATATGAAGGGATGGGAGACAAAGGGACTGAGATATGTGATATGAAACACAAAGAATCGATAAAAAATCAAAAACCTAAATTTGAAGGTGTATTCTAATTTTAAAATTATAAAATATTAAACTTTTGCGCTGATTTTACAATATGAATAAATTCAGTTTTTTGATTTGGGTTTTAAAAGAAGGTTAATTTTATTTTCTTCAATTATGAAGTACAATTCAAAAGTAAAAACAAAATTAAAAAGTAAATGCCACAGCAAGTAGAAAATATCATGCCAAAATTCTTTCTAGAATATATAAAAGCTATTAAATGAAATAAATATCCTCTAAATGCTTTTGTTTTGTATAAAGTTGATGTTACTGAGAAAGTTAGACCTGAATCCCACTTAGTTATATTTCACGATTTCTAGGACATATTTTTTTCTTAATAGAAACAGGAAATAATAAAATGGTTTATAGCAGAGTCCTTTCTTGTAGCTCCGAAAATCATTCAGATTGAATATCTGTTATAATATACTACAGATATTAATTTGTTTCCAAAATAACTTTCCACCCACTCTCCTCTATTTTAGTTGACACTTACTGATTACCCAAGCAATTCAGATCTATGCTCAACTCATTCATATTTACGTCTTTTCATGTCTAACCTAGTCAGCAAACTATCTCAGGGATGAGGATACTGACCCCTATGACCTCATGCTTGTCCATTACTCAGAATGAAGGAGCTGCTCTCTTAGGGGCGTCTCCTCTGAACACTTAGTTATTGCGGAGGGCTGTGTAGAAAGTATGATTTCTTGTCACCTTTCTATTGTTTGCAGCCACTGCCTCGCTACCACTGCCCTCTAAAGCAATTGCTGCCTCTTTTCTTGTGAGGAGCTCTAGCTGAAGGAGATGGAGTTAAGGAAGGATGTGCCCATACCATGGCTCGTACAAAGCAGACTTCCTGCAAATCCACCAACAGTAGCGCACTCAGGAAATAGCTGGCTACAAAAGCCGCTCGTAAGAGTTCACCCTCTACTGGAGGGGGTGAAGAAACCTCACCTTTACAGGCCTGGTACTGTGGCACTCCGTGAAATCAAACGCTATCAGAAGTCCACTAAACTCTGATTCACAAGCTCCCCCTCCAGCGACTGGTGCAAGATATTGCCCAGGACTTGAAAACAGATCTGCGCTTCCAGAGTGCAAGAAGCAAGTGAGGCCTCTCTGGTTGGCCTTTTTGAAGATACCAACCTGTGTGCTGTCCATGCCAAATGTGTCACAATTATACCAAAAGATATCCAGCTAGCACATCGCATATGTGGGGAACGTGCTTCAGAGTCCACTATGAGAAGAAACATTTGATTCTCAAAAAAAATGTTCCCCTTCTTCTTTCTGTTGTCAATAGTTCTGAATGATAGATATTTTTCCGATGGGGTCAAAAGGTACCTAAGTATATGATTGTAAGTGGAAAAATAGGGGACAGAATCAGGTATTGCCAGCTTCACCACTTTCATTTGTGTGTGAATTTTTAATATAAATGCAAGATATAAAGCATTAGTGTGAGCAAAATGTTTCAGTGAACACATTTCAACACTTTAAATTTATAACAATTATAAATAAACCTGTTAAAATTTTCTGGACAATACCAGCATTTGCTTCTTTTTTTAAATAAGTAATTTTCTTATTGATGGCAACTAAACAGTGTCTGTGCCATTATTATGATAGATTCTACCCACTCACTATACTTTTCTGAGTTGTGCTACATGCAAGTATGTGTTTTTAATGTTGTCTGTCTTCTGTGCTGTACATGTAAGTTTGTTATTAAAAGACATTAAACTATAAAAATGAAATTATGATCTCTGCCAGCATATAAATATTTTAATTTTTGTTATATTGTCATTTAATAAAAATTTCAGGATGAAGCATTTAATTTTCTTCCTTTTTGAAAAACTATTACACTTTGCTAGAGGGGTCATTTTCTGACTTCTAATTGCTGTTATTTACATTTCCTTCCTCTTTATTTTATGTTTCTTTACATTATAATGCTTCATTTTCTTGTGTATTAGAAACAAAACACACTGTCTTAGTCAGGGTTTCTATTCCTGCACAAACATCATGAACAAGATGCAAGTTGGGGAGGAAAGGGTTTATTGAGCTTACACTTCCATGCTGCTGTTCATCACCAAAGGAAGTCAGGACTGGAACTCAAGCAGGTCAGGGATCAGGAGCTGATGCAGAGGTCATGGAGGGATGTAACTTACTGGTTTGCTTGCTTCTCCTGGCTTGCTCAGCTTGCTTTCTTATAGAACCCAAGACTACCAGCCCACAGATGGTACCACTCACAAGGGGCCCTCCCCCTTGATCACTAGTTGAGAAAATGCCTTACCGCTGGATCTCATGGAGGCATTTTCTCAACTGAAACTCCTTTCTCTGTGATAACTTCAGCTTGTATCAAGTTGACACACAAACCTAGCCAGTACAATTGACCCCTTGTCAACTTGACACACAAACACATCACCAATAAGCCTCGACCCTTATTTCCTTATTCATTCCCAAGATCTAAATAACTTTACAAGTCCCACAGTCTTTACAAATTCTTACATATTAACATTTCAGTCCCTTTTAAACAACCAATCTCTTAAAATTCAAAGTCTTTAAAAATTCAAAGTCTCTTAATGTGGGC
>CM052718.1:52430526-52480127 GCA_028551405.1 Uromys caudimaculatus | reverse complement strand
GGCAGAGGTTTCCCCCTGCAAGTGAGATCGGGAAGTTTCGGAGTCTTTCTGTTCCCGGGTTCTCAGGCCCGGGATCCCGGCAGATCCGGGCGGGTCTGGGCGAGAGGTGCTGCTCCCCTCAACCCCACTCACGGGCCTTCCAAGTTCCTGTGAGGCTTCCTCTCTATGGCGCTCCTTGGCTATGGACTCCTGGTGTCACAGGCAGAGGTTTCCCCCTGCAAGTGAGATCGTCTCCCATTACTTTTTATTTTACCTTTTAACTTTTGACTACTTTTTAAATAGAAAGATATTTAACTTTTTATCTGGGCATTCATTTAAAAATAAATTTCCTTTAGATATTTCGTGTTGATACAATGTATTTAGGTCACATCCACCTATCCACCTCCTTCCCAGCACACCTCCTCCTGGAACCCACTCCCAATCACCTCTATGCTTTCTTTCCATATTCATGTCTTACCTCACTTCTGAATACGCATATCAAGATCAATTGTTCAATTTGATGATGTTCTTTCATGATTCAGTCTTTGAGTTTTTTTTTTTTCAAATTATACTTTTTTTTTTCTTAATCTGTGTGAAATTTCCTCTCTCTATTGATCTACATTAATGTTCTTTACAAATGTGAGGTTTAGGCCTGGGCAGGCACATTGGCTCTGTGCTGTGGCCAGCTGGGTGACTCTCCTCCGGCAGCTCACCGCATGGTCTTCTGGTTCCCCCGCCATCTGCATCGCTGCCTGCCCTGTCGCCTTCGCCTGCGCTGCCTAGGTACCGGCTGTATGATTAGGCCACAATCTTCACTGAGTTGACATATTCCTCGGTTCTGTGGTGTTCTCGGTCACACATTTATGGAGTTTCTGAAAGGCAGTTGAGATTATTGCCAGGCACAGCAGGACATCTATGCAGACAAGTGAACTGTTGAAATTCATCACTACTTCACCAAGAAGACCCCATTAAGAGTGGATAACCTGGACATAGGCATGTTGAATTGAAATCTGCAGAGCATTTTACAAGAGCTCAGACCTGGATGGGGTAAACCTCAGTGCACTTCCTTTGTATTACTCAGTATTACTGGATTGAAGAATCACTGCTTCTTGTTAGGAGGTCCATTTCATTGCCCGTTTCTCCCAATTCATACTCAAAGCACTGAGAATTTCAAGTGTAGTATATTGAATATTGAAGAAGACTTCAGGTTTTTTTTTTTTTTTGGTTTATTTTTGTTTTTTGTTTTGAATCAGTTCTGTATTCAATTTTTATAATTCTTTTATAACCTTATTGGGTGTTTTTTAAAAACTAAATTAACATGGCACAAATGAACCACCCTGCTCCTGAGGAAGTCACATACAAGAACATGAGATTTCTTATTACACACAATCCAACCAATGCGACCTTAACAAATTTATAGAGGAACTTTAGAAGTATGGAGTTACCACACTAGTAAGAGTATGTGAAGTAATTTATGATACTACTTTTGTGGAGAAAGAAGACATTCATGTTCTTGACTGGCCTTTTGATGATGCTGCACCACCATCCAACCAGATTGTTGATGACTGGTTAAGTCTTGTGAAGATTAAGTTTCATGAAGAAACTGGTTAGTGTATTGCTGTCCATTGTGTCGCAGGCCTTGACAGAGCTCTGGTGCTTGTTGCCCTAGCATTAATTGAAGGTGGAATGAAATATGAAGATGCAGTACAATTCATAAGACAAAAACAGTGCAGAACTTGTAACAGCAAGCAGCTTTTGTATCTGGAGAAGTACCATCCGAAAATGCAGCTCCGCTTCAAGGATTCCAAGGGTCATAGAAACAACTGCTGTATTCAATAAAGCTGGGGTGCCTGGTGCCAGTGCCTTGGAAATGGAACTTCAGAGGGGACTTGATTTGTCATACGTAATTGCCCAATGTGTCTGCTTACCGAATAAGTCTACTGAAGCTCCACAGAAATATTGAAAACCAGTTTTACCAGGCCACAAGCTTGACAGAATTGCAGCCTCTATATTTGGACTATGATCAACATGTTTGGACCTATTTTTGCTGGTCAGCATTTAAAATGTGCTTATTATTTGTACCAATTGACCTTTCCTAAAATAAGGTATTGAGTTATGTCATAAAATGTACTCCTGTGCCAGAATATTATTAGTCTATAAGGAACTTAGAAGGATTAGGTGCCAAAATACCCAGCACAATACTTGTATATTTGTAGCATCATACAGAATGAAATTTCAGGAACTAAGAACTCTCTTGACCTTCCATGGTGTATTCCTTCAGTCATTTCAAACACTGCAGGGCTTCTCTCCTTATCTGCCTGCTCACTCTGTTTACATCTCCCACACTTACACCAGAATATATCAGGTTTGTTTAGCCATCAACTTTTTTTTTTTTTTAACTAAGTCTTGCGCTGATTATTTAATGTCTCTGTCTTATTTTGTGCTGTTTTGGGAAATCTTCGTTTGAAAATCAATTTTGTTACAGAAGCACATATCTTCAATAATGTCTCCAGACAAAAAGTCTTATTGTTAATGTTTGCACTCAGAGGTGCAACCTAATAGGGAGGGCCTGAAAAAGAAACGAGAGGAGGCTATTAAATATTTTTAGTAATATGTTGCCTTTATCTTGTGCAGAACATATAGAGTATGCTCTTTAATTTAGTAAATATTTTTAAGACGAAGAGATACATTGTTGTAGCTAACCAATTTTTAATCAAAATTTCTGAAATTCTTGTGTTTTCCATACCTATCAGAAATTTTCCAACTTGTTTGAATTATGGTTTTCCCCTTCTCTCTCTCTCTTTTTCCCAATCTCTTGCAAAAAAGAAAAAGTGGTATCTGCTAATGAACTGAGCAGAAATATTTGACATGCCTTTTGAGCTATACAACTTAATAATTGGATACTTGATCATTTGTTTCATTATGTGATTGATAAAATGGTGATGTGTATTAATGTTAATTCAACCATATATTTATACTGTATGGGAATGTGTGGTTACGGTTCTGTGGGAGAAATAGTTTGTCAGTGTTCACCAGCTTGTAAAAACTTAATGTGAGAGCTTCAACATCTAAATAAATGATGAAACACACACAAAAAAACAAAAACAAAAACAAACAAACAAAAACAAATGTGGGGTTTAGTTGGAAGGCTTACCATGCATTTCTTACATTTCTTTCTCTTTCTTTTTTTATTTTTTTCACTCCTCCACTTGAGTTTGTAGCTGTTTTTACTTGGACCCCCAGTAAAAAATAATTCTTATATTGCATATAAAGATGCTTTTATTGTCAATTTGTTTACTTTGCTTATGGTTGGCTATCTTAGGGATCCCAAGACTGTCTTTGCCTCCTTCAAGGTAATAGAGTGACACCTGCAGTTTTGACATTAGTCAACTTCATTTATTGTGAGTTCTAATGCAAGCTCTAGTTTCAGTCACCGGACTTAACTCTAGCTGTCCATCTCAGAAGGAACCTTTATCTCTGTGACTCCATATGATACAAACTGTCCTAGATGCCAGCCTATTTCCACACCTGACAATCAAACCATCATGCCTGCAACTAGCTTGGGTTGTATGGGTAGACTATCTCTTACTTTTGAATGATTCTTGATTTTGTATCTACTGTCCTTTAAAACTATAAGTATCATTTTATATGCTCTTTTCACAGAGTAGAATAGTTTAAACTCCATGCCAGTATATATTTTTTGAGATTCCTATCTTTTTTTTTTATTGAATATTTTCTTTATTTATATTTCAAATGTTATCCTCTTTCTCTTTTCCCCCCCTGGAAAATCCCTATCTCATCCCCCCTCCCCCTGCTTCTATGAGCTGCTCCCCCACTCCCCCCACTCATTCCTGTCTCCCCACACTCTCATTCCCCTAAACTGGGGCATCGAACCTTCACAGGACCAAGGGTCTCTTCTCCTGTTGATGCTCAACAAGATCATCCTCTGCTACATATGCAGCTGGATCCATGAGTCCCTCCGTGTGTACTCTTGGGTTGGTGGTTTAGTCCCTGGGAGCTCTGGGGGTCTGGATGGTTGATATTGTTGTTCTTCTTATGGGGTTGCAAACCCCTTCGGCTCCTTCAGTCCTTTCTCTAACTCCTCCATTGGGGACCCCACACTCAGTACAATGGTTGGCTGCGAGCATCTGCCTCTGTATTTGTCAGGCTCTGGCAGAGCCTCTCAGGGGACAGCTATATCAGGGTCCTGTCAGCAAGCACTTCTTGGCATCCACAATAGTGTCTGTGTTTGATGACTGTATATGGGATGGATCCCCAGGTGGGGCAGTCTCTGGATGGCCTTTTCTTCAGTCTTTGCTCCACACTTTGTCTCCGTATTTCCTTCTGTGAGTATTTTGTTCCCCCTTCTAAGAAGGACCACTTTGGTCTTCCTTCTTCTTGAGCTTCATGTGGTCTGTGAATTGTATCTTGGGTACTCAGAGCTGTTGGGCTAATATTCATTTATCAGTGAGTGCATACCATGTGTGTTCTTTTGTCATTGGGTTACCTCACTCAGAATGATATTTTCTAGTTCCATCCATTTGTCTAAGAATTTCATTAATTCATTGTTTTTAATAACTGAGTAGTACTCCATTGTGGAAATGTGCCACATTTTCTGTATCCATTCCTCTGTTGATGGGCATCTGGGTTCTTTCCAGCTTTGGGGTATTATAAATAAGGCTTTTATCTCACCAGAAAATTTCTATTTCATTTTCTATACATCTCTTTCTATTGCTGCAAAACAAATTACCACAAATCTAGAAGTTTAACATCTCAGTGTGTCAGAAGTCTGACATGTGTTAGCTCGTGTAGGTTTTCATGCCTGATTAAGGTGTTAATGATAGTGTATCCTCTCTGAGGTTCACAGTCCTTATCAGAGGTCACTGGTTCCAGGTAAAACTCATTTAAATGAGCACATGACTGCGGTGGTCTTTTCCTCTTTATTGTTTAATGGAAAATAGCCTTAGATCCTTGATGCTATCCTCAAATTCTTATATAGGACCCCACCATCTTACCCCAGGGAATAGAGTACAGATATCTACCTCCTGCTTCACCTTCTTTTACAGGTCTGCCTTATTAAGCTAGCTGAGTTCATTAGTTCAAAGCAACTGATTAGTTTTAGAAAAAGGGAGAATTACATGCTGTGCATCCTCATATTTTTCTACAAAAGGGCCGTAGCTTATTTGAAAATAACATCCCAAGTGTAACTGAGGCTTAACATATCTGCATCTGTACATAAATATTGTGCTGGTTATATTGTTCTGCTGTTGATGTACTAGTTTTAAATACAGGAACAATGAATTTGGTAAACCTTGGTTGTTGACTGTTGTTTCATACTGTGCATTGTTCCGAGATGTGGCAATTTTGGAGAACCCTTTCAACAATTCTAATCATTCCCATCAGTAATATTCTTGCACAAATAATATTACATAGCATATCTAAGAGAGGAGCATTCCATCATTTTTGTCCTTAGTTTTTATTTTTGTTTTCAAGACAGAGTTTCTCTGTGAGATGTTGGGATTAAAGACATGTACTACCACTGACAGACATCAATTTTTATAGCTAAAACTTAAAAAAGCACCAAGCTTTGTAAGTAAATGCATATATTATTTTTGTATATCTTTGTGTAATATATAAAATCAACCAACATTTAGTGAGTGAAGTAACTCAGTCACAAAAGAATGAACACGGTACGTACTTACTGATAAGTGGATATTAGCCCAAAAGTTCGGAATTCCCAAGATTCACTTCACAGCAACCATTGGGCTGAGTGTGAGGTCCCAGATGGAGGAGTTGGAGAAGGGACTGAAGGAGTTGAGGGAGTTTGCAGCTCCATGGAGGGAGCAACAATGTCAACTGGCTTGACCTCCCAGTGTTCCCGGAGACTGGATCACCAACCAAAGAATACACATGGAGGGACCCATGGTGCTGGCCACATATGTGGCAGAGGAGGGTCTTATTAGCCATCAGGGGTAGGAGAGGCCCTTGGTCCTGAGGGTTAGATGCTCCAGTATAGGGGAATGCCAAGGAGGGAAGACAAGAGTGGGTGGGTGGGTAGGTGGGGGAATACCCTGATAGAGGCAGGGGGAGGAGGGAGGGGATAGGGAGTTCCAAAGGGGAAATCTGGAAAGGGGAAACATTTGAAATGTAAATAAAATATCAAAAAATAAAAAATAAAAATGCACCAAGCTTTGTAAGTAAATGCATATATTATTTTGTATATCTTTGTGTAATATATAAAATCAACCAACATTTAGTCATATGTTGCTTAATCAAAAATATAAGATCTCCATGATAAAATTAGCATGTAGAAGTTGTTTGATAGGCTTGGAACGTATTACTTAACATTACATGTCAGTTCTCTGCAAACTATGTATTATTTCCATAGACAGTAATTTAACTATAATGTAGTATAAGTTAGTGAAAAATCAAAACAGAACTACAAGAGAGATCAAAGAACAACAGAGTTAATTTTGTAATACACATACATGAATAAAAGCATCATAAATCAATCATAAATTGATGCCTTGCAAATAAACAAACACAAAATAAACAAAGGCAGAGATGCCTGTGGAGCCTCGCTGGGAAGGGTCCTGTGTTTGAATGTGTTCATAAAGACTTGTCATGTGAAGTGCTGCTGGGCATTCAATTCTGTTAGAGTTACCTTTTCTAGGGAGAGAACATGGAGGTCTGGGAGTATACATGAGCTTGTCTCAATGGCAAAGAGCCTAGAAAAAAATAAAAAAATAAAAATTTACCAATAATTCAATGGTGATTTTTAAATTTGGTTTAAATCTAATTGTGAAGGATAAAACACTAATAATTGATAGAAAATATAGTCTACTACCTAATTAAAAATGTACTAAATTCTCCAAGCACAAATTAAAAGCAAAGAAATATGTTTAATTATATCTAAACAAAATACTTCTGTTCAGAAGAGAGATGTGCTGTCTAGTTTTATGTAAACTTGACACATTTTAGAAGAGTCATTTGGAAGAAGGAACCTTGATTGCCATGTAGACAAGCCTTAGGTACAATTTCTGGAATGATTATTGATGTAGGAGCTTACTGTGGGTGGTCTCACCCTAAGGATAATGGTCCAAGGTGCTTTGAGAAAACAATCTTAGTAAGCTATGAAAAGCAAGCTAGTAAGTAGCACTTCTCAATGGCTTCTGCTCTTGTTTCTGCCTCCAGGTTCCTGCCCTGTTTGTGTTTCTGCTCTGTACATGCGTACATGCAAGTGCACAGAAGTTGCTTTCAGTGCTGGTGTCCGAACACAGCAATTGAAACCCTAAGACAAGTTACACTGGGTACAGTTGACAGATGGATGACACAATGACAGAAAAGGGATTTAATGTATAAATCTACCAAGGTTTTTAACTGCTTTGTTAAAAATTTGATTGCCAAATCTTTCAAAACAGAATTTTCTTGCTTTACTATATGTGTGTATTACTTTGTCAGTCTTCAATCTATTGTCAGGTGGGTTGTATGCATGTGTACTACCAGGGGAAAAATAAACATGGTGTATCACAAAAGCAGAGTTAAAGGCTGTCTCCATGAGAACATGGAGAATGGCTTAAAATTCAGATTTTTAACACCCACATCTTTCCTATTTAAACTCACTCTGAAACTGGCAATTCTTTTCATCTTGTAGGATGTTGAATTCTTTCTTTTAGCTGTGGTATGTAAGCAGAATTAATTTCTTCCTAGGGAATGCTAGAGTTCTATAATTCTCTCCATAGGTTGATTCTAAAATTTACTCTATAGAAATCTTTACTATGCTGTAACGGTCAGTAATTATCAACAGAACTATTTAATTGCAGTTTTCTCTCTTCAGAAAAGTCTGTTCTCCCAATAAGGCTATGGTTCCACGGATATTTCCTATCATTGGAACTATTTCAGTTCAAATATTAATCTGTTCTAAATCATAGTGAGAAGAACTTGCTTATTTTCCTGGAGTAAACCATACCCTAAGTGGTATTTCTGGTGCAAAAGTAAATACAAATATAGGTTAACTCAGAAAGAAAAAAAAACACATTTGAAGAACAAAATGGCTAATTTTTCACACTCATGCTTAAAATCTGTGGTTGTCCATGTTTAGGGTTGAATGCGAAATGTCTCAAATAGGCTGCATCTTTAAACACTTAGTCCCCAGCTAGTGAGACTGTTTGGGAAGCTGTGGAACCTTTACGCAGTGGAACCTCACTGGAGCAATTGGACCACTAGGGATGGGTGTTGGAGGTTAATAACTTTGTCTCCATTCTGGGTTTACACTCTGCTTCCTGAGCGTGGATGCTATGTGACCACTCAGTTTCCTGTTCCTGCCACCAGGCCTTCTCTGCCTTGGTATCCCTATGGAACTGTAAGTCAATTAAAACTTTTTCCCTGAAGCTGCTTCTGTCAGGGTGTTTATCACAGCAATGAGTAAGTCAGTCTATTCCCTAGAGAATACATGTTACTTGCTTCTCCATATTTTAAGATTTGAAAGAACCTTACGACGTAAAAGAAATGTATGTAATATATTACCAAAGGTTTGCAACTATCTTGGTAGCTATTCTTTGATGATCACAGGTCAGCATGATCAATATTGATTTTAAGAGCTTGAAGGAAATTAAGTATAGGCAACCTACTTCTATAAACAGCTAGAGAACCAATCAGTACTTTAGACTTTATGGTTGCTGTGTTCTGTGTCCTAAAAACTTACACACTGTAGTGGAAACACACAGGTAAACTGTGTTCTAATAAAACTTTATTCATAAGAATAATCATAGAGCAGATCCTAGCAATTCTTCCCAGAACTCTGTTTTAGCTCTAAAGCATAATGACGTATCTAGTTGTAGTGTAGGGTGGGTCTAGTTTCTTGTAGTTTTCATATCAACAGTAGATCAACAGTTGTGAGTCCAGCAGAGGTTCTTGTGTCAGAAGCAGAGAAACGAATATCTTAAGATGGAGATTTACTTCACAAATATAGTGGAGAGTTACCCATTAAAAATATGTTTATCATGACAAATGAGTACACTTGAGACAAGCTTGTGAGTCTCCATTTCCATGGAGACTTTTTCACTATGCCATTTTAAGGAATTACTGTTAGTACTATGTCAATTCAATATAATCAGAGACTGTACTGTTAGTACTGTTAGTACTCTGTCAATTCAATATAATCAGAGACTGTAAACGTCAGTCAGCTTTGTGCTGGATCCAGTAGTAACATTTCTTTGAAATTCGTCCACATTTTATAGTTGAGTTTTCCTGTTAGACTTTTCAATATTATATTTAGATTTTCCTGTTCCTACTAAAATAAAATGAAATTACTAACAAATCATTATCATTCATTCATGTTAAAATTATATTTTGTTTCACTTTGCAAATTTACTCTTGCTTGGCATAGGTAAGTAAGTAGGAAGGTCTCCATATTTTTGATCTCGGGGAGATTTAGGACATGATATTTTGTTTGTTTGTTTTTAATGTACTCAGACACACTAGAAGAGGGCATCAGATCCCATTGCAGATGGTTGTGAGCTGCCATGTGGTTGCTGGGAATTGAACTTAGGACTCCCAGAAGAGCAGTCAGTACTATGAACCACTGAACCATCCATCTCTCCAGCCCTGAGGACATCTTTTTTTTTTTTTTTTTATCTCAGTGAGATTTAATAAGCAACTGTCACTTGTGAACAAAGCAAGTCTTTAGTCATTTCTGGCCTTCTCTAGCCAGTGACCTGACCCAGAATCAATTCGATTTGGTTGGCAGAGTTGTCCTGTCCTGACAGACTGGGAGGTGCTTTGAGGTCCTAGTCTTCATCCCTGCTTATAACTTCATCAATATAGCGTGATGACTGAACTATGATCACTCCACCTCTCTCTGATCACCCCACTTCTTTCTTGGTTCCCTACATGTGAAATAAAGTGGAAAGTTACACTTTCCAAATAACATGTGACACTAAGTAAACATACTAACATTTATCTTTAAGGAAAATACAATATTTTTTCATAATGTTAGTATGGATAGCCAGTTTGAGAGAGCATCTTTAGAGGTGTTGGTGTTTTTCCATTTCGTTTCTGTTTGATGCAGAGTGCATAAATTGGAATGCATTCTACAATCCTGAAACAAATTGGTACTAATTTTGTGGTTGTTTTGAGGAACCAGGTACTATATAATTTTGTAAATTCCATCACACCAGTTCTCTTTGAGTTGTATACTCAGTGTTGCAAACAATTGAACAAACAGGTGAGACTCTCACTATGGCTGGCTGTTTTGACACGTGCAGTGAGACAAGTAAAGGTCACTTGTCCTGCTCCCAAGTCCTCAGAACATCACCATTCATCTGGGAAGCAGTATAGTCTTTTTACTTTTTCTGTTTTTTTTTTTTTCATCTGTTTTTCTTCCCTTGTTCTGTTCATGTGTTCATGTATGTATGTATGAGTGAAGGGGTGCACATGTGCTCCTGTGTGCATTTGGAAGCCAGAGGAAAACTGGCTTGGGATGATGTTTCTAAGGAGCCTTTTACCTTGTGTTTTGAGAAAGAATTTCACATTTGCTCAAAGCTAAGTAGGCTAAGCTTGCTGGACAGTGAGCCCAGGTATCCACCTCTTTCTACCACTCCACTGCTGTGATCATAAGCATTCAGGGACATTTTTGTTCTATGCCCCCTCTCCTCCCAGTACCCCCTCATGCAGATCCTACCCCAATTCCTCCCTCCTTAATCCCCACATATGGTGCCTGCTCCACATCTACCTCCCACACATACATAAAGTCAAGTCACTGCCATACTAAGTGCATCCTCTTCCACAGAAGTCAGACAAGGTGGTCCGGTTAGGGGAATGGGATCCACAGGCAGGCCACAGAGTCAGGGACAGCCCCCCCATTCCAGTTGTTGGGAGAGCTGTATGAAGACCAAGCTGAACATCTGTTACATATATCCAGAGGGCCTAGGTCCAGCCTGTGCTTGATCTTTGGCTGGTGGTTCAGTCTCTGGGAGACCCCAGAAGTCCAGGTTAGTTGACTCTGTTAGTCTTACTGTAGAGTCCCTGTCCTCTTTGGTTCCCTCAGTCTTTCTCTCAACTCTTACATAAGACTCCCCAATCTCATGGTTGAATGTGAGTCTCTGCATTTCTTTCCATTGATTTCTGAGTGGAACTTCTTAGAGGACAGTTATACTAGGCTCCCGTAGACAGGCAACAGATTCAGGGAGCAGTTTGCTCTAGATAGTAAGAGACCAGCATAAAAACCAAGTTGAGAGTCTGCTATATAAGGTGCAGGGGGCCTAGCTCCAGCCTGTGCTTGCTCTTTGGTTGGTGGTTCAGTCTCTGGGAGCCCTCAAGCGTCCTGGTTAGTGGACTCTGTTGGACTTCCTGTGGTGTTCCTATTTTTTCAAGGCCCTCAATCCTTCCCCCAACTTTGCTTCCATAAGACACCTTAAACTCCATCTAATGTTGAGCTGTGGGTCTCTGCATCTGTTTCCACCGGCTGCTGTGCAGAGCCTCTCAGAGTACAATTTTGTTAGACTCCTGTCTGCAAGCGCAAGTGTGTCATTAATACTATCAGGGATCGTTTCTTGCTCATGCACAGGTCTCAATTTGGGGCAGTCATTGGTTGGGTGTTCCCTCCATCTCTGCTCTATCTTTGTCCCTGTACATCGTGTAGGCAGGGAATATTTCGGGTCAAAGGTTTTGTGGGTGGGTTGATGTTCTTATCCTTCCACTGGAAGCCCTTCCTGGCTCTGGGAAGTAGCCACTTCAGGGTCCATATCCCTCACTGCTAGGAGTCTCTGCTAGAGTTGCCGACCACGGGGCTTCCTTCCATTCCAGGTCTCTGGTGTGTCCGAGTGATTGCCTGTTCTCACCACCAATTTCCATTCTCTCTTCTTTGCTCTCCCAACATCTGATCCACAACCTATACCCTGGCCCTGTTCCTCTTCCCATCCACTCTCATACCCAGTTTCCTCTCTCCAGCCACTTCCAATATCTATTTTCTTTCCCATTCTGAGGAAGATTCAAGCATCCTCCCTTGGG
The DNA here is from genome assembly GCA_028551405.1 of Uromys caudimaculatus. NCBI lineage: Eukaryota > Metazoa > Chordata > Mammalia > Rodentia > Muridae > Uromys > Uromys caudimaculatus. The sequence continues at coordinate 52,468,139 of CM052718.1, read as the reverse complement.
TCCTCTTTGTTATTTGGTTTCTTTGGGTCTGTTGATTATAATGTAGGTAACTTGTCCTTTATGGTTTATATCCACTTATAAGTCTTGGTTACCTTACTCAGGATGATATGTTTCCAGTTCCATCCAATTGCTTGAAATATTCATGATGCCTTTGTTTTTAATAGCTGAATAGTATTCCCTTGTATAAATGAGCCACATTTCTTTTTACCATTCTTCAGTTGAGGGACAGCTCATGCTGGTAAAGATATAGAGCAAGTGGAACACTCCTTCATTGTTGGTGGGAGTGCAAACTTGTACAGTCACCCTGGAAATCAATTTGGCAGTTTCTCAGAAAATTGGAAATAGTTCTATCTCAAAATCCAGCTATACTACTCCTGGGAATATGCCCCAAAGTTATTCCATCATCCCACAAGGACACTTACTCAGCTGTGCTCATAACATCATCTGTATTTTCATTTGTGACATTTAATCATTAATTGTTACCTATTTCATTAGTTGTATATCCTCGCGGCTTACATAACATCTGTCTTCATCCTTCTAGTTAAGTCTTCACACTATCACCAACATGGCTTTTCTAAGAAGCATCTTTAATTCCTGTTTACTTCTCCAGGACGATTTCAAATTGTTCATAGAATACGCATTTAAAATCTTGGGCATGTTGTATTTTTTTCTAAGTAGACATATTTATTTATTTGCATGATATGTCATACTTCTGCCCCATTTTTTCACACTGTTTGGGATACAACACAATGCTTGTGCAAAAGATGATATGTTAGTGTAGGTCTATAAAAAACAGAGGCTAAAACAATCAAAATTATGCACTTTTTTGTTTTTTATTTTTGGAGGCTATTGATCAAGGGAAATCTTAGAAAATGGATTGTCATAGTCTTTATGTAGAATAGTGTAGCAAATATTCTTTAGTTCCATAGTAGTGGCTGGAGTGAGAAGTGTGAGGTTAGCATTTGAGCTAGTATAAAACAACTGCCAACATGCCGACAAGCATGACACAAATGCTTCTTCTGCTACAAGACTTGAATTTCTGCTCAACTGGATATTTATTTTTCTTTGCCGAGACCAAATTTACAGAGGCTGGTAGCTTACTTATTAATTAGTATAATTTGTCAGTAAATGTTTCTTTACTGAGGTCGTGTGTAGGTGCACTTTTAGAAATTAGATATTCAGAGAAGGTTGTAAGGTCTCATAGAGGTAGCATTTGAGTTGACCAATGCAGATAAAAACAATGTAAGAAAATGAATGCGATCATTTCCTTTATTGTGATAAATCAGGGAGAGGACTGAGTAAAGGCCTTTCTGTGAAAATGACATTTCCCTGTAGTCTGCAGGATGAAAATGAAAAAGCCTTAAAGCAATCTGAAGACATTGCATTACAGGTGAAGAAAATAAACAAGCAAAGACCTAAAGCAGCGACTCTCAGCCTTCCTAATGCTGTGACACATAATACAGTTCCTCAGGTTGTGGTGACCCCCATCCATAAAATTATTTCTGTTGCTACTTTACAACTGTAATTTTGCTTCTCTTATGAATTATGACGTAAATATTTTTGGAGATAAAGGTTTACCAAAGGAGTCATGACCTACACATTGAAAACTCCTGACCCAGAATCACAAAGTTCTTGTGCTTTCTAGAGACAGGGTTGCTTTACAGTGAATAGAAAGCAGATAAGAAAGATGGTATATAGGTAGACCCCATGGCATCAAGGCAAGAGGTCCAGACTTCAGTAAAAGTTTCTCGGAATATCATCAAAGAAGTCTAAAAAGGGAAAATACTGTTTAATTTGTATTTTATGAATAAGCTCAGGTTAGACTAAGTTGGGTCAGCATATAAAGGGGTTTACTGGCAAATCTGCTGAGATAGGTGGAATCCCTGGAATTCATATTGAAATGAGAGAAGAGATTCATCAAGTTGTCTTCTGCTCTCCAAAAAAGTGTCGTGGCACACGCTCACATGCACACAAATAAGTAAGTACTTAAGGAAGGAAGGAATGAAAGAAAGATGTTACAAGATGTTGTAGAGATTCCCTGCAGCTGACTCTCTTTCACCCACCACCAAATGTCATTGTAGGTGCTTTCATAACATGTCACCAAGTGATTGTGTTATCATCACACCAGCTAGCCTGTAGGCTGAAGGACAGGCTCCAAGTTACTGTGTTTCTGTGGATGCTGAATATCACAAATTAGAATGCCTTAGAACATACCTGACAGTTCCCAATGCATACAATAGAAACAAATTCATGTTCCTATGGGTGTTTGGGTAAATCATAGTTAGAATAAGAAAACCCTTGAGTAGACATGGTACTGGCTGTGCTCTGTCATTATTGGTTTGTTCCTCACTTTTTGTAATGCTCTGAATCTGGGTCTTAAAATGACGTCTGATGTTGTAAGCCATGTTCATTTTGAGCTTTATTCAATCTTCTAGATCATATGTTCTTCTTCTGATGACTAGTTTAGATGTTCTTCTCTGTGAAGTTAATTTTGTTTCCTGAGTACAAGAGAGACAGTAGAGTGTAGGCTTGAAAGAGCAGGCGTTGGAGTCAGAAAACGAGGATTTAAAAGCTAAATTAAAATATGATTTTGAAGCAGTACAAACAAGATTTAGCACTTAACAAAAGGTCACCAGTGATGTGGAAAATCCTTATAGAATGTAGAGGATTAGAACCACTTAGCTTGTGATTGTGATTTGTGGTTGGATTCAGGGTTCAATCATGAGTGTACCATTTATTATCCTCATGGGATTAATAAATTCACATTTTAAACGATTTATCTGTGATAGGGTTTAAAGTCAGGCTCTCACACATGCCCTGGGATCTCTCTACCACATAGCCATATCCCCATCAAATCATTTAAGCTGAATAAGGCTCAATTTCTCATTTGTTTTTGTGTATAACAGTTTATGCCATATAGGGCATTTGTGAGACCCAAAGAGCATCATTCTAATGGATGTCCTAGATAGGTAGAGATATTTTACACTTTCAAAGCTAGATAATTTCATTCTTATCTGCCAAACTATCTCTAAAAGATTGACCCAATAGCAGTCCTTTATAACTGTGATGATTTAATGAATTAACTGTTCCTAATAATTCTGGGACAGTTCTACAGTATAGAACTAGAGTACAAAGTCCAAAGTCAAAAGTTCAGTTTTGAGTTCCAACAAAGGGTCGAAGAAAAACATTGAGTTTAGAGCTTTCCTCTAAATCTTTCTTCAAAGGGAATTCATTTGAAGGTCAATAATAATTAATAAAAACTTTAATGCTTCTGAGTAGAACTGAACTCTACTTCCTTATATAATTTTTATTTTATTTTAAATAAATTTTTAAGTAAAATAGAATTATATGGTTTTCACTTTTCCTTTCTTCCCTCTTCCCCCTCACAGGTACTCTCCCTCCAACTTCTCCCATGTAATATACTCTCAAATTGTTAGGCTTTTAAAATTTGATTATTATATTATTAAATATTATTATTACAATATTCACAAAAATATAAATACAAATTTTGTTATTGGTGTATATATGGTTTGGGGGATGACTACTTTCTATTAAATAGGGGTGGCAAGTTGGAAGCAGAGGGGAGACACTGGGGATGGGAGTGAATCTTTGGAAACCTCAAAGTCAGTCCCCAGTGACATACCTCTTCCAACAAGACCATGCCTCCTAATCCTCCCCATACAGTTCCACCAACTTGGGATCAACTATTCAAGCACATGATTCTATGGGAGCCATTTTTATTTAAAGCATCATGTTCCAGTCCCTGGCCATCAGAGACTGCTTGTTCTTTCATAATGCAAAAATGCAGTTAGTCTAATTTCAAATGCTCCCATAGTCTTACACAGTCAATACATTCTAAAAATTCTGAGATAGAAGGCAACCTATTAACAGTTACCCCCTAAAATCAAAAGCAACTATAGTCTGGCAACATATAATGGCACAGAATGTACAGTACCATTCTAAAGAAGAGCACTGGGGTCATAGTGATTAAATAGTGGAAAAAAGGAAGACTAAAACTCCAAAGGAAAACTCTAAATTCTATAATTTTATATCTGGTGTCTAAGTGCTTAGATGGCTCTGCCTTTATGCCTCTGCTTCCTGTGGCAAATGTCTTTCTTGGGCTGGTTTCCCCTCATGTTTACAACTTGCTTGGGATGATGTTTATGGTTCTAGTATTTCTAACATCTTAGGGTTCCCAGTGCAACTTAGATTTCACTTCCACAGCTTCATGCAATGGCATCTCAGGGTCTCCATTCAAGGAATTCCCTGCCACATGCTTGGACTCAGAAGCTCTCCTCAACTGCAGAGAAAGATTCCATAATCCCTTTACTTGTATATCCTGCATGACTTTAAAGCCAGAACCATGTAGACAATTCTATCAAGTTTGGCTAATCACTTGGGTGGACCTTGACCCCCTACTTTTGCAGAACCTTTCCTTTTTAGTTTCACTTTAGGAGTAGAAGAGTCCTCAGGTCTTTCCTTTTTAAATGTTGGAAGCTTACCTGGGTGGGGTCTTTCTCTCCCTTTATTCCATTTCAGAACAGAACTTTCTTTAGTTTTACCTCTTTCAGCATAAGCCTTGGCTGCAGCATTACATTTCCTGGTGCTCTTTCATTTGCTTCAAACTCTATGTTGTATTTTTCTTTTTGGCCTGCTTGTTCTTTTCCTTGCAGACCCACATAGGAATGTGGAAATTAATTCAATATTTTCAATTTAGCCCGAGGCATATTCTCTTGACATGGACAAAGGACAGCCACATAATTTGCCAAAACATTACAAGAATGGTCGCTAGATCAGTTGCTAATATTGTTCTGCTATGAAACCTCTTGAGCTGGGCGTACATAGTGTACATTGCTTTTAGAGCTACTGCCTTCCAAACTCCTATGAGGATAGTCTCTTAAATCCTGCTTATAGTATTCAAGCACTTTCTTAGTCTAAAATCCCGAAATCTTTCGCATCCCCTTGCCTGAAAGCCCTAAAAGCAGCATGGCCAGAGAGGTCAAAACAATACCCCATCCTCATACTAAATTCTGTCTTAGTTACTTTTCCATTGCTGTAAAAAGACACCATGAGCAAGGCAAGTTATAGAAGAAAACCTTTAACTTGGGGCTCACAGTTCCAGAGAGTTAGAGTCCCTTTGAACTATGGTGGGGAGCACAGCTGCTGGCTGGTACGGTACTAGAGCATTAGATGAGAGATTACACCCTTATCCACAAGCCATGAATTAGGGATAGCTACCTAGGAATGGTGTAGGTGTTTGAAACCTCAGCCCCTAGCCCAGTGATGCACTCCTTCTAACAAGGCCATACTTCTAATTTTTCCCAAACAGTAACACCAATTGTGAATCAAAGACTGAATCTATGGGATCCATTCTTATTTAAACTACCACTGGGACCCATCCAAGGCAGGGGGTAATTTTCCCTCTCCCAGCAGTCATAGATTATGTAAAATTCCTTGACTAGTGTTGGATCTCATGAAACTCCCCCACTTGTACAGTATTAGCATGTCTTTTGAGATTGAAACTTCCTTCTCTTTGATTAGTCAGGGTAGTCCAAGTGACTCCTCTCAGAAATTGAAGGTAAGTCCCTATTGCTGAATTAGGAACACTTAGGTACTTGCATGGTAGTAACTAAGAGATGTCTAGTTGTATGTAAGATCCACTTAACAGAAAGAAAATTGTACTTGGAAGGTACTTGAAAACCCAGCCAATTGCCTGAGGATAGTGATGTCATGGACCTTAGAAAACAGTCTACTACCACCACTTTGCCATACCAGCATTATTCCTCCTACACTCCAAATCTTATCCTTATGTACACAGATACGTGTAGCTCTCACCCTTCTCACAGAATCTTCCCTTTATAATAGGAATTGGAGATGATCACAGAAAACCACAGTGGACACAATGCAGAGATCAACAGATCAAGGGCAACCCAGCCCCAGTGGATAAATCTACATCACAGCTCCTGCTTCTATGACTCAGGAGGCATCATGGAAGAGGAAGAGAAAGCCTGTAAGAGTCAGAATACCAGGAAGCCTGTTGTGAAAGATTCTTTCCTAGAAATGGCTGCGTAAGCAAGACCAGAACAATGCTATGTCATTTTATACACTATTACATAGACAATCTTAGCAATTCAGAATAATTTAAGAGCATATTGACAAAACAATTTTAGATTAGGCCTTATAGAAAATTCAATCCAAAGTGACTCAACAAACAGGCTTTTATTTTTCCTCACATAAGGAAAATTGTAACTGTTCATCGAAGCTGTTAATCAATGTTTTGATTTTCTTCCTTTTTGACACATGGTAAAATTTTGCTACTTTCCTCCTGGATGTGAGGTGTAGTTACGTAAGGTGCTTTAGCCATTGGGATGGGAGCAGATGTAGTTTGTGCTATTTTGGGGCAGGAACCTTTAAGAGTGAGTGATTCTGCCAAGTTCTCTTCTCTGTGCCATGGTGATGGGCGATGTGCCACGTGACTGCTATGGAGTGCAGCCGTCACTGCCCACTATGCTTCCAGGATTCTTCTGGTGGTAGCATGTGTGTTTCCACAGACAAAAGACACATGGCTCATCTTTCTCTGCTTCTCTATCTTCTGTTTTCATCTTTTAGTCACCTCATAATCTCAAAATGGTTGCCGAAACTTCAGGGATCATTTTTGCGTTCAAAATAGGAAGAACTGGTAATGTAGAATTTGTGGGATTTACTTTACCTAGAATGGGGAAAAAATGATTCTGAGGAGGTTTTTTTTTTTTTTTTTGAAGAAATCTCTTTATAGCTGTTTTGCCAGCAGGACTGGGTTAAATGGTCTTCTACTTGTTAGGTGGGAAGTTCCTGAAAGTGGACATAGTATTACCCCTCAAAATCTAGATATATGGAGAAGGGACACAATGTTATGTAGACAACTGACAGCTTGTACCATAAAGGCACAATTAGCATGGAAAGTCTTTAGTTTTTCTCTTAAGATGAAAATAGTTAATACCGTTATTTGGCCACACCCTACCTTAGCAGGAACTACCTAACATACCTATTTATAGTCATTAATGAACTATAGAAGCTCCATTTTGAAGTGAGCCTCCATAGAACTGCATCGTAACCGACCTGATCCTTAGATTGTTATTAGTCAGCTCCGTGGATCACGATTTAAAACCTGTTGGCTTCCAGGTTTCATGTTTGTGCATCTTCCTTTTCCCAAGGCACCTCATCATCTAAGAAAAACGAAGTTGATGTGGTAATTGCACTCTTTCACAAAAGAAAAAAAAGTCTCTGAAAAATATTAAGCACTTGCTGCAGATTATCCAAACTACTACCTGTGAGAGACGAGAAATTGACAAGTGCCTTGTTCCATTATCTTAGAAGGTGTTAGAGTTTCAAGTTGGGAGTCTTAGCAGGCAATAATACTTCCACTTTTTCATAGTTTCCAATTTGAGGAAATTACATGTACAGTGTTTGTCCTTTTTTGAACTTTTCGATGAAAATTCCACTTTTAATCTGGACCTCTCGATGTGCACGATACAAAATCAGTATTGCTTTTATATTTAAAAATGCTCTGTGATGGTATAATGTGTTCAACATATGTATGGGGGTGGTGGCTGAGAAGACAGGCACTCAAATAACAGCTTTTCTCAAACTTGAGGGCTCTCTAGATTTGGTTTAAAAATATAGCCACTAGTCATTTTGTCACTTCCTTGGAGAGAGCTTAATGACGCAGACACTGCTGAGCCTGCTCAACCCACTCTTCTTTCTTTTCCTTTTGGGCTGATAATGCAAACAGTCTCATAACTCTGACATATGTAAGATTGGACTGAAGAGACTATTTCTGGATTTGGCTTGGTCATCAAAGCTATTATCCTGGTTATAACCTCTGGTTATAATTCTGATTATAACCCATAGTCAAAAGACGTGATTCTAGCTCATTTTGCAGTTGCCTCACTTCAGCCAGGCATCCAACGGAGGCTTATATGTTACAAATCTCACACTTTTCCTCATATTCTTTGGTTGGAAAGTTTATTATAAATGGCTTGACAGCAGGGATAACGTACACATTGTGATCAGGGACTGACTTAGGGACCCACTTTGAAGCCCATAAAGTTTGAGAATTAATCTCACTACTGTGGAGATATTATGTTATATGGAGCCATAAGGAACCCTTAAAACATAATTAGAGGCAATTGTGTCTCCTATTAATTACATATTATAATTAAAATTAAAAGTTTCAGAATATAAAATCGTGCTCATAGCATGATTAGGTTGCTGGATGCTATGAGGAAGATGAAACTTCACTTTGTTAAGTTAATCAAAATGTTAAAAAGAAAAAACTCACCAAACTATAATGATAGTTTTTATGATACTAATAGATTCACATGCTTAGTCTTCTGTAAAATCTTAACTCTTCCAAAACAATGGTTTAGTCTTCTATTAGCTTCTATAGGATAATCTCTTAAGCTCTTGGGATATCCTGCTAATAAAACTTAGACTCTGTCTACTGCATAGAGTGATGTGTGATACTCTATGTTAGGAAATGATTCACAGTAGGGCTATTTAGATCATGAAGTACCTACCCTGCATCTACATCTGAGGGGCTAGAGACAGGACACTTAGACAGCAAGCAGTTGGAGTTATGCTATACTTCCATGCCTCAATAAAACTCTGAACACCAAAGTTTGCAAGTTCTTCTGTTTTGAAAATGCACATTTTCACATTAGCTAGTTTTATGTTAAGTTGACATTAGCTAGAGTGATATGAAAAGAGGGAATTTCATTTGGGAAAATAAAATTTAAGGCTAAACTCATTGTGAGTGGTGCTAACCCTTGGATGGTGGCTCTGGATTCTATAAGAACAACCTACGTAGAGGAAGCCAGGCAGCAACACCTCTCCACAGCCTTTATATCAGATCCTGCCTCCATGTTCCTATCCTGCTTGAGTTTCTGTCCTGACCTCCTTCCATGATGAACAATGATTTACAAATGTAAACCAAATAAACTCCCTAAGTTGATTTTGATCGTGGTGTTTCATCATAGCTGTAATAACTCTAACTAGGACAGAGCCATTACTTTAGTTACTTTTCTAGTTATGGTGACCAAATACTTGTCAAGAAATAGTTTAATGGAGGAGAGGTTAATTTTGTCACATTGTCTTAGGTGATACAGTTTTACAATCCTTGATGAGAGATAGGTCATGACAGTGGCCATCTCAGGGTTGGCAGGAGCCTGCTGCAGTTGCTTGCTTATAACTCTGGAAGCAGAGATGGGACAAGAAGTGGCATGGGGCAATAAGACCTCAAGGCTTGCCCCAGTGCTCCTACTTTGTCTAGTGAGTTTCTCTCTCCTAAATGTTTCACAAGCTCCCAGAACAGGGCTGCTAGCAGAGAACTCAATGTTCATACACATGTGCCTATGGGGAGCATTTCCCATTAAACACTGCAGCCATTTGTATGACTCCACTGAGAGGAAGAACTGGAAACTGTACCTGGGACTCCTGTGGACTCTACTTGATAAGCCTCTTCCCTTTGCTAGCTTGTGGCTGTGTCCTTTCACAACCAAACCCTGTGCCTATGAGCAGAATGACTTTCTGAGTTCTGGGAGTCCTGGGGAAGCATTGCACTGAAGGTGACTTTGGGGACCTACCAAATTGGCGTCTTATACTATAGAAATATTAGAGGTCTGGAAATATTTGTAATCAATTTTTACTATGCCTCCCCCATGCCCTATCCACAACAAAACATACAAGCAAGCAAACAATCAATCAAGCAAACCATTTTCCCTTCACACAGACTCAGAAATGTCACTGGATATCCTGAATGGGGTTTTGATGCTTTTCTGTGTGTCCCCAGCAGGGAGGTGGTGGCTAGTTTCCTATGTAAAATATTGTTTCCCCCATTACTAGTGTATCTAAGCCTCATACATAGGGTCTTTCACTAACATTTCCATGGTCATCCTTGGGTAAAATTGGGGAGAAGACTAAGAATATGTCTACCCAGGTATTTTTGCACCCAGCTTAACTACATTGCTTAAGGATCTCTTTTCTTAATTACTGAATTACCTTTCCAAAGGTCTTACAAATAAACCCAATGCTTACTAGTAAAGACTGGCTTAGGACACTCCTTTTAAATGCATTTTCCATCAGTTTAAGAATACAAAACATTGGCTTCTGGAGAGTCTGTATAGACATTATTTGGAGGCTGAAGAGATGGCTCAACAGCTCATAACACCATCTTCTCTTCCAGAGTTTCAATTCTCAGTACCAGAAGTTAGGTTTTTAACCATCTATAACTCTAGCCCCAGAAGATTAGATGCAGGTAGTACACAGACTTACATGCAAGCAAAGCACCTATAAACACTTAAAATACATACAATAAAAAATAAAATAAAATACTTAAAAGGTGTTTGGGAAACAGGTTCCTCAGTGTCCATCTAGAATTCCACTGTGTATGAGGAAGAAGGATGATATGCTTATATTACTCAATATTTTGCCTGAAAAGACAAGAGGATTAAATTGAATTGGAATCAGTTTTTCTTCATTTGGACATTTCTAAGGCTTCTATTTCTGGATTTTGGATAAGCATGCACACTTAGTGCCAACAGTCCTTACCCATCCACTCAAGAGAGGTTTCTGATGCACTTTATAATAACTCCTAGACAGAAATTTTAGACCCCTCAGAATTGTACCGGGCACTTCCTCACTAAGCTGCTTGTACCATTTGGGGAGCTCTTCTGTTCCACCTGGCATATGCCTCCTCAAGTGGCCCTGCATATTGTCCCTTTGCCTTTGGATTCTGTCTTTATTTCTGGGACTATGCAGCTTTCACTATCTCATCACATCTTAATTTAGAACATGAACAAACCATATACCCCATATTTCAGGACTTAAAAGTAGTGCTTACAATGCAATAGCTACTCATTGATCAATGGCTGTTGAGTTCACAAGTGTAGGAAAGCCTTGTTCATTATACTTTCATCTTAGACTGGTCTTAAGGAATGTCAGTTTAGGTCAGAGATGTGACATCTCCTGTTCTTGGCCTGAGCATTTTGATTATTTAAGAGATATCATAAAAAGACCTTTTAAAAGACATAAGAATGGTATTAGAAGGGTTTTTTTCTAAGCAAGTTGCTATCAAATTTTAAAGATGTTTATATAAAATTAATACTTATCAGGAAAATTATAGGTAGAAAATATGCTACATACCATATGAAACAGAAATTGGGCCATGGAAGGGAGGTGAGTGTGAAGCACAGACTTCTTACAAGTTGTCATTCTTCACTTAAAGGGTGCATTCTATTTTGGTAGTATCTCTGCTGCGAGCATTCCCACAGTTTTTTAATAGCTCAGCCTCAGCTGTCAGGAACATTTGTGTTAATTTTTCCTCTTCAGCACACAGGAATGGCTGTGCCTGTTGTTTGCAGATACCAAATTCTGCTTCCTAATAATGTGACTGAAAGTGTCCATCAACCAGAGCTCTAAAAGTATCCTTGTATTTCTTGAGAAGCTGGGGATGCTGGATGTTAGGAGACTTATCTGCTGCATTAAATATTACACTAAAATTGAAATGGAACAGTGGACTTATTTGGAAACTGCATTTCTGTTGCTGTTGTTAGTAGGTTCTGTTAATAATGACAAGATGATACCATGTGATTATCTTTTTAGGCTTTGGTTTTAGTTTCATAATGAGAAGCCTTTGTAGATCTGAAACCATTAGCTATATGTGGGCAATAGGCACATTGAGGATTAAGACTTCTTCTGCATATTCCAATGGATTCAAATGCTTCCTTTTCTCAGAACATTATTTGAATGTATTCTACAGTAGATATATTAATTCACTACTGATTCTGTCAGTTATCTCAAGTATTACAGATTTAGACAATAACAGTCTGGCACTACAGTCCTGTGCATTATCAATCAAATGTAGGTGATGTATTTTCTTGTAGTTGGGTTCCACAGTGCCAAATTAAAGGTGTTGAAAAGTCTTCCAGAGGTTGTAGTTGTGGTTTTGCCCATTAGAGGTTGTTCAAAAAAGGTTCTTGTACTCGCTTTGCCTTTTCCTTCAGATTCTAAGCTTTTAGAGAGTACTTGCGTTCGCTGACATTTGTCCCCTTCCACCACTCCCTGGGGAAGGTCTTCATGCACACTAGAAAAGTGATGTTCTGAATCTTATTCCCATAGATTCTACCTCCATATTTAATGTCAGAAATGTTGATCTGAGTCCAGTTTTTGCTTCAACCACCTCTTTAGTCTCATCTTTCTTCTGTTTCTTTTGTTGTTGTTGCAACTCTTTCCTGGATCCAGTAAGAAGAATTTGCTCAAAGTGGTTGCAGTAATGCTTATATAATTTATCATAAACTACATATCTTAATGCCCATAACCTGAATTATATGTGAAAAGTACATAGATTGTTAAGCAATTGACTAATTAAATATTGAGAATTCAGTGTAAACATTAGTATCCCATTTAGCAGAAGTATTATAGTTTGGATATGAAGTGTGTTCATGAAGTGTTCATGTGATATTGGCTTGCCTCCCCAACTTGTGGAGCTAATGAGAAGTGATTGGTGATAACAATCAGTTGACAACGCATTAAGGAATTCATAGTTAATTGGACTCTTATTAAACAGTAATTACTAGTAGGAAGAAGGACATTGAAAATCAGTCTTTGTAGATTGATTTTGGATCTTTCTTCTCTCTTCCTCCCTGCTTCCTAACTACCGTAATGTTAGCTGCTATGCTCTGCTATGTAGATGTTGATATTTTATTTTATATTTGAACTTGGTCTTTGTTAAGGAAATCTAGAGTGACAAAGGAACATGACCTTGGGCTGAGGGCTATAGTAGTGGCAGTGCCATCCATGTGCAGGCTCAGGCAGTGGACAACATTGTCTGGTTGCTTGATATATGCACATTTTTGATCATTTGAGAATAGATAAAGGAAAGGCAGTACCTGACTCCTGGGTAGGTGGCCGATTTTTAACTAGGCAGATAAAGGCACAGTGGATGTTAGAAACACCAGAATAAGCAGCTGGGTCATAGGCCACATATGAAACAGAAAATATGGATGCCCACAAGGGCAAGTGAGTTTGCTAATAACCATCATGAATGTGAACATTGACTTCCAGGAGACTATGTAATTACCAATAAACTTGTCAGTAAATTATTGTGAGATAAAGGCAATGTGGATGCTATAATAGCAGAGTTATTATAATTCTGTGCTAACATTCTCTAAGCTTTTAATATATTCCCATATTTTACTAAACCTACCAGCTTACAGTCAAGAATTAAATTTAAACATCTTTGCCTTTGACTAAAAATAATAATGATTCTTAAATTTTTATGGTGTACCAAGTAAGCTAACTACATAGGAGCATAGCCTGGATACTACCTTTTTTCTTGTTACTGAAGATATATCAATAGAAGGCACAGAATGTAGGGGATTCTCAGACATTTACTCTCCCTCTTCTCCAAATCCAATCTCTCACTATTGTTCTCAGTGCTGGAGCAGACTACCTGCTTCAGTCTCTTCTTCTTCTTAGTCCATATCTACATCAGATCACTCAGTTCTTTTCCTATAGCCCCCTTCATGACCCCATTTCTTTGACTTAGCTGACATCTTCCACAGACACTCCCTGAGAACTCTTTGGCTTTGTGGCAGGGAAGCAGATAAGCCAGGGAAACAAGTAGGTAATCTTTCGATCTTTAATGTCTTCCCTCTCCTTCAACCTCAATCCCTTAGCCACATTCCTAGCTCTGACATAGACAACCGCTGTGGACTCTCCTTCATCTCGACCCTTATTCCTAGGGGACTAAGTAGATCCCAGTAGCACACTGTGATGTCCTCCCTCCTGTGGATGCCCTCTGCATCGCCCCCTTTCCTATGTGTTCTTTGGAAAGTCAGTTGTGTTGGATGGAATTTTGCTGGGTCAAACATGTGAAGGGGTGTTTTCCAGAAGCAGACACAGGTATAAGGATGTTCTGCTAAAGCAAGTATGTGAAAGGACATGGGATGAAGGATTTTTCCCTAATGACGGGAATGTATTGGTACACCTTACATTGTGTAGTTGAGCTCCATTTTTTGGGACTCTATAAAGAGAAATGCACCAAAAATACTTCTGCTTGTGGCTTCTTGCTACTTCCCTGGACTCATGTTGATTGGTAGAGTAATTTCAACTGATATAATCTCAGGTGCTAAGGCAAGAGTGGAGGACACGTGATGTTTTGAGGGGGTATAAATAGGACTCAAGGTACAGTGAGAGGAACTTGCTTCACTTGTTGGTTTCACATCTTCACTAATCTTTGCTTCACTGAGAGAGGGACAGCAATGAACTTCTGGTGTTTCTGTTGGTCATGGTCCCTTCTGCTGACTTGTACCAATTCATCTGGGGCCTGGCTGTCTCTGTTTGGTGGTGCCACTGCTGCTAATTTGTGTTTTCTATCCTGATTCTACCAAACTGGACTGCTGGTATATTCATGAAGTATTTGCGAGTGGATTGAGCTATGGCTGCTGACCTGTGAACTAAACTGCCGATTTCCTAATAACACGGACGGAATTTGCTCCAAATAATAATTTCTAAACAGGACCACTTCCCCCATACCCTTTTTTTCCCACTACCTCTGGTAAACAGAGGACTAGAAGGGATGGTTAAGAACCATCATTAAAAGTAGCTCTTTGAAAAAATTAAAGCTACAATCTGACAACATAGACTTTAAAGTAAACTAATAGATAAGAAAGGTCACTATGTGCTCATCATGGGAAAAATCCACCAAGATAATATAAAACATCTTTGCAACAAACACAAGAGCATAAAAGTTCATAAAGAAAACATTGTTACAGCTTAAATTACATATCAATCTTCACACAATGATAGTGTGTGTTTCAATACCCAACTCTGACCAATAGCCAGGTCACCAAGACAAAAATTAAACACTGAAAGGCCGGAGCTAACTGATGTCATAAAAAGTGGACCTAACAGATATTAATAAAAAATTTCACTCAATCACAAAAGAATATACTTTTAAAAAAATCAGCAGTTAATTGAACTTTCTCGAAAACTAACCATGCACTCTTACACAAAGCAAGTTTTAACAAGAAATTTGAAATAACACTATTTTTTTTTTTTTTTTTGGCATCATGGATTAAAGCTGGGTATCAACAACAGAAGAAACCACAGAAAGTTTACCAACTCATGGAAAGTGAACAACTCATCACTGAATGAAAACTAGGTTAAGAAAGAAATTAGGAGAAAAATGAAAAGCTTTCTATACTTGAATGAAAATGAAAATAAAGCATACCCAAATTTACAGAACATGATAAAGGCAGTTCTAAGAGTGAATTTCCTGTAAATAATTGCCCACATAAATAAATTAGAGAGACATTAGTAATTTAATAGCATACCTCAAGAATCTCTAAAACAAAAGGAGAAATTTTTCACAAAAAAAACCTAGGTGGTAAGAAATAATTAAACTCTGGGTTGAAATCAATAAAGTAGAAATGAATAAACAAAATAAACAACACAAAAGATTAATGACTAACCCTCAACCAATTAATTAAAAGGTAGATAAAAGATGCAAATTAACAAAAATACAGACAAATGGGGAGTATAATAACAAAGCCAAGGAAATTCAGAAAATTATAAAGACATACATTAAAGATATGTATGCCACCAAACTGGAAAATCTAAAACAAATGGATAATTTGATCAATATGTGCCACTTACCAAAGTTAAATTAGGAACAGATAAGCAAGTTAAGCAGACCATTGTGAAATAGATGTGTTAATTAAAAATCTCTGAACCAAAAAATTCCAGGGTCCAGATTTATACCAAACTAATCCAACTCTCCATGGCCTTACAGTCTACCTAACCTCTGGTTATATGGATTCTAGCTTGTTTCTTAGGGAATTATCAGTTATCATCCATATATAATGAATGCATACCATGTTTGTCTTTGTGAGTATCAGAGAGTTCACTAAAGATGATCTTTGTTCTCCTTCCATCCATTAACCTGCAAATTTCATGATTTAATTTTTTAAGGGCTGAGTAATAACCCATTGTATAAAATGTACCACTTCTTTTATCCACTCATTTGTTTATGGGCATATATGTTGTTTCCAACTACTGATTATTATAAATAGAGCAGCAATTAACTTGGTTGAACAAGGTAAACACTAACTCAGTTACAAACTTTTGAATCTACAAGAGTTTTCTTGCAAGATATGCTGGTACAACAGTTGCATAAAACTTGTGGAAGTAAACAACTAATATCTGATTTGACTGAAGGTCCACTTTGTGAGGTGGAGCCTGTAGCTAACACTACTCAGGTCGCCAAGAACCTGAGACTTGATAGGAGAGGGACATAGGAAAAAACAAATATTGATGTTCTGCTAAAAGAACATAGCAATAAAATGATTCCTAATGACATTTTGCTATACTCATAGATCAGTACATTGCTCTGTCATTATCAGAGAAGCATCCTTCTATAGAGATGGGAATAAATACAAAGATCTGCAACCAAACAATATGCAGAGATTTGGAAACCTTGGAACATTCTGACCTAAAAGGGGTTCAAGACATCATGGGTAAGAGAAGATGACAATTGTTTAAGATCAGAGGGAATGGAGGATGCCGAGAAATTAAGGTCTTCTAGACACAGCAGTGTTAGAGTACATATGAATTTGCAGAGACTGAGGCCCTATACACAGGTCCTGCATGGGTCTTCACCAGATGGAGTCTTAGAATTGAAAGAAGAAGTGGACACAGGCTATCATACCTAACCCAGAGCCTTCAGTAACTCCAATTAATAATCAGTTGCAAATGAAAAATTAGTTTTCTCCATAGGAGTTTCATTGAAGAAACAATCTACTCTTAGTTGTAGGTCCAATGTCCAATAGTAGATGGTAAACAGAAGACAAACTGAAGGGCATCTTTGGGGTTCATTGTCTCATAATGTTAATTCAGTTTTTGTAAAATGTCCTTTATGTATATATTACCAGTTTGGGGATTTTTATGAGTTTTCTGTGTGTACAAGCATATGTGTCTGTGTCTATATGGATTTTTGTGCTTCTTTCTTTGGATCTTTTTCTTGTTTTTATTTTTTATTTTGCCTATTTTCATTAGATTTAAAATTATTTAAGTTTCTAAATTATTATTCCTTAGATTACTGATTTCTAATAAGAGACAGAAAGTGTGTGGATATGGATCAGAGGGAGGTAGAAATGAACTGAGAGAAGTAGAGGAAGAGAAAAATTTTAGCCAGAATATATTCTATGAAAAAACCCATTTTCAATTTAAGAAAAAGAAGGTGAAGTATGTTGGATTCTGTACAAATTATGAAATCTTAGTTTTGTTTTATTATATGATTCTGGAAAGCTTAAAATATTTCAGAAAATATATAAAAATGGTACAGTATAGATTTAAAATTAAATTCAGATTTGTCTGAAACTATGTTTCAGTATTTCTTTTATACTTCACAAAAGGCATCAGTTATAGATACAACAAATTTTTATAATAATGATTTATAAAATGTTTGACACAATTTGTCACAGAAATTTTGTGTATTTATTTATTTGTTTATTTATTTACTTTATATCCTAATGACACCCACCCATCCCACCCTTCCACCCCTACTCCCAGTCCTACCCTTACAAATATCTTCCCCATTTAAATTCTTTCCTTCTCCTTGGGAATACCTTGGGACAAGTCACTGTAGGTCTAAGTGCATCCTCTCCCATTGAGGCCCAACTAAATAGTCCAATTAGGGGAGGGGATTCAATGGCAGGTCACTGAGTCAGAGACATTCCCTGCTCCAATTGTAAAGGGACTCACATGAAGACCAAGCTGCGCATCTGCTATAAATGTGTAGGAGGCCTAGGTCCAGTCTCTATATGCTCTTTGGTTGGTGTTTCAGTCTCTGTGAACATCCATGGGCCTAAGTTACTTGACCTTGTAGGTCTTTTTATGGTGTCCTTGACCCCTCCAACTTGCTAAGCTCTATACCCCACTCTTCCACAATGCTCCTCGAGCACCACCTAATGTTTGGCTGTGGAGCCTTGCATCTGTTTCTGTACACTGCAGGATCAAGCCTCTCAGGAGACAGTTATGCTAGGCTTTATCTGCAAGCATACCAAAGTATCAAATAAATATTGGCTGTCTTCCATGGGATGTGTTTCAAGTTGGACCAGTCATTGGCTAGCCATTTCCTCAATCTCTGCTCTATCTTGTAGGCCTGACAAATTTTGAGGTGAAGGTTTTGTGGGTGGATTCCACTGTAATCCTCCCTGTTACAGGAGGTAATCATTTCAGTCTCCATATACCCAGCTGGTAGAAATCTCAGATAGGGCCACTGCTATAGACTCCCCAGAACCTGACCAGTCCCATGTCTCTAGCTATTCCCAGAGATGCTCCACCCCCCAGCCCTCTCCCATACCCCCTCTCCTTATACCTGATCCTTACCCCTATTCTCCTCCTCACCCCCTCCCACCCAGAGCTGTCCCTCCACCACTTCTGATGACTATTTTGTTTCCCCTTCATTAGAGAATATTTTCAGAAGTAAAAATCTATAAAAAAATTCACATTAGATTTTCATAGTAAGAGATATCATGTGTGACATTAAGTGAGAATGGAGTTTCCCAAAATCCTATTCTTTGTAATCTAAAAATTTTTACAAAAGTAAAAATTAGAAAACTTGTATGGGTAATTAAGAAACTATATTAAAATTTAAAAAGAAAAAAAGAAAAAAATCTACAACAGCCCTATTAAAGTCTGTATTAACTCTCTGAAAAAAAGAAACTATATTAATAAAATATTATTTTTGCAAATATCTGGACTTGAAGTGTCAAAAATCTTTACTCACTATGGAACTGTCATTTAATGTCACTGTATGACTCCATCTCACTCCAATCATAATGGCCATATAGATGACAGCAAATACTGACATGATTGTACTGAAAGAGGAACTTTATACACAGTTGGTTAGAGTGTAAATTATAACATTCAATTTGAAAATCAGTCTGGAGTTTTCTTTAAAGGACTAAAACTAGAATTTTCATGTACCCAACTATGTCATTCCTGACCTATGAAAATACCCAAAAATACGATATATTCTACTACATAGAGAGCTGAGCATCCATCTTTGTTCCTGTTGTATTCAGAGCAGCTAAGAAACAGAATCAGTGTAAGTATCTGTCAATTGATGAATGGATAAGAAAAATGTGGTACATATACACCTAAACTCAGCTATGAAGAAAAATAAAATCATGAAATTTCCAGGGAAATGAAGGAAACTGGAAAAACTGTTACTGTGTGAGAAAACTCAAGCTCAGAAAGACACACGCCACATACTCCTTCCCTCACACAGAAGGTAGCCTGAAATCTTTTGTTCTGTATGTGTAACTTCAAATGCAAGAAGAAACCAGGAAGCTAGAAAGAGGAATTTTCAGGAGAGATATTAAGTGAGAGGAATAGGAGATTGTAGGTAAACTGAAAATCATGAGATGGAATACTGGGGGGGCGAGATTGCTTAACCAGGGAGAGGCATGAGATCACAGATGACTTAGGGGGAGAAGGGCAGAGAAAACACAAAAGAAGCACATATAAAGAGCCATACAGAAGCTTACTACCTCACATCAAAACTGACAAAATAGAGGAATAATGGAATCCATGTGAAATGGAAAAGAAAGAGGAAATACTGAATATTAAAACACTCTGTGGTGTTGGGAGAGAGGAGGGAAGAGTAGGCAGCATCCAAATTAAAGATTTATGAAAAAGCCTTATGGACACCCACTACTTATTAGACTAATTTAAAATTACAGTTTTAAGGAAAAAAGTGTTTGAACAGAATTACCCCATGTGCCCAGACAATGGAGCTCCCATACTACTTGGGCTATTAAATGAAAGCTGTAGTACAAAAGAGAGTAGTACTCACACCTTACTATGAGCGACTTGTCAGGGATGCTCCAGAGGTCTCCAACACAACACAGGTTCCTGTCATTGCTCCTAGTTACTCACCATTCGAAAACTGAGCTTGCTGAGAGCTGAATCCACAATAGACTTGTGACTTACTTTTAGTTCATAAACTCCTTGAATTTTGAAACCAAAACTCTACTGCTATAGAATTTTGTGTTTCCTTTTCTGGAAATATCACTATAATAAATAAAAATGAATGTATAAAGAGATAATGGTGTTCCTATGTTTTAAGAAGTTAGCTGAGATATTCATCATTGAATGAATGGATAAAGATATTCACATACACATACACTGAATTATTTTTAAGGGGTAAATTTTTTAAATATGCTTTATTTATTTTCAGTTTATCTGGACTGCTGTTTTGCCTGCATGTCTGTGGGAACATGTCTGATTCACCGGAACTGAAGTTACAGACAGGTATGGACTGCCATGTGGGTGCTGGGAATTAAACCTGGGTTCTCTGGAACAGGAGCCACTATCCAGTACTCTTTACTGTTGAGACAATTCTCTAGCCCCTATAAAGAGTTATTTTATTTTTTATTTTTTGATACTTTATTTACATTTCAAATGTTTTTTCCATTCTAGGTCTCCCCTTGGGAAACCCCCTTTTCCCTCCCCCTTCCTCTGCCCCTATGAGGGTATTCCCCCACCCACCCACCCACTTCCCTCTTCCCACCTTGACATTCCCCTTTACTGGGGCCTTTAACACCCTCAAGCGCAAGGGCCTTTCCTCCCCCTGACGGCCAACAAGGCCCTCCTCTGCACCATGAGTCCCTCCATGTGTATTCTTTGGTTGGTGGTCCAGTCTCCGGGAGCATCAGGCCAGTTGACATTGTTGGTCCCTCCATGGGGCTGCAAACTCCCTCAGCTTATTCAGTCCCTTCTCCAACTCCTCTATCTGAGACCCCACGCTCAGTCCAACAATTGCTGTGAATTGAATCTTGGGTATTCTGAACTTTTGGGCTAATATCCACTTATTAGTGAGCACATACTGTGTTCATTCTTTTGTGACTGAGTTACTTCACTCAGGATGATATTTTCAAGTTCCATCCGTTTGCCTGCAAATTTCATGAAGTCATTGTTTTTAATAGCTGAATAGTATTCCAATGTGTATATATACCATATTTTATGTATCCATTCCTCTGTTGAGGGACATCTGGGTTGTTTCCAGTTTGCAATGCCACCAGGAATGGAGGAATGTTCCTCTTTCTCCACATCCTCGCCAGCATCTGCTGTCACCAGAGTTTTTTATCTTAGCCATTCTGACTGGTGTGAGGTGGAATCTCAGGGTTGTTTTGATGTGCGTTTCCCTGATGACTAAGGATGATGAGCATTTCTTTAGATGCTTCTCAGCCCTACGAGTTTCCTCAGTTGAGATTCTCTGTTTAGCTCTGTTCCCCATTTTTTGATAGGGTTATTTGGTTATCTGGAGTCTAACTTCTTGAGTTCTTTGCATATATTGAATATTAGCCCTCTATCGGGCATAGGATTGGTAAAGATCTTTTCCCAATCTGTTGGTTGCTGTTTTATCCTATTGATAGTGTCCTTTGCCTTACTGAAGCTTTGCAATTTCATGAGGTTCCATTTGTCGATTCTTGATCTTAGAGCATAAGCCATTGGTCTTCTGTTTAGGAACTTCTCCCCTGTACACATGTGTTCGAGACTTTTCCCCACTTTCTCTTCTATTAGATTCAGTGTATCTGGTTTTATGTGGATGTCCTTGATCCACTTGGACTTGAGCTTTGTACATGGAGATAGGAATGGATAGATTCACATTCTTCTACATGTAGACTGCCAGTCGAACCAGCACCATTTGTTGAAAATGCTGTCTTTTTTCCACTGGGTGGTTTTAGCTCCTTTGTCTAAGATCAAGTGACTGTAGGTGTGTGGTTTCATTTCGGGGTCTTCAATTCTATTCCATTGATCTACCTGCCTGTCGCTGTACCATACCATGCAGTTTTTATCACTACTGCTCTGTAGTACACCTTGAGTTCAGGGATACTTATTCCCCCAGAAGTCCTTTTATTGTTGGAAATAGTTTTTGCTATCCTGGGTTTTTTGTCATTCCATATGAATTTGAGAATTGCACTTTCTAAGTCTATGAAGAATTGAGTTGCAATTTTGATGGGGATTGCATTGAATCTGTAGATTGCTTTTGGCAGGATGGCCATTTTTACTATATTATTCCTGCCAATCCATGAGCATGGGAGATATTTCTGTCTTCTGAGGTCTTCTTTAATTTCTTTCTTCAGAGACTTGTTCCACTTGTTTGGTTAGAGTCACAGCAAGATATTTTATATTGTTTGTGTCCATTGTGAAGGATGTAATTTTCCTAATTTCATTCTCAGCCTGTTCATACTTTGAGTATAGGAAGACTATTGATTTCTTTAAGTTAATTTTATGTCCAACCACTTTGCTGAAGTTGTTTATCAGTGGTAGCAGTTCTCTGGTGTAGGTTTTCAGATGACTTACGTATATTATCATATCATCTGCAAACAGTGAAATTTTGATTTCTTCCTTTCCAATTTGTATTCCTTTGACCTCCTTTTGTTGTCTAGTTGCTCTAGCTAGAACTTCAAGTACTATATTAAATAGATAGGGAGAGAGAGGGCAGCATTTTCTAGTCCCTGATTTTTGTGGAATTTCTCAAGTTTCTCTCCATTTAGTTTGATGTTGGCTACTGGTTTGCTGTATATAGCTTTTACTATGTTCAGGTATGGGCTTTGAATTCCTGATCTTTCCGAGACTTTTATCAAGAAGGGATGTTGAATTTTGTCAAATGCTTTTTCAGCATCTAAGGAAATGACCATGTGGTTTTTTTTATTTGAGTTTGTTTATGTAGTGGATTAAATTGATGGATTTCCCAGTATAGAACCATCCCTGCATCCCTGGGATGAAGCCTACTTGATCATGGTGAATGATCGTTTTGATGTGTTCTTGGATTCAGTTTTTGAGAATTTTATTGAGTATTTTTGCATTGACATTCATAAGGGAAATTGATCTGAAGTTTTCTTTCTTTGTTGGGTCTTTGTGAGGTTTTGATATCAGTGTAACTGTGGCCTCATAGAATGAATTGGGTAGTGTTCCTTCTGTTTCTATTTTGTGGAAGGGATTGAAGAATATTGGTATTAGGTCTTATTTGAAGGTCTGATAGAATTCTGCACTAAACCCATCTGGTCCTGGGATCTTTTGGTTGGGAGACATTTAATGACTGCTTCTATATCTTTAGGCATTATAGGACTGTTTAGATGGTTTATCTGATCCTGATTTAACTTTGATATTTGGTATCTGTCTAGAAAATTGTCTGTTTCATCCAGATTTTCCAATTTTGTTGAGTATAAGCTTTTGTAGTAGGATCTGATGATTTTTTGAATTTCTTCAGATTCTGTTGTTATATCTTCCTTTTCATTTCTGAGTTTGTTAATTTAGATATTGTCTTTGTGCCCTCTGGTTAGTCCGGCTAAGGCTTTATCTATCTTGTTGATTTTCTCAAAGTACCAGCTCCTGGTTTTGTTGATTCTTTGTATAGTTCTTTTTGTTTCTACTTGGTTGATGTCAGCCCTGAGTTTAATTATTTCCTGCCTTCTACTCCTTTTGGGTGTATTAGCTTCTTTTTGTTCTAGAGCTTTCAGGTGTGCTGTTAAGCTGCTAGTGTATGCTCTCTCCAGTTTCTTTTTGGAGGCAATCAGACCTATGAGTTTTTCTCTTAACACTGCTTTCATTGCGTCCCATAAGTTTGGGTATGTTTACTTTCATTTTCATTAACTTCTAGGAAGTCTTTAATTTCTTTCTTTATTTTTTCCTTGACCAAGTTATCATTGAGTAGAGCGTTGTTCAGCTTTCATGTGCATGTGGGCTTTCTGTCATTGTTGTTGCCATTGAAGACCAGCCTTAGTCTGTTAGGACGCATGGGATTATTTCAATCTTCATATTTTTTTGAGGATTGTTTTGTTACCAATTATATGGTCAGTTTTGGAGAAGGTACCATGAGGTGCTGAGAAGAAGTATATTTTTTTGATTTAGGATGAAATGTTCTACAGATATCTTTTAAATCCATTTGGTTCATAACATCTGTTAGTTTCACTGTGTCTCTGTTTAGTTTGTGTTTCCATGATTTGTCCATTGATGAGAGTGGGATGTTTAATTCTCCCACTATTATTGTGTGAGGTGCTATGCATGCTTTGAGCTTTAGTAAAGTTTCTTTTATGAATGTGGGTGCCCTTGCATTTGGAGCATAGATGTTCAGAATTGAGAGTTCTTCTTCGTAGATTTTTCTTTTGATGAGTATGAAGTGTCCTTCCTTATCTCTTTTGATGACTTTTGGCTGAAAGTCCATTTTATCGGAAATTAGAATGGCTACTACAGCCTGTTTCTTGGGACCATTTGCCTGGAAAATTGTATTCCAGCTCTTTACTCTGAGGTAGTGTTTGTCTTTAACCCTGAGGAGCATTTACTGTATGAAGCAAAATTCTGGGTCCTGTTTATGTATCCAGTCTGTTAGTCTATTCTTTTTATAGGGGAATTGAGTTGTTTGATGTTAAGTGATATTAAGGAATAGTGATTGTTGCTTTCTGTTGTTTTCAATGTTTTCTGGGTTTTTTGTTTTTTTGTTTTTTTGTTTTTTTTCGAGACAGGGTTTTTCTGTGTAGCACTGGCTGTCCTGGAACTCACTCTGTAGACCAGGCTGGCCTGGAACTCAGAAATCCACCTGCCTCTGCCTCCCGAGTGCTGGGATTAAAGGCTTGTGCCACTACTGCCTGGCTTCAATGTTATTTTTATGTTTGTGTGGCTATCTTCTTTGGGATTTGTTGAAAGATTACTTTCTTGCTTTTATTTAGAGTGTAGTTTCTTTCCTTGTGTTGGCCTTTTCCATCTATTATCCTTCGTAGGACTGAGTTTGTGGAGACATATTGTGTAAATTTGGTTTTGTTGTAGAATATCTTGGTTTCACCATCCATGGTAATTGAGAGTTTTGCTGGGTATAGCAGCTTGGGCTGGCAGTTGTGTTCTCTTAGAATCTGTATGAAATCTGTCCATGATCTTCTAGCTTTTATAGTCTCTGGTGAGGTGTCTGGTGTAATTCTGATAGGTCTGCCTTTATATGTTACTTGACCTTTTTCCCTTCCTGCTTTTAATATTCTTTCCTTGTTTTGTTCATTTTGTGTTTTGACTATAATGTGATGGGAGGAATTTCTTTTCTGATCCAATCTATTTGGTGTTCTGTAGACCTCTTGTATGTTTACGTTCATCTCTTTCTTTAGGTTAGGGAAATTTTCTTCTTTAATTTTGTTGATGATATTTACTGGTCCTTTAAGTTGGGAATCTTCACTCTCCTCTATACCTATTATCCTTAGGTTTGGTCTTCTCATTGTGTCCTGGATTTCCTGGATGTTTTGGGTTAGAAGCTTTTTGCATTTTGCATTTTTTTGTGTCTTAGTCAGGGTTTCTATTCTTGCACAAACATCATGATCAAGATGCAAGTTGGGAAGGAAAGGGTTTATTGAACTTACACTTCCATGCTGCTGTTCATCACCAAAGGAATTCAGGACTGGAACTTAAGCAGGTCAAGGAGCAGGAGCTGATGCAGGGGCCATGGAGGAATGCTGCTTACTGGCTTGCTTCTCCTGGCTTGCTCAGCTGGCTTTCTCATAGAGCCCAAGACTACCAGCCCACAGGTTGTACCACTCACAAGGGGCCCTCCCCCCTTGATCACTAATTGAGAAAATGCCTTACTGGTGCATCTCATGGAGGTATTTTCTCAACTGAAACTCCTTTCTCTGGAATAACTCCAGCTTGTGTCAAGTTGACACACAAAACTAGCCAGTACACTTTGACTGTTGAGTTAGTGTTTTCTGTGGTATCTTCCACACCTGAGATTCTCTCTTCTATCTCTTGTATTCTGTAGGTGATGCTTGCATTTATGACTCCTGATCTCTTTCTTAGGTTTTCTAACACCAGGGTTGTCTCCCTTTGTGATTTCTTTATTGTTTCTATTTCCATTTTTAGATCCTGGATGGTTTTCTTCATTTCCTTCACCTGTTTGATTGTGTTTTCCTGTAATTCCACCTGTTTGATTGTGTTTTCCTGTAATTCTTTAAGGGATTTTTATGTAATTCTTTAAGGGATTTTTCCTCTTTAAGGGCTTCTAGCTGTTTACCTGTGTTCTAATGTATTTCTTTAAGGGAGTTATTTATTTCCTTCTTAAAATCTTCTATGATCATCATAAGATGTGATTTTAAATGTGAATCTTTCTTTTCTGATGAGTTGGGGTATCCAGGGCTCGCTGTGTTGGGAGAACTGGGTTCTGATGATGCCAAGTTGCCTTGGTTTCTGTTCCTTATGTTCTTGTCCTTGCCTTTCACCATCTGTTTATCTCTGTTGTTAGCTGGTCTAGCTCTCTCTGACTGTGGCTTGTCCCTCCTGCAAGCCTCTGTGTCAGTATTACTTGGAGGTTAGCTCTCTCTGAGAGGAAATTGGGTTTTGAGAGCTGTAGTACAGGGTCAGCTCTGGGGTGTAGACAGAAACCAGAAGGATTCTGTCCCCAGCTGTTCTTTGGTTCCAGTGTCCTGATGACTCTGCAAGGGTCCCTCTTGATCCAGTGAATTTGAACAGAAGTGGTGGTCTTGCCTGTGCTCGAAGGTGTGTTGGCACTCCTGGGAGACCAGCTCTCTCCTGGCACTATTTGAGTATGGAGCCCTGTGTCACAGGATCAGCTCCCCAGCTGCAGAAGGAAACTGGAAGACCAAGCCTCAGTCCCTGTGTCCTGAGTGTTCAGGGAAGGTCCCGCTGAGCAGAGGTGCTGGCCTTACCCCACTTACAGGCTTGTCCACAGTTCTGGGAGCCTAGCTTTCTCCTGATGCTATTTGGCTACAGAGCCCTGCGGCCCAGGCTGAGGTTCCCAGCCACAGATGGAAACCACAAGGCTCCTGTCCCTGGCTGCTCCTAGGTCCCTGTGTCCTGAGGATTCCGGCGGGTTCTGCTGCGCAGTTCTGCTTGTCTTACCTCCACTCACAGGCTTGTCCACCCTCCTGGGAGGCTAGCTTTCTCCTGGTGCTGTTTGGCTATGGAACCCTGTTGCCCAGGCTGACGTCCTATAAAGAGTTATTATTTGTCTTCAAAACTAATTAAATTTTATCCTATATGGAATTCTGTCAAGTAAAGTAAACCAGATTTAGGGAGACATAGAAAGACAGATTCCTAGAGAACAAGAAGGAAAGAGTTCATAGTGTCTGGATGTAGAGAGCTGGTAAATATGATTGAGATAAAAAAGCTGAGCACCGTGATTTGATTGTCACATACTGTATACATGGATCTGATTGTCATCCGGTGCCATCAATACATATAGCTTTTCCATGTCAGTCAGTAAAGCTTCAATAGATGCTTTAAAACAATGATGACTTGATCAAATTATTTATTTCAAATACCTAGCTTCACTTGTAATTAGCTAGAAGATCTTGAAAGAGGGACTTAATTTTCTGTAAAGGGGACTACATCTATTTGTTTCATAGGCATTGATGATTCCAAATAACTCTGTATAAGCTTCGCATCTCTCAGTCCCCTTACAGGCTGAAGAATGGGCTGAATCCTGTTTTACTGTGTGTGTAAGGCTAGGCTACAGTTAGAATAGTTAGTATGTTTCTATTCTGGGCATTAAAGTTGATTTCAGAAATTAATTTAGTGCTCATTGGTTAACTTTGTAACATTTGATATTAATTTGTGTCCTTAATCTCTTTAGAAAAAAAAAAAGTGGTGTTAAGGCTTTTAAATTTCACACTCCTACCATTCTGATAAAAATAACACTGCATTATAATATGAACATTGAATTTTAGGTGGATTTGAGTTAATTTCGGGGCTTTATTTTTACTGGATCTATTGTTTGCTTGTCTTGAATACCATTTGGTTTTTACCCTCATGCCCTTGCATCTGGTAATGTGAACACTATTGAATGTCCTTCCTTCTTAGAGTTATAGGAGTAACTCTTGCGTAAGTTTACTTTGTATAAAAGAAAGATTGCAATCATCTAGCTTCGAAAACTTTTTTATGTTATTTTATTGTAATTTAGTTCAATTTATAGGTTATTTTATAATAAATCAATATCTTTGAAGTGATGTTTTTAATTTAAAAATGGTACAGGTTTTCATGTTTTCAAAGACTGTACTTTTCTGTGCAATAAGTAGCTTTATATAACTGTTGGACATCATGTGTCAGAGATGCTCTAAGAATTCAGTCTTTGTAGATTGTGCCTATTACTGTGTGTTTCCTCCATAGAACCATCTTGGCTTCATTAAACTGCATTTATAAAATTTAGAAGTAGTCTTGAGCCCAGTACCTTAAGATCTAAAGGCACAAGTTGCTGGTGAATAATAGAAAAAGTTTAAAACAATTGCCAGAAAAAAAAAGCATCTTGTAGCACACACTCAGAACTATATTTCTTTTGAGACCAGAATGAAATCCCCAAAGAAAACATGCATTTGTGTACTATAACACCTGCTGTCAAGTTAACAAGAACATATGCTTTTTTCATTATTTTTTTTTTTTTTTGGTGACACTATAATCAGTAGAAAAAAATCACTGCATGACTGATTGAATGTAAAGGTAGAAAGTTTACTTCATGCTGTTCCAAGCAGATATATCTCTTAGCTATCATTCTGTCACATCCATGAAATTATTAGACATTAAAATGTCTTTAAAAATTACTATTCGGACCAACCCATCAAATAGTTCAGTTTGGCCTTTGACAGTTTACATAGATTATTTTTCGGAGCTACCTTGTGTCAGCTGATGAAGAGTTTCTTAGTGAATGGCTTGAGAAACTCTCTCCAGGTAAAACAAGAGATGCAATCAATGAAATACGAACCACTTGTGATAGTTTTCACTGTCACTCAGTATGTACAAAGTGACAAGAACTTTTCAGCAGGTTCATAAAGTCTGTGGTTTTAGATAGATGTGGGTAAGTCAGACATGGGACATATAGACATAAAGTGAACAATAGTGTCGTGTGTGGAATAAACACAAGGCTCTTGTAGATGCTTGACTGAAATAAGGAAGGTATTACCAAGAACATACATACCACTTTTGAAATGTTTGTAGGGAAATTTTCATAGTATATTTCATCTCTTCATTAATTGGAAAGCATAGTGGTAAAGAAAACAAACAAACAAACAAACAAATCTATTCATAACAATTGAATGGAACCAATGGCTGTAATGTCTGCACAAAAATAAGAGCCAAACCATGATGATTTCTAAATAGATACTGTTGTCAATCAATTATATAAGAGCAAAAAAATAGGATGACTACTTTAGTTCACAAATTATTTAGCCTTATTTATTTTTTATTTTATTTTATGTGTATGGTAGCCATAGGTTCATAGAGACTGGTACTATTGGGAGGTGTGGCTTTGTTGGAGGAGGTGTGGCATTGTTGGAAAAAGTGGGTCAGGGGGTGGGCTTTGAGTTCACAGAAGTCCAAACCAGGGTTAGTGTATCTCATTCTCTTTCTGTTGCCTGTGGATCCATATGTAGAACTCTCAAGGGCTTCTCTAGCATCTTGGCTGCCTGAGTGTCACCATGCTTCCTGCCATGATAATAATGAACTAAATCTCTGAACTGTAAGCCAGCCCCAATTAAATTTTTGTTGCTGTTATTGTTTTTGCTTTTTAAATAAGAGTTGTAGTTCTTATGATGTCTCTCCACAGCAATAGAAATCCAAACTAAGACAATGTGTATGGTTTTTTTTTTTGTTTTTTTGTTTTTGTTTTGCCTAAGTATACGTCTGTGTGTCACCTACATACCCATACAGACAAGAAGAGAACTTTGGAGGACATGAGATACCCATAGACTGGAGTTAGAGATGATCTTGAGCCATCATGAGGGATCTGGGAACAAAACCCAGGTCTTCTGCAAGAGCACTCCTTGCTCTTAACTTCTAAGTCGTCTCCCCAGCTCTTCTTGCTTTATTTTTATTTTTTTTCTGATTCTTTTATTGTACAATCTGATTTTTTTTTGCCAAATTCATTTTCTTTATAAATGTTGTCAAAAGAGTTAAAATAAGTTACTAGCAGTTATTAGCTTATCATGCAACTTCAGTATTAAAACTTGAAGGTGAAATAGGATAGTCACCATTTTTGTTGTCTTTTTAAGTGTTGGAATTCAATCCCAGGGTCTTGCGCATATTAGACTGTTCATCACTGAGTTATATCTCAAGCTCATATGGGTATCTTAATTTAAATATGCAATAATTTCTCAAAAGTAAGCTTTGCATAATGGTAGACAATAGAAGATGCTTTAGTAGTTAACAAAATTACATGATTTTTTTGTGTCCCCCCCAGTATGCATGAAGGCCATAGTTAAATAAGCAGTTTGAGGGTGAAAGAACTAACAGGATGCTTATTTTAAATATGAGATATTAAAATTGACTCAGCATCTGTGTGTTTGTTGTAATATTATCTCTGAAGGATTTATTGTTACTCATTAATAGGAAGATTTCAGTGATTATTTCTAAAGGACCAGATGATGATTGACAGCCACATGAATAGTAATGACTCTCTAATTTGTTATGCTGTTTGCACTGTATTATTCTGTGGGGAAAAAAAAAACAAGTCTAGAATTTTCATTTAAAGTACTCTGCAAGTATGAAGCCAATATTTAATCAACTTTGTTGAAGTGACCTTTCCTTTCTGCAATGATGCCCCCAGGATATGTTGACTAGATGATTGAATATTTGGTGGTGGCCTGTTTTCCTTGCTAATACCTAAATTAAAATTTCAAATGAACTCAGTACCAGTAAGTACTACCTGAGTATACATCAATTTAGACTAAGCTAAAGTCTCCTTGTAGGCTTAGATTTTTGCAAAACCTACTTTAATCAGGGCTCTCAAAAGCATCTATATCCTTTCTAGCCCATTGTCCAAAGGAAGAGGGGAAACGATGGTAAATAGGACAAGGGGGTGTGGACCTGATTAGAAGTAGTTCTTTGGCGTGATTCCAATCTCTGTTGTTAGCACACCAGCAGTCCAATTCAGTAGTGTCAAGATACCAATAGTCTAGTTCCAAAAGTATCACCAAACATGAATCAGCAGCAGCGGCACAATCCAGAAACTGGCAGGCCTGGACCAAATTGGCACAAGTCAGCGAGAGCGACTACAACCAGCCACAACACCAGGGAAAGTTCTCTACTGTACCTCTCTCAGTGAGGTGAAGATCAGTGAAGAAACAAGACGAAAGAAGTGTCTGCATGGCAAGCAATGCAAGCACCCCATCACTGTCTGTTGATTCCTACTTATACTCTGTCTAAACATCATGTGTTCTCTCACAGATCTTGCTCCAGAAAAACATTACTTGATACAACCAGAAATTCCACTTCAGTCTCCAGTGCACAATCAGAACTAAACTACTGTCACACTGCTACACGGAAAGGTATTTAAGTCAGCTTTCTTTTTTAACCACAGGATAAACAGCTTTTGTTACTTTTCATTTTCATTATTTTCCTTCCCACACTGTGGTTATATCATGATAATTTAAGATATTTACATAAAGTCTGAGCAGCCATTTAAACTTTTTCTTTCCTTTCTTCCTTCCTTCCTTCCTTCCTTCCTTCCTTCCTTCCTTCCTTCCTTTCTTTCTTTTTTTTAAATCTTGTAACTACGTCTCTCCCTGTAATTCAGGGTGATCTTTAATTCACATCATGGTCCAGGGTGACCTCAAGTTCACTGCAATCCTCCTGACTCAGCCTTCTAATGTTGAAATTATAGGTGTGTGGCAATAGTATACTCAGCTCCATTTGAACTTAAAAATAAATAACATTACTGGGATTTTATCAGTTAAGCTCACCATTTTCTCCTCTTCAATTATCATTCTTTCACTAGGACAAGCAAACTGCACTGTAAAAACCCAGATAGATCCTTTGGATGTCTGCTATGCTTCTTGAAATTGAGTTTTATGTGATTGAATATATCTTATAGACATTTTCAAAGAGTGAGAAGACAATTACCTTCAAATTACAGTTTGACTTCTTAGTTCCCTAGACACCGCTACACAGTATTCACTGGAGTGTGACAGAGAAATAAAGGAGAGAGAGAAGATTGGAGTGTGTTAAGGGCTGAATATATAGATGGCCATCTCTTTGACCAAATAAAGTTTCTAGTCCTGGAATTCGGTTATATATAATTGAATTGGTGGCCAAAAGGATCTCATCCCCAAACAACCAAGGATGTTCCCAACACTATAAGTTGCTCTTCATGAACTGATAGCAAGACATCTTGCTGAAGACAACACCTATAGAACTCATTGAATATGGAGAAGTCAGGTTGATGCCTACACAGAGGCTACCACTATATTCTAGCATCTTTGGTACAGTAAGGTCTCTTCAAACTAGCAAAAGGGAACTACAAACTAACCCAACTACAAACCCTTTTATCTATTATACTGTCCTGCCACCAACCATTCCACAAGATGTATCCCACACTGCTTGGATGACTAAGAACCTGAAGCTAGGTAGATTAGGTACCTTGGGAGAAATAATACTACTGTTATTAAGAAAAAAAGTAATAAAATTATTCATAATGGTATTCTTCTATATTCATAAATCAGTGCCTTGCACAGCCATCATCAGAGAAGCTTTTCCTTGTAACAAAAAGGAATAAATATATAGAGACCCACATTATGCAGAAAGTAAAAGACTTTGGAACACTGAATCCTAAAAGGGATGTCTCCATTAATTCTTCCCACTCAGGGATCAGGGAACTTTATGGAATAGAATGTAAAAAGAGTGTTAAGAACAAGAGGAGATGGAGCATACCTAGAAAACAAGGCCCTCTAAATCAACATAGCTGTCTTAGTTAGGGTTTCCATTGCTGTGAAGAGATACCATGACCAAGACAACTTTTATGAAGGCAAACATTTAACTGGGGCCCACTTAAAGGTTCAGAGGTTCAGTCCAATATCATCAAGGTTGAAAGCATCCAGGCAGACATGGTCCTGTAGAAGGAGCTTGAGAGTTCTACATCTTGATTCAAGGTAGCTAGGAGAAGGGTATCAAAGGCCACTTCCAAAGTGACACACTTCCTCCAAAAAAGCCATACCTGCTCCAATAAGGTCACACTTCCTAAATGTGCCACTCACTGGGCCAAATATATCTAAACTACCACAATAACCAAAACATGAATTTATAGAGACTGAAGCAACATTCTGCTCTCTGATTCGTGTGTTGTCTTTTGGGCTCTTTTTCTTCTGTTGGTTTGTTTTCCTCCATTTTAATATCTGAGATTTTATTTTATATTATTATTATCCATTAGAAACCTGTTTGTTTTTTAATAAGAGACAGAAAGAAAGTAGATCAGGATGTGATGGGAGGTAAAAAATATCTGGGAGGAGTAGAGGGAGGAGAAACCATGATCAGATTATATTATGTGAAGAAAAAAATCTTTTTTCAGTTAAAAAGAGGAAGAAACTCTGCCTGGGCCACCAGGGTTCCATACCCAAGTAGTGCCGGGAGAAAGCTACCCTCCCAGGAGGGTGGAAAAGCCTTGAGTGGGGATAAGACGAGCACTACTGCTCACCAGGACCCGCAAGGAACCCACGGGACACAGGGACTGAGGAAAAGTCGGGGACAGGAACCTTCCAGTTTCCATCTGTGGCTGGGGACCTCAGCCTGTGCCACAGGGCTCCATAGCCAAGTAGCACCTGGAGAAAGCTACTCTCCCAGGAACATGGAAAATCCATGAATGGGGATAAACCGAGCACCACTGCTCACCAGGACCCACCCAGAACACGCGGGACACAGGGACTGAGGAAAAGTCAGTGACAGGAACCTTCTGGTTTCTATCTGTGGCTGGGGACCTCAGTGTGTGCCATAGGGCTCCAGGAGAGAGCTGGTATCCCAGGAGTGCTCACACACCTTCCAGCACAGGCAAAACCACCACTTCTGTCCAAATTCACTGGATCAAGAGGGACCCTTGCAGAGCCATCACGTCACAGGAACCAAGGGACAGATGGGGAGAAGATCCTTCTGGTTTCTGTCTGCACCCCAGAGTTGACCCTGTGCCACAGCTCTCCAAGCACAAATATCTCTCAGAGAGAGATGGTCTTCAAGGAGTATTGACACAGAGGCCTGCAGGAGGGACAAGTCAGAGCCAGACAGAGTAAGACCAGCTAATATCAGAGTTAACAAGATGGCCAAAGGCAAGGGCAAGAACATAAGGAACAGAAACCAAGGCCACATGGCATCATCAGAACCCAGCTCTCCCACCACAGCAAGCCCTGAAAACCCCAACAAACCAGAAAAGCAATACTCAGATTTAAAATCATTTCTAATGATGAAAATAGAAGACGTTAAGAAATAAATAAATAACGCACTTAAAGAAATACAAGAGAACACAGGTAAACAACTAGAAGCCCTTAAAGAGGAAACACAAAAATCCATTAAAGAATTACAGGAAAACACAATCAAACGGGCAGAATTACAGGAAAACACAATCAAACAGACGAAGGAAATGAAGAAAACCATCCAGGATCTAAAAATAGAAATAGAAACAATAAAGAAATCACAAAGGGAGACAATTCTGGAGTTAGAAAACCTAGGAAAGAGATCAGGAGTCATTGATGCAAGCATCACCAACAGAATACAGGAGATAGAAGAGAGAATCTCAGGTGCAGAAGATACCATAGATAACATTGACACAAGAGTAAAAGAAAATGCAAAATGCAAAAAGCTCCTAACCCAAAACATCCATGAAATCCAGGACACAATGAGAAGACAGAACCTAAGGATAATAGGTATAGAAGAGAGTGAAGATTCCCAACTTAAAGGATCAGTAAATATCTTCAACAAAAGAAAACTTCCTAATCTAAAGAAAGAGATGAACATAAATATACAAGAAGCTTACAGAACTCCAAATAGATTGGACCAAAAAAGAAATTCGTCCCATCACATTATTATGAAAACACCAAGTACACAAAACAAGGAAAGAATATTAAAAGCAGGAAGGGAAAAAGGTCAAGTAACATATAAAGGCAGACCTAACAGAATTACACCAGACTTCTCACCAGAGACTATGAAAGCTAGGAGATCCTGGGCAGATTTCATACAGACCCTAAGAGAACACAACTGCTATCCCAGGCTCCTATACCCAGCAAAACTCTCAATTACCATAGATGGTGAAACCAAAATATTCTATGACAAAACCAAATTTACACAATATGTTTCCACAAACCCAGCACTACAAAGGATAATAGATGGAAAAACGTCAACTCAAGGAGGGAAACTACACCCTAGAAAAAGCAAGAAAGTAATCTTTCAAAAAACTCAAAAGAAGATAGCCACACAAACCTAAAAGTAACATCGAAAATAATAAGAACCAACAATCACTATTCCTTAATCTCTCTTAATATCAATGGACTCAATTCCCAAATAAAAAGACCTAGAATGACAGACTGGATCCATAAAGAGGACCTAGCATTTTGCTGCATTCAGGAAACATACCTCCATGATAAAGACAGACACTACCTCAGAGTAAAGGGCTAGAAAACAATTTTCCAGGCAAATGGTTCCAAGAAACAGACTGGAGTAGCCATTCAAATATCTGATAAAATCGACTTTCACCCAAAAGTCATCAAAAAAGATAAGGAAGGACACTTCATACTCATCAAAGGAAAAATCTAAGAAGAAGAACTCTCAGTTCTGAACATCTATGCTCCAAATGCAAGGGCACCCACATTCATAAAAGAAACTTTACTAAAGCTCAAAACACACATTGCACCTCACACAATAATGGTAGGCAACTTCAACACCCCATTATCATCAATGGACAGATCTTGGAAACACAAACTAAACAGAGGCACAGTGAAACTAACAGATGTTATGAACCAAATGGATTTAAAAGATATCTATAGAACATTTCATCCTAAATCAATAGAATGCACCTTCTTCTCAGCACCTCATAGTACCTTCTCCAAAATTGACCATACAATCAGTCACAAAACAAACCTCCACAGATACAAGAAGATTGAAATAATCCCATGCTTCCAATCAAATCACTACGGATTAAGGCTGGTCTTCAATGGCAACAATAACAACAGAAAGCCCACATACACATGGAAGCTGAACAATGCTCTACTCAATGATAACGTGGTCAAGGAAGAAATAAGAAAGAAATTAAGGACTTCCTAGAATTTAATGAAAATGAAAGTACAACATACCCAAACTTATGGGACACAATGAAGGCAGTGTTAAGAGGAAAACTCATAGCATTGAGTGCCTCCAAAAAGGAACTGGAGAGAGCAGCTTAACAGCACACCTGAAAGCTCTAGAACAAAAGGAAGCTAATGCACCCAAGAGGAGTAGACAGCAGGAAATAATCAAACTCAGGGCTGAAATCAACCAAGTAGAAACAAAAAGAACTATAGAAAGAATCAACACAACCAGGAGTTGGTTCTTTGAGAAAATCAACAAGATAGATAAACCCTTAGCCAGACTAACCAGAAGGCATAAAGACAGTGTCCAAATTATCAAAATTAGAAATGAAAAGGAAGACATAACAACAGATTCTGAGGAAATTCAAAAAATCATCAGATCCTACTACAAAAGCCTATACTCAACAAAACTGCAAAATCTAGATGAAATGGACAATTTTCTAGACAGATACCAAATATCAAAATCAAGTCAGGATCAGATAATCCATCTAAACGGTCCCACAATGCCTAAAGAAATAGAAGCAGTCATTAAAAGTCTCCCAACCACAAAAAGCCCAGGACCAGTTGGGTTCATTGCAGAATTCTATCAGCCCTTCAAAGAAGATGTAATACCAATACTCTTCAATCTATTCCACAAAATAGAAACCAAAGGAACCCTACCCAATTCCTCCTATGAGGCCAAAGTTAAACTGATACCAAAACCTCACAAAGACTCAACAAAGAAAGAAAACTTCAGACCAATTTCCCTTATGATTATCGATGCAAAAATACTCAATTAAATTCTCACAAACCAAATCCAAGAACACATCAAAATGATCATTCCTCATGATCAAGTAGGCTTCATCCTAGGTATGCAGGGATGGTACAATACCCGGAAATCCATCAATGTAATCCACTACGTAAACAAACTCAAAGAAAAAAAACCACATGGTCATTTCATTAGATGCTGAAAAAGTATTTGATAAAATTCAACTTCCCTTCATGATAAAAGTCTTGGAAAGATCAGAAATTCAAGGCCCATACCTAAACATAGTAAAAGCAATATACAGCAAACGAGTAGCCAACATCAAACTAAATGGAGAAAAACTCAAAGCAACCCCACTAAACTCAGGGACTAGACAAGGCTGCCATCTCTCTCCCTATCTCTTCAATATAGTAATTGAAGTTCTAGCTAGAGCAATTAGACAAGAAAAGGAGGTCAAAGGGATTCAAATTGTAAAGGAAGAAATCAAAATATCACTCTTTGTAGATGATATGATCGTATACTTAAGTGATCCGAAAACCTCCACCAGAGAACTGCTGCAGCTGATAAACAACTTCAGCAAAGTGGCCGGATATAAAATTAACTCAAACAAATCAGTAGCCTTCCTATACTCGAAGGATAAACAGGCTGAGAAAGAAATTAGGGAAATGACACCCTTCACAATAGTCACAAACAATATAAAGTATCTTGGTGTGACTCTAACCAAACAAGTGAAAGAT
>CM052718.1:52406828-52430026 GCA_028551405.1 Uromys caudimaculatus | reverse complement strand
CCACCAGAGAACTGCTGCAGCTGATAAACAACTTCAGCAAAGTGGCCGGATATAAAATTAACTCAAACAAATCAGTAGCCTTCCTATACTCGAAGGATAAACAGGCTGAGAAAGAAATTAGGGAAATGACACCCTTCACAATAGTCACAAACAATATAAAGTATCTTGGTGTGACTCTAACCAAACAAGTGAAAGATCTGTATAACAAGAACTTCAAGTCTCTGAAGAAAGAAATTGAAGAAGACCTCAGATGGAAAGATCTCCCATGCTTCTGGATTGGTAAGATTAATATAGTAAAAATGGCCATCCTGCCAAAAGCGATCTACAGATTCAATGCAATTTCCATCAAAATTCCAACTCAAATCTTCATAGACTTAGAAAGAGCAATTCTCAAATTCATTTGGAACAACAAAAAACCCAGGATAGCAAAAGCTATTCTCAACAACAAAAGAGCTTCTGGGGGAATCAATATCCCTGACCTCAAGCTGTGCTACAGAGCAGTAGTGATAAAAAAAAATGCATGGTATTGGTACAGTGAGAGGCAGGTAGATCAATGGAATAGTATTGAAGTCCCAGAAATGCACCTACACACCTACGTTCACTTGATTTTCAACAAAGGAGCTAAAACCACCCAGTGGAAAAAAGACAACATTTTCAACAAATGGTGATGGTTCAACTGGCAGTCTACATGTAGAAAAATGCAAATTGATCCATTCCTTTCTCCCTGTACAAAGCTTAAGTCCAAGTGGATCAAGGACCTCCACATAAAACCAGATACACTGAATCTAATAGAAGAGAAAATGGGGAAAAGTCTCGAACACATGGGTACAGGGGAAAAGTTCCTGAACAGAACACCAATGGTTTATGCTCTAAGATCAAGAATAGACAAATGTGACCTCATAAAATTGCAAAGGTGCTGTAAGGCAAAGGACACTGTCATTAGGACAAAACAGCAACCAACAGATTGGGAAAAGATCTTTACCAATCCTATGTCTGATAGAGGGCTATTATCCAATGTATACAAAGAACTCAAGAAGT
Source organism: Uromys caudimaculatus (assembly GCA_028551405.1). NCBI lineage: Eukaryota > Metazoa > Chordata > Mammalia > Rodentia > Muridae > Uromys > Uromys caudimaculatus. Next base: position 52,428,988 of record CM052718.1, on the reverse strand, counting down.
TAGACTCTAGACAACCAAATAACCCTATCAAAAAATGGGGAACAGAGCTAAACAGAGAATTCTCAACTGAGGGAATTCTCAGGGCTGAGAAGCACCTAAAGAAATGTTCAACATCCTTAGTCATCAGGGAAATGCAAATCAGAGCAACCCTGAGATTCCACCTCACACCAGTCAGAATGGCTAAGATCAAATCTCAGGTGACAGCAGATGCTGGCAAGGATGTGGAGAAAGAAGAACACTCCTCCATTGTTGATGGGATTGCAAGCTGGTACAACTGCTCCAGAAATCAGTTTGGCAGACCCTCCGAAAAAAGGACATAATACTACCTGAGGACCTAGCTATACTGCTCCTTGGCATATATCCAGAAGATGCTCCAACATGTAATAAAGACACATGCTCCACTATGTTCATAGCAGCCATATTTATAATAGCCAGAAGCTGGAAACAACCCAGATGTCCCTCATCAGAGGAATGGATACAGAAAATGTGGTACATTTACACAATGGAACACTACTCAGCTATTAAAAACAATGAGTTCATGAAATTCACAGCAAATGGATGTAACTTGAAAATATCCTGAGCGAGGTAACTCAGCCACAAAAGAATGAACATGGTATATACTCACTGATAAGTGGATATTAACCCAAAATTTCGGAATACCCAATGTTCACTTTATAGTAACCGCTGGACTGAGATTGAAGTCCCAGATGGAGGAGTTGGAGAAGGGACTGAAGGAGCTGAGGGATTTTGCAGCCCCATGGAGGGAGCAACAGTGTCAACTGGCCTGCCCCCCCCCCCCCGCTGGTGCTCCTGGAGGCTGGACCACCAACCAAAGAATACACATGGAGGGATCCATGGCTCGGACCACATATTTGGCAGAGGAAGGCCTTGTTGGCCATCAGGGGGAGGAGTGGCCCTTGGGCTTGAGGTTGTTAAGAGTCCCCAGTAAAGGGGAATGTCAAGGTGGGAAGACAGGAGTGAGTAGGAGGGTGGGTGTTTGGGGGAATACTCTTATAGAGGCGGTGGAGGGGGTAGGGGGTAGGTGGTTTCCAAAGTAGAGACCTGGAACGGGGGAAACATAGGAAATGTAAATAACGCATCAAAAAAATTAAAATAAAGAAGATGAAGAAGGAGGAGGAGGAGGAGGAGGAGGAGGAGGAGGAGGAGGAGGAGGAGGAGGAGGAGGAGGAGAAGAAGAAGAAGAAGAAGAAGAAGAAGAAGAAGAAGAAGAAGAAGAAGAAGAAGAAGAAGAAGAAGAAGAAGAAGAAGAAGAAGAAGAAGAAGAAATTCTTGCCTACATTGTCCAAGCCTTGAGTTGAGGTTTCAGGAATAGTTGTTAAGTAGATCTTTGTTCACTCCTCCTTTCCTAAAGCTTCTTTAATGCAGAGTGTCCAAACTAAGATTAATATCAGGCCCACCTATGTGAATTTTAACAATAGTTTTACTCATGCTATCCTTCACCCTCTCTTCTTCTTCTTCTTCTTCTTCTTCTTCTTCTTCTTCTTCTTCTTCTTCTTCTTCTTCTTCTTCTTCTTCTTCTTCTTCTTTACTATTTATTATTATTATTATTATTATTATTATTATTATTATTATTATTATTATTATTTTGTTTTTTTATTTGATACAGGGTTTCTTAGTGAAGCCCCAGCTGTCCTAGAACTCAGAGATATTCCTGACTGTGCCTCCCTAGTGCTGGGATTAAAGAAAGCCATTCACCACCACTGCTCCACCTGCTTCAGGCTCCTTCTTTTTAGAAATACTAGTTTGACTAATGTCATCAAATCTAAAGTGTCTTTGGATAGTTGGTGTTCCCTTTTTGTACAATTAAGCAGAAAAATTGTGTTAAATTATTACACAATGATTTTTTTTAGTAAAGGGATTATAAAACAATACTTAAAAATGTTTAATTAGATCTTATGAATTTTCAACAGGTCTTAGACTTTTGTCATCTGCCCAGCTTTCCTAACTGATCTTGGCCTGTCCCTTTAAGAAATCTTTCTGTTTTTCTCCTCTTGACAGTGTCTTCTCCTGTAAATCCATACTCTGTAATACCTAGCTGTTAAAATACAAAGCTGCCCCATTCGATGAAACCCTTTGAAGTCTCCTATGGCTCCCTGCAGCCCTGTAACAGAAGCTGAGCCTTTTATCACTGAGCTCTGGATTCCTTGCTGTCTAATTTGTCATTAAACTCTGTGTTATGCTTATGTCTCCTTCGTTGTAGGCACACCACACTAGTTGGTATGACCTTTTAATTTACTAGTCATTTTATTTCAAATGCCTGATTCTCCAATTGCCACAGATGGGAATTTTAATAATCTGTAGGACTTTGTCCTGATTCCCCAGTTCTCTAGCTAGAGGCAGTTAATTCCTCCTTAATAATTTTATAATGTACTGTTAATGTCTCTGCTATCCATTTTTTTGTGTCACATTGTAATTATTTGTTTATTGCTCTGACCTACAATGTGATTAGAATGGGGGTTTATCTTAGCCCTTCTTCTTCTAGTTAAATGGTGATGCTTGGCCTGTTATAAGTTTTAGATCAAGGTTTTCTGACTTGGTAAGAGATTTGCTTGAAGGTCTTCATTTAAGTAGAATTAGCTTCCTTCAGGGTTGAGCTCCCTTATTGATTGACCAATGCAGATGAATTAGCCTGAAACCATATATATACAAGCTACAAAAATGGACTCAGAAGATTGTACTTACACACACACGCACACACACACACATGCACATGTATGGGACAATAATAAAGAAACAGAGCCTATCAGCTCAAGAGTGAGGGGAGGTAGCTTAGAGCAGCTGTAGGGAGTAAAGGAAGGACGAGAAAGTGATGCAACTTTATTCCAATTAACAACATAGTAAAATAAAAAACAATTTCAAAAAGAGGGTTGTATGCACATATGCATGTGTGTAAATCTCTTTGGGTGTCTTTGAATCTGTGTGTGCCTGCATGTATGTATTTGAATGAATAGTTAAGTCCTCCAAAAATTGTGGCAGAATATTTAATGCCATATCTATAGGAAGGAAGGAACTAAAAGAATGGAAAGTTAGGTGACAATCATAACTAGAGATATATGGGTCAAATAAACTCTAACAAATTGGTTTGTGACAAATTTTTACATGATGGAAAAGAAACCTTATAATGACAACTTCTTTCTTCTACTTCGCTCTTTGTTTTGCTGAGAGTATTCTGAGTCTCGCATTCCAAATAAGTAAATAACAAGGTTTTTACAATTATGTTTAAAAATAATTCCACAGATGGTCTTCAAACTTTCTAAGGAAAAAAATCTTGAGAAACAAATTCAACACAAAATTTCTTAAACTAAAAACATACTCATCAAGATTAACAAAGTTATGAATATGTCATAAGTAGAAGTAATTAGACTTTGGTTAATTAGTACTCTGTCATTAATATCATTTATCAGAGAAAATATTAATTTGCTATTTTTAAATATACAAAACTCAGTAAATTTATTTATCTTTAAAATATAAATGTTTATTTCATCATCCTCATTGAATATACATAATTTTGAACACTGTTGGCAAAATAATATTTTGTTTGGTCTTGTTCGCAAGTCCAAAAGACCAACCGGGAGCCAACTCTGAAACAATCATATTACGGTTTCTTTATTACAATCTTGAGTTTGGGCTTACTCACCACCAGCCCACAGGATGGTTTTGTGAAGCAGCCCCGAATTCTTGTGTGGACAGGGTTTCATAGAAAATGGAAGCAAGTATATTGGGGTTCATCCTGGCAGGCATCTAATAGAATGACTATAAGATGACAGGTGGGTGCTCTGCAGCAAGACCATACACAATCACAAACTGTCTGAAAGTCCACCTGAGACAATCAGACTAATCTTTGATTAACTGTTGCTAGGAAGTAGCTGGGGAGTAACTCTGGCCAAGGACAAGCCGTGGGTCCTTCCTGGTACTTGGGTGCAGCGGCAGGCCAAGTTCTCAGGCCTCTTTATTTTTTTCCTTTTCCTTTTCCTTTTCCTTTTCCTTTTCCTTTTCCTTTTCCTTTTCCTTTTCCTTTTCCTTTTCCTTTTCCTTTTCCTTTTCTTTTTCTTTTTCTTTTTCTTTTTCTTTTTCTTTTTCTTTTTCTTTTTCTTTTTCTTTTTCTTTTTCTTTTTCTTTTTCTTGTATGATGGAAGTTGGTCCCAAGGCAGAGTAGGTTTGGCCTCTAAATACATCTTTTATACTATCTGTTCTCACAGTTTAAGTTTTCTGTAATTTGGAGGAATTGTATACAAAATTCATATCATTCTACTCCCCTCCCTTTTCAACTGCCCCATGACCCCTGCTCTGTCTCAAATTTTTAAATTCTTCTTCTATTATTATTGTTGCAAGCACTATATCCTTAAATCCATTCATGCCAAATGATGTTCACACAACAGAATTTGGGAGAAATATGGGTTAAATATGTATTTAAAGAAAATAAATGTGATAAAGAACTTTCAAAGAAAAATATGATTGTGTGGAGATTCATAAAACAATTTAAAAGAACTGGAGAAGTAGGGTGTAGCAAATTACATTGGATCTAAAGGAAATCAATCAAGATTCCTGTTATTTGAAAGACATTGTATTGCTTGCTGTTTGAATACAGGGTATCTATATGAAAGGCAACCTACGGTCACTTGAGCTGAAATAAAGCCCTCTGAAAACTGTTATAAAAACATTAATCATGACTGTGGCCAAGCAGATTTTATCTGCTTTAGAAAGTTTTACTTTGTTGCAGTAGTTTTGGATATGAATTTATTGTGGATAGAATTAGGATGTGAACCAAAGTTTATGTAATGGTGTGTGTGTGTGTGTGTGTGTGTGTGTGTGTGTGTGTGTGTGTGTGAGAGAGAGAGAGAGAGAGAGAGAGAGAGAGAGAGAGAGAGAGAGAGAGAGAGAGAGAGAAAGAGAATTTTAGAGTTGGGAAGCCAGTGAGCCATGAGCTCTGATCACTTCTCACATTCTTATTAGAATTATAGACCTCAGTCTTTGTCTCCTGATACTCAGTTACCTTGTAGTTAGACAGACAGATAGCAAAGTAGGTTACACTAACAGCAGGGGTTGCTGTGTAACTAGTTTCTTCTTTGGGAGAAGGAATTGGCTTGCAATATGATAGCTACAATTGCTTTTTCTCATTCAAAAATGTACTGAGTCCTTCTCTTGGGATATGCCCACAGTGTTTGCAGGTGTCATGGAGACCGTTAGGAAGCAGGGCAAATATCCACTCTAATCATCCTGTCAGAAGAATGGTGAGAATTGACCTTTGTTTCGACCCAGAGCGCTCACGTTCTTCTCACAGCACTCATGGCATCTGAGAAACTAATTTCTTAGACTGAATATGAAATAATAATATTTTAGGTTCTTCAAATTCCTTAAAATTGAAGTTCTCTAGGCAAGATCTATCTCAATAGAAAAGTAAAACTTGGTATAAAGGTCGTGTGATTTACAAAAAGTTATGTTTTTCTAAATACTACCTTCTTAAAAACTGAAATTAAACATGAAAAAAAGTTTCTAACATTTTGAGACACAATGGCTTTCACATTTTCATCAACCTGTAAGATTAATTTTGTCACACTGAATCATTAAATTCTCTTACTTATGCTAAGTTGATATTTGAACTATGTAGGTCACTTGAAGTATAAGAGTTTAGAATACCACTTGCTGACTAAAGGGTGCAACTGACACTAGGCAAAGATCAAATAGTTACTGGAACTTTCAAGAAAAAATGTATACATATACCTATATACACAAATATATGTATGTGTGTATTTGTAAATAGTTCTACTGAAAATTCAGAATTGTGCTGAGAAATTTCCAAGTAAGTAATGCAATAGCATAAATGCTTTTATAGATGTGGGGTATGTGGAAGTCAACCTTGTGAAGGAAAAAAAGGATGAGAGCTGAAACACTGATAGTAAAAAGGAACTGAGGCCAGGGCAGTGACTGTTTTCTTTTCTTTTATCTTTTTACAGAAGTCCTGACAGGTGCTAATTTCCCCCTGCCCTGCTCCTTCTGAGTATCCTTGTCAGGCAGAGCTTTTATTGGGGCACTATAATAGTGTGGTGAAATAAGATTGACTGAAGATTTGGGGACTTGGGATTGGCTCAAACATTAGATATAAGTTTATGTACTATGCAATAAACTCAGATCTGCCTTCTGATGCTGGTCTCTGGAGTCTGAGTCCCAGGATTCATCACATGACTTCGTTGCCTCTCACTCCACATCCTTGGTCCTGTTTCCACATATAGACACTAGTAGATACATATAAAATTAATTACAAATAGTTATTTTCAAGAAATAATTCTGTGTTTAAAGGCAGTTGAGTGAAGAGTGCAGCAACATTAACATTTTAAAGACACTGGAAGATTTAATTTCTGTTAACAGTGTCTGGTATTCTTTGTTAACTTTTTAGGTATTTTCTCTCCTCTTAAATGTTACATGAAGTAGTGTACTATGACAAAATGTATATGAACAAACAAAATACATTGGGATTGCTGACTAAGAAAGAAGAACTGGAGTTAGGGAGCCAAAGAAACATAAAAAGTAATTTAAGTTTTATATGTCTATAAAATGCTCCAAAGAAGCAATTAATTCAGTAACATTCACAGTTTTGAAGAAAGATCCCAGTGTCGGCATATCTATTTATAAACATTTAAGAATCTAGAAGCAATAGCTATCCAAGGGTGTAGAATTTTAATTAAATGCCTAGAGGCAATCTAATCTAAGTGAATCTAAATTTAAAAAGGAAGTAATCAGTTATAATTACAAATACTGCTATAGATGAGAAGATTGAATTTCAAAAGTGATGCTATAGAATGAATGGCATGCCCATTGGTCTCTAGCTCATTTGTTCAATAATTGATCTGCTCCAATATATCCCCCATTATCCCTTCTTAAGGTGTTTGCTTTTTTTAGAGGGAGCGGGGGCATGCAGACTGGCTAGAATACGTTTGATTTACTTAACTAATCTAATAGAAGATCATAGTTATATTTAAACCAATTTCTATTGAAAGCAATTGCCATGGCTTCAAGGAAGAGTTAGAGTTGCTGCTAAGCCTGTATACTCCCCTGAGTCATAAAGGCACATGGAAAAGGCAGCCAGAGCAAGAGGGCATGAACACTTTAGGTAAGTTCAAAGACTGCAAGGTAGTCTGGAATAACATTGAAGTTTTAGATTTTAGTTTTTAAAGCAAATAATTAACCCTTGTATTTTCCCTAAAAATTGCTCTAAGATTTCAGCTGTGCAAGGTGAAGATGTTCTAAAGCTCTTCATAGAGTACAGCACAGAGCCTGATATTGAATCCCCTATTTGGGTGCTTAGTCTCATTATTGAAAGTGTTTAAGGACAGGTTCAAAGGAAAATTTTATTAGGGTTTAAAAGGAAAGCCCCAGGTCCAGCAGGGTGTAAATATTGGCAGCTGCTGAGTGGAAATAGAGGGGATGAAGAAAGACCATGCCATTTGAGCTGAGTCAGAAATAGAGGTCAGCCACATGGTAGGCATGGAGCCACATGGTCATGAGGGCAGTATTAAAGAAAGAATGAAAAAGGCTACATTACCATACAAATCCTACTTAGGCTGTGGCCAGAATCTAAAAGATAGAAAGGAGTAAAGAAGAAAAAGAGAAAGTGATGTATTTGCAAGTTAAGACTCAGAAAGGCAGGCAGAATTCAAAGAGCATCACAGAGGCTTACAAGTACTTCAAGAGGAAACAGGGATTCTGGAACTGAAAAGTACATTATCTCTTTAAAAGATTAATTATTTTATCATTTCTACCTTTGCTTAAGGTAACTGACTCTCAGAGCATTGGTCTGTTGACCAGATGATTTGCTACACTAATCGGATGAATTCTTAAGGGAGGAAACAGTGACATGCTTCCACCTAGAGGTAGATCCATTCTTTTGGCTGTAGCCTCATAATCGTCTTCTTTAGTCGGTCTTCAATGTTACTTGTACATGCTCTTAAATTTTTGATGATCACATAGCATCATTCTAAGTGTTTTTAATGCAATACTGACACCAGAGAATTTTTGGAGGTTATGGATATATTTTTAATATTTTGAGGGGAGTGATGGTGTCCTGTAGATGTATATATGTTCAAAATTATCAAATGTATGCATTAAATATGTAGATCCAAAAACTATGCCTTAATAAATCTGTTAAAGGCTAGAAACTGGAAACGATCTAGAAGTACCTCAACCAAAGGATAAAGAAAAAGTGGTTCATTTGCACAATGGAATATTATTTCAGCTATTAAATACAAGGACATCATGAAATTTGTAGGCAAATATATGGAACTAGGAAAGATTATCCTGATTGGGGTAACATAAACTCAAAAGAATATGCATAGTATGTACACACTGAAAAGTGGATATCTTCCATAATTACAGTATACCCATGTTACATTCCACAGATCCAAAAATGGCAAATATCAAGGAGCACTGTAGGAAGGATGGTTGAATCTTTCTCAGAAGGGAAAATAAAATAGGTGAATGGATGGAGGGAACTGAGTGGGAGAGAGGAGAGGGAGGGGAATGGGTTGTGTGGTGGATCAGGTGTAGGGAGAGCTGGGGAGAGAGGGCCAGCGAGGAGAGTGGACAAAAATTGGCAGGGTTGTGGTGGGGATATATCTCTAGGACATGCCAGAGAGCCCTGGCATGAGGGTAGACTCCAAGGAGTCTATAAGGGTGCCTATAGCTGAGACTCCTAGAAGTAGGGGATATGGAGCCTGAAGTGCCTCCCCTCCCCGAAAAAATATAGCATAGCGAGGCACACATCTACTTCAGCTTATGTTAAGAGGTCCAGTAAACACATCTGGGCTGTATTCTACTAGTCTAGCTTTATAAGATTCTGACTTTTTTTTTTTTTTTTTTGCTTTATTTAGTCAGTCTTTTTGAGTAGTTGTTTCATGTTTGAGGATGATGTCTTATTTTAAATCAATGATTTCTTTTGCATTCATGCATTTGTGGGATGTCTTTAGTCTATCACTTTTTTTGCCACCTCTTCATTCTTTGTAGTTCTCTGTTCTTATCTAGGCATTAATTAGTATGAACCATCTGTGATTATCTAATGCTGTATTGTTCTTCCCACCCCTTCTCCATCCTCATGGACTAGTTCAGGCAATATCATCAGTGTCTGTGTTGTTAGCTAACTTTCAACTAATGCAGTGAATGAGGTTATGTTGCTTTTCAATACACTCTTAATTGCCTCTCCCTACCTCACTTTTGATAATTCCAATAAATGTATGTTTTCATATATAGATGTTATCTATTAGAATCATCTCTTTATAGATACAATTTACTTCTAATTAAAAAAATCTACATTTTAATGTTCTTTATTTTGTTACTATCGGAATTTTTCCTACTAGTATTTGAATGATAATTCCTGTTAATTTGCAGAATTCACATTTACCTGTAGTTTTGTACTTGAATAACAGAAAAGTGGTCCACCTTATTTTTTTCTAGCAATGAAAATATCTTTGTTTTTTGAGTTAAGAGGAATTATTGTTGAAAGTTAAACAATATAATGATTTTTTCCATATATTCCAATGCTTTTTAAGAACATGAATGATTAGATATTTTGTGTAATGAAATTCTCACGGTTTCAAACATTATTGAGGTTTTTCAGAACACTTTGTGCATGTGAATTACATCTAATGATATTGAAGATTAAAACATAAATTTAAAATATTGTCATTAATTCATTTAAAGACAATTACAAAACACTTGTTTTTTCTGTTTTTGAATTTTTATGCTTTTGCATTTTTTCTTTTATCGGATATTTTCTTTATTTACATTTCAAATGTTTTCCTCTTTCTAGGTCTCTCCTCTGGAAATTCCCTATCCCCTCCCCCCTCCCCCTGCCTCTATGAGGGTGCTTCCCACCCACCCACCCATCCACTCCTGCTTTCCCGCTCTGCCCCGGCATTTCCCTATACTGGGGCATTGAACACCCACAGGACCAAGGGCTCTTCTCACTGATATCCAACAAGGCTATCCTCTGCCACATATAAGGCCAGAGTCATGGGTACCTCAATGTGTACTCTTTGGTTGGTGGTCCAGTCTCCAGGAGCTCTGGGGGTTCTGGCTGTTTGAGACTGTTACTCTCCACATGGGGATGCAAATCCCCTCAGCTCCTTCAGTCTCTTCTCCCAACTCTGCCATCGGGGACCCCATGCTCAGTCCAATGGTTGGCTGCAAGCATTCGAGCATCCTCCTCTGTATTTGTCAGACTCTGGCAGAGCCTCTCAGGAGACAGCCATATCAGGCTCCTGTCAGCAAGAACTTCCCGCCATCTGCAATAACATCCAATTTTGGCGACTGTATGTGGAATGGATCCCCAGGTGGGGCAATCTCTGGTTGTCCTTTCCTTCAGTCTCTATTCCACACTTTGTATCCATATTTCCTCCGTGAGTTCACCCTTCTAAGAAGCACTGAAGCATCCACACTTTGGTCTTCTTCTTGAGCTTCATATGGTCTGTGAATTGCGTTTTGGGTATTCCAAGTTTTTGAGCTAATATCCACTTATCAGTGAATGCATACCATGTGTCTTCTTTTGTGACTGGGCTACTTCACTCAGGATGATATTTTCAAATTCCATCCAGGCAAAACACTTGAAAATGGTTAAAAGTAATGGATATTAAGTTAAAAGAGAATTTTTATGCAACAAAACTCCGAGAATAATTATTTGACAGTTTAGTAAATCTGTATTATCTGATGAAATAGATGACAGTTGGATTGTGATATCTGATATAGTCAATCTTTGAAATTTATTGTTGGGTTGAAATATTTGAATAAGATCTTATGAAGATGAAAGTTGGAAACTATTTGTTTCTTTGATATTGGTCTAAAATTTTTACTAGTAACAGGGTAATAAAGCTTAGCAGCAACATTAAACCTAAAGCATATTAACTTTAAGGTCTCAACTACATTTCAAATGCCATTTTTGTAGCCAAAATATTGTTCATTTGGGAAACCAGTGTTCACTCAGTTGTTCAGACGGTTTCAATGTTGACAGATGTTATATTAATGAAATATAAAATCTACATGCATAAAATTACTATTTATATTTTTCAGAAAAATCTTTGAATATTAGAAAGTTGTAAATCACAATGATAGATAGAAGGTTTTGTTTAAAATTCCAATTTACCAAGATCAGATATTTTAAGTTTATACATAACTCATTCTTTGAAGTCTAATGTAGTAAATTATATGTAAGACTGTAATTCAACCCATTCCATATAAAGACATACTTTTATATTTTAGTGTTTATATTTAATTTGTTTATAGTAATTTCCCCCTCGATGATCTTTGCAGGCATAGTATGTTGATTTGCTAGTGTGAATGATTTTTTTTTCCAGAAAATTCCAGCACTATGGTATAGCTCTATATAGTTTATTTTCCTTTTCTATTTTCATTCTTGTATTGGATCTTATAAAAACTTTCTCAGTGTTGGTTGCTGTTCCTTTGATTGCATTCAAATATTCTACTGTAGGAATATTAAAATGTATCACCCTCCTTCTTCTTCTTTCTTGCCCCAACCCACAAGAGTCGCTCATACCATGCTGTCATGACAACAGCTGTTAAAAGCTGGAAAACATCTGTAAACTCTTCCTGTTCTCAGTTCTGGTGACTAATTCTTTCACTGTAATCTCCTCTTTACTCTGTCTGGGATACAATCTAAATCTTTTATCTATATTATATAGTATTCATTGGATAACTTCTCATATGACTATACAGGAGAGCATGCTTACTCTTATAAAGTGTTCTGAGAAGAGGTTCATATTTGTGAACCAAAGTGTACTCCACTACAGTCTGGCTATAATTTGACTATATTCTATATTATGCTCTGCCAGAGAAGAAGTTTATTATTGTTATAGTAGTCATAGAAGAGGAAGAAGGAAGAGGAAAAGTAGGTAAAATCAATTCATAAAAAAACCAAACCAAAACAAAAGACAAGGCAGAGAGGTAGCTATCAACTAAGACAGTTGAAATGAAAAACTTCAATTTCTTCAAATATTATTTAGGTCTAAAACTTTTGAACCAGATTAATATACAAATGCTTTTCCATTGAAAAAATATGGAATTCCAAAACTATCTGACATATACATGATATAGGTGTTTGTATACAGTATCTCACTGGTCTACCCTTAGGGACCTAGTAATTGCTTATGACATGGCCTGCCACCATCAGTTGTGACAGGTGTGTCACATATAAAAGAACCTGCCTATCACCACCTTCTCTCTCTGTCCCCTCAGCTCTGCTCCCATCTGTCTACCTGTCTGCCTGATAAAATATTTTCACTTGTCTGCCTCTGTCCCTTCTTGGTTCCCCACTCCTCTCTCTTCCCCAATAAACCTCTTCTATCCCAGCTCTGTTTTATGGCAGGTCTAATTTCCCAGGGCGTACCTTTGTGTGAGCCTTCCAAAGCTACCCTCTCGTCACATTATGTTTTGTAACAATAAGGATGGAGAAAATTAACACACATTAAACAACAATTTAGTGATAAAATCCATGTCATAATACTGAGGTGTTGCCCTATGGTTGCTTAAAATATTTGGAAATAGAAAGAAATATAGCCTCTATGTCAGAGAGCTTGACATTCCCAAAATGGAGGAATTCAAAACCTCAGACCCATCAAATAAGATGGAATTAGGACTCTAATAAATGTCTCCCAGAAGCTGAAGTAGGCATCTTTGCAAATTGAGTCTGTAAAAACCTTTACCATCAACGGCAGCATGAAGTTTCTTTCTTCTAATAATTGGACACTAAAAAAAAATATCTCTATAAGAAATTTAAAACACCAGTCTACATGGACAATAAGATTATCTCTGAAATCATCATTCATAAATGATAAAGACAGCTCTAAAATTAGATGGCAGGATAAAACTGATCCCACTATGGTGCTGATCCAAGAGCAGTAAGAAACAAGCTAAGTAAGTTTTTCTAGAAAGGTATTTCCTTCAGCAGAGCAAAGACTTCTTAAAGAAAACTATTTCTTCCTTTCAGAAGAAGACTCTCCCCTAAATCATATAATTTAACATGAAAATCAATCCACAGACACAGGACAGAAAAGCAACAACAACAATAACAATAACAACAGTAACAATATTCCCCAAGAATTTAAGATTATGGAAAGAGACAACTAAATAAATAATTTTTGATATCCCTACTTAACATGATTATTCTACTGAAAATATTGTAAATGAATTATTGTTTAATAAAATGATAACTGGAAACATTATTTTTCAATACTTTCATTATTTATTTTATTATTTTATGTATTATATTATTTCACACATAATTTTCATGGAAAATATACTCTCTGTAATCCTTAAGCTCCACATTAATATAAAAATATCTAAGGCATAGCAAAACCTTTAAATATAAAAACAATATTTCCATCTCAGTCTGTGAAGTACATAAAACATGGTTTCCAGAGTGAATAACAGCTATCAGTCTGTTTCTCTATTTTCAGTAATGTGTGGATGATTCACATATTATACTGCAGACACTGACTTCAAAACAAAATAAATACATGTATACCACAATGGTAAATTGTGGAAAACAAAGATAACCTTGTGTAAGTATTTTTTTTTCTAAAAAGAGGTGCTAAATTTCAAAGTTTGTACAGGGGAGGGGAGAGAGAAGACCACTGGAATCATCACTCTGTGTCCAGTTACAAAACTGATGGTACACATAGACAAATGGCAATAAACAATTGATTCCAAGTAAAATATCAAAGTCTAAGAAACAGATATGAATTCACCATTTTGTGGTTTCCTGGAACAAATGGCTTTAAAAATCATTCAGAAGTCACAGTTTGTTCATGAAGGTAAATGTCTTAGAGTCTATAGTTCCTCATATATGATTTGTTAGCCAGGTTTCCATTTGTGTGAAGATCATCTAAGGGACAGAGTTTAATAATGTTCAGCTATATTTAATAACATATAGACCATGGTGCTTATAATTTTTCCTATGTAACCACAGCCAGCATCATGATGATGGAAGCAGGTGGCACAAGTTGCTCATTTCATGGCAGTCAGGGAAGAGAATGAGAACATATGTATGCTAACAGATATTTCTCTTTCCCAATTTATTTCATCTGTACAGCTATGATATTGGACAGTGCAACTTATACTTACCATATATTTTGCAATATCTTAGGGTATTCAAGTTAATTGTCACACATGTTTATTAAAAAAACAAACAAAACAAAACGAAAGATAAGTTTTCTCCAAGTATAACCAGAGCACTAGACCAGATTCCAACCAATGATTCATATCAATCAGATCCAGCTATTATCTCCAAACAAAAATAAATAGAGTTACATTGAAAAGAATTTTACTCAATACAGTCATAATGGATTCATTGTCTCAGACAGCTTTGAGTTTTGACTTAAATTTGGATTTAAATAAAGGAAATGGGGCACAAACAGTGGGAGGTAAGTGCAGTCAGGCAGTCTTGACCAAACTGTGGTCTAGGGGATCATCATTTCCATCCTGATTCAATGAGGTGGCTACCACTGCAGTCCTTATGGCTTGAGGGGACAATCAGCTTCAATGTCTATTATGGGGTAATTGTTTCCACTTAGGAGTCTGATTGCTTCATAAATAATCCATTTGTAAGTTTCAATTGTTTCTAGAATCAAATATAATTTCATGTTCAAGGACTTTGCATGGTGAGAACCCTCCTTAAGGTCTCTAGTTATTGTCTTAAACTTGTGGCAAAAGATAATACTAAAATCACTCAGTCTTTACTTTGAACTTTTGCTTTTGAAGACATACATATAAAAGTTGTGGCTCAAACTCCTCTCCAAGCTGACAGATGCAATCTGGTTTCTCTCAGCTTCTGACTGAATTGCTCTTTTTAGCCTCAACCTGAATCTGGCATTTTGTTCTAATTGTCTGGTTCCTTATTTCCTGGTTTCAATTGCCTCTGCTGACCTCCACTGAACTGCATGAACTCAACTCCACTGCATTAACTAACTGAGCTCAACTACCTCAACTGACTGAAGTGAAATGAATTCAACTCAGCTCCACTGCACACATTGTTTTGACTCTGCTGCTCTTAAGTAGCCTCTTTCCTCTCTGTTCTTGTGAATGTTGGGCATATCCCATCTCTGACTCATTCAGTCAAATCTTTCTCCAATTCATCACTTTGTCTTACCCTAAATTAGATGTCACTTTCAAACATGGCTGCTTCCTTATACAAACTAACCTTACCTTCATTGTTTGGGATTAAAGGTGTGTCATTCCAGCCAAATCACACAGACCTAGAATGTATTTGGATGTGATCCCTTGCGATAGTAGCCATATTGCTAGATTAAAATTCGTCTACACAGTTGAAATAGAGTAGTAAATTTAGGACTAATCAACTGTATGTGTTTTTAAACAGGTGTTTCTTGAATTATTGACAAGCTTACAAGCAGGGTTTAGCAGGAATCTGATCCACAATTTCAAAAAAAGAAGGTACATGTAAAATGAAGTGAAGACCCCAAATTTTAGTTTTCTTTTGGTTGCCAGCAAGGCATCTCCAGAACTAACTTAAAAGCATCTTCTCCCAGCAAAGAAAACTTTCTTGGTGTCTGCTGTACTTTCAAGACACTCTTAACCTTGTCTGGCACACATTATGATTTTTTTTCTCAAAATATCTGACATAACATGTTACCAATTTTATTTGTACTGTAGTGTGAAACTTTGCTTTAAATGTCATTTTCTGAAGATCTTGAATTGAATTCTAGAGGTATAAATGCAAATTTTCATATCTCTGCGTCAGCCAAAAAGCATGGTATCAAGAAATGTATTTTTACAAATCTTGAGTATAAAAAAAAAAATGCTACCAGGAAAATGTTGATCAGAAAGTTTTCATGGTATGGACTTACATGTCTAAATAATTAGCTAGATTGAAGGAATATAATTAATAAATACGGAACATTATCATTTATAAAGAAAGAATTTATAGCATAAAAAACCTGGAGAAAATGATCCAGTCTAAATTTCTTGAAATAACATTTACAATAAGGTAATAACCTTAATGAATAAGTTAAAATCAATATCAAAAAAAGACAAAAAAAGAGAGATTTTGATAACCCTATTGAATTTTGGTTGAGTAATTGCAGCCAAAGAATTTGAGAAATGAAAAATGTTTCCCCTCCCCTTCATTCTTAAAAGAGTAGATTTTCACCAAACTGCTAAAACACAGAATGAAGAACAAAGAAAAGGTGATCTCTTCAGTATAATATTTAACCATACACAGAAGATACAAAATGATCCTTTATCTCACATCTCATGTAAAAGTGACTCAAATGTGAGAAAAACTTAAATATAAGCCTGGAAACTAAAAACCCAAAAAATTTTGCAGGAACAAAGTTCCAGGAATTATTTGGCTAATGGCTGTTTTTAATCAACAAAACCAAAAATAGACAGATGGGATGTATCAGGCAAAGCATCCATATAGAAAAGAAAACAGGCTGCACTGTGATGACAATTTGTAGAAGAGAACACATTTCCAAACCATGTAACAGGTAGAGGGCTGGGATCAAACTGTATAGTAATTGTTTCAGCTTTTATCTATTAGTTTTCTTATCTATCCTGCTTAGATACTGTAATCTAAATAATCAGCCAATCTAACAAATTCCTCTTTGTAACTAAACATTATATTGGTTTTCTTCCTCTAGAGAACTCTAATACATTCTGATATTTATAAAAACCTGAATGAACACAGAAGGCATAGAATCAAATGAAATAGGCCAGGATCAGAAAGACAAATATTACATAACTTCAATTATATATGAATCCCCAAATTTAAGCCCATGGAGAGTAGAACGGTGACTTTCAGGGGTTAGGATAGGTATGGGGATAAACACATGTTGGCAAAATGATTTAAAAATCCCCAGCTAGATAAGATGAATAATTTCAAGATATTTATTGTATCCTGTGGAAACTATAGTTAATACCTACTGTATAACTGATAACAGATGACCTTGGAGCTAAACTGAAAGCAAGAGCTGCAGTCCCGGGCAAAGGCAGAAGTGTTTTTTTAAAATTACAGGCAACATCTAATAATGACCATTCATCCTTACCCAGAAACATCATCAAGCCACACTAAAACTCAAAGAGAAATGGATAAATCTGAAAATCTTCCAGAGATAAAAACTGTAACATCTACAGGAGATTATATTAAATTAAAGAGAAATTTGATAATGGTCAGATGATCAGTTTTTGTGACTAATAGTGTTAGGGCTCATGATTCACCAATGAATGATGCCCTGAACTTAAATAGTATATACAAGCAAAGAGCATTTTATTTTGTAGAAGTCTAGCATGTTGGGGTCTATCATCTACCAAGATAGAAGCATCCAATTTAAATCACAGTCTCTAGGCCACATAATGAAATTTTCCACTGAAACCTCTTGGGCTAAGCCCGCACAATTCAAATCACTCTCAGTAATAAAGTCTTTCATATTCCTATTAGGATAGACCATTAAGCCCATTGAAAGCATTCCACTGCTTTCCAAATCTAAAATCCCAAAATCCACATTCTTCCACACAAAAGCATGGTCAGGTCTATCATAGCAATACCCTACTCCTGGTACCATCTTCTTTCTTAGTTAGGGTTTTACTGCTGTTAACAGACACCATGACCATGGCAAGTCTTATGAGGACTACATTTAGTTGCATCTGGCTTACAAGTTCAGAGGTTCAGTCCATTATCATCAATGGTAATATCTAGGTAGGCATGGTGCAGGAGAAGCTGAGAGTTCTACATCTTCATCTAAAGGCTGCTACCAGAATATTGGCTTCCAGGCAGCTAGGATGAGGGTCTTAAAGCCCATACCCATAGGGACACACCTACTAAAACAAGATCACACCTACACTAACAAGGCCACACCTTCTAACAGTGCCACTCCCTGGGGAGGGCATATACAAACCATCACACTGTCTGAGACCTGGGGTTTTTCCAGTAATTGACATTTGTGCACTTGTCCAGTTTTTGAAAACAGAGATATAGGCCTAGTCTCCTGAACTGTCAATTTGAAGCCTGTCATGGAGTCAGCCTATTTCAGTCCTCTCAATATGAATGTCTAATAGTGAATGGAACAAAAGAATATGAATGAAAGATGGGAATGCAGTAACTGGATTTAGGACTAAATTTTAAAATATTTGTTTTATTCTAAAGAAATATATACTGATTAATTTCATATTTTATCCATAATGATAAAAACTAGAAATAATTTACTAGAAATTATAAAATAAAGCTTTGATATGGCTAGTATGACTGTCACCTTAACAGGATTTAGAAACACCATGAAAATATAAATTTGGATGTATAATGAAGATACTTATAGAATGGATAAACTGAAGAGGAAAAGCTCACTCTGTGGATGGCACCTGTGGTGGGATGGAATGGCAGACAGGGAGGAGGTTGGTATCAGAATTCATGTCTTCTGCTTCCTGACTTCAGAAGCAACATGAGTAAGTGTGTATACTCCTCTTGCTTTGCCTACCATTCTGGGAAGGGCTGTGTTCCTTCAAATTGTGAGCCAAATCATGCCAACTACTCACAACAATGGAAACAGTAACCAACACAGCCTTCATGAATAAAAAAATTAAACAAAATGCTAAAAGTATGTCTGGGTGAAAATAAAAACAAAATATTTTATCAAGTAATACTGAATTTCTTCAGATTAGAGTAGCACAAACTAAGATCAAATTGTCTATTATTTTCTAAAGACATGTCAAAAGTATATAAAAAGACTTAAGTTTTAAAATAATGGAATAAAAATAAAGTAGATGTATATATCTGAACAAATTGATATATCTACATTATAAAATACAAGATAATTTAGCAAAATAAAAATTATTTGAGATAAGAAGTCACAATAGGAACAATTTCCCCTTAAGAGGCACTGATTCTAAAAAATCTTTGTACAGGAAAGCATAAGAGAGATAAAACTCTGATATAATTGTAAGGCAAAAATAATACTTGATCATACTCATGTGCTTATAACAGACATACTCTAGAAATAAAAGATAAAATGATAACAGTATAAGAGTAACATACTTAAAAGGTCAAATGAGCCACTTATTCATCTGCTTAATGGAAGTGTCTTTGAAAATATAGACAATTTTCTTCCATACTTTAGAAAATTACAAAATAACTTTTAGGTCAAAGATAAATCAATCAAATTAATAACAATCTGAGATCTAAATAAAAAGTTATTAATCTGTGGGACCAAATGAGTACAATGGAATAAAAATGTTGAATGAACAATTAATAAATAATCCCGACTGTGGGTGGTTCCACTACCCGCCCCAGTGCTTTATGTTCCTGAATGGAAGACGCACAGACAGCCTTTGTATTTTGATATGCCTTAATCAGCACAATAGCTAGGCTACTGCCTAATCTCCACTACTGATAGAATCTACCTCCTGCTGATAATTCCAAGATACAACTACTAAAATCTCTGTTCTATCTTTGCTGCTCTGAACCCAGAGGGTTTCTTTCTTAGTTAGGCTGCACTGGCTCTGGCTGCACTCTCCCAGCTCCTTCACATGGTGACCATGCCTCTCTGCCCTGCACTCTTTTCAGGCATGGCAGCTCTCCTCTTCACACTCTCCCAGCATGGCAGATATCCTCTTACTTCTCCTCCTCCCAGTCTCAAACTGGGGAATCCTAAAAGTCCCGCCTCTGTCTGCCCTGCCCAATCATTGGCTGCCAGCATCTTTATTTACCAATCAGAACCAACTGGAAGCAGGGTCCTTCAGTGTTTTACATGTGGGCATAAAGACTGTAGTACAAATAATTTTGAGGACCCAAATTAACCTTAGAATATAAGCAGCATTAGGCCAAACCTATTACATTTTCTACTTTTCTCCAATTAAAAAGGCTCTTTTCTCTCAGTTATATAGTAAACACAATTATAACAATTATTCAAATTATAAGGTATGATATACACTTATAACATCCAGTCCATTATATTTGTCAATTTAGATAAAGTATTCTATCATCTATCCTAACATGAAGAGTTTATACTTTTGTACCTGAATTACATTTGATTTTAACTTGTAATACCATCTGAAACCCATCCTTTCAACATCTTCTTTAATGGTAAATAACTTAAGTTCAATTATAAGACTATAATTAGCCTTTAACCCTGTCAGAGATCCAAGAAGGAATTAAATATTACCTGAATATGCAAGAAGCACAAAGACATAACTTCTAAAGCTTATACAATTTGTACAGACAGCTGAATGCCTGGACAGTCCCCGATATTCCTCCTAATGTTGAAGCATCTATCTTCAGCCTTCTGGCCCAGAACCATCTGACAGACCTTAAATGAAACAGGAATGATGAAAGACTAGCTTACCTTGTCTTGGCAGAGTTTAGCAATTGACTTTTCTGCATCCCTGTGTCCTTTTCTGAACAGTAATTATCTGCAGAATGAAATAGGGTATTTCTTACCCAGTGGCTAACTTGCCACAGTTGAAGCAACTCCAATTGGAGGGAATGATGCTCAGCATCTACTTTGAAGTGGGATGGGTGTACTTTTAGGTATAGACATGTCTTCTAGTCAAAAGGTCTATTAATAATGAAATTATTTTAAAGACCTTATTTTGTGTATATCTGATGCTTTTGAAGATTATTATATAACAAAACTGTTAAATCTTAATTACTCTTAGCTATTTACTAATTGAATAATATTGAAAACACTTATTTGTAATTAAATCAGGATCTAATATTGCCACAAGTTTACTATCTAACCTTCAACTTGCATTACTTAATCATCCTGAACAGTTTGTTATATCAGCTATTCGAAGGACTGGGGCTACACCTTCTTAATTCATTCTTAAATGAATTTCATAGGCACAATTCTTATCTAAGAGTAACAAAATTAATTTAAAATTTTTATCAATATACAAGGATTTATACCAAAGAAAATCTTAAACCTATATAAATATATAAATTATGTATCAATGTAGGAAAATATAACTTCAATCCTGCATCAAAAGGTAAAGATTTCTGCCAATGTAATATTATGCCTATAAAATATTTTAAGAGTAAATCTAGTAATCCATCCCCATTCATCTAATTTCTATAATATTACTCTATTCTCCTTTTTTCTTTTCAATCCCGTAAGAAATAAAAACTTGAGAAGAGGGAAGGAAAGATAGAAACCCTGCATCTAAGCTCTCTAGTTAGTTTCCTGACTGTCCAAAATTATGATCATTTCTAAATTATTCCTTAAAATAACCACCTATCTATAATTTATAAAATACATTTTGATAATTTGGATAATGACTCTTCATCGCTTCTTCCTGCTGAATTGGGGCAATAGGTAATTTTTAAGAAGTGGGAGGGATAGGAAAATTGGAAAAAAAAATGGTTAGATTTAAGAAAGCTAGCTTTAGAATTTGTTATCCAGTGTCTGTCTGCTTTGAAAGTTCAGGGGTTAACTGAAGTTCTGACTGGGTACATCTGAAAGGCTGGTTGAATTGAGGTCATTGAGAATCAGCAACTAGTCCTAAAGCTGTTCTGGGAGCAAGTCTCTGGAAAGAGCATCAAGTGATGCATGGAGCTGGAAGAAAGGTCATTTCAGCATCACAGAGGATGAATCTTGTCAGAGCTGCATCTTGGTGTTTCGTTCTGTAATGTATGGATTTTACAACCAAATTTTTATTTGTATAAAGATTTTTGTATGGATTGCACAAGGTGCACAGATCAGCTAAGGATGAAATTTAGTTCCTTGTTTGAGCAGGTGAAAGACACCTGTCTTTTTTGTGAGTTAGTTTGATCAATAACCAATTGCAATAAATCTTCATTCATGCCATGTGACAGATGACATGCTGAATTTTAAGGATTTTGTAACTAACAAGAGTTATTGACTAATTTTAGCTGAAGTTTTGACTAGAGGCATTTTTATGCCTAAGCCAGTTTCAGGGCTGTTCCCATGTGACGGGATCAGCAATTTATGTTACCTGTTCAGTTTGTTTTTTTGAATTTTTTCCCTGTCCTGCCAACATCTTCAGGGGGTCTTCCCTTATTGTATCTGATCCATATTACTTTGGAAGGGGTTCAAAGTCTTTTCTCCTTTCCTGTTAACACAAATACAGATCCTCTCTCCCAAAATAGCATCTCCTTGGTCCAGCAACCCGAA
>CM052718.1:52396951-52406328 GCA_028551405.1 Uromys caudimaculatus | reverse complement strand
GGATCAGCAATTTATGTTACCTGTTCAGTTTGTTTTTTTGAATTTTTTCCCTGTCCTGCCAACATCTTCAGGGGGTCTTCCCTTATTGTATCTGATCCATATTACTTTGGAAGGGGTTCAAAGTCTTTTCTCCTTTCCTGTTAACACAAATACAGATCCTCTCTCCCAAAATAGCATCTCCTTGGTCCAGCAACCCGAAATAAATTGGTTAAATTTTGTAGCCTCCCTTTTCTTAGAGCCTTCTCTACTCTGACCTCTCTCCCAGAAAATTAGTAATGTCATTAATACCACCAAACTTATAGTCACCTTTATTTTGATAATTAAAACAACTCAAAGCAATTAAAACAATTTCAAACAATTAAGGTTTTCTCTCTATCTCCGTGCCTTTGTTTCTACATTTGAGATCAAAGAGCTGGATTTCTTTAACTCTTCCCTTTTATGGAGAACAGTATGTGTGGATATATTTACATCCCCTTTCATTTTGAATAACTTGGATTTTTTTTATAGCCTGCTCAGGTGAAAGACAACTGTAATTTTTATGAGTTAGTTTGATCAATAACCAATTGTAATATATCTTCATTTCATGCCATGTGAAGGATGGCATGATGAATTTTAAGGATTTCACAGCCAACAAGATTTATTGGCTAATATTAGCTGAAGTTTTCTCTAGAGACATTTTTATTCCTAAACCAGTTTCAGGGCTGTTCCCAGGTGGAGGGATCTTTTCCCTATGTTAACCTCAATTTAAATTCCTTTCTATTTTCTCTATGAGCTGATTTATGAATGAATGTCACGCTAAGATATCCCAGAATTCCTGATTTTCAAGAATTTGGTTGCTTGTAAAGCCTTGAATTTTAAATTTTCCATCGACTCCACATTCCCATCTCATTCAAGCCTGTTCTCTGCATTTTGCTCTGTCCTAGCAGGGCAAGTCTGCTGTTTGTGGTCTGCTTCATCTCAGCAGGACACGCCTGCTCTCGGCCACCTGTCTTTTCCCAGCAGGAGGTGCCAGCATCTGTGGCTTAAGATCTTGCAGCAGCCCAGAACCTGAGAGAACACTGAATCACTAGTCAGCTGCCTACATTCCTGGGTCAGCCTGGTTGTGTCCTACCCGAACCCAAGAACTACGTGTGCCAAACTAGCATGAACTTCTATCCTAGTTCCGAATCTGTGAGTCTTGAGGAGGAACCACATGGCTTGGCTAGGTTTGGCAGAGAAACTAATTCTGCCTGCCTCTTAATCTTAAAGGGAAGGCATTCAGAATTCCATTCGGGAATCTACAATTAAATATTAAGAGTGGGATCTTACCTGACGTTGGACGCCATCTGTAGCAATATTTTTTAATTAATAGACCGTAATTAATAGACCGTAATTAATAGGCTGTAATGGTTTCTGTTCCCGAATAAAAGACACACACACACACACACACCACCTTTAATTTTAATATGCCTTATACAGCTCAATAGCTGGGCCACTGCCTAATCTCCATTTGGTTAATCCCAAATTATTACTTACTAAATTCTGTGTTCTATCTTGGCTGCTCTGGACCCAGAGGGCTTCCCAACTAGGCCAAGCTCTGGCCTCACTCTCCCGACTCCTTCACATGGCAGCCATGGCTCTCTGTCCTGCACTCTTCTCAGGCATGGCATCTCTCCTCTCCACCCTCTCCCAGCATGGCAGATATCATTTCCTTCCTTCTTCTCCCAGTCCCAAACTAGAGAATCCTAAAAGTCCCGCCTCTGTCTGTCTTGCCAAGCCATCGGTTGCTGGCATCTTTATTTACCAATCAGAACCAACTGGGAGTAGGGTCCTTCAGTGTCTTACATATGGATATGAGGATTTTCATGCAAACAATTCTAGGGACACAAACTAACATTAGAACACAAGCAGCATTAGGCCAAACCCACTACGCAGAAATACAGTGATTAAAAATTCACACGTAGAAATATTAGGAATAATGAAAACCAAGAGACATTTTTCAAAAAATATACTTTAAATTGAAACATAATTATATCATTTTTCCAACTCCTCCATACCGCCTAAAGTTCATAGCCTCTTTTTCATTATATATATATTTCAATATATCTATATATCTACATATATATATATATATATATATATATAGTGTGTGTGTGTGTGTGTGTGTGTGTGTGTGTGTGTGTGTGTGTGTGTGCAACTTGTTGAGTCTATTTTTGTTGTTCGTGTGTATATAGCTGACCACTCTTCATTGAACAACCAATACAGGGGCTCATAGAAAATATAAAATAGGCAACTACAAATTATTTTAAGACAGCAGAATAAATGAATTACAGAAATAGAAGAACATAATTAAAATCAACAAGTGGTCTATTCATAAGACTAATAAATTTAATGAGTCTAGAAATTCCTCTACACAGCATTTTTCATTTGATTTTTAAACTATTTAGCAACTTTATAATTTAGGAGTTGTTTCAGGATTTTTGTTTTGTGAGAAAGAGTTTCATTACTCATTTCAGGCTGACTGTCATTCACAACATTTCTGTCTCAGCTTCTTAAGCACAATGTCATTTCAGACATACAGCGCCATGCCCGTTGATGAACGGCCATTTAAAAATATTATAACCTCTTATTCAAAGTCAAGAGAGTCTAAAGTCTTCCTATTAAGACCACAGATTATACTATAATCCTAGTATAAGGGCTAGATGTGAAACTCACATGCACTGAATGATTGCAGTTTGTACTGGTGCAGAAGGTTGTAAATTGC
This sequence comes from Uromys caudimaculatus, assembly GCA_028551405.1. Classification (NCBI taxonomy): domain Eukaryota; kingdom Metazoa; phylum Chordata; class Mammalia; order Rodentia; family Muridae; genus Uromys; species Uromys caudimaculatus. The sequence goes on along the minus strand of CM052718.1, from coordinate 52,403,585 downwards.
ATAAGGGATTGGGTTAAGGGAGTGCAATTACAGATTGTAACTATGAAAATTTTCAGATTATATCAAGTTTATAATGAAATATCTCCAAATAAGTTGATCTCATTCATTAAAAAACTGGGAAAAACTGAGTGATCATGACTATTGTAGTCACATATGTAACTTCACGGACTTAAAAGGTGACTAGATTATCTGAATGTAAGAACTATTGTGAGAATTAATCCTCTCTTCACTTTATTTAGAATCATCAGTCAGAAAGTGGAGAGGGACATGGATGAGTTGAGAATTGGACAGGTCCTCTCATATATAAGCCACACAACTTTTTTTATTACTTATCCTAGTCTTGTATTAACCATGTTATTTGTTTTGGTTCTTTCTTCTTCTTCTTCTTCCTTCTTCTTCCTTCTTCTTCTTCTTCTTCTTCTTCTTCTTCTTCTTCTTCTTCTTCTTCTTCTTCTTCTTCTTCTTCTTCTTCTTCTTCTTCTTCTTCTTCCTCTTCCTCATCCTCCTCCTCCTCCTTCTTCCTTCTTCTTCTCCTCCTCCTCCTCTTCCTCCTCCTCCTCCTCTTCCTCCTCCTCCTCTTCCTCCTCCTCCACCTCCTCCTCCTTCATTATTTGAGATGGTCTTGATATGTGGCTCACATTAAGCCACAACTGGCTTCTCAAGCCAAGTGAGCCTTAATCTTCCTTGCAGTCCTCCTACCTCAGCCTCCTGAATGATGTTACAAGTATAAACCACCATCTCTAACTTTACCTGGATCATAAGTGTACATTTTAATAATTAGAACAAAATAAAAAGAGTAAACTGTGGTAATGTTTATTTAGCACTTACTTGTGTGTTTTATGTCTCTCATGTTTAAATTTCACAGTTTTTATTCTTATAATCATTTCTATAGGTCTCATTAAGGTTACTCATTCATGATTATTGACATTTTATACATGGGACATGTCTAATTGTGCTGATTGTTGGTTCTATTGGTATAAGTAATAGCAGTTTTGACATTAAATATAAGTTACATTAAATGAATAGGATAGTTGGATTAAATAGGATTTTTCTAGTGGAAAAGAATTAATGTAATTTATATATGTTATATAATTCTATTCATTAATTGTGTTATACAATTTGGGTAATTCTATAATGCTATTTACATGCTGAAGAGGCAGAACCTGGTAGCTTCTGAGCCAAAAAAACTGGATATATCAATAGCATCAATCTGACACTGGAAGCTGAGAAGGTTACTGGAACGTTGCTGCTATCCACCTGCATGTAAGAAAGGAGAAAAACATGGAGTCTTAGCTCAACAGAGGATGGCAATCACCAAGGTGTATCTTCTAAGTGACGCCAACTCTTATCTTGTTGATAATCAGGATGGAGCACAACAATTACTAAAGCACTTATATATTCTCATTAGTAGTTTTCAATGATTACACAAACTTTACATTTATAGATTCATTAGAGGAGACTTCTGTTTTAATATAATTTTATATTATATAAGAATATAAGATAATCGGTCACACTCTTATTATTATGATTTCAATGTTTTTACTAAAGAAAAGATATAATACATGTTTGTTTCATAAGAAATCCTGAAATGTTAAGGTAAGCCCTCCAGTTTTCTTAATCAAATTCCATTAACTATTCAACTTAGTTTTATGTCATTACCAGTCTCAATCTTATGCTTTTGAATACTTCTATATTTGTACTGTTTCTTCATTATTATGCACGACTATAATTTTATGACTATTATTTAATCTTCCTAGCCTCTAATGGTATATTTATTTTGAATTGTCTTAATTAAATTAAAGGCTAAATCTATAATACCTCGAAGTATCAAAGATTTCTAATATGTTAAAAGGGAAGCATGTATCCAACTCTAAAAGAACCAATGTCTATTAATTAGTTTATGCAGGCAGTGAAACGCTGTGCATGGAAATGAAAGTGTGTACAGGAGTCACAAGAGGCAAAAATCAGAACGAATTTCAATTTTTTTCAAGTCCAATTTAGACAGGATTATTTAGAGGATTCAGTGATGATCTTGATACTGGATATTCTAATTTAAAAGACAAATATTTGAATGGCACTCAATGACTCTGTATGGAACTTACCTCCTTTTGGCAGCCGGGCTTTGTCTAGGCGTCTCCAGCTCAAGGCTAGATGGACATTGCCAAACTTAAGGGGAGAGAACATGAAGGTATCTGACAACAGAGTGGTAAGGCTGATTGCTTAATAAAGAAGAAATGACACAATTTTGAGTTGAGTTGATTTTTTTAAAAAACAGTGGCCATGTCAAGCATTTGTCCTAGTTTGTTATACTGCTGCGATAAGCAGCATGACCAAATGCAACTTGGAGAGAAGAGTTTGTTTTGTCATTGTTTTATGTTTAATTTTATAGTTATATAGTTACAGTCCATCATGAAAAGAAGTCAGATTAAAAATCAAGGCAGGAACTGAAACAGAGGAAGTAAAAGGAAGACTGCCCATTACTGGCTTGCCTACCTTGTTTTCTTAGACAAGCCATGTCTACCTGCCTAGGGATAGCACCCATGTCAATCAATAAAATGTCCCACAGGCTTGCCCACAGACCAATCTGATGAAGGCAGTTTCTCAACTGACATTCACTCATTTCAGCTTGTGTCAAGTTGGCAAAACAAACATGCAAACAAACAAAAAGAAAACAAACACTTTAGCAGCATATCATCTCTGTAGAGCTTGTCTGTCTTATTGAGGTCTGTGATCTCCATGATCAGTCAAGACTATATTATAAGATTCCTTATGTTCTTGGAGAGTAAGAAACTCCTTAATGTTCAGTGGAAAAAAAAACACAAGAGCTCAGCTGTGAAGAGAAAATAAATAGCAGTTAGGCTACAGATGAATGAGGCTTGCAGATCATAAGTTTGGCACAAAAGCTTAATTTGACCTGTGATTACAAAGATATATTTCACAGGTCTGACTATATATGAGAATCTTCTCTTTGAAGTGTACCATTCCACACAGGACCTGAGCAGCACAGGAAAAATAACATCCTTCTATTCCAATACAAGTGTTTTTAATGTGGAAAACACTGAGATACTTACTATAAATACAGCAGTTGTACTCATCAGTGGTGGAAGCTCCCTAATTTGAAGGGAAATTTTATTTAAGATTAAGTAAATAACATTTTAGTAAGTTCATGTACTTCAATGTGAGGCAAATGAATGTTAATAAGTCATATTCATTCTCACACCACAAGTCTATTAAAATTAAAAGAGAGCAAGTGAATTCTCTTAGGTATAAATTATGTGATGAAAGGGTATATGTGAACATGTAATTTCAGCATGTGCATTGTTCTAGTTAAGGTTTCTACTCCTGTGATAAAACACCATGGCCAAAGAGCAAGTTTGGGAGGAAAGGGTTTATTTGGCTTATACCTCTATTATCCCTGTCCATCATTAAAGAAAAGCAAGGCAGGAGCTCATGCAGAGACCATAGCGGGGTATTGCTTAAAGTCTTGATCATCATGGCTCAGGCTGCTTTCCTAGAGAAGCCAGTACCACAAACCCCAGGATGGCAGCACCCACAATGGGCTGGACCATCCCCCATTAACCACTAATTAAGAAAATGCCCTAGAGCTGGATCTTATGGAAGCATTTTCTCAACTGATAGTTCCCTCCTTTCAGGTGACTCTGTTGTGTTAAGCTGACATAAAACTAGCCAGGGCATGCATTTATTGATGTTTCCATTGAAATTACTTTGAAGAATACTGCAGAGAGGACTTGCTGGCATTGTTAAGAGAAATTAATATCAGTGATCCATACACTAAACATACATTGTCAGGTTATATGCCTACTTTTGCAGGACATATTCATTGAGATTCCTTTCAAATACCTTTTGATATATTCAAGGAATATATTGTGCAGACATCTGGTAGCAATACTCATATTCTTATAACACATTGACAGAATTTTATATAAAAAGACGTCATGTGATTGTTTTTTAAAACTAAAATGTTTTTCACCCTTAGAGTTTCAGGTTCCTGCTAGACTTCAGTCTATTGTTAACTATAAAATTGTGTGAGTTTCACAGCATTGGAGAGAAAAGAAAGAGAAAAAAGTAAAACAAGGCCTTTCTGTGCTTCTTCTGAGTATTATAATTCTCTTTTTTCTTCCTTTAGTTTGAGCATGGCTTCTCTTAGCATTCTCTCTACTCACATTGAGACCCACTTCTGGGTTGTGAAATAAAACTTTAGGGAGATGGGGAAGTGATAAATTCAGTCCTGATTCTGTAAGAAATCTCCCTCCTCCATTAACGGTGGTTTGTCCAATAGTTCACAAATTCCCCCACCTTGTAAAACTTTTATCTGAATCCCCCTCCTCTTCTCTCTCTCTTAGAGACAGAGTCTCACTAAGACATCCTGATTGTCTTCTAGCTCATAGAGATCTGCATGCCTTTGCTTCCCAAGTGCTGGGTTTAATGGGATTAAAGACAGGAGATATCCAGTCCAGTCTTTATGCAAATATCCTCATCTCTCCCACCCTGTAAACATTTGGTCTTACCCCCACCAGCTCCCTTCCAGGAACTGGATAGTCTGGAGAAGCTTACTCCCTTCCTCTTTTTCTTCACTTCCTTTAATTGATTCTTTTAAAAACTAGCCAGTTTCACGACTGGGAGGTCAGACCCCATACAACAGGGAAAAGACAGACTCTACCTGCATCAGAATAAAACCAAGTGAACTTCCTACCTCGTGTACTTGTTAGACTTGGACTCTGGAGCACCATTTCTATGAAAAGAAATTATTACAGCATACCTTTCAGAGTTTCAAATTGTTCTTTATGGAAAGTGTTATAGATTCTCCTTGAGCAGGATTAGAAATGTGGTTCAATGATGCTTACCTAGCAAACCTAAAGCCCTGAGTTTTATCCTCAGCAGTACAAAACCAAACAAAGTTGATGGACATGATGGTAAATACCTTTGATGCCAGCACTTAGGAGGTGGAGGTAAAGGCAGACAGATTTCTGAATTCTACACCAGTTTGGTCTACATATTGAGGGGTAGGCCATCCAGGGTTACATAGTGAGACCCTGTCTCGGAAACAAAACAGCCAAAAATTTTAAAAAAGTGATTGTCTGGGAGAAACAAACAACAAGAACCCAGAAATACCTTAGTACTGAAAAGTTACAAATATAGCTTTAAATTTTAAGTTTTAGGAGAAAAAAAAAAAAAGATGAAAGAAGAAAACACCTATTTTCATTCTGTCTTTTCTAAAGTAACATTTAACCTTAGTATTGCTGTTTAATTTTCTGTCAATTGCATCTTAAGCTTACTTAGTATTTCTGTTTGGTTTTCTGTAAATTGCATACTAAGCTTAATCTTTTAGCATAAAATGCAACAGATTATTATTTTGTGAAGTATTTACATGGCAAATTTTCGTTTTAACATGTGGATTGATTTAATTGTTATCTCTTTAGCAAAAACAATTATTTTAGTGTGTCTACCAGTGGGGATATTATTTCCTTCTTCGTTTTTCATTTGCAAATTTTATTATGCCATGATATGGCTACCATCTGGTGTTTTTTAGATAACATTATACTCAAGACTTGCAGCTTTGAAATAATAATATTTCAAAGCCAAAAGGAACTCCTTTCTGAGAATATCACTTTATGTAAGCAACACATTTGTATAACAGAAGATCTAGTTGAAGTTTATACATATTGTACATACTGGGAATATGTAGCTAACACAGTCTTATGAATTAAAAATCCCTGCTGGTATGTAATACTTTAGCCCCTTAAATGGTTCATTAGATTAGTCTTTATCCTTATTTATTTCTCTTGGTACAAAATCACGAATGCTACATATTTGTATCATTGTGTAAAAATTTTGTCATGCTTAAACATCTCTACTGAACAAGTATTTTATGAATAAAATATAGTAGGTTTTCTAAAGGAACAAGCATCGTCTTCCTCCCCCCTTACCCTCCATTCTCTATCCTTTCTTTCCTTCCTTCCTCTGCTCCCCTCCTTTCCTTCCTCACTTCCTTTCCCCCTCCTTTCTTTTTTCCCTCTATCCCTATCTTCTTCTCTGTCTGCCTACTTGTTACATTTTGAATGTAAAATGTCGCAGATTCAATGTGTTTGAACACCTGGCCTCTGTTTGGTGGTGCTATTTTGAGAAACTACAGAACCTTTGGATACAGTGCTTAGAACAGAGAAAAAGACATAGTAGTGGATTCTAGTGATTCCTGGGCTCTTCTTAATCTAGCTGCACTCTTATCTTCCTGAATGCCACAATAATGTAACCTGATAATGCTGCCTCATACTTCTGCAGCCACAACCATGAGCCTATTGTGCAGTCACACATAACCTGCTATGATGGATTATGTATCTTTGTTGGTTTGAATGAGAATGGTTTCTACATTCTTACATGTTTGGCTACTTGGTATTGTTTGAGTATATTTAGGAAGTGTGGTTTTGTTGAATAATATGTATCACTGAGTAGAAGCTTTGAAATGAAAACAAACAAACAAACAAAATGCCTATGTTATTCTTATAGTGCTCTTTCTGCCTCATGCTTGTGGATCAAGATGCAACTCTTAACTAATGCTCCATGTTTGTTTTCCCACTGCTGCTAAGCTCTTTGTCAAAATGTCTCAAACTCTAAA
>CM052718.1:52369451-52391951 GCA_028551405.1 Uromys caudimaculatus | reverse complement strand
AATTTGTCTGTTTCTCTTGCAGTTCTATAGTGGGGTAGATGCTTTCTGTCTTAAAAATATCAATATTCTTAGAAACCAAAGCACCCCAAACAAGACAAAGGAAAGGGAAGCCCAGGATCAAGATTGGCTTGGGTTTTAATTCAGTAGGAAAAAAAAAAATTCAAGACTTACAGGTGGTCTAAGATATGTGAGTCATTTTAATCTACCAAGAGAGGGAGCACAACAGAATATGGGACATGAACACTAGTAAATGAGATGTTGTTCTTACAGTACAGCATGTGGAAAGGCCTCTACTAGATCTTACACTTGAATTAGTTATGAACTTTCAATAGCCAGGAGAACTCAAGTAAAAATTCCTCTGAAGAAATGAGCTGCCTACTTTGCATAACGAGCTCAATAAAAAGTACTCAAGGTGTTGAACATCTTCCTGCTTCTTTTCTTTGTCCTTTTGTCCGATGATAGGACCCACTTGGCCCATGTGTCATTCAACTTATTTATATAAGCTAGGTTCTTATTACCATTTAAATGTAATTTCTACCCTAGAAATTTAGACTATATTAGCATTTCAATGAGCATGTGGGCTAATAGTTGGATAAATGGTGCAGTTTTGGGAAATTTTGAAGTGGATACATGAGTTGAAGATTAAGATATTTTAGTTTAGATTTCTGGAGTCTTGATTTCTAGAAAGATTTTTTTTTGAGCACCTACAATGTGCTATTATAAAACTCGAGAGAATATATGTGACAAAAACAGATAAAATACTCTTCCTGAGTATGGAGCTTATAGTTCAATGGAAAAAGACAAACAATATGGTAAATTAATAATAAAAATTTAGCTGGGCAGTGGTGGCGCACGCCTTTAATCCTAGCACTTGGGAGGCAGAGACAGGCGGATTTCTGAGTTCGAGGCTAGCCTGGTCTACAGAGTGAGTTCCAGGACAGCCAGGGCTACACAGAGAAACCCTGTCTCGAAAAACCAAAAAAAAAAAAAAAATAAATAAAAATAAAAATTTAAAAAGTTGCAACAAAATTTCTCAAAAAATTGAGTAAATAATAGGATTATGAGTGCCAGGAATGTGTGGCAGAGACAAAGAAAAATATTTTTATACAGTGAAGTTGGCGAATGATTCTTTAAAGACATTTTTGAGTAGAGTATGCATAGGTATCAATATAACATTTCAGACTCAATACAGCATGTACAAAGGTCTTTAAGTGTGAAGACACATCCAGAAAATATTCAGGATATCAGTTAAAGTAGAGCAGGGTTTCAGAATCTTTGTATTTATTAAATTTTAGAGTGATTAACATTTTATTTGATTACCAATAGCCCTGATGCTTAGCCAGTAGATGGAAGTGACAACTGTAATTCATTTTATGACAACAAAAATATCCCAGACCTTACCAAATGTTCTTTTTTTTTTTTTTTTGATACTTTATTTACATTTCAAATGTTTCCCCCTTTCCAGATCTCCCCTTTGGAACCCCCCTATTCCCCTCCTGCATCTATGAGGGTATTCCCCCACCCACTCACTCTCGTCTTCCCTCCTTGGCATTCCCCTATACTGGGGCATCTAACACCCTCAGGCCCAAGGGTCTCTCCTCCCCCTGACGGCTAACAAGACCCTCCTCTGCCACATATGTGGCCAGCACCATGAGTCTCTCCATGTGTATTCTTTGGTTGGTGATCCAGTCTCTGGGAGCATCGGGAGGTCAAGGGACTGAAGGAGCTGAGGGAGTTTGCAGCCTCATGGAGGGAGCAACAGTGTCAACTGGCCAAATGTTCTTTTAGCATTAAAGAAAAGGGTTCTTTGAGGATTAAGATGAGAGCAGCTCAGGTGGAAAATGTGTCTTAGAAAAGACTTGGATGTGCTGAAAATGTGATGTGACTATTTCTTAAAATGTTGAATTGACTCCTTGGAAAGAAAATTGAGTAAAAATTTCAAAGGAAAGTTCTAGAATGGTGCTGCAGTTTGAATTTTAAGTATTTCCCATCTGCAAAAGCCTTGGCTTTCTACTCCAGGATGGGCTGTAGTGACTCCTATAAATTGTTAGGCTTTGTTGGGGAAATGACATTAGTCATAGGAAGTGAGACTTTTGTAGGGATAAGTGAGGTAGCTCATGCCTTTCTTCTCTTTCTAAAGCTGGAAATGAGATGCATGCTTCTGCTCTGTAACAATGCCCCTCTTTTCATTGGCCCAAACAAAACAGAACCTAATTAGAATGCCCATAATTATGATCCCAAATTCTATTTCTCTCCCCCCCTTTCCCTCTCCCTCTCCCTCTTCCTCTTCTTCTTCCTCTTCCTCTATCCTCTTTCTTTTTCTCCTCTCTTTTTCTTTCTCTCCTCTCTCTTCTCCTTTCTTTCCTCTCTCGTTTTCTTCCTTGATATCTTAGGCATTTGTTGCAATGAGGAAAAAGGACTTACATAGAGGGAGAAAATAACTTAGCAGTCTTAAAGTGATGCATCTGGATTAAAAGAATAAGTACAGACAGTAAAAAGAATAGAACAATCAGTGAGTTTGGGTAAGTTGGGGGAGATAAAAGGATTCCACACAGGAAGAAAAGGGAGAAGCCATGTTTCTACTAGGGCAGAGTAGGAAGCATGAATGATATTTTGAAACTATGAGTTACATGTAAATTTCTGTTGTTCATCGAAACTTGACTCTTAATTTGCCCTGACAATTTCCTCCAAAGCAAGAAGAGCAAAGTAATTAAATTAATGATACCAATTTTCAGAATACAAGATAATAAAAAGATTTTAGTATTATCCCATTTCATAATTTGTGTTTCCCAATAGAATTTTAATTCTCTTACCAATTATCTCTCCAAAACTTCAACATATAAAGCAAAATAATTTTGAAAACTCTGTTAAAATTTTAAGCCAAAATCAGACGGCATAAAACTATTTTAGTTAAGGTCACATTTATTATCCAGAGCAGTAGAGCTTTGATTTGTTTCTCCTTCATCTGACCACAATGTCTTTAAGGGATGTCTCACATTCTAAGGTTACATACCTATCAGCAACTGAGTTAACAATCTTCCTTTCCAAGAGTAAGTTGGTCATAAATGGAATTTGTGCCAAATCAGAGACTAATGTGAGTATTCTTATGGCAACAATTCCTACTTACATCTCTATATTTTACAAATATAAATGTTTTCATTCATAATTTTTATAGTCATGACATGAATCAAATATAATGCTAATCACTAGATAAAATGTTTTCTTTGGGGCTGGGGTGATGATGTAATGGGTAAAGACAATTGCTATGCTACCATAAGCACTTGAATTCAAGTCTATAGGGCCATATAACAATCCTGATGTGCCCTATACTATGCAACCATAGTACCTTGAAAGACAGGGACAGGAAGGTCTCTGAGGCTTGCTGGCTGCCATTCTAGCTCCAATTTAAAGGAAAGATCCTGTTTCAAGAGAAAAAAAGGAGGAGAGCTATGAAACAGGGGACATGGCCTGGAACTTAGAGAGGTTCACCGGCCTCTGCTTCCCAAGTGCTGAGTTTAATGGTGTGTGTCACCATGGCCTGCTCTTTTTTGTTTTATTGATTTCCTTCCTTCCACCCTCCTTCCTTCCTCCCTCCCTCCTTCCTTCCTTCCTTCCTTCCTTCCTTCCTTCCTTCCTTCCTTCCTTCCTTCCTTCCTTCCTTCCTTTTTTTCTATCTTTGTTTATTTTGCTTTTTGTTGTTCTTTCCTATTTACTTTTAGACATAGAGGAAGAGGGAGAAGGAGAGAGGGGGGAGAGGGAGAGAATATAAAATTGTATAGGTAGGGAGTTGGGGAGAATTTGTGAGTCGTTGGGGAGGGGAAATAATATGATCAATGAATGTTGTATAAAAATGTAGCAAATATTTTAAAAATTCCAGCCTAAGCTTGTCCTTTTCTCTAAAAATAAAATAAAATCTACATTCAGATGTTAGATTTGGGAGAGAGGATTATTTTTTTCTTCTTTACAATTTTCTTTCCATTGCTGCAATAATGCAGCTTTCTTTTTTTAAAGGAGGAGACTTGCAACTCTTAAATCCAAGAACACAGCTGTCACCAGTCTCTTCTGTTGAAACTTTTTTTAGTAAAAGTTTTCACTATAATAAAATTATTTGGACACAATTCAGTAAATAGTGACAAAGAGAGCAAAATAATTAAATATACTGTCAATAAAATAGTAGCCTCTTCACTGTCTGAAATGTTCAGCTATTTGGAACAGAGTATTTTTCCAGTATTGTTAGACTGGGTCATCTGAGGCCCTGCTTTTTCCACTTTGTTTCCTGTTTTGATATTTAATGTGGAAAATGCCTATGAGAAATGAAACTTTTCATACTTTAACATCCATGGACATTATCCATGAAATAACCTTTCTTTCTTGCATTAAAATATTCTTTCAATTTCCATTTACTCTATTTACTCTGGGATCTAGATCACTTAATTGTGTCACCTACTTCCAATGGAAGGATTAGCTAACCATTTTGTATTAATGTTTCTGTTTAATTGGAGCAATTAGTTTATTTTGAAAAACTTAATTACTTTTTCTGTGTTTTCTTTTTCTTATTAATTATTTAGTTGCCTTTACCTTGTCAGAATATAAACGTCTTTTGAAATTTCTGTATATGGAAATTTTAATTGTTTAACACATGCACACATACACACTCACAGTCTAGCACCTGGTTATCTGGAAATTCCTAGGATTCCAAATGCCCAGGAGTATTGGTTTAATCACAGAGATTGTGACCACAGCTTTTTTTTCTTGTTGTTTAATTAGATATATTATTATAGTAGCAATCAATGTAATGTTATACTAGACAATATTCATGAAATTACAGCAGCTATATCTTGACTATCTTAGATAGTATATACAAAATATGATATATTTGAAATTTCAAAATTTTGTATTCTACCTAAAATTGTAAGACTCTGGTGAGCCTTAACTTACAGGAGACCCTAGAGTGAACACATGGAGTCGGGGATTGATGCAAAAGGCAAGAGGAAGTTATTGATTCAGCATGCTGAGGTCACTTTGCCTACCAAGACAGGAGAGCGACCATGTGGAGCTCATTCAGGGACCTTATATACAGATTTTAGAGCAGCAGTCATTAGGCACAATGTGATTGGCAGAACAGTGTGACTTTTAAACTGATTGGTGTTTAGGGAATGAGGTAGCAGGGGCTTAATCAGCCCTCCCTTTCAACCTACGTGAACCTGTTTCTTCCAGGAGAGGAGGGGTGTCCATGTGCTTAGAGGAGGGAGGGGACCCTGGTGGAATATCTCAAAGTTCCTGAGCAAACTTTTCATTCCCCCCTTTTTCTTGTGCATGCTTCAATCCTGAAGCTATTGTTGATAGCTATGCAGCTCATACTTCTGTATCTAGCTCTTTGTATTTCTGCTTTAAGATCATTAGCTGTACTGCCCTATGTGTTCCTTAAAAAAAGCAGCCAAGCGGTTCAAAATATAGGAGCCAAAAGTCAACAATAGGAGGAGAACAATTAACAAGGTAGATATGAGGGTGGTTAACTAAGAGGTTAAACCAATACCTGAATCAGCCCTAACTCTGTTCTCTCTCTCTCTTCCACTTGACTAACCCTACTCTCACCTTGGCAATCGAATCTTTAACAATCCTAGAATGGTCTATATAAGAGCAACACTTTTGCTGGGCAGTGGTGGCACACCCCTTTAATCCCAGCCCCAGCACTTGGGAGGCAGAAGCAGGCAGATTTCTGAATTCGAGGCCAGCCTGATCTACAGAGTAAGTTCCAGGACAGCCAGGGCTACACAGAGAAACCTTGTCTCAAAACAAAAACAAAAACAAAAACAAAACAAAACAAAAAACAAAAACAAAAACCAAAAAACAAACAAACAAACAAACAAACAAATAAAAAAGAACAACACTTTTCAGCTAAGGCAGCACATAGCCCTCCTTGCTGGAGGAAAAGTTAAGTCTAATCTCCTCCTATTCTGTAGTACTACTTCTGATAATGAAGTCAGTGATTCTTTAAGATGACTGATGGAAGCTTTTATTCTCTCTATATCTAAATCAATGACTGCCCTCAAACTGTCATAATTTTCCCTTTGTAAGACCAAAGTGGAGGTCCTGGTGGCTGCCCCAGCCACCCACCCCCAAGAACAACAGAAGGGAGACAGTGAATGCTGTCCAAAGGTTCCACAAACAGTCATGATCAAGGTCGAGTGATCTTGAGCTTGAGCAGATTGTCCATCTTCTGTACTGTCCAGTGGCGGTCTTTGGGGAGTGGGGCATCTACAGGTTTCACACGGGAAGTGTGCACCCAGGTTTCAATACCGTCTACCTTGAAGACTGTGGGAGTAGTTAGCAGCACCAGGAAGGGTCTCTTTTATCTGGGTTCCAGAGACTGTGTCCAATGCCTCTTTACATAGATCATGTCACCAGTCTGGAAGTGGTGAGGGGTCTCTGTCATCCCTGGAGCACTTAAAGCAGACAGTTTGGGCATGCTGTGGAATAACTTCTGGGAGGGCCCAGTGTACACCAAGGGAGTTGGGGTACCACACAGGCTCTCAAAAGGAGTCAGGTTAAAATGATAGGGGGTGTTCTGAGCCCGGAACAGGGCCAAGGGGAGGGGCATCACCCAGTCCTAGCCAGCCTCCAAAGTCAATTTAGTTAAGGCCTCTCTCTTTTTGGGGGGAGGGATTCTATTATTCTCTCTACCTGCCTTGAGCTTTGGGGACAGTACTCACAATGAAGTTTCCAATCTGTCCCTAATACTTTTGCCACCCCCTAGCTTATCTGAGAGACAAAAGCAGAACCATTGTTTTATCCACTTGTGCACTCCAAACCTCGGGGAAATTTCCTCTAATATCTTCTTGGATACCATGGCAGCTGTTTCCTGCTATGTGGGGAATGCCTCAACCCATCTAGAGAAAGTATCCATGAACACCTGAAGGTATTTGTAACCACATTTTCCTGGCTTAACTTCTGTAAAATCGACCTTGCAATATACTCTAGGCAGTTCTCCCCTAGGTCTTTTGCCCTGTTATTTTTGGTTGCATAAACATTTACTTGCTGGAATAACTTACACTGTTCTACTATCTTTCTGGCCCAGAACCTGAGTCTTATTATATATATTTCAGGTCCCTTAACTACTTGGACAAGCTTTTTACCTCCCAAATGAGTCCACCTGTGCATTTGGCCTAGTAATTCTTTTGCTTGCTTTCTGGGGAGCATAGTTTTCTTTCTTGTTTGCCATTTCCCTTCCTTCTCTAGGTGATAGTTGGTAGGGTGGCTAGTAATCTGAGTCCTTTCTTCTTCAGTGTATTCTAAGTGAGGCCATCCCTTAGTCCAGTCCCATTCCCTAGAAGGTGTTTTTTGTAGGCCCATAACAAGGATAGGCTCCTGCATTGCCACCTCTCAAACCTCTTGATCTGTCTGGTTATTGCCCTGGGCCACTGACTTTCTTCCTTTCTGATGTCCTGGGCATGAAAAATACTTATGGTTACCATCTTCATTAGGGCATCCAAGAGATCCAGGATTTCTTGTTTGTTTCCTCTGGTGTGAGCAGTCCTCTCTCTTGACATTATAGCTCTGTGGTCGTGGGATGTGGCAAAGGCATACCTGCTATCCGTGTAGATGTTGATTTTTTTGTAGGCTCCAAGTTCTAAGGCCTTGGTGGGGGCAGTTAGCTCCACTCCTTGTGTCAATGTGTCAGGGGGTAGAGGTTCCACCCAGATGACATTGGTGCTGTCTACCACAGCAGCACCTGCTTGTCTCTGACCTTCATGGAGAAAACCAGGTAGCCTCGGCTTTTGGCGGGGGTCAGTCAGAAAGGTCTCTTCTTTTGGGCCAGCTAGTTGTGGCCCGTCAGGCAGGAAATGTATCTGGGCCCCCATTTTGGAGAGTATGTCTTGCCCCAACAGAGGGTAAGGACAGTCTGGGGTGACTTAAAATGAATGGGATACCCATCCCATCCCTAGGTCCACTGTTCTTCGGGTAGTCCATGAATACATTTTGGTGCCAATGGTTTCTTGAACCCAAGATCTTTTCTTGAAAATGGGACCATCGGCTTGGAGGACCGAGTATTGAGCCCCTGTGTCCACCAAGAATTGACTGGGTTTCCCCTCTTCTGTCAGAGTTACCCTGTGTTTGGGGAGGGGGTCCAAACCCCATCTCCCCTGATCACTGTCTTCACTCAGGGCTAACACCTTTTACTGCTTGGGGGCGCTTTTCCTTAGGCTGGGGGTTTCTTGTTCCCAGCTTCCCCTAGGACACTCTCAGGACCGATGGCCTCTCTCTTTGCCGACTGGTCCTTTTTGTCTCTCTTCTCTGCTTCCCTAACTACTGTAGCCAGGACGTCCACTAAATTCCTTCCCTGTCACTTTTCTTCCTTTTTTTCTTTCTCTGCTCCTTCTCCTTCCCTGTCTCCCTGTTATGGTAGACTTTCTCAGCAACCTGAACTAACTCTTAACGGACTACCCTGTCTTTCTTTCTTTCTTTTTTTTAATTAATTAATTATTTTTTGATACTTTATTTACATTTCAAATGTTTCCCCCTTCCAGGTCTCCTCTTTGGAAATCCCCTAAACCCTCCCCTTCTCCGCCTCTATGAGGGTATTCCACCTCCCACACACGCACCCACCCACCCCCTTATTCCCACCTTGACATTCCCCTTTACTGGGCCCTCTAACACCCTCAGGCCCAGGGCCTCTCCTCCCCCTGATGGCCGACAAGGCCCTCCTCTGCCAAATATGTGGTCCAAGCCATGGGTCCCTTGATGTGTATTGTTCGGTTGGTGGTCCAGCCTCCAGGAGGACCGGAGGGGTCAGGCCAGTTGACACAGTTGCTCCCTCCATGGGACTGCAAAGTCTTTCAGCTCCTTCAGTCCCTTCTCCAACTCCTCCCTCTGGGACCTCTCTCTCAGTCCAGCAGTTACTGTTAAGTGAAACTTGGACATTCTGAACTTTTGGACTAATATTCACTTATCAGTGAGTACATACCATGTTCGTTCTTTTGTGACTGAGTTACCTCGCTCAGGATGATATTTTCAAGTTCCATCCATTTGTCTGCAAATTTCATGAAGTCATTGTTTTTAATAGCTGAGTAGTACTCCATTGTGTAAATGTACCACATTTTCTGTATCCATTCCTCTGCTGAGGGACGTCTGGGTTGTTTCCAGCTTCTGGATATTATAAATATGGCTGCTATGAACATAGTGGAACATGTGTCTTTATTACATGTTGGAGCATCTTTTGGGTATATGCCCAGGAGAGGTATAGCTGGGTCCTCAGGTAGTATTATGTCCATTTTTCTGAGGGTGGGCCAAACTGACTTCCAGAGTGGTTGTACCAGTTTGCAATCCCACGAACAGTGGAAGAGTGTTCATCTTTCTCCACATCCTCGCCAGCATCTGCTGTCACCTGAGTTTTTGATCTTAGCCATTCTGACTGGTGTGAGGTGGAATCTCAGGGTTGTTTTGATTTGCATTTCCCTGATGACTAGGGATGTTGAGCATTTCTTTGGGTGCTTCTCAGCCCTATGAATTTCCTCAATTGAGAATTCTCTGCTTAGCTCTGTTCCCCATTTTTTGATAGGTTTATTTGGTTTTCTGGAATCTAACTTCATGAGTTCTTTGTATATATTGGATATTAGCCCTCAATCGGACTTAGGATTGGTAAAGATCCTTTCCCAATCTGTTAGTTGTCATTTTGTCCTAACATTTTGCCTTAACAGAAGCTTTGTAATTTCATGAGATCTCATTTGTCAATTCTTGATCTTACAGCATAAGCCATTGGTGTCCTGTTCAGGAACTTTTCCCCTATACCCAGGTGTTCGAGAATTTTCCCCCACGTTCTCTTCTATTAGATTCAGTGTATCTGATTTTATGTGGAGGTCCTTGACCCACTTGGACTTGAGCTTTGTACAAGGAGATAGGAATGGATCAATTCTCATTCTTATACATGTTGACCACCAGTTGAACCAGCACCATTTGTTGAAAATGCTGTTTTTTTTTTCCACTGAGTGGTTTTAGCTCCTTTGTCAAAAATCAAGTGGCCATATGTGAGTGGGTTCATTTCTGGGTCTTCAATTCTATTCCATTGATCTACCTGATGCTCACTGTACTAATACCATGCAGTTTTTATCACTACTACTCTGTAGTACAGCTTGAGGCCAGGAATGCTGATTTTCCCAGAAGTTCTTTTGTTGTTGAGAATAGCTTTTGGTATCCTGAGTTTTTTGTTGTTCCAAATGAATTTAAGAATTGCTCTTACTAAGTCTATGAAGAATTGAGTTGGAAATTTGATGGGGATTGCATTGAATCTGTAGATTGCTTTTGGCAGGATGGCCATTTTTACTATATTAATCCTGCCAATCCATGAGGAGGGGAGAGCTTTCCACCTTCTGAGGTCTTCTTCAATTTCTTTCTTCAGAGACTTGAAGTTCTTGTCATACAGATCTTTCACTTGCTTGGTTAGAGTCACACCAAGATACTTTATATGGTTTGTGACTATTTTGAAGGGTGTCATTTCCCTAATTTCTTTCTCAGCCTGTTTATCCTTTGAGTATAGGAAGGCTATTGATTTGTTTGAGTTAATTTTATATCCGGGCACTTTGCTGAAGTTGTTTATCAGCTGCAGCAGTTCTCTGGTGGAGTTTTTTGGGTCACTTAAGTATATGATCCATTCCAATTTGTATCCCTTTGACCTCCTTTTGTTGTCTAATTGCTCTAGCTAGAACTTAAATTACTATATTGAATAGATAAGGAGAGAGAGGGCAGCTTTGTCTAGTCCCTGATTTTCATGGGATTGCTTTGAGTTTCTCTCCATTTAGTTTGATGTTGGCTACTGGTTTGCTGTATATTGCTTTTACTATGTTTAGGTATGGGCCTTGAATTCCTGATCTTTCCAAGACTTTTATCATAAAGAGATGCTGAATTTTGTCAAATGCTTTTTCAGCATCTAATGAAATGACCATGTGGTTTTTTTCTTTGAGTTTATTTATGTAGTGGATTATATTGATGGATTTCCAGATATTGAACCATCCCTGCATGCCTGGGATGAAACTTACTTGATCATGATGAATGATCATTTTGATGTATTCTTGGATTCAGTTTGCAAGAAGTTTATTGAGTATTTTTGCATCGATAATCATAAGGGAAATTGTTCTGAAATTTTCTTTCTTTGTTGGGTCTTTGTGAGGTTTTGGTGTCAGTGTAATTGTGGCCTCATAGGAGGAATTGGGTAATGTTCCTTCTGTTTCTATTTTGTGGAATAGATTGAAGAGTATTGGTATTAGGTCTTCTTTGAAGGTCTGATTGAATTCTGCAGTGAACCCATCTGGTCCTGGGCTTCTTTTGGTCTGGAGACTTTTAATGACTGCTTCTATTTCTTTAGGCATTATGGGACTGTTTAGATGGTTTATCTGATCCTGACTTAACTTTGGTATTTGATATGTGTCTAAAAAATTGTCCATTTCATCCAGAATTTGCAGTTTTGTTGAGTATAGGCTTTTGTAGTAGGATCTGATGATTTTTTTAATTTCCTCAGAATCTGTTGTTATGTTTCCCTTTTCATTTCTAATTTTGTTAATTTGGGTACTGTCTCTGTGCCCTCTGGTTAGTCTGGCTAAGTGTTTATCTATCTTGTTGATTTTCTCAGAGAACCAACTCCTGGTTTTGTTGATCCTTTGTATAGTTCTTTTTATTTCTCAGGGTTGATTTCAACCCTGAGTTTGATTATTTCTTGCGTTCTTCTCCTCTTCGATGCATTTGCTTCTTTTTATTGTAGAGCTTTCAGGTCTGCTGTTAAGCTGCTAGTGTTTGCTCTCTCTAGTTTCTTTTTGGAGGCCCTCAAACCTATGAGTTTTCCTCTTAACACTGCTTTCATTGTGTCCCATAAGTTTGGGTATGTTGTACTTTCATTTTCTTTAAGTTCTAGGAAGTCTTTAATTTCTTTCTTATTTCTTCCTTGACCAAGTTATCATTGAGTAGAGCATTGTTCAGCTTCCATGTGTATGTGGGCTTTTTGCTGTTATTGTTGCCATTGAAGACCAGCTTTAATCCATAGTGATCTGATAGGAGGCATGTGATTATTTCAATCTTCTTGTATCTGTGGAGGTTTGTTTTGTGACCGATTATATGGTCAGTTTTGTAGAAGGTACCATGAGGTGCTGAGAAGAAGGTATATTCTTTTGATTTAGGATGAAATGTTCTATAGATATCTGTTAAATCCATTTGGTTCATAACCTCTGTTAGTTTCACTGTGTCTCTGTTTAGTTTGTGATTCCAAGATCTGTCCATTGATGATAGTGGCGTGTTGAAGTCTCCTACTATTATTGTGTGAGGTGCGATGTGTGCTTTGAGCTTTAGTAAGGTTTCTTTTATGAACGTGGGTGCTCTTGCATTTGGTGCATAGGTGTTCAGAATTGAGAGTTCTTCTTGGTAGATTTTTCCTTTGATGAGTATGAAGTGTCATTCCTTATCTTTTTTGATTACTTTTGGGTGAAATTCAATTTTATCCTATATTAGAATGGCTACTCCAGCCTGTTTCTTGGGACCATTTGCCTGGAAAATTGTTTTCTAGCACTTTACTCTGAGGTAGTGTTTTTTTTTTGTTTGTTTGTTTGTTTGTTTGTTTTTTTTATCACGAGGTGTGTTTCCTGAATGCAGCAAAATGCTGTGCCCTCTTTATGGATCCAGTCTGTCAGTCTATGTCTTTTTATTGAGTAATTGAGTCCATTGATATTAAGAGATATTGAGGAATAGTGATTGTTTTTTAATGTTATTTTTGATGTTACTTTTAGGTTTGTGTGGCTATCTTCTTTTAAGTTTGTTGAAAGATTACTTTCTTGCTTTTTCTAAGGTGTAGTTTCCCTCTTTGAGTTGAAGTTTACCATCTATTATCTTTTGTAGGGCTGGGTTTGTGGAAAGTTATTGTGTAAATCTGGTTTTGTCATACAATATTTTGTTTCACCATCTATGGTAATTGAGAGTTTTGCTGGGTATAGCAGCTTGGGCAGGCAGTTGTGTTCTCTTAGGGTCTGTATGAGTTCTGCCCAGGATCTTCTAGCTTTCATAGTCTCGGGTGAGAAGTCCGGTGTAAGTCTGATAGGTCTGCCTTTATATGTTACTTGACCTTTTTCCCTTACTGCTTTTAATATTCTTTCCTTGTTTTTTGTATTTGGTGTTTTCACTATAATGTGACAGAATGAATTTCTTTTCTGGTCCAATCCATTTGGAGTTCTGTAAGCTTTTTGTGTATTTATGTTCATGTCTTTCTTTAAGTTAGGAAAATTTTCTTCTATAATTTTGTTGAAGATATTTACTGATCCTTTAATTTGGGAATCTTCACTCTCTTCAATACCTATTATCCTTAGTTTCTGTCTTCTCATTGTGTCCTGGATTTCATGGATGTTTTGGGTTAGGAGCTTTTTGCATTTTGTATGTTCTTTCACTGTTGTGTCAATGTTGTCTATGGTATCTTCTGCTCCTGAGATTCTCTCTACTATCTCTTGTATTCTGTTGGTTATCTTGCTTCTATGACTCATGATCTCTTTCCTAGTTTTTCTAACTCCAAGGTTGTCTCCCTTTCTGATTTCTTTATTGTTACTATTTCTATTTTTAGCTCCTGGATGGTTTTGTTCATTTCTTTGGTCTGTTTGATTGTGTTTTCCTGTAATTCTTTAACGGATTTTTGTGTTTCCTCTTTAAGGGCTTCTTGCTGTTTACCTGTGTTCTCTTGTATTTCTTTAAGGGAGTTATTTATGTGTTTCTTAAAGTCTTCTATCATCATCATGAAAAATGATTTTAAATCTGAGTCTTGCTTTTCTAGTGTGTTGGGATATCCAGGGCTTGCTGTGGTGGGAGAGCTGGGTTCTGATGATGCCAAGTAGCCTTGGTTTCTGTTACTTATGTTCTTGCCCTTGCCTTTTGCCATCTTGTTAACTCTGATATTAGCTGATCTTACTCTGTCTGGCTGTCGCTTGTCCCTCCTGCAGGCCTCTGTATCAATACTCCTTGAAGACCATTTCTCTCTGAGAGGTGTTTGTGTTTGGAGTGCTGTGGCACAGGTTCAGCTCTGGGGTACAGACAGAAACCAGAAGGATCTTGCCCCCAGAGGTCACTTGGTTTCTGTGTCCTGATGGCTCTTCAAGGGTCCTTCTTGATTCAATTAGTTTGTACAGAAGTGGTGGTTTTACCTGTGCTGGAAGGTGTTTTGCCACTTCTGGGATACCTGCTCTCTCCTGGAGCTCTGTGGCACAGGCTGAGGTCCCTAGCCACAGATGGAAGCTAGAAGGTTCCTGTCCCTGGCTTTTCTCCAGTCCCTGTGTCCCGAGGATTCTGGGCGGGTACCGGTGAGCAGTGGTGCTTGTCTTATCCCCACTCAAGCCTTTTCCACACTCCTCAGAGGGTAGCTTTCTCCCAGCACTACTTGGCTATGGAACCCTGGTGGCCCAGGCAGAGGTCTCCTGTTACTTATGGAAACCGGGAAGTTCCTATGCCTGACTTTACCTCAGTCCCTGTGTCCTGCAGGTTATGGGCGGGTCCCAGTGAGCAGTGGTGCTTGTCTTAACCCCACTCATGGCTTTTCCATGCTCCTGGGAGGGTATCTTTCCCCTGGTACTACTTGGCTATGGAACCCTGGTGGCCCATGCACAGGTCTCCCGCCACAGATGGAAACCAGAAGATCCTACCCTGTCTTCCTAGCCTGTTATCTCTACTAGCCTGGTCTATAAAAGCTATCGTCACAGTAGCTTTGTCCTCCTTGCTGCTGAGGTTATAGGGTGTATATTGGCAGAATGCCTCTATGAGCCACTCTAGAAAGGCTGCAGGTGACTCATCTCTGCTTATCCTCACATACCTTGATCAGATTTGTAGGTTGTCAAGCAGCCCCCTTGAGACCTGCCAACAGAGTCTGGTGATGGCCTTTTAGGTGCCCCTTACCTTCTTCCATAGTCATGGGAAGCCTGCTGTTGATGACAGCCTGGTCAGTCGATGGTGTTTGAGGGGGCATTCTTTCTAACTTCCTGCATTATATTTTCTTGCTCTTTGGTCGTGAAGAGCACTCTCCTAGGTGGGCTGATGAGTAAATAAGACAGTTTTAAAGAGATTAATTGGCCCCTTGGAAAGGGAGATGGGATCTCCTCCTGCTTCTCCCTCCAGTAAAGGGGGGTAGGGCCATAGGGGCCAGGGTAAGGGGATAAGGAGGAGGAGTGTCTTGTAGTAACAGGTCTGCTGTTGAAGGATCTTGGAGGATCATTTCTTCTCAGGTCTGGATCGATCCTCCCAGGCTTTTTTTTTTTTTTTCCTGATGGCCAGAACCTGTGAGGAGGGTCTTGGGGGAAAGAAAGGCCTTTATCTATGAGGGGGGAAGGGGACCTCTATTAGATTCTCTCCCTTCTAGTTTTTTTCCCCTAACTTTTCAATGTTTAACTGGGTAAATTTAGTCTGTCCAAGGTCAAAAAACAAAACAAAACAAACCCTCAGTCAGTTTAAGTCCTAGAACACAGAACACAGGGGAAAATAATTAACACACAGACATCTTGTCCCTGCCACAGGCAGCGGGTGTAAACAACCAACACACAGTTTGTCTCTTCCACAGATGCAGAACTGACTTTCTCAGCCAGCTCCAGCTGCGCTGAGATAAACCAGAACTAGGTGGCCTTGCCGCATCGGCAGAAGCCAGATCCAGAAGGAGGAGCCCTCTTGACTCTTTCCAGGGGGGCCTGAAGCATCCTCCAGACCCCCCCCCCCCCAGTCTCAATGTTAAGGCATGTCTGCCTGCTGCAATTGACAGCCCGAAACACTGTGGGCTCTCTGAGCTTCCTGAAGCTTGCAAGCAAGACTTTTAAACAGACTTACAGACACAGACAAACATTGAGATGACTGTGGTTACCTGCCTGAGCCATTCCTCCAATCTACTGCTCTCCAGTGCATCCCCACAGAGAGTTGTTTCCTGGCCAAAGCACCATATGTAAGACTCTGGAGAGCCTTAACTTACTGGAGACCCTTGAGTGAACACATGGAGTTGGTGATTGATGCAAAATGTGAGAGAAATTTATTGATTCAGCATGCTGAGGTCGCTCTGCATACCAAGACGGGAGAGTGACCACGTGGAGCCCATTCAGAGACCTTATACATGGATTTTAGAGCAGCAGCCATTAGGCACAATGTGATTGGCAGAACAGTGTGACTTTTAAACTGATTGGTGTTTAGGGAATGAGGTAGCAGGGGATTCATCAGCCCCTCCCTTCCAGTCTACATGAACCTGTTTCTTCCAGGAGAGGAGGGGTGCCCATGTGCTTGGAGGGGGGAGGGGACCCTGGTGGAATATCTCAAAGTTCCCAAGCTGACTTCTCAAAATTAAATTAGTGTACACCATTGGCAGCTGGATTCCCCACATTTGTCCTGGATACTGGAGAGGCAGGGAGCCAGGGACTGCTGTGTTCAAGTTGGAAGCTTCAGCACAAGGAGAAATAATGGTGCCAATTTGGGTAAGAGACTGAAGATCAGGAAGCTCCCTGAAGAGTCAATGGTATGAGTCTGTCTTGAAGGCTGAAGAATCAGGAGCCCAACGTCCTCAGGAAATGAAAATGGTCAGTTTCCAAGATTATTATTGTAGGTAATATCAGAACTAAATACCATCTATACATGTCAATTGTGTTTTATTATTATATTTTAAAGCAGTTACATGAAACAGCAAATTGCATATTGGTTGGAATATCTCAGTACTCTAAGTTAGGATGTATTTTGTGTACACACTATTAAATGTAGCCTAAAGGGATAAATAAGAATGTTCTGTGTGGGTGGTTTCCTAAGTTATATGGTTCATTGTCCTCTAGATTGCACACCATAAGTAGAAATGCTTATTTAAATGTAGCTGTCCAGTGGCTATGGAGAACTGGGTACCTGAAAGGGGGGACAAAAATGAAAAAAGGACTGGGTGTGAGAAAAGAATGAAGCCAAGACAAAGTTTCTGATCAAGGCTCAAAGTTTAATATTCAGCACTGCATTTATAGAGGGAAAGCCCATAGGCCCCATTCTTTGTTTCAGCTGGATTATGTTGCAAAGCAAGCTTAGCGAGTAGTCCATTCTTTTGAATTTCTGTAGGAAGCTGCACATGCAGCAATGTGGATGACCCCACCTGGGTCATTAAGGTCCAACTGTAGCAACACTTAAGATCTATTTAGTCTGCTCAAGGCTGGGGGAAGGGCACATTTAAATAAAACGTGAAAACACAAGATATGATATAATATGTGTGTATTTTTCTAAACTACCTTTTGGGCAAACTGACATGGCAAGAAGAAGTTGGTCAAAAGTGACAGACTCTGAATGTAAATCTTTTTACAAATATATTTAAAATATTACCTTAAATAAATAAGAAATTAGGAAACAAACAACAAAGGAAGGTTTAGAATAACATGCAACAGCAGCATTTTCTAGCATTTTCAGCATGAACAGAAAATCCTTTGCATCAGCAAGTACTTCAGAGGAGAAGTAGGGAAGTTTCACTATTATGCAGAGGCAGGGAGATCACAGGGCCTCAATCATATGCTGAAGGTAGATGAGGAAGGAACCTATTGGTCTTCATCAGAGGTTGTGATGGAACAGAGTGGACAAGATAATAGGAGCTACTTTTACATACAAAGGCCAACTGAGTTAATCTCTAGTTATCCACAGGACTTTTTTTTTTTTTCTTTTTAGCAGCTTTATTAAAGTTAAATTGCTTCTAATACAAGCAAAAATAGCTAATGTTGTTTGTAATTATGCTGAAATAAAGATAGACCAATTCATCCTCAAGAATAATTATCCATCAAGACTCAAATCATTAAACACAATGTGGATAGTAAGTTGATTAAAATTTAAATAAGTGTTAAATTTTTAATAACTAAAATGAAAACTAAGGAAAAAATGACAACTTTTTTCTATCTCTAAACTCCTATCTTCTCCTTTCTCCAAAAAAGCCTTGCTATTAAATTGGGAGGTCACATCTTGATGAACTTTTATGTCAAGTAATTTGTTTAGAGAAGTGATCTGAAACTTGGTGAATCATTAATGTCAACTCTTTGCGTGGTTTAATTTATCATCTCTTCGGAACAGAACATTTAATGTGCCTTATCAACACTAATTGTTAGATTAATACATTTCTACTCATGTGAATTATTAAGTAGAGTTTCTTTTGAAGGGAGCTTTTTATTTAGGTACAGCTTGAGAAGACAGTACTAAAGATTTCCAAACTCTGTTCAATAAATTGATACCTATTAGTATGTTGTCTGAGTGGGTTACATTATAACTAAATAAGATTAATTGATAAAATATTATTAACTCATGATCATGGATTATTCAGAGTCTTCCTAGTTTTTCTTTCTTTTTTCCTTTTTATTGAATATAGACTTTTTTCTCACATAATATTCCCTGATTACAATTTCCCTACCCTCTACTCTTGAAAACTCCTTCCCACCTCCCCTTCCATCTAGATATAATCTCTTTCTGGCTCTCATTAGAAAACAAACTTCTATTAGATAATAAAATAAAATATAAAATGATAAGATAAAACAAAAATAAACACATTAGAATTGAGACAAAGTACAAAACTAAGCAAGAAAACAGAAGGAAAATAGACCAAGAAAAAGTACAAGAAACAGAGACCCATGCCTTTTCACATGCAGTAATCCTGTAAAAACATTAATCTAGAAGCCACAATATACATACAAAGGACATGTAAGGTACAGATAGGTAAGAAAAATATATAATAAAATTAAATTAAAAGTAAAAATTAAAAATAAGAGAAAGTTTTAAAAAAAGGATGAGCCCTAACATGACATTATGAGATAAGAAGCATCTGACAAGTTCGTTTTCTTTGGGTAATTGATCAAGTATAAGAATTAATTGTTTACTGCCCTGAAGAATAGTTTGTGTCCCCAGTGAGACTCCCTTGGATAAAACTAGGTTTTCATTTGAAAGTGGTTTTTAATTGGAAGCTGCTTCTTGGTTAGAGATGAGAGCATGTGACTACTTCTTTCAAGTCTATGCCCTAGCTGGTGCAGATCTGGTGCAGATCCATGTAGGTCCTGTGTATTCTACATCACTTCTCTGAGTTCATCTGTGTTTCCATCCTGTTGATTTAGAGGGCCTTGTTTTCTTAGTGTCCACCATACCCTCTGACTCTTACATTCTTTCTGTCTCCTCTTCCACGGGCTTCGCTAAACCTTGCAGGGAGAGATTTGATGGGGACATCCCAGTTAGGGCTGAGTGTTGCAAGGTCTCTCACTCTCTGCATAAAGTCTGACCGTGGGTCTCAGAAGTTGTTCCCAACTGCTGCAGGAGGAAGCTTTTCTAATGATGGCTGAGCAAGGCACTGATCCATGAATATTGAAGAATGTCATTAGGAGTCATTTTACTGCTAAATTGTTGCTGTTGTTTTGGTTTTAGGACAATAGTATTTGGTTTTAGCTTGGGTCCCTCAGTTATCTAGATTCAGAGTCTTGGTCACTTTTGGGTGTGTAGTGTGGATTCCATCTCATTGGATAAGTCTTCAGGCAAATCATATATTTGTTGGGTACTCCCACAGACTTTGTGCTATCATCGCACTAGCATATCTTGGAGAAGGCACCATTGTTAATACAAGGGTTTGTGGCTGAGTTGGTTAATGTACAGAATAGCTTCCTGTATCAAAGACACTAGCACTTAGAGGTTAGGGTGCTATATCGGCATCAGCTTGATGTCTTCATGTTCAGTGAATATAGGTGGGGAATTTCTGTAAGTTTATGGAAGAAACTTACAGTCTTGGCAACAGTGTGGGTTAATTGGGGACTCCCATAGTACCACTTTGGCCAACATCTCAGCTTTATGTAACCCAATCCCGATGCTGAAGCATCATTTGGTGACAAGAAATGGCAGCTGAAGCTTTCTTTTTAATCCCATTATTTGGTGATTTTATCTATTGTTAGATTTCTGTATTTTCTTTCAAATCATCCTTAATTTTACCTATATCTCCTTGTATTCCATTCTTTACCATTTCCCTTTTTGATCCTCCCATTCTATCAGCCTCTTCTATCTACAACTATAGGATATCATGAGACATTTAGTCATCTTGTCTGGTAATCTCTGGTAGGATGTGACTTTCTCATAGTTTCTTTGTTGTGAATGTTTTGAGAGGTTCAGACTGAGAATTTTGAAAATAAGGGTTGTTTGTTGTGGATTATTATGGCTTGGATTATTTGTTTAAGAAAGGAAGATCTCAGAGTGTATTTAGTATACACACTACCTATGTGGTTTGGATTATAGATGTGATCTTCTGCTTTGATCAGTGCTTGCCAAAGTCTTTGTCAGGATACTGCACTGTAAACCTTCTGCTTTTTCAATATCTATGCTGATATCTTTCTGAGAATGTCTCTGCATTGCAAACACTCAAGGCTCTATTCCACATTCTCTAAGGTGGAATAACTGCATTCATTATTTAGCTTTCTTTTTTTCCTGTATGGTAGAGTTGTTTCTTTTACATCTTTAAATAATTTATTCAGTAATTAACATCAGATATCAGAATGGACTCATTAATATTTAAGTTATAGTTAGGTTTAGAATGCAATATTCTGATTCATTCTGTTGCTTGGAACAGCTTTAGTCACTGGGAGATTTTCCATTAGTTAAATTCTATAATCCATTGACTTAGGTACTCAATGTTTGTATCCTTTTAAATTTGGCAGCTGATAATTTATTTTTGAACATTCCTTTTTTCCTTCTTGTAGTTTTCTAGAAACACAAAATCTTCAACCCAGAATTTGTCCTCCATACAAGATGTGCAGGGACAAAGATGGAGCAAAGTCACCGGGAATGGCCAACCAATGACTTGCCCAAATTGAGATCCATCCATTGGGGAAGAACCAATCCATGATACTCTGTTATGCTTGTAGACAGGATCCTAGCATAACTGTCGTCTGAGAAACTCCACCCAGAAGCTGATGAAAACAGATGTAGAGACCCACAGCTCTGGAAGTCTTATGCACCCATGGTTTCAAGAGACTGAGCCACCAGCCAAAGAGCATACATAGTTTGGACCTAGGCCCCCTCCACACATGTAGCACCTGTGCAGCTTGGTCTTCATGTGGATCCCCCAACAAATGGAGTAGGGGTTGTCCTGAAACTTATGCTTGCCTATGGATCCTGTTCCCTTAACTAGGCTGTCTTTGTCTGGCCTCAGTGGGAGAGAATGCAAGTAGTCCTGCAGTGACTTGATATGCCAGGGTGGGGCTATACCCAGGGAGGGCCTCCCCCCTCTCAGAGAAGAAGGGAAGGGGAGAATGAGGGCAGTAGCATTTTGTCTAAGCCCCACAGTTAGCTGGCAATAGCCAGGTAGGCCTGACTCACAGTAAAAGGGGCTGCTTGCCCCCTCCTCTCTCTTTTGTTCCTCTCTTGCTCTTGCTCATCCCTTCCTGCTCCTGCTCTCTCTCTACTCACCCCTCCACCCCCACCATGTGCTCATAGCCGGCCTCTCTACTTCTCTCTCCCTCCTTCCCTCCCTCCCTCCCTCCCTCCCTCCCTCCCTCCCTCCCTCCCTCCCTTCCTTCCACTCCTCTCTTTCTGCCTTTCTCTGCCTCTATTACCCTTTCTTTTTTAATGTCTCCTTGTCTTTATTTAGAGTTGGGGTGGTGGGTTTTTTTTTTTTTTTTTTGATACTGTATTTACATTTCCAATGTTTCCCCCTTTCTCCGTCTTCTCTTTGGAAACCCCTTATCCCCTCCCCCTCCCCTGCATCTATGAGGGTATTCCACCTCCCACCCACCCGCCCACCCACTCCTGTATTCCCACCTTGACATTCCCCTTTATTGGGGCCTCTAACACCCTCAGGCCCAAGGACCTCTCCTCCCCCTGATGGCCAACAAGGCCCTCCTCTGCCACATATGTGGTCTGAACCATGGGTCCCTCAATGTGTATTATTTGGTTGGTGGTCCAGCCTCCAGGAGGACGGGGGAGGGTGATGTGGGGGTGATTTCAGGCCAGTTGACACTGTTGCTCCCTCCATGGTCTGCAAACTCCCTTAGCTCCTTTAGTCCCTTCTCCCACTCCTCCACCTGGGACCTCACTCTCAGTCCAGCTGTTACTGTAAAGTGAAACTTGGGTATTCTGAACTTTTGAGCTAATATCCACTTATTAGTGAGTACATACTATGTTCATTCTTCTTCTTTTTTTTTTGTTTGTTTGTTTGTTTTTTCTTTTTAGATACTTTATTTACATTTCCAATGTTTCCCCCTTTCTAGGTCTCCTCTTTGGAAACCACCTATCCCCTCCTCCTCCCCAACATCTATGAGGGAATTCCACCTCCCACCCACCTGCCCACCCACTCCCCTATTCCCACCTTGACATTCCCTTTACTGGGGCCTCTCCTCCCCCTGATGGTCAACAAGGCCCTCCTCTGCCACATATGTGGTCCGAACCATGGGTCCCTCAATGTGTATTCTTTGGTTGGTGGTCCAGCCTCCAGGAGGACGGGGGGGGGGGTGTCGGGCCAGTTGACACTATTGCTTCTTCCATGGGGCT